>CAMZMU010000037.1:75340213-76016534 GCA_947311845.1 Poa pratensis | reverse complement strand
TTGCACTGAGACACTTATTTTAGAACGGAGGGAGTACTAAAAATTGCTTAAGTTGCCAATGATAAAATCATTCCAGTTTTATTGCTTGATCATTTATAGCACCGGATCTGATCCCTTTTCTTTCATATTTATATAGGGGTCGTATGTGTAGTACAATCATCTATGTTCTAGCAGAGCACATATTTTTTCATTAATCAAGATCGACGACAAGCCTTGATCCTTGTGGCGTGTCCGAGGATGGAGAAGAAGACAATCCGTGTACTTGGACTAGCCTTACTTTTTGTACATGTCGTATGCTCTGCTACTCTTGCTCAAGGTAAGCAGTCGGATCTATATTTACCAAACCTTTTGTCGTTCAGTCCCAAGAAGTTATTCCATTTTTGTAGTTATCCGGTAGCATGTATATTGAAGTTTTTCCATTTCTTATCAGATTTGTTGCCTTTCCGTTGACCAATCCAAAATAATTGAATAGCGATGGTTCATTTGTTGGTACATAGGCCGAATCATCGCTGGCATGGATAACGAGAAGATCAATCTTCCATATGGGTTGTGCTATTATACCAAAGGGTGCGCTTATCAACCTTGCTACTGTTGTCCATGAATAATATGTGCTACATCGATGGTGACATGTGCAAGACGTACTGCGAAAAACCCCTACCGAAGGCAGAGTTGCGGCAGCTCCATCTCCTATTCCTTCGTAGTCTTTATTTATCTCAAAACATAATACCCCATGGGCGGATGAATAGTTTGTAATAAGAGTAATACTCTAGTATCTAATTGTCTGTGATTGATGGTTTATGGGAGTACCGAGTACGTCCGTTTGTTTGGTCCGAGCTTAGAACCTTCAGAATCATATTCTGGAGTAGTGCAGTTTTACTTGCGCGGGCGACTGATCTGAGGAAAAGTCGGTTGCATTGCACGACGTCCGATGAGGCCATGGTTAGGCCCAGGTAACGATCTTCTTGTTCCCTCTCCACGGCCCATAAAACCAATCTGGCAAGGAACACTATTCTCAACAGAAAAAAAAACCTGGCAAGTAACATGCAATATTTATTTGCCGCTCGACGCGAGCGTTACCAAGTGCCGCGTACCCCTTTATGTTCCTATGCGTTCATACGTATACGTGTTCAGACTCAGATCCATCGTGTCCATATAGTCCATACAGTTTATAGTGTATCACATGTCTATTATAATAATTTATGAAAATTATTTTAGTTTCACTATGACAAGAACATTATATTTTTCCTAATTAATTTAATGAATCGACACACTATAATAACTTATGTCTTGATATGACATTATATTGGAATTTAAGAAATGATCTTGTGGACATCCACAAAAATGGTTGAGAGAGAAGATACATTGTCCATATAGTTTATAGGTAATATTATTTCTGATTAACTTGTGTTGTTATAACAATTAATACGAACCAAGTAATTAAGGTGCAATTGTACAACATTTCAAGAATAAGTTCTCGTTAGATATAGAGTATTAATGCGAAATGGAAAGGTAGCTATCTACGAAAAACTAACAAAAACAAGAAAGTTGGGACAAACGATTTAGCGTTTTGAATCACATGCCACCCAGCCTCCCAGTCTCCATGGTTATAATGAGCTCCATAGGAGCCACACATCCGATATTCATTACAACACATGATTACACAGTCTTAAAAAGAGTTTAGCTAACTTATTAAATGGGTAGGTAAGCATCCTGGTCGTCCTTTGACTGATGATGTAACCTGATAACCGAAGAAGTGCACCATCAGGAACAGTGAAGGTCTGACACGATGTTGGGAACGAAACCTCGATAAATCTTACAGACCGACATAGGTACTAGTTAAAATCCAGAGAAATCTATGGAGTAAAGACTAAGAGTGCTTCGGGGAAAGCGGGACGACCGTCTCTGCTGGCCGTGACAGCCGATCTCCTCCTCGCGCTCCTCAATAGTTTCGCCGCGTTCTCCGCAAGACTAGCTAGCTACGCGCGGGAGATCATAGCCACCATCAGAGCGCCTCGAACCACAAGATTTGGGCTGCGCAACGGACAGGCGAGCAAAACACCGACGACTCAAACATTTAAGATTAATAGTATGTTCTAAGTTTAAAAAACTAAAGATGTACTAACCGATTTGGTGAGTTAAGCCCAAAACTTGGATTAATAAAACAATTGATATGCATGCAATTAACAAGAAATCAAGCTAGTACTACAAAATGAAAATAAATAATAAACCAAGCTCCAAGCATGGCTAAAATATGGATATTCTGTAGGACCGATCACAGAAAATGTAGCCCCACAACTAGAAGGATATTATTGGAGGCAGGAGAGAATTTCCATGAGCTAGCGGCTTTTTTTCTTTCCTTCCTTTTCCCTGCAATCTCTGTTTCGCCCTAGATATCTCAACAAAGAACAAGAAAAAGTGATCGACAGATGAAGAATATTCTGCACAACGACAAACATGTGTATATCCGAAAAACAACGAGCTACCAACGGTCGTCCGCATCGCTCCAACACTTGAAAGAAACACGAGCGGAGTGCCATCACGACGGCAACATCATCACGAAGTGCATGAAGAAGAAACAAGAAGAAAATAATAATCAGTCGTACGCTCGATTGATCAATTGGTTTCTTCCAGCCGAAACAAATAGGTTATTGTGTAAGGGATGCACGTGAACCGTGGATGGAGAATCGTACCATGATTAAGTTTATTGCTTTTATCTTAGAGATTAAGAGCATTATACTGTGGATTATTAATGCATTTGTGTTGTTGATTTCTAATTAAATCTACTAAAAATTGCTTAAGTTTCCAACAATTAAACCATTCCAATTTTATTTCTTAATATCTCTGGCATGAAAGTGGGATCATTTATAACATCAGATCTTATCCCTTCCTCTCAATCTATCTTTATATAGGGGGCCGTATGCGTATTACAATCATCTATCTTCTGGCAGAACACATATTTTCTCATTAATCAAGATCAACGACAAGCCTGAACCTTGTGTTGTGTCCGAGGATGGACAAATACACGATCCGTGTACTTGCACTAGCCTTTCTTTGTGTACATGTCGTATGCTCTGCTACACTTGCTCAAGGTAATCAGTTGGATCTATATTTATCAAACTTCTGTCGTTCAGTCCAAGAAGTTATTCCCATTTTTTAGTTATCCGTTAGCATGTATATTGAATTTCTTCCATTTCTTATCGTATTTGTTGCCTTTCTGTTGACCAATCCAAAATAATTGCATAATGATGGTTCATTTGGTGGTACATAGGCCGAATCATCACTGACATGGATAATGAAAGATCAATCTTCCGTACGGGTTGTGCTATTATAACGCACGGTGTGTTTATGAACCTTGCTACTGTTGCCCGTTTAATAATATATGTTATGGCGGTGGTGACATGTGCAAGGAGGACTGCGAAAAACCCTCTACTAAAGACAGAGTTGCCGCAGCTCCAACTCCTATTCCTGCATAGTCTATTAATCTTAAGACATAATACCCCATGGGTGGAAGAATAGTTTGTAATAAGAGTAATACCCTAGTATCTACTTCTCTGTGATTGATGGTTCATGGGAGTACGTCCGTTTGTTTGGTCCCAAGCTTACAACCTTCGGAATCCTATACTGGAGTAGCGTAGTTTTGGTTACGCTCGACCACTTGATTCCAAAGCATAAACCAGTAAGGCAAATTGGTCAAAATATTTTGGCGCGGACGACTGATCGGAGGAAAATCGGTCGCACTGCACGACGCCCGGTGCGACCATGGTTAGGCCCAGGTAACGATCTTCTTGTTGCTCTCCACAGCCCAGAGAATGAACTTTTTTTTTTGACGAGGCAGAGAATGAACCTGGCAAGGAACACTATTCTCAACAGAAAAAAAAACCTGGCGAGTAATAGGCAGTATTTATTTCCCGCTCGACGCGGCCGTTACCAGGTGCCGCGTACCCCTTTTCTGAGATCGAGAATTTCCGTCAAAAAAAAAAAGTACAGATCGAGAATATCCATACCAAAAAAAAAACTACCGGGTGTCCTGAAAAAAAAACACCGATGGGCAATGGGGAGTTGAATGGAGATTTCTTGGCTTCTTTCTGCTTTTTCCTTGTTACCGTGCTTTTTTTTTATCTTTTCACTCTTTCAGTTTATCTTTCTACTCCCATATCTTTGTAACATTATTCATTTTCTTTACAGTTTATTAGCAGCCATTTTGGTTATTTTCACTTTCCTGTTCTTTTCCATCACATAAACAATTATTAATCGTGTTGTTTTCCTTTTCCACAAATGCATTAGGGAATTTCTAATTGTTGGATAGCATGAAATTGGCCTATTGTGTAGAATCTGTTCCGGAATTGTTCACAAAGTTGAAAAGATATATTACAATAAAGGGTTCATGTAGCTAGAAAATTTTGTTAGCGGGGTTCAAAAATATATTCATAAGAGAGAAAATTGGTCAAACAGTACAACATAATTGTTCACGAGGTTCAACGTTAATTGTTTAAGGAAGCTGAAAAATGTTTGTACAGTTCGAAAAACCCATGATGTTTTTATGTGAAAAAAATGTTCACGCGATGCAAAATATAGTTGTTTGCGAGGTTCAAAAAAAGTTCTACGGTTTGTTATTCTTCAGAAATTAATCGCAAAAAAATAGTCTAGTCTATTCGTAGATACTTTACCAAATACACGAACACCTCTTTTATACACATGAACTTTTTTATGCACATGAACCTTTATTTTTTTGTATGTATGAACCTTTTATACTTTTGGTGTATAGCTTTGAACTGAGATAGTAAAAATCAATTAAAATCCTTTTGTATATTAAAAATAGGGTGTGACTAATTCTCAATCGACTGAGAATTAATTTAATTCTCAGTCGAACGACGTCAGCAGTTTTGTTTTCGAACGATTTAGTTTAATCCCCGCGATTGGCTGTAGGTGCGTACGAACCAGGGTAGTACGAACGATTGTTGGTCCTCATGCACGACCGTGAGTTTGGGCCTGTTTCAGTTTCTGTTGGTTTATTGGGACTTTAGCTTAGTGGGCTACCTCTATTTTCTATTTTCTGTACTAATTTTAAAAAAATGTAATCTGCTAAATTTTTTTACTTGGTAATGTACTAATACTACAGCCTGTAGTATTCAGCCGTACATGGAGAATATTTTGCTTTAAGCTTTTGCCATCTCGCCTAAAAAATATTCTTCGTCATAAGACGTTGCAAAAAATCTCAGTTCAAGTACAATTACAACTGGGGGCATCGTCGACAAAAATCTCGGTTGAAAGTGCATATCCTCGAAAAAATCTCAGATAAAAGTGCAGTTGTAACTGGACATAAGAAAAAAAACTCAGTTTCAAATGTAGTTGCAACTGAGGGCATTCTCTTGAAAAATCTCAGTTGCAAGTGCAGTTGCAACTGGAAGTAAAAAAAACTCAGTTGCAAGTGCAGTTACAACTGAGGGTATCTCTAAAAAAAAAATCTAAGTTGCAATTATAGTTAGAACTTGGGACAATGAAAAAAAAACTCAATTGTCTCAGTTGCACGTGCAGTGCAACTGTCGCATTCTCGGAAAAAAACAATTACGAGTGCAGTTGCAACTGGGTAAGAAAAAAAAACTTAGTTGCAAGTATAGTTACAACTGAGGGCATCTCTAAATAAATCTCAGTTGCAACTGCGGACAAAAAGAGGAAAAAAATATCATTTGCAAGTGCAATTGTAACTGGCTCATACTCGAGAAAATCTCATTTGCATGTGAGGCTGCAACTGAGCACAAGAAAAAAACTCAGTTACAAGTGCAGTTGCAACTGAGCACAAAAAAATAATTATTACTATTTTCTCTCAGTTGCAAGTCAAGTTGCAACTGAGGACAAAAGAAGAAAAAACAATTGCAAGTCAAGTTGCACACATAGCAAATTCAGTAATTGCATCACTAAAACCGATAACCATGGTTGGCACAAAGCAAAATAACAATCCTCCGTACACAAAAACACAAACAAGAATCGACTCGCACGAATCAGGTGGCCTAGTCTACAAGCTACGAAGTAGTTGGCTGGGATTTAACTATTACTCTTAGATTAAGAATTAGTAATTCTAGAAAACTAATTAAGAAAAAATAGAGTTAAAATAATCATGAATAACAAATATTTTAATATTGTTGCACTCTCTATAAAATAAATGAGTGCATTGTTTACCAATGGAAATGTGAAAAATAAAAAGATAAGAAAAATAAATGAGTACATGGA
This sequence comes from Poa pratensis, assembly GCA_947311845.1. Classification (NCBI taxonomy): domain Eukaryota; kingdom Viridiplantae; phylum Streptophyta; class Magnoliopsida; order Poales; family Poaceae; genus Poa; species Poa pratensis. The sequence goes on along the minus strand of CAMZMU010000037.1, from coordinate 76,010,306 downwards.
AATATAGAACAAACATATATTTTCCTTTTCAAATTAAAAATTGATAAATAACCGAGAGTTTCTTTCTCCCTTCAACATCAAAACGACAACACTAGAAAAAGCCCACACGCGGGTATATGCTTAATTTTGAATAAAAGTACACGGAAGAAAAGCCCATTATACAAACTTCACGAGGTGGTAGACAAACAAAATAACTAAAAGAAACAACCACACGACACACTCATACATCTACGCGTGTATATCTCACAGCTAGCGACGAGACCGACGAGACAGTGACAACTCAAACGAATATTAGAGCAAAAAATAGGACAGTTAGATTACCAACTGAGCAAAACATGATATGTTTGGAAAAGACAAGACTTATATTCGTTGGTGAACAATGAAAATAAAATAAAAATAAACAGTAAAAAACAAAATATAAAACGATTGAAGGAAGGAAAAAGAATAAAAGAAACAACGCTACAAGAGAATAGAAAGAAAAAAAACACAAGAAAATATGCACAAACGTGAAAAGGAGGCAACAGTGTACAACGGTCCATGTACGTTTATGGAAGGGAAAGCCCATATCGCTACAAGAAAATAAAAGGGCTGGACTGAATGTCTCACATACGTAGTGCTTGCATTAGAACGAGAAATTTACGCAATTAGTGTAGGTATCAGCAATTTTTCCAAAAACGGTTCGGTCGCTCCTGGAAAACCGGATCGCACCTAGGCGATCTAGGAGGCGATCATGGTTCCATTGCGTGCCGCCGGCGCCGCCGCCGGTTCCCTCTCTCTCCGTCTGCCGCTCCGGCGGCGGAGGGAGGGGGAACCTCGGGACTGTGCGTTAGGTGGGTGCGAGGTAGGGTTAGGGTTGAGGAGACGCTGCCGAGGCCGTCGCGGTGGTGTCGCGTCGGAATAAATCTCTCCGGGCTCCGTTCGCGGTCAAGCGGGGCTATTGCCTTCGTCTAGGAGCTAGCGGAGTGGGGGATCCCCGGATCTCGTCGAGATCGCGGGCTATGGAGTCTGGAGGTCCATCGGCACGGGCCGGTTGGGTCCTCAGATGGGCGATGGATGCATGGAGACGAAGACCCTTCTTCCTCCTTGTCGGTATGATTTGCTGCTGCTGTTCTTCTTCCTCTGCGCTGATGCTGGAGGGAGATCCTGCTTTGCCCGGGCGGATGGCCTGGCCGCGGTGCTGGACTGGTCGGTTGACTCGAGTTCTCTTCCTTCCGGAAGGGACACTTTTCGCGGTACTCAAAGCCAAAGATGGCGACGGCTGTTACAGGTGTGTGTTGGATTGGTGTCCATGCCCTCTTGGCGCTGGTGTCAAGAAAAGAGGAAGCAGCGTGGCGGCAATTATACCGTGGTCGAAGATGATGACCTGATTGCGCTTGGTTGCAGATCTTTCTGCTGCAGGGGTTTTCTCTCAAGATTCTGGGAGGGCTCCGGGGATTTTTCATGTGTTATGGTTGTCTTAGGGTGTTCTAGGTGTTCATGGTCACAATTAAGAGAAAGAAAGAGGCAACCGAAACCGCACTATGCAAAGAACAAAACAAGGAACGCTGAGAAAATGGATTTTGCTTTAAAGAAAATGCCCCACGCTGTGGAAGACTCCGCCACCAGGCCGGTCAGCAAAATACATACACACAAGGATAATAAGAAACTAAAAACTGATTTGCTATCCGTGGCGATCGACCAAGAAATACGAGTAGTTATTTGTAGGAATTCACTGTTGGCAATTGTGCATGCCTCGTCTTGAGCAAAGCTTGCATCCATCAGCTTGCAAGTAGCAGCGCGTTGAACCGGTGCAAACAAACACTGGAACGCTAGTGGTTCGAGAGTGTCGAACGAACCAGCTTTACGTACGCGTTTATATCTATCGTGATGGCCTAATTATTCCTGTGCAGAAAGAAACGTGGCCGGCTGCATGCATGTGTACGTCAGTACGTGTACGCGTCCGCGCCTACGACCGGAGCTCGAGTTCGGTACACCACCATTACGAACTTCTCAGAATTTTCTCCGGAGAGGAAGGAGAAAAGCTGAAAAGGTATACGTATGTATACTTAAGCAGAACAAGAAACTAATATACAGTATATAGCTGCAACATGCACTGCGTGCACAATGGAGGATATGTGGGCGGAAAAAGTTCATTTTTAACCTTAAAATCGGATAAATTCGACAAATCAAATCTGAAGTCAAAATCCCTATCGCTTGCACCCTCAAATATTGAATCATGTCTAAATTAAACCCTAGACCTGTTTTTCAGAGAAAAAATTAAATTATAAATCGCTAATCATACTGACTAAGTTGGCCCACGTGTCATATATGTCTTCTTCACCAACGCCCGGCACGACCGATCGCCGCCTCGACAAAATCCGGTGATTGCACTATTTTACGTCCCCCATTCAACTCATTAAACACAACCATGACAGGGTTGTCCTCCCTCCGGATGTCCAGCTCTTGGCTCCTGCCATGCGCTGGGCCTTGGCGTCGCGAATGTGATTGGGATTCAGAGTGCGCCCACTAATGTAATTAGGGGGAGTTGATGCCGACGAGTAACCACGACGAGCGAAGCGGGGGAGCACGATGCCGACGAGCAAAATGATGTGACGATAGGGTTATTTTGGTTGTCGTTCTATAGTGGTTCTTTTGTAGCCTTATCCTCTGATCTAAGGTAATTAGGGAAGACGATGACTCTTTATCCAAAAGGGAAGACAATGGCTATGACATGTGAGTCCCGCTGTCGGTAAGTGTAGCATGTACTCTGCCAAACAGGTGTAGAGTTTCGATTTAGATTTGTATTTAATACTTCATGGTGCGAACTCGAGTTCAAGGTTCAATATACCCAACTTTATACAAGTCTAAATTTTAAATGGACTTTTCCCTATGTGGGCTCCGCCACACACAGAGATCACACGAAATGCAGCAAGCACAATGCCAACCTCTCACATCTTGCGTTGTACTTGTGCTTGTAGTTGTACATGTACACACACAACGGCTAGCAAAACCCTGTACCTAGTTCACACTTAAACTGGCTAGCTAATCACTATACCTAACTAGTCAATCGTAGCAGCTAATAGGCGCGCGCGTCTGCCGCATGCGCTCATTATTTGTTTTCCTGCGGCGCTTTATACTAGTCGTGTCGTCGATCTAAACACGTAAACCCTGCGGTGCGCGTGTATTTGACGTGCCAGCTTGGGCTCAACTGGGACTGCAGATAGTGCGTCTCTATAGAATGCACTGGAACAAATTGAATATTCATGAGTACATTAATTGATATGTTAAGTAAATAGGTGTATTTATTTTCAGTAATCTCTCACTCTCGAAAGAGACAGTAACAAAAATTGAGTATAATTTTAGTTGGAGTAGAATTGCTTATGACCAAAAAAATAGTTGAAGAAAATTGAATATAATTGAGATGTATCACATGTCTATTAGTATAATTTTAGTCTATGAAAAATATTTTAGTTTCATTTTGACAAGAAATTTATAATTTTCCTAATTAATTTAATGTATCGACACACTATCATAACTTATGGTTTGATACGACATTATATTAGAATTTAAGAAATGATCTTGTGGACATCCACATAAATGGAGAGAGAAGATACATTGTCCATATAGTTTATAGGTAATATGATTTCTGATTTACTTGTTTTGTTATAAAAATTTTATGAACCACATAAGAAGCAATTCTATAATATTAAAGAATAAATTCTTGTTAGATATAGAGTTTTAATGCAAAAAGGAAAGGTAGCTATCTAGGAACAAACTAAGGAAAAACAAGAAAGTAGGGACACAAGATTTCGCATTTTGAATTACATGCCACCCAACCTCCCACTCTCTATGGTTATATTGAGTCTCCATAGAAGCCACGCATCCGATGTTCATCACCAAGTGCATGCTTGCACCAGACCCCGACAAACAAAGAAGAAGAAAAACAAAAATCAGTCGTAAGCTCGATCATCAATTGGTTTCCTTCGGCCGAAACAAATACGTTGTTGCATAAGGGAGGCACGTGAGCCGTGGATGGAGAACCGTACCATTATAATTTTATTTGATTTTATTTTAGAGATCAGAGCGTTATATTGTGGATTATTAATTCATTTGGATTTCATTAATTAAACTACTAAAAATTGCTTAAGTTGCGTGCGAACAAGGGTAGTAGGAGCGATTGTTGGTCCTCATGAACGACGTCAGCATGTTAATCGTTTCTTGCATCTCCATTAATCTCTAGCGTTCCCGTACTAATCTAAACCAAAAAACAAAGCCCGCTACTGCTCATGTACCCATCTCTCTATACGTAAAGAACAAATAGATTCGTAGTTATTGGAGAGTCGTGGGCAGAAAAAAGACCAAGAACGACATGGCCAGTTACCTGCCAGCCTGCGGTGAGAACATCGGCTTGCTCCCGGCCTGCGGCCGGAGATCGAGTCCCCGTCTCTCCACCTCGCCAAGCAGCGGCAACACTCCTCTCACCCCGGGAGGAGTGATGGATGGCGGAGGCAGCTCCATCTCGTCCTTGTCCTCGTCCTCGCCAAGTCCAAAGTCACAAGTCACGCGCATACCGCACGCGGCCTGTGGGATGGGCCTATACTTATAGATGGAGGAAGTTTGGAGGGAAGAAAGGTGCGATGCTATGGGATGAAGAAGAAGAAAATCGCTTTTGTTGCTTTGTTGTTGGATGGACGGCTGGTATACCATCACATCCCGGATCGGTGACGTGGAGGTTCCTCATGCGAATCGTCCTTAATTTATGCCACATATATGGAGTGGCCATGTCCAATAATTACGGGCGTTAGGTTTGACAGAACCACGCACCGCTTTAACGAGTGCCAATGCATGTGGTCTTTAATTTTCTCTGAAAGTCGGAGAAATGGACGGACGAGATGGATTAGTCACACGGATTGGTGACGTGTACATAGGTACGATGGATCTTTCCTCTTTTTTTTCAGGGCTATTTAATCTTCTTACTTTAATTGGAGCGGCTCCGTTTTCAAGCCTCGACGATGGGAAGCGCAACGAGCGGGCAGAGGATATGCCAATCAATACTGAGATGGAGGGATCGGGGATCCGAGGCAGACTTCCCTTTTAAAAACATGATTTATTACTCCGTCAAAAGCGGGGTAAATTTCCTGTGCTTTCCAAAAATTACTGATTTGCTGCTAGTGCAAATCAGATACTCCTTCTGTACAGAATATGTGGTTCAGTGGTTTAATTTTTTTCATTAACTCCTAATACAATTTCTTACACTTGCACGTTTCAGATCGTGGTTCAATAGTTTCATTCTGAACTAGGTAGCAGTTTTCGGGATGCATGTTGTAAATATGGAAGATGGCTTCAAAGTTAATTAAATCTCTTGTTTCTCTCCACGGCCCAGAAAACCCATCTCGCAAGGAACACTATTCTCAACAGGAAAACCCTCGCAAGTAACAGGTCATATTTATTTGCCGCTCGACACGGGGATACCAGGTGCCACGTATCCCTTTTCCGTTCCTGGGCCTAGCCCCGTTGTCGCTTGTGCAGTGGCTGATTTTCTCCACGAGAGAAAGAGGGAGCCTTAGACTAGGGGAGTAGAGATTTCTTACTCCCAGGCTCCAGTGATACCTCTGGTCGGAAAAAAAAAAATCATATTATAAGTTTTAAAAAAATTGTGAAAAAAATCCTGCATGTTGTCAAAGATATGTCCCACAAACATGCAAAACCTTGGTTTCAAAATTATATTCTATTCGATACGAAAATAACAAATGTGTGGATCTAAATGTACACGCTTTCAAATCTCCAAAATATACAAGATTTGTTATTTTCATGTAGCTTAGAATATAAGGTATTTCAAATCCAAATTTTACACGTTTGTAGGATACATGATTAGCATTTTTTTCAGTTTGTCTTAAAACTTAAACATATGATTTTTTTTTTAGTCAGAGGGAGCACTGGTGCTCGGGAGGAAAACGTGTTTTCCGTAGACTAGGGACCTTAGTACAGATCGAGAATATCCATACCAAAAAAGAAAACTACCGGGAGTTCCTGAAGAAGCTCTTATGGGCGATGGGGAGTGGACTGGAGATTTTTGTCTTCTTTCTCTTTTTCTCCTTCTTACCGTGCTTTATTTTTATCTTATCACTTTTTCAGTTTATCTATCTACTCCCATATTTTTTGTAACATTATTCATTTTCTTCACCGTTTATAAGCCGCAATTTTGGATTTTCACTTTCCTTTTCTTTTCCATCATATAACAATTATTAATCATGTTGTTTTCCTTTTCCACAAATGCATCAGGGAATTTCTAATTACTGGGTAGCATGAGATTGGCCTATGTTTAGAATGTGTTCCCGAATCATCAAAAAGTTGAAAAATTATATTGCAATAAAGTGTTCATATAGCTAGAATTTTTTGTTAATGGGGTTCAAAAATATATTCATAAGAGAGAAAATTGGTCAAAACAGTACAACAAAATTGTTCACGAGGTTCAAAGTTAGCTGCTTAAGGAATCTGAAAATGGTTGTACAGTTTTAACAACCCACGATGTTTTTATGTGAAAAAAATGTTCACACGATGCAAAATATAGCTATTTGTGAGGTTAAAAAAGTTTTAAGGTTTGTTATTTTTCATAAATTACTTTATATAGTCTAGTCTATTCATAGATACATTATCAAAATACACGAACATCTCTTTTATACACATGAACATTTTTTTATGTACACGAATTTTTATTTTGTATGTATGAACCTTTCAATTTTCGTGTATACCTTCGAATTGAAATAGTATAAATCAATTGAAATCATTTTGTATATTAAAAATGCATGTTTTTAGAATTAGTTCGTGCAACTTGAAATAGTGAAACATGAAATCAATTACGATAAAGATAGAGGCAACCGCAACCGTGAGACAAGGAACGAAACAAGGAACGCTGAGAAAATGGATCGGGCCCATCTACATAGCGGAGGTACGCGGAGCGCTACTGCCCTGAGCGCGGCAAATTGGTAAACTGGCCGCCTGGCGACGCTTTCTTCGTTGTGACTATTGAGGAATGAGGAGGGTCCAGTTAGTGAGGGTTTTGCTTAAAGAATGCCCCACGCTGTAGTTGTGCGAGGACAGACTCCGCCAACAGGCCTGTCAGCAAAAACATACACGCAACGATAATAAGAAACAAAAAACAGATTTGCTATCCGTGGCGATCGACCACGAATGTTATTTGTAGGAATTCACTATTGGCAATTGTGCATGCCTCGTCTTGAGCAAAGCTTGCATGCATGACCGTACGTACGTTATAACGCTCATGCCACTGGTAGAAAACTGGCATATGGTCCCGGTTCGGTTGGGCCATCCGTCCCGGTTCCCGAACCGGGACTAGTCAATCGGGACGAATGCTGCTCCCGGTTCAGCCACGAACCGGACCAATGAGTCTCCACGTGGCCAGTTCTGGCTGGGCGTGGGGGGAGACTCATTGGTCCCCGGTTCGTGTTACGAACCGGGACCAATGAGTGTTTTTTTTTTGTATTTAGGGTTTAGGATCTCCCTCTCGCCGGTGCCCCTCTCTCCCTCTCGCCGGTGACCCCTCCCCCTCTCGCCGGTGCCTCCGTCGTCTCCCCCTTCTCGCATCGCCGACCTGCTCTCCATCATTTCCGTACGCATATATACGCTCTACTATAAACACAGTACACGTTGATGCATATAAAATAATATTCGATCTCTTGCTAGAATACAACTATTTAATTACATGGAGATAGATCACATATGTAGTTCATCGTCCGAAGCATAATGTTCTCCCCCTTTCATCGATGACCTCGCTAAGCAGAAATCCCCGCCAATTCCTCTGAATTGCTTGTATGCGCTGTTTTGGGTCGATCTTCTCCCGCATTTCGCTCCAAGTAGTTGTTGTCCGCGCAGTGGTCAACTCGCGAATGAACTCGCAAACGTAGAATCCACATAAATTACTCCCCGATGGCTGCTGCGGACATTCACCGATCTATAAGTTAGCTAATCTTTGAATGGACCTTCTACATTCTGTTTGAAAATTGTCCAACACCTGCTTTGGCAAAGAAAATGAACAAACGAGTTATTAATTACTTGATATCATGGAAACGAACGAAAGAGGCCGATATAATGCGATAATGATTGAAATTACTTATTGATCATTTCTTTCATGTCAGCCCACGTCGCTTGGTCCCAACTTAATGAGTCGTGGACTTCAACTATGGACTTGTCAGGTTGAATGCTTAGCAGAATCCAGTGGAACCTGCGGACGTTTACATAAAGCAGACATGCATAGCTCATCAATTACACTTAATCATCGAGAAAGCCAAATAAAATTATGTACAAGACAGAAACACTCACTTGAAATTGTAAGGAAATTGTATTTCCGTACATAAATTTTGCTTGATTAAAAAGTGGTCAGGTCATGCTCCACGTCTCTGGGTGCTTGAGTAACGTATGTGAATTAACGATATATGGGTCAACGAACTCAACCTCATAAACTCTAGATCTTTTGCATTCTATCATCTTCATTCTGCATAAAGCGTACAAAAGGATATATAGTTAGGATAATATAATACAGGCAATGAACGAGTTGAGCTAGAGACTTAATTACGAAAATAAATCACTTACAGACAATAGCAAGCGAGGATAGATTTGTCGAGGTCGCGCTGATTGAATAACTGAAACAGTTCAGTCAGTTGAACGTTTATACTGTAACGTTTGAAGAAATGCTCCTCTCTAACGTCCACCGCAATCCAGTCTTTCACGTCCTTCTTTGATGTGTGCATCATGTACCAGTTGTGCAGATTTCGCATATGTGTTGATAGACGCTCGAGCTCCTCATTACTGACCATAGATTCCACTTGGACATATTCCGTGCTATCTCTAACATTGGCTAATATTCATAGCCTAAAAGTTGACCAAGAGTCATACCATGGCGGTAGCATTTTCCTTGGCCTGCGATACAGTGATACCAAGTTCTCTAGCAGCAGCTATGGCTCTGGGGTCCAATAATTCCAGGTCCTTATCCATAGCGGCTCTGAAGTCCTTGTCGACATCGGAATAAACTATGAGCGGGGGGACCGATTGATTTTTTTCTGCTGTCCGAGCTGGGCAATTTGTTTCCCACTTTTTCACTTCTTTCCTTGTTCTGCTCAGACTGGGCACGTGCTAGCTTACGAAGTTCACGACCATAGTCAGATGGCAGATTCATCGATATCATGGGATGGCTGCTCAAGGAAGGACTTAGCCCACTTTTTGGTTTTTTTCATCGTAACCGGCTTTTGCTCGGGCTTTTTTGGTGCAAAAAAAGCCTTATTGTAGGCAGCCACCTCCGCGGCGTTTTCCGCTACAGTCCTGTCATAAGGTCTAATGGGAAGATTCTTATGAGGTACTTTTGGGAGGGGCGACCTTTTACATTTCGGTGATCGCTTACCCCTCATAGTACGGGGCGGCGGGCTGACGCTGACGCGGCGGAGACGGCTGCGCTGGGGACTAGTGAGCGGTGAAGATGACTGTTGCGCTGGAGAATGCTGAGGCGGTGAAGAGGACTGTTGCGCTGGAGACTGGTGAGGAGTCGATGGCCTTGGCTCCAGTTCGGAAGCACGATGAATTCCTTTGGCCATAGAATGGTCGCTTTCTTGGCTTCTCCAAGTTCAAGCACCTCCCCATCTTCACCTGCAGGTGTTCCAGCTTCAGCTCCTCAAAATCTTTCATCACTTCATTCCACCGCGACAACAGCGTAGCCATTTGGAACCGGAGAGAAATGGTAAGGGATTAGGTCCAATTGGTACGACATAGCGACCGCCACCTTCATGGTTAAGTTAAAAACTTTCACATGCATCTCACAAGGTGTGCTCTCCGTGATATCATCCACTGGGTAGCGACGAAGTGAGCCACCGTCACTCATCATCAGTACCATCCTGGAGCTCCGTGGAAGCCACGCTGCTTTTCCGATTCGATGGCCGCCGGTACCATCGCATGCAGCTTCTACCATGTGCCGCTGAGATTGGCCGCTAGTACCTTGCTGGCTAAGTGCGGCAATTTGATCCTTCTGCCGCTTTAATCTCTTCTATATTACGCAGCCGTCTGCAGCAGCGCGTGCTTCCATTGCCTCCCTTTCCTTTCTCCTCTGATGGCTCTATCAGGAATTTCTTCCTGTGCTCGGGAATCGCAATTGTCTTGGCTTGGAGCCTGGTACGCCTCGTAACCGTCCGTCGTGTTCCTTATTCCCAAGGGCGCGTGTGAGCTCGTCATCCTCTCTATCGGGAATGAACCGTCCCTCTGCAACATCCTTTACTGCATTCTAATGCCTTGGATGGGTAGCAGGGGATTATCTTTGTGTCTTCTGTTATATATGCACTTCCCTTCTGCGTCCAACGTGCCCCCATGCCCGTAAAACCAATTTCTTGCCCGTTCGATCCATGCGAGTGGCTCTGGAGTGATCCCTTTAGCCAGCAGGTCCGCCTCAAGTTTCTCCCACTTAGGCATGCTAAAAGCGTAGCCACCAGCCCCCTTTAGCCAGCAGGTCCGCCTCAAGTTTCTCCCACTTAGGCATGCTAAAAGTGTAGCCACCAGCCCCCATAGTATGGGGTAGATCTTTTTAGCAGCATTTGCCTTAATTTTTTGCAGACTTTTCCTGAGCTTCCTCCGATTTCTTGTACGCCGCAAATTCTTCCCAGTAATCCCTTATCTTCTCATACCCTTTATCGAAGTCCGGAGTCTTTTTTTTCTGGACAAACTCGCTGTTCAATCTTTTCTTCCAGTTCTTGAATAGCTCGGCCATCTTCTTAAGAGCCCAGTCCTTGACTTTTTGCTCCATGTTTTTCCGGGCAATCTTTTCTGCCTCATTTGGATCCTCCTCATCTGGATCCACCTCTGGCGCTAGGGTGAAATTAAGCATGAGCTTTCTCCAAAGTCTTTCTTTGCCCTCCTCGCCGACATATTTTACTCCTCCCTCTTTGGCTGATGCCATTCTCGAACGGTGATCGGATGTAGTCCCTAACAAGAACTCCGCATTGCTTTAACCATTTTATTTTAACACCAGGGGGAGCAGTCGGTGTGCCGTCTTCAGCGACTTTTTTCGATCCTGTACCTTTCTTGGTCGCCCAACTTTTTGCCTGGGCTCGTTTTGTCCTTACAGAAGATTTGCTCGATCCGGAGGGCTAAAAGAAGAAGAGCGTTAATATATGTATATAGACAGCAGAGGCTTAATTAATACAATCTTCGGCTTCATTAATATATGTATATGCACCTCGCCGGAGTTTGCAACATTTAATGTTCCACCGGAGCCTTCGGCTTCTCCCTCGTCGGCTTCTCCCTCGCCGCTTCTCCCCCACCCCAGCCGTCGGGTTCTACCTCACCGGAGCCGTCTCTTCGGTTGAGAGACTCATCTCCCTCACCGGAGTTGTTCAGAAACTGCGAGGTGACATCGCCAACATCTTCCGGCCCGCGGATTATATCCTCGAGGATGTTTTCGTGATTTTCGTCTCGTTCCATAGTTTCTGCAAATTAAGAACAATGCACAAAACTTTAGTTGGGTAACTTGTTCCATATGTCAAGATACATCTACACAATTTTTGACTTGCCCAAAAACCTAAAATAAAATACTCTTTTATTTATTTTCAGAAAATCCCCTTTTCTTAGGTTTACAAAGGAGCTACCTTTTTCATACCTCAGAAAATTCACTAAAAATTAGGGAATGATCCTCATTACTTGTAGAACCCAAATAATTTGGACATTTTTGCCCTTTTGTTTTCAGTACAAAAACTAAGAAAATAAAAAAGGCCATAAAAAATAATGAAAACACTTGGCAACCTTTTTATTCAGTGCCTAGGACCATATGTGCACACACACTAGGGAGATAAGCCACAGGAAAATTCAAATTTAATTAGGACAAGCACAAATTAGAAACTTCACAATTTGATTTTTGTGTGTAACATACACAATATCATCTCATTTGCAAGAACAAATTAGAAACTTCATATGCTGCCTTATAATCTCATTTGCAAGAGCACCTCGGGCGGGGAGCGGCAGAGCACCTCGGGCGGGGATTCTTGGGCGCGACGGCGAACTCGGAGACCCTAAACCCTAAACCATCAAGAAATTAAAGCCATTAAGCTCAAGAACATAAGACTCAAGCTAAAATATACTGAAAAGCATGTATTACCACTTCAAAATCATTTGCAAAGCTAAAATTAAAATTAACATCAATATATAGCAAAACTAAAATTAACACAATATATAGCAAACTAAAACTAACACTAACAAAACTAATTCTAGCAAATGGCTAACAGAAAATGGCTAACAAAAAATAGCTAAAACCTAGCAACTAACACTAACAAATGGCTAACAAAAAATCATCTACAACTAACCTAGCAATTTCTATAACCTAACAATTTCTAAACCTAACAATTTTATATCTAACAAATTTCTAAACAATAATCATTTTAATCTACAATGCTATAAATTTCTAAACATTTTAATCTACAATGCAAAATTTCTAAACATTTAATCTACAATTTAAAATCTACAATCAATGCAAAATTATGAACAAAAAAGCACTCACCTTGATCGAGTAGCTACGGCCGGCGGTGGTGGTGGAGCGCGCCGGTGGTGGTGGAGCGCGCCGGTGCAGGGTGGCGGCGTCTGGACGGCCGGATTAGCCGCGCCGGTGAGCAGGGCGAGGCGAGCAAGAGGGAGGCGCGGCGGCGGCTCCGCGGCCGGTCAATCCGCGCGGCGGAGGAGGTGGAGGGCGGGGCCCCGCCGGAGCAGGGTGGCGGCAGAGGTGAGGGCGGGGGGCCGCGCCGGAGATCGAAAAATCGCCGGAGCAGGGCTTCGCCAGAGGTGGAGCGTCTCGTCGGGGAACTGCGGCAGAGGTGGAAGAAGAGGAAACGCACGGGCGGTTATAAACAAAAGGCCTTTGGTCCCGGTTGTTCTTACCAACCGGGACGAAAGGGTCTTTGGTCCCGGTTTGTAAGAACAACCGGGACCAAAGGTCAAATTTTGGGCCGCTTGAAGTTCGCGCAATTTTGGGCCGCTTTTCGTCCCGGTTGGTAAGAACAACCGGGACCAAAGGCCTTTTAAATGGGCTTTTCGAATTTTTTTTGTTTTCTTTTATATAATTTCCAGGAAATGATTTAAACTTGTAAAATCAATAACTTTTAATCTGTTTATCAGAAAATTATGATTAATGTATCAAACTAAGAAAAATGAACCCCATCTATTTATATGTCTATTATTATAAATCCAAATAATACAATAATATGTTTATTATTATCAGAAAAAATAAGGAATCTGAATATATCATCCATACATCTGTTTGCATCATGTATCAACTGTGCCATTTTCAATTCAAAAATGCATTAACTCATATCTTTTGCATACTTTATTATTGTCATTTTCAATTTGAATCTCACTAAACTTTCAAACTATTAACCATTTTGCCATTTTGAATTAAAAAATGCATTAACTTTTATCTTTTGCATAACTAACTCAAAACCAGATTACTTATTCAGATGCTAAAGATCATTAGTTGGAAATGCAGAGATAAATAATACATTTTACACGATCGTCGTCGTAGATAGACAAACATTTTACACGATCGTCGTCGTACATAGACGAACCATTTGTCCTAACCAACGATGTGCTCAGGTTAGTCATACTCCTGCCTAGGCCTATAATACTCGTCCTCGTAGTCGTCGTAGTCGCCGCCGTCGTCGTCGCTGTCGTCGGGCGGCGCTCGCCTGGACTGGAAGCGAGGGTAGCGCAGGCGGGGGTTATCGCCGGCCGTGATGTAGTTCATGACGCTCTGGAGAGTCCGGCCGCTCCACCACAGCCGACGGCCGGCCTCGTTGAAGTTCGAAGGAGGCGGGCCGTCCTCCTCGTACCTGGCGAGCGCCCTCTCACGCCGATTGATGAAGAAGGCGTCCCAAGTCGGGCGGTAGTCGGGATGCCAGCGGGGATCCATCCGCTGCGCCGGAGTGAGCTCGAGGTAGTAGTGGTTCGTGATGGCCGCCCGGCGCGCCAAACCTTGAGGGACAGGAGGGACCGGCACGCCTCCGGTGCTCAGCCTCCAGCCGGCGGGGACGTCGTAGCGCGGGCAGGGGTAGTTCGAGGCGCAAAGCGCCTCCGCCTCCGAGTAGGTTAGAGTGGGTACGGTGGAAGCCATGGGAGTGATGAGGTTGCAGATATGAGTTTAGATGTGCTATGCCAATGGAGGCCATGCATGACTACATATATATAGTGAGAATCCCACCAATAAGGAAGAAGCACACGGATCGTGTGTTTCTTTCGAGCGCTTGTGAGCCGTTGGATCAGGGTGTGTTTCTTTTGAAGGCTTGTGAGCTGTTGGATATCACTTTGTGAGCCACCACCCGGGACTAAAGGGAATCCCACCAATAAGGAAGAAGCACACGGATCGTGTGTTTCTTTCAAGCGCTTGTGAGACGTTGGATCAGGGGTGTTTCTTTTGAGAGATTGTGAGCTGTTGGATCAGTAGTATCACGACCACTTCGTGAGCCACATCAAGGTTTAATACATTCCATAGAATGCATTACATAAAAGGTTTAATACATTATTACACATGATCCAACGTCTCACAAGCGCTTGAAAGAAACACACCCCTGATCCAACATCACCAACATTATTCTACATAAACGGACTTGCTGGCTCGAAGGCCGTAGGATTAGGGGGAACGGCGGGAGGAGCCAGCCCCGTGGGCGGCCGCCCGGTTCTCGCGCGCACGTTTGCGGCGGAGGGCAAGATCCATGGAGGATGAGTCTTTCAGCGCCCAATCCAGCTCGGAAGCCTCCTTCGCCTTGAGCTGGTAGGAAGTCTTGGCTCGCTGGACAGGGTAGTCGCGGACAGACTGGAAGGAGGCTTCCATGGCCTCCTGTATCTGCAACCCACAACCCTCTTCCCCGTCGTCGCTCCAGTCGAAGTCGTCGTCCTCCTCCTCCTCCGCGGGAGGAGCGGCGGCGCCTGGTGGAGGTGCAGCGGCGCCAGGTGGAGGTGCGGCGGCACCTGGTGGAGCAGGAGGCCGGTAGCTGGGCATTCCTCTCCACGCCGGGCTCGTGGGCATACGGCGGGATAGGCTCCCGCGGTTGCGCCCAAGCGCGCTCTGCCGAGCACGCTCGACCTCGTCCAGAAGGCGCTGCGGCGGGCGTGGCGGATCCATCTCGTGGAGACGATGCGTTCGTGGCTAGGAATGGTGGATTAGGGTTTACCCCGTCGGCGACAATATATAAAGACCTCCAGGGCAGCGCTGGGGGAGGACACGTGCCCAGGGCAGCGCTGGGGAGGACACGTGTCGTGACCGCAAAGCCCGCCTTTAGTCCCGGTTGGTGTTACCAACCGGGACTAAAGAAGCACACGGATCGTGTGTTTCTTTCAAGCGCTTGTGAGACGTTGGATCAGGGGTGTGTTTCTTTTGAGGGATTGTGAGCTGTTGGATCAGCAGTATCACGACCACTTCGTGAGCCACATGACCCGGTTGGTGTTACCAACCGGGACTAAAGAAGCACACGTACCCTATATATAGCCCCCCTCCTCAGACAGGTTACTCACTCACACAAAACATTCCAGCGTCACTCGGAGAGGCATCTTTGGGCAACCAGCGGCAAGACGTCTCTGATGACCTGCGACCGTTCCAAACGGTTGCAGATCATCAGAGATGTCTTGCCGGACGGTTGTAGATCATCAGAGACGTCTTACCGCTGCTTGGATCGAAGTGGCGCTCAAACACAAAACATTCGGGTTCCCTAGCTACGTCCTACGGTGCATTTGATATGCGGGCACTCACGAGCCACCGTCGGGCTGTATGCAGGGGGAACCGTGTGTTTTGTTCCAACTTTTTCGAGCGCGTGTAAGACGTTGGAGTTTTCTTCTGAAGGCTGTACCTAACGAAGCTGAGGTTTGAGAGGTTCCCACGGGAGGTGTGGGAGCCGACAACCACCTACCACGCGTGTTTCACCGGTCGTCATGCAATTAATTAACAGAAAACAAAAAAAAAACTCACATGTGATATAACCCATTTCTTCTAGGTGGAAACTCCCATTTCGTGTTTATGGTTTTCACCACATAAAGGTTTAATACATTACTACACATCACATAAAGGTTTAATACATTACATTGATTTACATAAATGCCATGAACCCTTCTTCGCGTATGTCCCTGGCCTATGATCGCTTCGGCCGTAACCATGGAGCATCTTCATTATTTAACGGGATGCTTGGGTCAGTTTTCACTGTGAAGGGCGGAATTTCATCAAACTTATCATAATCTGCTGACATGTCTGTCTTGTCCTCGACTCCCACGATGTTTCTTTTCCCTGAAAGAACTATGTGACGCTTTGGCTCATCGTCTGATGTATTCGTTTGCTTATTTTTTCTTTTTTTCGGTCTGGAGGACATGTCCTTCACATAGAAAACCTGAGCCACATCATTGGCTAGGACGAATGGTTCGTTCCTGTAACAACCAAGATTCTTGAGATCCACTGTCGTCATTCCGTACAGCTGGTCTACCTTTATCCCTTCTCCCTTCATGTTGACCCAACTGCACCGAAACAAAGGGACCTTAAAAGTAGGTCCATAGTCAAGTTCCCATATCTCCTCTATGTAACCATAGTATGTGTCCTTTTGCCCATTCTCGTCTGTTGCATCAAAGCGGACACCACTGTTTTGGTTGGTGCTCTTTTTATCTTGGGCGATCGTGTAAAATGTATTCCCATTTATCTCGTACCCTTGGAAATTCAATACAGTCGAAGATGGTGACGCGGCCAACAAGTAGAGCTGATCTCCGACAGTGGTGTCATTCATGAGCTGTAATCGCAACCAACTGCCGAAAGTCTCCATGTGTTTTTCTTTAATCCAGGAGTCATCCTCCCCCGGGTTCTTGGAGCGTACATAATTCTTGTGTTCCTCGATATACGGAGCCACGAAGGTGGAACTTTGTAGAACTGTGTAGTGTGCTTGAGTTAAAGAATGCCCGTCCCTACATATCAGTGCTTTCTTTCCTAGCGTGCCTTTTCCACTCAGTCTCCCCTCATGCCGCGATTCAGGAACACCAATCGGCTTAAGGTCAGGAATAAAGTCAACACAGAACTCAATGACCTCCTCTGTTCCATAGCCCTTTGAGATGCTTCCTTCTGGCCTAGCACGGTTATGAACATATTTCTTCAAGACTCCCATGAACCTCTCGAAGGGGAACATATTGTGTAGAAATACAGGACCGAGAATGGCAATCTCGTCGACTAGGTGAACCAGGAGATGCGTCATAATATTGAAGAATGATGGGGGGAACACCAACTCGAAGCTGACAAGACATTGGACCACAGCCTTCTGTAAACTTGGTAGAGTTACTGGATCGATGACCTTCTGAGATATTGCATTGAGGAATGCACATAGCTTCACAATGGGTACTCGAACATTTTCCGGTAGAAGCCCCCTCAATGCAACCGGAAGCAACTGCGTCATAATCACGTGGCAATCATGAGACTTCAGGTTCTGGAATTTTTTCTCTGCCATATTTATTATTCCCTTTATATTTGACGAGAAGCCAGCCGGGACCTTGATACTGCTCAGGCATTCAAAAAAGATTTCCTTCTCTGCTTTGGTAAGAGCGTAGCTGCTTAAGTATTGACGCCCTTTATCCGTCTGCTTGTTGTATGGGTCTTTCATACGTTGCTGGTCCTCCCGTGCTTCTGGTGTATCTTTTGTCTTCCCATACACGCCCAGGAAGCCTAGCAGGTTCACGCAAAGATTCTTCGTCACGTGCATCACGTCGATTGAAGACCGGACCTCTAGGACTTTCCAATAGGGTAGCTCCCAAAATATAGATTTCTTCTTCCATATGGGTACGTGGTTGTCAGCGTCATTCGGAACAGATAGACTGCCAGGACCCTTTCCAAAGATTACTTCTAAATCCTTGACCATGTCATATATAACATCACCATCAGGGAGGTTAGGCTTCTTCCGGCGATCTGCCTCACCGTTGAAATGCTTGCCTTTCTTTCTTACGGCATGACTGTTCGGAAGAAATCGACGATGCCCCAGGTACACGTTCTTGTTTCCCAAATGTATACTTTCAGTCTTATCTAAACAGTGCGTGCATGCATTGTATCCCTTGTTTGACTGTCCTGAAATGTTACTAAGAGCAGGCCAATCATTGATGGTTACGAACAACAACGCTCGTAGGTCAAATTCCTGTTGTTTGTGCTCATCCCACACACGTACACCTGGTTCGGACCACAACTGCAAAAGTTCATCAACTAATGGCCTTAGGTACACATCAATGTCGTTGCCGGGTTGCTTCGGGCCTTGGATGAGCACTGGCATCATAATGAACTTTCGCTTCATGCACAACCAAGGAGGAAGGTTGTAGATACATAGAGTCACGGGCCAAGTGCTATGACTGGAGCTCTGCTCCCCAAAAGGATTAAAGCCATCTGTACTTAGACCAAATCTTAAGTTCCTTGCGTCATCTGAAAATGTCGGGAACTCTCTGTCGATTTTTCTCCACTGGGACCCATCGGCGGGGTGTCTCAACTTCCCGTCTTTCTTACGCTCTTCTTTGTGCCATCGCAACAACCTGGCATGCTCTTTGTTTCTGAACAGACGTTTCAACCGTGGTATTATAGGAGCATACCACATCACCTTAGCAGGAACCCTCTTCCGGGGGGGCTCGTCATCGCACTCAACATCACCAGGGTCATCTTGTCTGATCTTGTACCGCAGTGCATTGCATACCGGGCATTTATCCATATTCTCGTACTCCTCACCGCGGTACAGGATGCAGTCATTAATGCATGCATGTATCTTCTGCACATCTAATCCTAGAGGGCAGATAGCCTTCTTTGCTTCGTATGTAGTCTCGGGCAATTCGTTATCCTTTGGAAGCTTCGGCTTCATTATTTTCAGTAACTTCTCAAATCCCTTGTCAGAACAACCAGTCTCTGCCTTCCATTTCAGCAGTTCCAGTGTGGTACCGAGCTTTGTGCTGCCATCTTCGCAATTTGGGTACAGCAACTTTTTGTGATCCTCTAGCATGGCCTCCAACTTTAGCTTCTCCTTTTCTGTATCGCATTCTCGCTTTGCATCAGAAATGACCCCACCAAGACCATCAGCGGGCTCATCTGATGCCCGATGTTCACCTCCTTCTTCTTCAACGTCTTCCATTACAGTATCACCGCATTCCTCAGGGAACATAGGATAGTTGTCATCATCCTCCTCTTCTTCATTGTCTTCCATCCTAACCCCTCTTTCTCCGTGCTTGGTCCAACAATTATAGCTGGGCATGAAACCTCTCCGAATCACGTGGTCTTGAATGGTTCTCGGGTCAGAGTACTCCCTGACGTTCCGACACTTCTCACATGGACAAGGCATAAAATTATCCACTTTGTTTGCCTCAGCCACTTCGAGAAATTTATGCAGGCCTGCAATAAACTCGGAACTGCGTCGTTCGCCGTACATCCATCGCATCCGTGCATCCATCTGCATCATATAATTAAGTTTATCAAATACCATTACAATAACATCTTGAATAGTGAAATGACCACCGTACATCGACACGTGCAATATTTCTGTATCAATTACAGATGAAAAGGATAAAGTTGCTAACCTCGGCCGAGGATATCATCTTGTGTGAACTTAAGTGTGGCTCGGGCATTTCATCGAACACATCTTGTGCGTGGCAAAGGAAAAAAAACTAGCACCCACTTCCCACCAATCCAACCAGAAAAAAAAAAGAAGAGAGGGGTGGGTTATTTATAGGCAGGGGAGGGGTATTGGTCCCGGTTCGTGCCACGAACCGGGACCAAAGCTCCGCGGCACGCCACGTGTGGCCTGGAGCATTGGTCCCGGTTCGTGGGACCAATGTCCCCAACCGAACCGGGACCAATGCCCTGGCAGCTCGAACCGGGACCAGTGCCAGGCATTGGTCCCGGTTTTTCACTGAACCGGGATTAATGGCCGATTCGGCTCTGGACGAAAGGTAGTTTTTCTACAGTGTGCACAGACACTACGGGAAACCCACGATACGCCGACGGCCAGAAGCCGTCGGGGTAGGCACGTTTGCCGTCGGCGTAGGCCTAGGCCGACGGCGGCCGTCGGCGTATCTCCGTCGGCGTAGCAGCCCGTCGGCGAATACAAATAACCGTCGGCGTATACGTAACCGTCGGCGTAGCCTCTGTGGGCCCACAAAACGGAAGCCGTCCGTCTCCGTCTGCTCCACCCATACGCCGACGGCAGTGCCGTCGGCCTAGCGTCCACGTTGGAGCGAGCTGGTGCGTCTGGGACGTGGCATACGCCGACGGTAAAGCCGTCGGCGATTCGTGACCATTTGGTCCATTTTAGATGACGTGGCAGCACCCTGTGCGCCTGGGAAGTTCTCTACGCCGACGGCAATGCCGTCGCGTATCCTTGACCATAATTTCCAATTTTAGCTGCTTGTTGCTGCTGGTTTCTGGCGCATTTTAAATACAATTAAAATTGCACAAATTATAAAACACGACAGAAACATCACATAAAACATCACATATATATCCAAAATGACACAAACATGATTCGAATTCATACAAGCATTCATACAAACTCAAAATGACAGAAACATAGTTCGAATTGACACCCGGAACACCCGAACTAATCCACATCTCGTGAGAGGTCGAGCCACCTATCTCTGACCGCGTGAAAATAAGGCGACCGATCCGCGTGGGCCAGTCGAACCACACAGGGAATCCGGAGAGGCCACGGGACTGTGTGGTCTCACGCGACGAACCCGGCGAGGCACCACCAGTGCCATGCACCACGAGCGCGCGCGTCGAAGTCGGCGAGGCAAAAGCATGATCATTGGGTGCATTCCTCGAGCAACTCGATCCCTACATGTTTGAGTCCAAGTTAGCAACTTGGAAAGCACAGCATGGCGGTAACAATGTTTGGCAAATAACTTACCGGTGTCGCTTGCTTGTATGTGCGAGCGACCGACCCCTCGTTGGGCCGACGGGCGGGATCCCCGGCCTAGGTGGACGCGTAGGCAGCGCCTCCCGCTCTCCAGTGGCAAAAAACTTCTCGGTAGCCTACAAGATAGTAGATGACAGGAGTTGTAGAAAAAGAAGGTTCAAACTAGAGGAAATGGGACTTGTCATATTTTGCAAATACAAAAGTTGAAACTTACAGCATCCTTCAACTCATTCCACTCCTCATACTCCTGGCTCTTCTGTACCCACAACTGATACTGTCTCTCATAGTCCGCGTGTAAGCGGCATCGAAGGCCGCCTCGAAATCAGCCTACAGTTTTAAAAGGGAACGCATCTCGTCAACTTAGCCACTTAGCTAGGAACGAATGTCGGAAAGAGAATGAAATTGAGAAAAACTTACATCGGGGCGAGCTCGGGAAGGCCGACGAGCAGGACGGGAGGGTCGTCGGCGGTGAGGGTAGCCTTGACACGCGAGAGGCCCAACTCAGGAGTACGCGTAGTACCGCACTAAGCATGAGAGATGGCCATGCTCCCAAACCGTCCGGCAAGGACCACCGCTCTCTCATCGGTGTCATGCCGAAGAGGGTTGTCCACAAATGGATTTATACCCTGGAACGTCTCGACGTATGCCTTTATCCCCTCCTTGGCAGTGCCGAAGCAATCGGGCTGCGAGGGCTGAGGCTCAGAAAAATTGGCTTCTTCATCTTCATCCTCTCCCATGTTTGCATGTCCGTAAGAGGCTCCCCGAGATCGGCCTCCTGCAATGCCAAAGAAGGTCATGCGTATCAAGTAGGAACATGAGGGAAATAAATGAAGATTGTTTCATGTATATATATACCAGCTTTGCCTTGAAGCGATCATGGTTGCGGGCACCCGCACGATGTGTCCCCCCGCTCCCCCGCGGTTTAACCTTTTTCGCTCGCTCAAGGCCTTGGACACGGGGTCCTCCCCAGCCCACCTAGACACCAACGCCCTCCACGCGTCATCCTTGCCATAGGCCCATGAGGGCTTAAACTGAAAAAACAATACTCATGTGAAGAACGGATAATGCAATTGCAACCTAGCAGCAACATGTAATCTCATTAACAATCTACTTACCGCCATGTAGTCATCTACGGTCACATCAAGTGGGTTCTCCACAATCTCATGCTTCACGCCTTCTTGTGTAACGCTCAGTACTGAAATGATTGATGATGGTATGCTTTGCATTGTAGAACTGCTGTCGTGTCAACTTCCTACAAGCCCCCTCCAAAGTCCAGTCCGCATCGGCCCGCTGCTCAGGAAGTACCCTATAGAACCTCTTTAATCATGCACAAAAACAAATTGTGAGAGCATGGTGGGACATCAAGTATGAACGAAATTCGAAAAGTTCAACTTACCCAAAACTTGTTGATCACGGCGTCAGAACATTTCCCGCCGCTCGCGTAATTGGCGGCCGATAGTCTACCCAATGGGTGGCTAGCTTCGTCGCGCCGTTGGGGACGGTTACTGTACAAGCCCGGCCAAAACTTCCTAATCAAAGCTCCAATCAGGGTGTTAGGCACACGGGCTCCCGCAGGATGTATCCAGTTGCCGCACAATAATAAACATATAGTACATGTCAAATTGTCCTGACCACAATGAAGTTACCATGTTCAAAATTAGTATATAGTCACTTACTCTTTCCCATTAGGCGTAATGAGGATCTCGCCTCCTCGGTAGCAGTTCCTTGTCCACATCAGGGACCTGGGATTCCCCTCGAATCCTTGGCTTCTTCGGCGGCGCGGAGACCCCGCCTCCAAGTCCGTAGGAGGCCCGTCTCCTCCGAGTCCGTGGAGGGCCCGTCCCCACGTCCGTGGAGGGGCCCGCAGAGGGTATGTCCGAAGACACGTCGCCCCCACCTCGCCCTCGTCCTCCACCTCGCCCTCGTCCTCGTCCTGCACCTCGTCCCCTCGTAGGAACTGGAGCATCGGCACCCCCCCCCTCCAGCATCTCCACCCACACTGCATTGAGAAAGGGTGAACAATAAAGCATAAAGACATGAACAAATTAAGAATTGCATCACTCTACTCTCACCACTGTCAGAAAGGTAACGCGGTTCGGAATAGGTTCTCTTTCCACTTTAGTAACTTTCTTCTGGCGCATCTTCTTCACCAAGGAGGCGATGATTCCTTGCCTTGGCTCATCTTGGTCAATCACCTGCATTGAGAAAGAGTACACCAAATGCAGTAGCATCAAATAATCAACAATCAAATTCATCTACAAATTCATGTAATTGATCTCAGATTTGTTTCTATCAAGATTACAGCAAACATAATTGTCGCAGACTTAATATGCTTTTTGCTCCTCTGTCATCATTTTTGCAAATAATTATAAGTTCAATTGCAGCTGTTGATTTTTCTACTGGTGATAATCCATGGCCAATATTCAGAAAGCCTACAACCATGTCTTCTACTACAGATCTACAATAACTTCAGTGCGCACATAATTTAGTTGCTCGATGTACTGTAAATCAACAAGTTGCTCCGTGCTGCAAAAGGGGCAGCATGGTGTTGCTAACCTAACACTCCATAAAGAACGTTGAGATCCACCATCATAAGTTTTCGAGACAGCATATTTTACATTATATTCTCCCAAAGTAATTCTTTCGCAGTTAAAATATGAGGTGCTGGGAAACACTTTTGCATCAAAATCACTAATGTAAATAAAAAATTGCATGTAGTATTGGTAACAGGTTGCTGTACTACTACCTATAGAGGATGGATCAAGGAAACGAAATGTAGGTAGCAAAAGGGCAAGATCATCTACTCCAAACCATTACGTGCTTTCCAAGAGAAAAGGTTTGTCTCACTAACAGGAGCTCTGAAAGTGTGTGCTCTGAATGTTTGATTGATCTACGACACTAGGTGATAAGAGAAGAACTAATCAGCACATGACATGCAGACCTAGAACAGAGAAGGAATTATACCTCTCCTGTGGCAGGACCAACCCGATGAAGACAGCAGCACAACCTTAGGGTCGTCAGCTAGGCCAGAGCGGGGTGCCTCTCAGCTCTAGGTCCGGGCGGTGGGGAGCCTCGAGCAGCAGGGTGCGTGCGAGAGTCGAGCAGCAGGGTCCGTCTGCGGCGTCGAGGAGGAAGAGGTA
Source organism: Poa pratensis (assembly GCA_947311845.1). Taxonomy (NCBI): domain Eukaryota; kingdom Viridiplantae; phylum Streptophyta; class Magnoliopsida; order Poales; family Poaceae; genus Poa; species Poa pratensis. Next base: position 75,986,254 of record CAMZMU010000037.1, on the reverse strand, counting down.
GGTCGCGGGACAACTTTACCGCTGGCGGCGGGGACCAGTGAGCCGGGGAGGACGTTGGCCGTGGGGGACGGCCCGCTCGCCGGTGGGAGCGGTGCTGCGAGCTGGCGGCGCCGGCGGGGAAAGAAACCCTAGCTAGAACGTTTGGCCGTGGGGGGACGGCCCGCTCGCCGGCGCGGGGAGGGAATTGGGTCGCCGGCGCGGGGAGGGATTGGGTCGCCGGCGCGGGGAGGGATTGGGGAGGTCGCCGGCGTGGGGAGGATTGGGGAGGTCGCCGGCGCGGGGAGGGATTTGGTTAGTTGGGGATTTTTTGGAGTGAAGGCGCGCGAAGCTTTCGGCCGATTTGGCTTAGCTAGTCAGGCGTATGGTCTTGCTTCTTTTTTTAAAGAAATCAATTAATTTTTTAATTTTTTTTCAATTCTTCTATTATGTTCTTTTTTTTTAAGAAAGGGGGTAGCCAGTCTTTTTTTTTTGACTCACTGGTCCCTTTATCCTTCGGATCAGAGACTACCTCTTCGTTCTAGGATCAGAAAATATCCACCAATCCAGTGGCTGGATTCAACCTACCTGCGGGCTTGTGTTTCCAACAGCGTCGTTGTGTTGTCCTTATTCACCGACCTACAAGAGGTGGCTCCAATGGCTGGCCGGTGAACAAGGACGAACACAATATGCCAGGGAACATGCCAGCAGGTAGGCTAAATCCAACCATTGGATTCGGTGGCGAAGGTAGAACAAAACACACGGTTTCTCCTGCAAATCGGCCTTCGATCCACGGAGCGGCAAGACGTCTATGATGATTTGCAACCGTCTGCAAGACGTCTCCGAGTGACGCTGGAATGTTAGGACCAATTTTGTTAGATCACATTTAGTCATGGTTAGTTACCCTAAAAGTGTTTAATTTTGTTAGATAGAAGCACACGGATCGTGTGTTTCCTTCGTGCGCTTGTGAGCCGTTGGATCAGCGGTGTGTTTCTTTCGAGCGCTGGTGAGCCGTTGGATCCGGGAGAACACGGATCGTGTGTTTCCTTCGTGCGCTTCTGAGCCGTTGGATCAGCGGTGTGTTTCTTTCGAGCGCTCGTGAGCCCTTGGATCCGGGAGAAGCACACGGATCGTGTGTTTCCTTCGTGCGCTTCTGAGCCGTTGGATCAGCGGTGTGTTTCTTTCGAGCGCCGTGAGCCCTTGGATCCGGGAGAAGCACACGGATCGTGTGTTTCCTTCGTGCGCTTCTGAGCCGTTGGATCAGCGGTGTGTTTCTTTCGAGCGCTGGTGAGCCGTTGGATCCGGGAGCGCCACCGGTAGTTCTATATAACCCAGTCGAAGGTAGGCATGGTACTCACTTGAGCGCAAACATGGTGTGTATTGGTCCTTGCGAGAAGTGTGTATCCGGGTTTCACATTTCCGCATCCGAGCATCTCGCTAGGATTTCGAGCAATTTGAAGGTAGATGGTAGGGTAGTTCCAATTGAAGAAATTTTGCACACTGAGAGTCATCTCGCTTCACTCGGGGCGAAGCTATGCCGCGATGGGTTTCCGTATAGGACCCCGCTCCAAATTCGTGCAGAAATGCTCAGGCTTGCAGATAAGTTTGACAGGAAAGTTACGAATAGTCCGTTCTACCGAACTGAAGCTGACCGTGTTTCGTACGGTCGTTCCTGTCTCTGGGTAGTTGACAGCGATGATGACGACGATTTCATGCCGTCGTCAAAGGAAAGGAGGGTTGAAGCACAGAGCAAGAAGGCTGAAGCTTCGTCAAGGGCAAAGGCAACAAGGCAGAATCTTCGTCAAAGGGAAAGGGTGGCAGCACACGCACGGCATAGGGTGCAGAAATTTATTAGTGTTCGTGATTGTTGTAATTTGTTCTACTTGCATGTTACTTGTTGTTAGTCAATTATGTATCGGCGGTTCAAGAATGTTCTCTGTGTAATTATGTTGGCACTGTAATTTACATGGTTTGTTTAATATCAATGTGAAAAGTAGTTCAAAGGGGGTAGAAAAGTAGTCGAAAGGCCGGTCACTCTTTTGACACGAGGAGTCGCTCTTTGGGTCAATAAGAAGACCAAGATGAGAGGATTTCACAACAAAATCTGAAATTTGTTGCTTTAGATTGTTGTCAACCTGCGGTGGGATACCGGAAAACTCAAACCGTTATTTTATGCGGGTGGGATACCGAAACTGAGAGAACAGAAAAGACGTACTGCCGCTGGTTGCCCAAAACACAAGATAAAATACATTGCGACTAAACGCATAAATGAACAAATCATACGGTTTCACCCAGCTACAATCCCACCGTGGCTGCGATATCACATGCAGGTGGGACGTAGCTGGGTAAATCCGGATAATTTGTGTGGAATGTCTAAATATAGCTGAAACAAGACACACGGTTTGAGCGCCACTTCGATCCAAGCAGCGGTAAGACGTCTCTGATGATCTACAACCGTCCGGCAAGACGTCTATGATGATCTGCAACCGTTTGGTACGGTCGCAGGTCATCACAGACGTCTTGCCGCTGGTTGCCCAAAGATGTCTCTCGAGTGAGCTGGAATGTTTTGTGTGAGTGAGTAACCTGTCTGAGGAGTGGCCTATTTATAGGCGTCGTGTGTTTCCTTCCAGTGCTTGTGAGCCGTTGGATCAGCGGTGTGTTTCTTTCGAGCGCTCGTGAGCCCTTGGATCAGGCAGAAGCACACGGATCGTGTGTTTCCTTCCAGTGCTTGTGAGCCGTTGGATCAGCGGTGTGTTTCTTTCGAGCGCTCGTGAGCCCTTGGATCAGGCAGAAGCACACGGATCGTGTGCTTCCTTCCAGTGCTTGTGAGCCGTTGGATCAGCGGTGTGTTTCTTTCGAGCGCTTGTGAGCCCTTGGATCAGGCAGAAGCACACGGATCGTGTGTTTCCTTCCAGTGCTTGTGAGCCGTTGGATCAGCGGTGTGTTTCTTTCGAGCGCTCGTGAGCCCTTGGATCAGGCAGAAGCACACGGATCGTGTGTTTCCTTCCAGTGCTTGTGAGCCGTTGGATCAGCGGTGTGTTTCTTTCGAGCGCTCGTGAGCCCTTGGATCAGGCAGAAGCACACGGATCGTGTGCTTCCTTCCAGTGCTTGTGAGCCGTTGGATCAGCGGTGTGTTTCTTTCGAGCGCTTGTGAGCCCTTGGATCAGGCAGAAGCACACGGATCGTGTGTTTCCTTCCAGTGCTTGTGAGCCGTTGGATCAGCGGTGTGTTTCTTTCGAGCGCTCGTGAGCCCTTGGATCAGGCAGAAGCACACGGATCGTGTGCTTCCTTCCAGTGCTTGTGAGCCGTTGGATCAGCGGTGTGTTTCTTTCGAGCGCTTGGATCAGGCAGAAGCACACGGATCGTGTGTTTCCTAACATAACACAACCAAGCAAAAAAGTCCACTGGGCTACCCCGTTTCGACGCACGTCTATGGGGGTAGACGGAAACGTTAGGGTTTTTGTGTTAGGTTAGTCCATTGGGGCTTGTCACGTTACCATGGAACATAAGAAAACTAAACTAGACTTTATTTGTGTTAGGTTAGTCCATTGGGGCTTGTGAAACCAACTTTTATCAAAATTAATCGAAACGGAGTAGTAGCAACTAAGATAGAACAAACTTGGGTACATAGACGAATGACAACAAACTTGGGTACATAGACGAATGACAACAAACTTGCACTAGTAGGAATGTGCTTATAGCCACCAGTCTACATCTTTATTTAATCCATAATACATCACGAATAATGTAACTAACTTTTGCCGGGTCCTAAGCCGCGAGGTGCTGAGCGGCCGGCGGCTTGCACCCAAAGATAAGGAACCATCACTGAGGCAATACTCACATGAGGAGGATCCCTATGAAGTGAATACCACATATTGTCATGAACCGCTTGCGTATCCAACCTAACCAGGTAGCGACAGACGTGCTCGTCCTCCTCTCTGATACGGCGACGCACCTCCACCTCGGGGGCCGGCGGCCTCTGCACCGAGGCTGGCCCACGCGACGGCCACCAAACAAGATCCGGGTCGACGACGTCACCCGGATTCCTCACCAAACTACGCGTCCCGGAAGACACCTCCCAGTGCCAGCCCGGCGGAGCCCAGTCCCGGACACTGCCCGTGTCCAACAAATGGCCGGTGGTCATCATCGATTCCGCCGAGATCTGAAAAAATGAGTGGGGAATTTGATCAAACAACTAAGGTGCGTGCAACCTAGGTACGTAGGGGAGGGAGAGGGCAGCACCTTGGCATGGCGGACGGCACACGCGGTGGTGACGCCACGGGAGAGTGATGAGGGATCAGATATCAGTTTAGATGTGCTATGCCAATGGAGGCCATGACTACATATATATAGTGAGAAATGGGCTTTTGAGCTGTAGTATGCCCAATCAGGAAGAAGCACACGGATCGTGTGTTTCCTTCGTGTGCTTCTGAGCCGTTGGATCGGCGGTGTGTTTCTTTCGAGCGCTGGTGAGCCGTTGGATCAGGAAGAAGCACACGGATCGTGTGTTTCCTTCGTGTGTTTTTTTCGAGCGCCTGTTTCCCGCCAATTCTCCCCTTTCGGTCGAACCGGATGGAATCGTGTGTCGATTTGGGGTAGACTTTGGTTTCTCATGTTCCTATGGCCTAACATAACACAACCAAGCAAAAAAGTCCACTGGGCTACCCCCTTTCGACGCACGTCTATGGGGGTAGACGGAACGTTAGGGTTTTTCCAGCGGATTCAGGGTTTCACCGAAGCGGGGTCCCGGAGCGTCGGAACCACACCCAAACCTAGCTTGTGACATACCATGTTTATACAAGTGTGTTGGGTGCTGTGGATGTCCAAGTTCCCACAGCGGGATGTGAGCGGGTTCACCGGCATCACTTTCTCTCTAGTGAGTTTCTGCCGAAAGGGGAGTTTTCACCTCTAAGTGGAGGAACTCAATAGAGAGAAAGTGAAGCCGGTGAAGCCGGTCACACCCCAGAGTAGGATATTGCACATTTACAACACACAACACACTTGTATACATATGGTATGGCACAACCTAGGTTTTGGTGGGGTTCCGACGCTCCGAGGCCTCGCTTCGGCGAAACCCCGAATCCGCTGGGAAAACCCTAACGTTTTCGTCTACCCCCATAGACGTGCGTCGAAAGGGGGTAGGCCAGTGGACTTTTTTGCTTGGTTGTGTTAGGTTAGGCCATAGAAAGGTGAGAAACCAAAGTCTACCCCAAATCAACACAAGATTCCATCCGGTTCTCCCGAAACGGGAGTTTTCACCTCTAAGTGCAGAAACCCACTAGAGAGAAAGTGAAGCCGGTAAAGCCGGTCACACCCCGGAGTAGGATATTGCACATTTACAACACCCAACACACTTGTATACATATGGTATGGCACAACCTAGATTTTGGTGGGGTTCCGACGCTCCGATGCCCCGCTTCGGCGAAACCCCGAATCCGCTGGGAAAACCCTAACATTTTACGGGGGTGGGATACTGAAATTGGGAGGAAAATTATAGGTCCAATATATATAAATTATAACTACATTAAATATTATATAGAGAAATAAATAAATAAATATTATATAGAGAAATAAATAAAAAAAGGTTCATATATACGCCGACGGCCGCCGTCGGCGTTGAAGTACACGTGTACACCGACGGCACGGCCGTCGGCGTATCAACGCCGCTGGACGTTCCGTCACGGCGTCCTTTTGTACGCCGACGGCACCGTTTACGCCGACGGCTGCCGTCGGCCTTACCTGGATACGCCGACGGCGCTTCGTACGCCGACGGCTGTGTGGGCGGCTGCCCTAGCTCGTGCTGTACGCCGACGGCCCCGACATTTAGCGTCGGCGTACATTACGGCCGTCGGCGTACATTACGGCCGTCGGCGTAGTGTGGCTTTCCGTAGTGCGATCCATCAGCTTGCAAGTAGCAGCGCGTTGAACCGGTGCAAACAAACACAGCAACGCTAGCTAGTGGTACGAAAGTGTCGAGCGAGCCAGCTTTACATACGCGTTTATATCTATCGTGATGGCCTAATTATTCCTGTGCAGAAAGAAACGTGGCCGGCTGCATGCATGTGTACGTCAGTACGTGTACGCGTCCGCGCCAAAGACCGGAGATCGAGTTCGGTACACCACCATTACTTACGTACTTCTGAGAATTTTCTCCGGAGAGGAAGGAGAAAAGCTGAAAAGGTATACGTATGTATACTTAAGCAGAACAAGAAACTAATATATATAGCTTAATTTTAAACCTTGAACTCGTATAAATTGGACAAGTCGAATCCTGAAGTCGAAATCCCATCCTTTGCATCCTCAATATTGAATCCCGGTCTAAATTAAATCCTAGACCTGTTTTCAGAGAAAAGATAAAATTATTAATTGCTGATCATGCTAACTAAGTTGTCCCACGTGTCATATATGTCTTCATCCGTTGCCGCGCGGAGAAGTGACGACGAGCGGAGGCACGAACAAGCACCAGGGACGAGCTCGCGGGCATGGGCGGGGGTACATGGGTGTACATCTGATTTTGCAAAATAAGGTCTTACTTACTAAAGACAATCTTGCTAGGAGAAATTGGACATGCTGTAAAAAGTGTGATGTTGTGATAAAGAGGAATCCATAGAACAATTATTCTTAGACTGCAACTTCTCAAATATGATATGGAGAGTAATACAGTTTACTTTTAATATCGCACCTCCAACCAATCTTATATTTACTAATTGGAGGCACCGTAGGAGCTTCCACGTTAATCCTAGACGGTAACAATTTTCGTCCGTATGATCGAAAGGTAAACTTTCTAAAGCCGTCTGATTTAAGCTGTTGCCCAACGCATCACGCGTGACCCTCTAGCACCATCTGATCGCATGAGTTCGAATCACGTATCCTCCATATTAATTAGGTATTTATTTATTAACCAACCAAACCATCCTCTCGCCCAATCTCATGGCGGCGGGAGTTCGTCTAGCAGCCCGTCTCCTTCGGGAAAAACAGCAATTGAGTAACATCTTCCGTCTTTCCATGCGCGATGCGCCTGGCGTGCGGCGACAGCAGCGAATTTAATTGGTGGCCTGCTCTGCACAGTACACACTCGGATCCAAGTGCTGTATCTTAATCTCCACTTCTATTTTCTAATCACATTCAGAAGATGCTGGATAGCATCGGCAGCGGCGTCACCCTGTTGCCTCTATCCACCGAATAAATCTCAGGTAATTAAACTGCATGCAATGCTAGAAGGCATGCATGCAGTCATATCATCCGATTATTTCTTTTGCGCACCGTTGCATGCATGCATCCATGCATGTCTGCGTGCTCAAGCTTGGTCCCATCTTGGTGACTAATTTGTTACACTGATCAATTAATTCTTTACATATATAGTACTATAGTGTGATTTCAACGATTCATGGTGTCACGTGCAAGTGCAAAAACACTTACAGCTTTACATTATTAACTAAGCAATATGTTGTGATGCTCCTAATATTAACAAATAGTTATCCAGTAGATTTGTGTATCTCTCTTAATTTATTTGCAGCAATCTTGAAAAGATAATTGTAACAATAATACGCCACTATGTAGTATCAGCTTACTCGAGCTAATTAGCATGTGTACCAGTGTAGGTACGCAACATGTATGCGGGGACAGGACTCACAATTGACAATTCATCTGCATATCTGATTTGAGAAGGTTAGCTTTTCTATAGCTTTTACTCTTCAACTTTAGGCCTATGTAGAACTTTTTTTTCACAATGCATATGCTTTCAATCTGACCTACCTTATGACAATCCACGTAATTTCACACTTAGAAATTCTCATGCTAATTTAAAATAAGTAAACAGTCCATATGACCGAGTTATAACAGTTAGAATCAACTCCAATTAATTATCAGGGCATTGCACGCCTCCTGCACTATGGGTGAAGCTACTACAGAGTACCATTAGTCAAAAAAAGGTAGTGAAATGTTGCAGCAATGCAATAACACACCATCCAGTAAATATGCACACGACATTAATAAGAATATGAAATGTAGTAATACAACAACTTTTATTGCTACAACATAAAAAAGCCAAAAAAAAAACCCTCAAAACTCACAAAAAATCCTCAAACTTCCCCATCTCGAAAAGGATGATGATAAGAAAAATACACCCCAAGCTTCCTAAATCTTGGAAACTAATACCCCAGTCTTTATTAATCTCAGCAATTCCTTTTTGGGGGTCTCCTGAGCACATCAGACCAAGATGACCGACAATGGTCATGAGTATGAGTGTGCCAATGAGCAGTTGGTGCACATGGTGCTTGCTTAACACACGAAGGAGAACATATTGATGTTTTTAAGCGTAATGTCGTTTAAGCCGAGGAGATGCAAACCAGTAATCGCGGGTGATTGATTAAGTATGATGAACAAATTTATCCAAAAGAACTTCGGTCACTTATTGGTTAAGTAGGTATCTCACACATGCACATCAATGCTTGGGCAAAAAATAAAAAATGCAGTACGCCATGTCAAATCCATCTATCTTATCTGATATTATCGGATCATAAGTACTATTTGGCACTCAAATCAGTGTATATATGGAAAAAGTAGTTTGCATATGTCCATCTATTTTTTCTCTAAGAAACTCCGCATGTTATTTCTTCCATTAGAGTTCTCTAATGTGATAAGACAAACTAAGATATATGTGAGCATATTGTAATAATATGGTCAGTTGCTAAACAAGTATTATCATGTGACATACTCACTAAGATTGATACGTAATATGCAGTCAAATATCCAAGTTAATATATGCATTATGACTGTTCTTGGACATGTCAATAATGCTCCTTAGTTCTTACAAATTTTTACTAATGCTTTGTTTTAGGAGCTTTGTACTGTTGTATCCTGACTTTGCATTGACTAAGCAAACCAATAAGTGTATTCGTCACCACCTATTTTTCCATGCGTTGAATTGGGGTGGCCTCACGCCTTCAAGCATACAACTGATTTTTTTCTAACTAATAGATTATAGCATAAGAAACATAGAGACATAAACTATTAGTGGTCTAAGATATGGGCAAACAATTGGGGTGGCCTCACGCCTTCAAGACATAAACGTTTTATTTTGTACGAACAAAGTCAATCACATAACATAAGCCCGTGCGGATGCACGGGTTGATGACTAGTGTAACTAATATGTTTAGTAGATGGTTAGATGGGGTGGATAAAGTAACTAAAGCAAGAATTCGAATTGGGATGTGTGCTATTCTTTAGGCTATATGAAATTGTCGAAACGATATTGTCTTTACCAAGGAACGAATACCAAAAAAATTTCAGGTAATTCATATGGGTGTATTCTGTATTTGCACATGGGCAGTCCTACTGTCCGTGCTGCAGCAGGAGCTTATGGAGTCTGGATGTACCCGGTTGTTGGCCATTGTGAGAGCCGTCTGCTGCACAGCTGGATGGAGGCATGACAGACGTATCCAGGATGCCTAGTTGCTTAAGTTTGATGCTCTTTTTCGTTGGCTAATCTATGTAGCCACTTTGAGTGACCCGTGAGGTGCTCTTCAGTTTTTAATAAGCTACTTGAACTTGGTTTTGTTTCAAAAAATGGTTGTGTGCATCGTCTAGATGCAGAGGCCGGGACTCCCCATTTCGGAAAAAATGTCTCCCGATCTCCCTAATACCCGTGTACTAATTAAGCAGCTAGACTACCACACGGCAACGCCGCAGAAAGCCCATGCGACTGTTCTATAAGCCTTCAACGGGAGACGATCTGCAACACGCCGCCCGTCGCGCCGCACTGTCACCGGAGGTGTGTCCGTTTGTGAATTCGTGGCGCGGTGGCGCCCCGAGCGAGGCGCCGTGAGCAGGGCCACGGCGTGAGGGAGGGGTCGGTTGCATATGTTAATTTTGTGATAGTTGAAATTGCTATTAACAGCTACTATTCCCTCTGTAATAAAATATAAGATGTTTTAAACATCTTAATACAAACTATATACAGGATGAAATAAGTGAATCTACACACAAATACACATGTAGATACAGCGGTATCAGAAAGAAAAAAAAAGCTAAAACATCTGAGAGCGCCGTTTTGATGCTCCCGGTATTTTCAAAAAAAATTCAAAATTTGAAAACTTATCAAAAAATCTGAAAAAAATCATGCACGTACCTGACCATGGTACGCACCACCGTGTATTTTTTCGCGTCGAAATGACATCGTATGCGCCCTGTACAAAAATGACAAATTTCTGACAGGAAAATGAGATCTAGAAATTTGAATTTCTGACAATATGTCTCTATAGAATGCACTGGAACAAATTGAATATTCATGAGTACATTCATTGATATGTTAAGTAAATAGGTGTATTTATTTTCAGTAATCTCTCACTCTCGAAAGAGACAGTAACAAAAATTGAGTATAATTTTAGTTGGAGTAGAATTGCTTATGACCAAAAAAATAGTTGAAGAAAATTGAATATAATTGAGATGTATCACATGTCTATTAGTATAATTTTAGTCTATGAAAAATATTTTAGTTTCATTTTGACAAGAACTTTATAATTTTCCTAATTAATTTAATGTATCGACACACAATCATAAATTATGGTTTGATACGACATTATATTAGAATTTAAGAAATGATCTTGTGGACATCCACATAAATGTTGAGAGAGAAGATACATTGTCCATATAGTTTATAGGTAATATGATTTCTGATTTACTTGTTTTGTTATAAAAATTATTATGAACCACATAAGAAGCAATTCTACAATATTAAAGAATAAATTCTTGTTAGATATAGAGTTTTAATGCAAAAAGGAAAGGTAGCTATCTAGGAACAAACTAAGGAAAAACAAGAAAGTAGGGACACAAGATTTAGCATTTTGAATTACATGCCACCCAACCTCCCACTCTCTATGGTTATATTGAGTCACCATAGAAGCCACACATCCGATGTTCATCACCAAGTGCATGCTTGCACCAGATCCCGACAAACAAAGAAGAAGAAAAACAAAAATTAGTCGTAAGCTCGATCATCAATTGGTTTCCTTCGGCCGAAACAAATACGTTGTTGCATAAGGGAGGCACGTGAACAGTGGATGGAGAACCGTACCATTATTAAGTTTATTTGATTTTATTTTAGAGATCAGAGCGTTATATTGTGGATTATTAATTCATTTGGATTTCATTAATTAAACTACTCCCTCCGTTCTAAAATAAGTGTCTCAGATTTGCACTGAGACACTTATTTTAGAACGGAGGGAGTACTAAAAATTGCTTAAGTTGCCAATGATAAAATCATTCCAGTTTTATTGCTTGATCATTTATAGCACCGGATCTGATCCCTTTTCTTTCATATTTATATAGGGGTCGTATGTGTAGTACAATCATCTATGTTCTAGCAGAGCACATATTTTTTCATTAATCAAGATCGACGACAAGCCTTGATCCTTGTGGCGTGTCCGAGGATGGAGAAGAAGACAATCCGTGTACTTGGACTAGCCTTACTTTTTGTACATGTCGTATGCTCTGCTACTGTTTGCTCAAGGTAAGCAGTCGGATCTATATTTACCAAACCTTTTGTCGTTCAGTCCCAAGAAGTTATTCCATTTTTGTAGTTATCCGGTAGCATGTATATTGAAGTTTTTCCATTTCTTATCAGATTTGTTGCCTTTCCGTTGACCAATCCAAAATAATGGAATAGCGATGGTTCATTTGTTGGTACATAGGCCGAATCATCGCTGGCATGGATAACGAGAAGATCAATCTTCCATATGGGTTGTGCTATTATACCAAAGGGTGCGCTTATCAACCTTGCTACTGTTGTCCGATGAATAATATGTGCTACATCGATGGTGACATGTGCAAGACGTACTGCGAAAAACCCTCTACCGAAGGCAGAGTTGCGGCAGCTCCATCTCCTATTCCTTCGTAGTCTTTATTTATCTCAAAACATAATACCCCATGGGCGGATGAATAGTTTGTAATAAGAGTAATACTCTAGTATCAAATTGTCTGTGATTGATGGTTTATGGGAGTACCGAGTACGTCCGTTTGTTTGGTCCGAGCTTAGAACCTTCAGAATCATATTCTGGAGTAGTGCAGTTTTACTTGCGCGGGCGACTGATCTGAGGAAAAGTCGGTTGCATTGCACGACGTCCGATGAGGCCATGGTTAGGCCCAGGTAACGATCTTCTTGTTCCCTCTCCACGGCCTATAAACCAATCTGGCAAGGAACACTATTCTCAACAGAAAAAAACCTGGCAAGTAACATGCAATATTTATTTGCCGCTCGACGCGAGCGTTACCAAGTGCCGCGTACCCCTTTAATGTTCCTATGCGTTCATACGTATACGTGTTCAGAATCTTCAGATCCATCGTGTCCATATAGTATACAGTTTATAGTGTATCACATGTCTATTATAATAATTTATGAAAATTATTTTAGTTTCACTATGACAAGAACATTATATTTTTCCTAATTAATTTAATGAATCGACACACTATAATAACTTATGTCTTGATATGACATTATATTGAATTTAAGAAATGATCTTGTGGACATCCACAAAAATGGTTGAGAGAGAAGATACATTGTCCATATAGTTTATAGGTAATATTATTTCTGATTAACTTGTGTTGTTATAACAATTAATACGAACCAAGTAATTAAGGTGCAATTGTACAACATTTCAAGAATAAGTTCTCGTTAGATATAGAGTATTAATGCGAAATGGAAAGGTAGCTATCTACGAAAACTAAGCAAAAACAAGAAAGTTGGGACAAACGATTTAGCGTTTTGAATCACATGCCACCCAGCCTCCCAGTCTCCATGGTTATAATGAGTCTCCATAGGAGCCACACATCCGATATTCATTATAACACATGATTACAGAGTCTTAAAAAGAGTTTAGCTAACTTATTAAATGGGTAGGTAAGCATCCTGGTCGTCCTTTGACTGATGATGTAACCTGATAACCGAAGAAGTGCACTCATCAGGAACAGTGAAGGTCTGACACGATGTTGGGAACGAAACCTCGATAAATCTTACAGACCGACATAGGTACTAGTTAAAATCCAGAGAAATCTATGGAGTAAAGACTAAGAGTGCTTCGGGGAAAGCGGGACGACCGTCTCTGCTGGCCGTGACAGCCGATCTCCTCCTCGATCGGCTCCTCAATAGTTTCGCGTTCTCCGCAAGACTAGCTAGCTACGCGCGGGAGATCATAGCCACCATCAGAGCGCCTCCGAACCACAAGATTTGGGCTGCGCAACGGACAGGCGAGCAAAACACCGACGACTCAACATTTAAGATTAATAGTATGTTCTAAGTTTTAAAAAACTAAAGATGTACTAACCGATTTGGTGAGTTAAGCCCAAAACTTGGATTAATAAAACAATTGATATGCATGCAATTAACAAGAAATCAAGCTAGTACTACAAAAATGAAAATAACAATAAACCAAGCTCCAAGCATGGCTAAAATATGGATATTCTGTAGGACCGATCACAGAAAATGTAGCCCCACAACTAGAAGGATATTATTGGAGGCAGGAGAGAATTTCCATGAGCTAGCGGCTTTTTTTTCTTTCCTTCCTTTTCCCTGCAATCTCTGTTTCGCCCTAGATATCTCAACAAAGAACAAGAAAAAGTGATCGACAGATGAAGAATATTCTGCACAACGACAAACATGTGTATATCCGAAAAACAACGAGCTACCAACGGTCGTCCGCATCGCTCCAACACTTGAAAGAAACACGAGCGGAGTGCCATCACGACGGCAACATCATCACGAAGTGCATGAAGAAGAAACAAGAAGAAAATAATAATCAGTCGTACGCTCGATTGATCAATTGGTTTCTTCCAGCCGAAACAAATAGGTTATTGTGTAAGGGATGCACGTGAACCGTGGATGGAGAATCGTACCATGATTAAGTTTATTTGCTTTTATCTTAGAGATTAAGAGCATTATACTGTGGATTATTAATGCATTTGTGTTGTTGATTTCTAATTAAACTCTACTAAAAATTGCTTAAGTTTCCAACAATTAAACCATTCCAATTTTATTTCTTAATATCTCTGGCATGAAAGTGGGATCATTTATAACATCAGATCTTATCCCTTCTCTCTCAATCTATCTTTATATAGGGGGCCGTATGCGTATTACAATCATCTATCTTCTGGCAGAACACATATTTTCTCATTAATCAAGATCAACGACAAGCCATGAACCTTGTGTTGTGTCCGAGGATGGACAAATACACGATCCGTGTACTTGCACTAGCCTTTCTTTGTGTACATGTCGTATGCTCTGCTACACTTGCTCAAGGTAATCAGTTGGATCTATATTTATCAAACTTCTGTCGTTCAGTCCAAGAAGTTATTCCCATTTTTTAGTTATCCGTTAGCATGTATATTGAATTTCTTCCATTTCTTATCGTATTTGTTGCCTTTCTGTTGACCAATCCAAAATAATTGCATAATGATGGTTCATTTGGTGGTACATAGGCCGAATCATCACTGACATGGATAATGAAAGATCAATCTTCCGTACGGGTTGTGCTATTATAACGCACGGTGTGTTTATGAACCTTGCTACTGTTGCCCGTTTAATAATATATGTTATGGCGGTGGTGACATGTGCAAGGAGGACTGCGAAAAACCCTCTACTAAAGACAGAGTTGCCGCAGCTCCAACTCCTATTCCTGCATAGTCTTTATTAATCTTAAGACATAATACCCCATGGGTGGAAGAATAGTTTGTAATAAGAGTAATACCCTAGTATCTACTTCTCTGTGATTGATGGTTCATGGGAGTACGTCCGTTTGTTTGGTCCCAAGCTTACAACCTTCGGAATCCTATACTGGAGTAGCGTAGTTTTGGTTACGCTCGACCACTTGATTCCAAAGCATAAACCAGTAAGGCAAATTGGTCAAAATATTTTGGCGCGGACGACTGATCGGAGGAAAATCGGTCGCACTGCACGACGCCCGGTGCGACCATGGTTAGGCCCAGGTAACGATCTTCTTGTTGTCTCTCCACAGCCCAGAGAATGAACTTTTTTTTTTGACGAGGCAGAGAATGAACCTGGCAAGGAACACTATTCTCAACAGAAAAAAAAACCTGGCGAGTAATAGGCAGTATTTATTTCCCGCTCGACGCGGCCGTTACCAGGTGCCGCGTACCCCTTTTCTGAGATCGAGAATTTCCGTCAAAAAAAAAAGAGTACAGATCGAGAATATCCATACCAAAAAAAAACTACCGGGTGTCCTGAAAAAAAAACACCGATGGGCAATGGGGAGTTGAATGGAGATTTCTTGGCTTCTTTCTGCTTTTTCCTTGTTACCGTGCTTTATTTTTATCTTTTCACTCTTTCAGTTTATCTTTCTACTCCCATATCTTTGTAACATTATTCATTTTCTTTACAGTTTATTAGCAGCCATTTTGGTTATTTTCACTTTCCTGTTCTTTTCCATCACATAAACAATTATTAATCGTGTTGTTTTCCTTTTCCACAAAT
The DNA here is from genome assembly GCA_947311845.1 of Poa pratensis. Classification (NCBI taxonomy): domain Eukaryota; kingdom Viridiplantae; phylum Streptophyta; class Magnoliopsida; order Poales; family Poaceae; genus Poa; species Poa pratensis. The sequence goes on along the minus strand of CAMZMU010000037.1, from coordinate 75,970,797 downwards.
GCATTAGGGAATTTCTAATTGTTGGATAGCATGAAATTGGCCTATTGTGTAGAATCTGTTCCGGAATTGTTCACAAAGTTGAAAAGATATATTACAATAAAGGGTTCATGTAGCTAGAAAATTTTGTTAGCGGGGTTCAAAAATATATTCATAAGAGAGAAAATTGGTCAAACAGTACAACATAATTGTTCACGAGGTTCAACGTTAATTGTTTAAGGAAGCTGAAAAATGTTTGTACAGTTCGAAAAACCCATGATGTTTTTATGTGAAAAAAATGTTCACGCGATGCAAAATATAGTTGTTTGCGAGGTTCAAAAAAAAGTTCTACGGTTTGTTATTCTTCAGAAATTAATCGCAAAAAAATAGTCTAGTCTATTCGTAGATACTTTACCAAATACACGAACACCTCTTTTATACACATGAACTTTTTTATGCACATGAACCTTTATTTTTTTGTATGTATGAACCTTTTATACTTTTGGTGTATAGCTTTGAACTGAGATAGTAAAAATCAATTAAAATCCTTTTGTATATTAAAAATAGGGTGTGACTAATTCTCAATCGACTGAGAATTAATTTAATTCTCAGTCGAACGACGTCAGCAGTTTTGTTTTCGAACGATTTAGTTTAATCCCCGCGATTGGCTGTAGGTGCGTACGAACCAGGGTAGTACGAGCGATTGTTGGTCCTCATGCACGACCGTGAGTTTGGGCCTGTTTCAGTTTCTGTTGGTTTATTGGGCCTTTAGCTTAGTGGGCTACCTCTATTTTCTATTTTCTGTACTAATTTAAAAAAAATGTAATCTGCTAAATTTTTTTACTTGGTAATGTACTAATACTACAGCCTGTAGTATTCAGCCGTACATGGAGAATATTTTGCTTTAAGCTTTTGCCATCTCGCCTAAAAAATATTCTTCGTCATAAGACGTTGCAAAAAATCTCAGTTCAAGTACAATTACAACTGGGGGCATCGTCGACAAAAATCTCGGTTGAAAGTGCATATCCTCGAAAAAATCTCAGATAAAAGTGCAGTTGTAACTGGACACAAGAAAAAAAACTCAGTTTCAAATGTAGTTGCAACTGAGGGCATTCTCTTGAAAAATCTCAGTTGCAAGTGCAGTTGCAACTGGAGTAAAAAAAACTCAGTTGCAAGTGCAGTTGCAACTGAGGGTATCTCTAAAAAAAAAATCTAAGTTGCAATTATAGTTAGAACTTGGGACAATGAAAAAAAAACTCAATTGTCTCAGTTGCACGTGCAGTTGCAACTGTCGCATTCTCGGAAAAAAACAATTACGAGTGCAGTTGCAACTGGGTAAGAAAAAAAAACTTAGTTGCAAGTATAGTTACAACTGAGGGCATCTCTAAATAAATCTCAGTTGCAACTGCGGACAAAAAGAGGAAAAAAATATCACTTGCAAGTGCAATTGCAACTGGCTCATACTCGAGAAAATCTCATTTGCATGTGAGCTGCAACTGAGCACAAGAAAAAAACTCAGTTACAAGTGCAGTTGCAACTGAGCACAAAAAAATAATTATTACTATTTTCTCTCAGTTGCAAGTCAAGTTGCAACTGAGGACAAAAGAAGAAAAAACAATTGCAAGTCAAGTTGGACACATAGCAAATTCAAGTAATTGCATCACTAAAACCGATAACCATGGTTGGCACAAAGCAAAATAACAATCCTCCGTACACAAAAACACAAACAAGAATCGACTCGCACGAATCAGGTGGCCTAGTCTACAAGCTACGAAGTAGTTGACTGGGATTTAACTATTACTCTTAGATTAAGAATTAGTAATTCTAGAAAACTAATTAAGAAAAAATAGAGTTAAAATAATCATGAATAACAAATATTTTAATATTGTCGCACTCTCTATAAAATAAATGAGTGCATTGTTTACCAATGGAAATGTGAAAAATAAAAAGATAAGAAAAATAAATGAGTACATGGAAATATAGAACAAACATATATTTTCTTTTCAAATTAAAAATTGATAAATAACCGAGAGTTTCTTTCTCCCTTCAACATCAAAAGACGACAACACTAGAAAAAGCCCACACGCGGGTATATGCTTAATTTTGAATAAAAGTACACGGAAGAAAAGCCCATTATACAAACTTCACGAGGTGGTAGACAAACAAAATAACTAAAAGAAACAACCACACGACACACTCATACATCTACGCGTGTATATCTCACAGCTAGCGACGAGACCGACGAGACAGTGACAACTCAAACGAATATTAGAGCAAAAAATAGGACAGTTAGATTACCAACTGAGCAAAACATGATATGTTTGGAAAAGACAAGACTTATATTCGTTGGTGAACAATGAAAATAAAATAAAAATAAACAGTAAAAAACAAAATATAAAACGATTGAAGGAAGGAAAAAGAATAAAAGAAACAACGCTACAAGAGAATAGAAAGAAAAAAAACACAAGAAAATATGCACAAACGTGAAAAGGAGGCAACAGTGTACAACGGTCCATGTACGTTTATGGAAGGGAAAGCCCATATCGCTACAAGAAAATAAAAGGGCTGGACTGAATGCTCACATACGTAGTGCTTGCATTAGAACGAGAAATTTACGCAATTAGTGTAGGTATCAGCAATTTTTCCAAAAACGGTTCGGTCGCTCCTGGAAAACCGGATCGCACCTAGGCGATCTAGGAGGCGATCATGGTTCCATTGCGTGCCGCCGGCGCCGCCGCCGGTTCCCTCTCTCTCCGTCTGCCGCTCCGGCGGCGGGAGGGAGGGGGAACCTCGGGACTGTGCGTTAGGTGGGTGCGAGGTAGGGTTAGGGTTGAGGGAGACGCTGCCGAGGCCGTCGCGGTGGTGTCGCGTCGGAATAAATCTCTCCGGGCTCCGTTCGCGGTCAAGCGGGGCTATTGCCTTCGTCTAGGAGCTAGCGGAGTGGGGGATCCCCGGATCTCGTCGAGATCGCGGGCTATGGAGTCTGGAGGTCCATCGGCACGGGCCGGTTGGGTCCTCAGATGGGCGATGGATGCATGGAGACGAAGACCCTTCTTCCTCCTTGTCGGTATGATTTGCTGCTGCTGTTCTTCTTCCTCTGCGCTGATGCTGGAGGGAGATCCTGCTTTGCCCGGGCGGATGGCCTGGCCGCGGTGCTGGACTGGTCGGTTGACTCGAGTTCTCTTCCTTCCGGAAGGGACACTTTTCGCGGTACTCAAAGCCAAAGATGGCGACGGCTGTTACAGGTGTGTGTTGGATTGGTGTCCATGCCCTCTTGGCGCTGGTGTCAAGAAAAGAGGAAGCAGCGTGGCGGCAATTATACCGTGGTCGAAGATGATGACCTGATTGCGCTTGGTTGCAGATCTTTCTGCTGCAGGGGTTTTCTCTCAAGATTCTGGGAGGGCTCCGGGGATTTTTCATGTGTTATGGTTGTCTTAGGGTGTTCTAGGTGTTCATGGTCACAATTAAGAGAAAGAAAGAGGCAACCGAAACCGCACTATGCAAAGAACAAAACAAGGAACGCTGAGAAAATGGATTTTGCTTTAAAGAAAATGCCCCACGCTGTGGAAGACTCCGCCACCAGGCCGGTCAGCAAAATACATACACACAAGGATAATAAGAAACTAAAAAACTGATTTGCTATCCGTGGCGATCGACCAAGAAATACGAGTAGTTATTTGTAGGAATTCACTGTTGGCAATTGTGCATGCCTCGTCTTGAGCAAAGCTTGCATCCATCAGCTTGCAAGTAGCAGCGCGTTGAACCGGTGCAAACAAACACTGGAACGCTAGTGGTTCGAGAGTGTCGAACGAACCAGCTTTACGTACGCGTTTATATCTATCGTGATGGCCTAATTATTCCTGTGCAGAAAGAAACGTGGCCGGCTGCATGCATGTGTACGTCAGTACGTGTACGCGTCCGCGCCTACGACCGGAGCTCGAGTTCGGTACACCACCATTACGAACTTCTCAGAATTTTCTCCGGAGAGGAAGGAGAAAAGCTGAAAAGGTATACGTATGTATACTTAAGCAGAACAAGAAACTAATATACAGTATATAGCTGCAACATGCACTGCGTGCACAATGGAGGATATGTGGGCGGAAAAAGTTCATTTTTAACCTTAAAATCGGATAAATTCGACAAATCAAATCTGAAGTCAAAATCCCTATCGCTTGCACCCTCAAATATTGAATCATGTCTAAATTAAACCCTAGACCTGTTTTTCAGAGAAAAAATTAAATTATAAATCGCTAATCATACTGACTAAGTTGGCCCACGTGTCATATATGTCTTCTTCACCAACGCCCGGCACGACCGATCGCCGCCTCGACAAAATCCGGTGATTGCACTATTTTACGTCCCCCATTCAACTCATTAAACACAACCATGACAGGGTTGTCCTCCCTCCGGATGTCCAGCTCTTGGCTCCTGCCATGCGCTGGGCCTTGGCGTCGCGAATGTGATTGGGATTCAGAGTGCGCCCACTAATGTAATTAGGGGGAGTTGATGCCGACGAGTAACCACGACGAGCGAAGCGGGGGAGCACGATGCCGACGAGCAAAATGATGTGACGATAGGGTTATTTTGGTTGTCGTTCTATAGTGGTTCTTTTGTAGCCTTATCCTCTGATCTAAGGTAATTAGGGAAGACGATGACTCTTTATCCAAAAGGGAAGACAATGGCTATGACATGTGAGTCCCGCTGTCGGTAAGTGTAGCATGTACTCTGCCAAACAGGTGTAGAGTTTCGATTTAGATTTGTATTTAATACTTCATGGTGCGAACTCGAGTTCAAGGTTCAATATACCCAACTTTATACAAGTCTAAATTTTAAATGGACTTTTCCCTATGTGGGCTCCGCCACACACAGAGATCACACGAAATGCAGCAAGCACAATGCCAACCTCTCACATCTTGCGTTGTACTTGTGCTTGTAGTTGTACATGTACACACACAACGGCTAGCAAAACCCTGTACCTAGTTCACACTTAAACTGGCTAGCTAATCACTATACCTAACTAGTCAATCGTAGCAGCTAATAGGCGCGCGCGTCTGCCGCATGCGCTCATTATTTGTTTTCCTGCGGCGCTTTATACTAGTCGTGTCGTCGATCTAAACACGTAAACCCTGCGGTGCGCGTGTATTTGACGTGCCAGCTTGGGCTCAACTGGGACTGCAGATAGTGCGTCTCTATAGAATGCACTGGAACAAATTGAATATTCATGAGTACATTAATTGATATGTTAAGTAAATAGGTGTATTTATTTTCAGTAATCTCTCACTCTCGAAAGAGACAGTAACAAAAATTGAGTATAATTTTAGTTGGAGTAGAATTGCTTATGACCAAAAAAATAGTTGAAGAAAATTGAATATAATTGAGATGTATCACATGTCTATTAGTATAATTTTAGTCTATGAAAAATATTTTAGTTTCATTTTGACAAGAAATTTATAATTTTCCTAATTAATTTAATGTATCGACACACTATCATAACTTATGGTTTGATACGACATTATATTAGAATTTAAGAAATGATCTTGTGGACATCCACATAAATGGTTGAGAGAGAAGATACATTGTCCATATAGTTTATAGGTAATATGATTTCTGATTTACTTGTTTTGTTATAAAAATTATTATGAACCACATAAGAAGCAATTCTATAATATTAAAGAATAAATTCTTGTTAGATATAGAGTTTTAATGCAAAAAGGAAAGGTAGCTATCTAGGAACAAACTAAGGAAAAACAAGAAAGTAGGGACACAAGATTTCGCATTTTGAATTACATGCCACCCAACCTCCCACTCTCTATGGTTATATTGAGTCTCCATAGAAGCCACGCATCCGATGTTCATCACCAAGTGCATGCTTGCACCAGACCCCGACAAACAAAGAAGAAGAAAAACAAAAATCAGTCGTAAGCTCGATCATCAATTGGTTTCCTTCGGCCGAAACAAATACGTTGTTGCATAAGGGAGGCACGTGAGCCGTGGATGGAGAACCGTACCATTATTAATTTTATTTGATTTTATTTTAGAGATCAGAGCGTTATATTGTGGATTATTAATTCATTTGGATTTCATTAATTAAACTACTAAAAATTGCTTAAGTTGCGTGCGAACAAGGGTAGTAGGAGCGATTGTTGGTCCTCATGAACGACGTCAGCATGTTAATCGTTTCTTGCATCTCCATTAATCTCTAGCGTTCCCGTACTAATCTAAACCAAAAAACAAAGCCCGCTACTGCTCATGTACCCATCTCTCTATACGTAAAGAACAAATAGATTCGTAGTTATTGGAGAGTCGTGGGCAGAAAAAAGACCAAGAACGACATGGCCAGTTACCTGCCAGCCTGCGGTGAGAACATCGGCTTGCTCCCGGCCTGCCGGCCGGAGATCGAGTCCCCGTCTCTCCACCTCGCCAAGCAGCGGCAACACTCCTCTCACCCCGGGAGGAGTGATGGATGGCGGAGGCAGCTCCATCTCGTCCTTGTCCTCGTCCTCGCCAAGTCCAAAGTCACAAGTCACGCGCATACCGCACGCGGCCTGTGCTGATGGGCCTATACTTATAGATGGAGGAAGTTTGGAGGGAAGAAAGGTGCGATGCTATGGGATGAAGAAGAAGAAAATCGCTTTTGTTGCTTTGTTGTTGGATGGACGGCTGGTATACCATCACATCCCGGATCGGTGACGTGGAGGTTCCTCATGCGAATCGTCCTTAATTTATGCCACATATATGGAGTGGCCATGTCCAATAATTACGGGCGTTAGGTTTGACAGAACCACGCACCGCTTTAACGAGTGCCAATGCATGTGGTCTTTAATTTTCTCTGAAAGTCGGAGAAATGGACGGACGAGATGGATTAGTCACACGGATTGGTGACGTGTACATAGGTACGATGGATCTTTCCTCTTTTTTTTCAGGGCTATTTAATCTTCTTACTTTAATTGGAGCGGCTCCGTTTTCAAGCCTCGACGATGGGAAGCGCAACGAGCGGGCGAGAGGATATGCCAATCAATACTGAGATGGAGGGATCGGGGATCCGAGGCAGACTTCCCTTTTAAAAACATGATTTATTACTCCGTCAAAAGCGGGGTAAATTTCCTGTGCTTTCCAAAAATTACTGATTTGCTGCTAGTGCAAATCAGATACTCCTTCTGTACAGAATATGTGGTTCAGTGGTTTAATTTTTTTCATTAACTCCTAATACAATTTCTTACACTTGCACGTTTCAGATCGTGGTTCAATAGTTTCATTCTGAACTAGGTAGCAGTTTTCGGGATGCATGTTGTAAATATGGAAGATGGCTTCAAAGTTAATTAAATCTCTTGTTTTCTCTCCACGGCCCAGAAAACCCATCTCGCAAGGAACACTATTCTCAACAGGAAAACCCTCGCAAGTAACAGGTCATATTTATTTGCCGCTCGACACGGGGGATACCAGGTGCCACGTATCCCTTTTCCGTTCCTGGGCCTAGCCCCGTTGTCGCTTGTGCAGTGGCTGATTTTCTCCACGAGAGAAAGAGGGGAGCCTTAGACTAGGGGAGTAGAGATTTCTTACTCCAGGCTCCAGTGATACCTCTGGTCGGAAAAAAAAAATCATATTATAAGTTTTAAAAAAATTGTGAAAAAAATCCTGCATGTTGTCAAAGATATGTCCCACAAACATGCAAAACCTTGGTTTCAAAAATTTTATATTCTATTCGATACGAAAATAACAAATGTGTGGATCTAAATGTACACGCTTTCAAATCTCCAAAATATACAAGATTTGTTATTTTCATGTAGCTTAGAATATAAGGTATTTCAAATCCAAATTTTACACGTTTGTAGGATACATGATTAGCATTTTTTTCAGTTTGTCTTAAAACTTAAACATATGATTTTTTAATTTTTTTAGTCAGAGGGAGCACTGGTGCTCGGGAGGAAAACGTGTTTTCCGTAGACTAGGGACCTTAGTACAGATCGAGAATATCCATACCAAAAAAGAAAACTACCGGGAGTTCCTGAGAAGAAGCTCTTATGGGCGATGGGGAGTGGACTGGAGATTTTTGTCTTCTTTCTCTTTTTCTCCTTCTTACCGTGCTTTATTTTTATCTTATCACTTTTTCAGTTTATCTATCTACTCCCATATTTTTTGTAACATTATTCATTTTCTTCACCGTTTATAAGCCGCAATTTTGGATTTTCACTTTCCTTTTCTTTTCCATCATATGAACAATTATTAATCATGTTGTTTTCCTTTTCCACAAATGCATCAGGGAATTTCTAATTACTGGGTAGCATGAGATTGGCCTGTGTTTAGAATGTGTTCCCGAATCATCAAAAAAGTTGAAAAATTATATTGCAATAAAGTGTTCATATAGCTAGAATTTTTTGTTAATGGGGTTCAAAAATATATTCATAAGAGAGAAAATTGGTCAAACAGTACAACAAAATTGTTCACGAGGTTCAAAGTTAGCTGCTTAAGGAATCTGAAAATGGTTGTACAGTTTTAACAACCCACGATGTTTTTATGTGAAAAAAAATGTTCACACGATGCAAAATATAGCTATTTGTGAGGTTAAAAAAGTTTTAAGGTTTGTTATTTTTCATAAATTACTTTATATAGTCTAGTCTATTCATAGATACATTATCAAAATACACGAACATCTCTTTTATACACATGAACATTTTTTTATGTACACGAATTTTTATTTTGTATGTATGAACCTTTCAATTTTCATGTATACCTTCGAATTGAAATAGTATAAATCAATTGAAATCCTTTTGTATATTAAAAATGCATGTTTTTAGAATTAGTTCGTGCAACTTGAAATAGTGAAACATGAAATCAATTACGATAAAGATAGAGGCAACCGCAACCGCTGAGACAAGGAACGAAACAAGGAACGCTGAGAAAATGGATCGGGCCCATCTACATAGCGGAGGTACGCGGAGCGGTACTGCCCGCTGAGCGCGGCAAATAGGTAAACTGGCCCGCCTGGCGACGCTTTCTTCGTTCTGACTATAGGAATGAGGAGGGTCCTGTTAGTGAGGGTTTTGCTTAAAGAATGCCCCACGCTGTAGTTGTGCGAGGACAGACTCCGCCAACAGGCCTGTCAGCAAAACACATACACGCAACGATAATAAGAAACTAAAAAACTGATTTGCTATCCGTGGCGATCGACCAAGAAATATGAGTAGTTATTTGTAGGAATTCACAATTGGCAATGGTGCATGCCTCGTCTTGAGCAAAGCTTGCATGCATGACCGTACGTACGTTATAACGCTCATGCACACGATCCATCAGCTTGCAAGTAGAAGTGCGTTGACGCGTTTATATCTACAGTATCTATCGATCGTGATGGCCTAATTATTCCTGTGCAGAAAGAAACGGGGCCGGCTGCACCTGCATGCATGTGTACGTCAGTACTCAGTACGCGTCCGCGCCAACAACCGGAGCTCGAGTTCGGTACACCACCATTACGTACTTCTCAGAATTTTCTCCGGAGAGGAAGGAGAAAAGCTGAAAAGGTATACTTATGTATACTTAAGCAGAACAAAGGAACTAATATATATACTCCCTCCGTTCCAAATTACTTGACTTGAATTTGTCTAAATACGGATGTATCTAGACACTAAACAAGTATATATACATCTATATTTGGACAAAACCAAGTCAACTAATTTGGAACGGAGGGAGTAGCTGCAACATGCGCTGCGTGCATAATGCAGGATATGTGGGCGGAAAAGGTTCATTTTAAACCTTGAACTCGGATAAATTCGACAAATCGAATTTGAAGTCAAAATCCCTATCGCTTGCACCCTCAAATATTGAATCCTGTCTAAATTAAACCCTAGACCTGTTTTTCAGAGAAAAAATTAAATTATAAATTGATAATCATACTGACTAAGTTGGCCCACGTGTCATATATGTCTTCTTCACCAACGCCCGGCACGACAAAATCCGGTGATTGCACTATTTTGCGTCCCCCATTCAACTCATTAAACACAACCATGACAGGGTTGTCCTCCCTCCGGATGTCCAGCTCTTGGCTCCTGCCATGCGCTGGGCCTTGGCGTCGCGAATGTGATTGGGATTCACGACGAGTAACCACGACGAGCGAAGCGGGGGAGGACGATGCCGACGAGCAAAATGATGTGACGATAGGGTTATTTTGGTTGTCGTTCTATAGTGTTTCTTTTGTAGCCTTATCCTCTGATCTAAGGTAATTAGGGAAGACGATGACTCTTTATCCAAAAGGGAAGACAATGGCTATGACATGTGAGTCCCACTGTCAGTAAGTGTAGCATGTACTCTGCCAAACAGGTGTAGAGTTTCGATTTAGATTTGTATTTAATACTTCATGGTGCGAACTCGAGTTCAAGGTTCAATATACCCAACTTTATACAAGTCTAAATTTTAAATGGACTTTTCCCTATGTGGGCTCCGCCACACACAGAGATCACACGAAATGCAGAAAGCACAATGCCAACCTCTCACACCTTGCGTCGTACTTGTGATTGTACACGTACACAACGGCTAGCAAAGCCCTGTACCTAGTTCACACTTAAACTGGCTAGCTAATCACTATACCTAACTAGTCAATCGTAGCAGCTCATAGGCGCGCGCGTCTGCCGCATGCACTCATTATTTCTTTTCCTGCGGCGCTTTATACTACTCCCTCCGTCCAAAAATAAGTGTCTCAACTTTGCCCAAAATTGGATGTATTTATACAAGAAACATGTCTAGATACATCCACTTTTGTGCAAAGTTGAGACACTTATTTCGGGACGGAGGGAGTAGTCGTGTTCAGGCTGAGAATGGTGTGGGTGCAAATGGGCATTTTGGGGCGGTTTTTGCTTGGGTCTCTATTGGGCTGGGCTGAAACGGGGAAAAAAACGAACCGGTGCGGATCGGTGTGGGCTAGCCAATATCACGGACTGGAGCGGTGCGGTTTGGAGTCTAATCCCCAAAATCAGGAACGGGCTGCACCCACGGGTCGAACCCGCAGGAGCCGTTCGGGTCTCCCTAAGTCGTCTCCTTCCTCTAGTCTTTCCATGGTCGCCGGGTCGCCGGTCATGGAGAAGGTTGCCCTTCATCCACCGCCACCGCCATGAGCCGCTACCGGCCTACCGCCTCCATATCCCTGCAGCCGCCGCCGTCCTGCTTCGTCGCCTTCTCCGTGCCCAATTAATGTAGGATTTATTGCAAGGCCACCGCTGCCGCCCTGCTTCGTCGCCGTCTCCGCCGTCTGCCCTGCTGACCTCGTCCGCCAAGGAGGCAAGCTCACCGCAGAAAGACAGCAAGCCCCCCGCACTGCCCTCACTGCCCTTTCTCACCAAGGTGAGCCTCCCGATGGGAAATCGGCACCTGCGCCGTTGCTGATCTTCAACGGCTCGCGTGGACAGAGACCAGCGCCGTCGTTCCGGCTTTGCCTTGCGTATTCCACTTGAGCTAGATGACATCGATCTTGATCTCTTCAAGTGGATCACCTTTCTTGATTGCGCTTTGCTTGTGTGAAGACTCAAACATTGCTCCCCCATAATCCACTATGGGAGAGCCTCTCTTAGGCATATCTTCACATGAACATTATCTCTAAATGGGTGGCAAGCTTCAAGCCTAGGATTTCTTCGAGATGCTCCTCTTGAACTTGCGCTTCTCAACATTGATGACGATCACTACTTGACGTCATCGTTCATGGGCTATATGAAATCTTCATTTGATGCAAGCCCATAGAAAGATACCTAACCACACATAGAAATGCTACACACATATCATGGGTTAGTTCACAAAGCTGTATGGATAATTGCTTACCATACCAAGAGATACATGATCCCACTTGGTACATCTTGTAGCTTTGTGTTGATCAATATCTTGATCAACCTTGTATCTTTTCTTCTCTTTTCAATAGATGATGTCTTGAAGAAAACCATGAATGATCACATAATCCTTTTCTTCAAGACATACTTGCGATATGCTCAACTCACATATGACCAATCATCGGATAACTCCTCGAATACCAACTTGGTCAGCACATACTCTTCTTCTTGATCTTAATGCCAAATACTTCATTATATCAATATATTCATGGCATCAACCTTGAATCCAACATATGGAGTTCAAGCATGGTCTATGGACAAACACTACAAGTACAACTCAATGCAACCATTAGTCCATAGGGATTGTCATTAATTACCAAAACCACACATGGGGGCGCCATGCCCTTTCACTAGTGATTACGTTAGTTCCATTTCTCTTGAGGTTAGTATTCCTAGTACTTTAAGTGCTTATGATAGATATGTTTTAATTCAATCTTTTAGCTTGGAAGAAATTGGAGCTGTTGTTTTTTAAATGAAACATGGTACAAGCTCAGGCCTAGATGTATGCCGGCTGAATATATCAAAATATTTGGGATCTTGTAGGTACAGATTTACTTATGCTTTTAAATGATTTTTTCATGTCAGGCTTGATATTTCTAGGTTTAATTATGGGGTCCTCTATCTTATACAAAAAATCTTGGTCCTGATAAGCTTCAAGCTTATAGGCTAACATGATTATTAATTGTTATTTAAAAAATTTCCCTAAACTTATTAATATTAGGACTGTACAGGTAGCACACTATGTAGTTTCTCCTATTCAATTTTTTTAATGAATGAACGGTATATTTTGGATGGGGTTGTCTTGTTACATGAAATTATTCATGAAATAAAGTTGAAAACTAATCTGTTGATGTGCTTTCTAAGGTAGACTTCGAGAAGGCTTGCAACAAGATTGAAAAATCATTCCTTGAGAAAGTGTTGATAATGATAGGCTTTCCTCCTATTTTTGTTAAGTGGGTTATGAATGTGTTGTTGATGATGGTAAAATGATTGTTTTAGTTAATGAGCAAATTGGTCCTTATTTTTTCTAGTAGATGGCTCATACAAGGTGATCCCTTGTCACCTATTTTATTTGATATCGCCGTGAATGTTTTGTCTATTTTAGTTAACAGAGCTCAGAATAGTGGTCTGATTAGGGGTAATTACTGATTTGATTCATGGTGGTGTGTGGATCTACAATATGCAGATAACACTATCTTCCTTTTTTAGAGGATTGTCTGGAAAATGCTAGAAATCTCAAGTTGATCTTGTGCTTATTTGAACATTTACCCGGTTCGAAAGTTAATTTTCGTAAAAGTGAGGTAATTTGTTTAGGCGCGGCAGTAGATAGAAAGAATCGGTATACCACTATCTTTACTTGTGTAGAATGTAAGTTACCTTTCCAATATTTAGGGGTTCTTGTTCAGAATAAGAGGCTTAGAAACATTGATTGGAAATCTATATATGGAAGATAAGTAGAAGGTAAATTACATAAACTGGCAAGGGAATTGTATGTCTTATATATCTGGTGGTAGGCTTATATTACTTAGATCTAGCTTGTGAAATGTTTTTCTTTACAAGCTTTTTTATATGAAATCCTAAGGGACCCTTACATATATATAGAATATAATGTTTTATGAAGCGTTTGTTTGGGCAAGAAAAAAGAAGGGGTGAAGAAATAGCATCTTATCAACTGGGCGACAGTTTATCATCTTAGGAGTTTTAGATCTGGCTGTGATAAATAAGTGCTTATTGAGTAATGGCTATGGAAACTCGAAATTCAGGGGTTTGGCAGGATGTTGTTAGGGGTAAGTATTTGGAAAGATGCACTCTTGCTCAGTTAGTTAGGAAACCAAATCAATCACATTTGTGGCAAGGTCTGATGGATATCTGAATATCTCTAGTGTGTGTTTTATTTGCTTCTGCAGGCAAGTGGTTGGGAATGGAGAACTCACTCTTTTCAGGGAAACTCTATGCATGCATGGGTGACACCATGCTTACGTACGATGCATGCACGTCTCGGCATGCAGTTGCCTTGTTCGTCAGAAGTAGCTTAGCTGATGCTTTTCTATTGACTTGGAAACAGCCTGTGTTCCACGTACGTACCGCACTGTTCTCTCTCTCTGATATGATAGCAACGTGCAATATATACACTACTGTACCCCACACTGCGCAATACATGTACGTGATCTATATGGTACGGAGTATATCAATAGTGATCATGGAAATCAATCAGCATTTTTCTCGAGATGTATTTGCAAGGCACGGTGGTTGTAGTGGGGTTCCTCCCTCCCGTCCCTTTGTGTATTAATTGATCTTGTTCAGAATTCCAATAACCAATATGTATATCTCGGGTGTTTCTAAAGTTCGAATGATTGTATATCCTGATGCCGTGTGGACTTATTTAGGTTTGGTAGCTAGCACTAGTAGTGTGCAATTATAACCTGCCTTTTCTAGCTCATCATTTAGTGTTACATACTAACCATGGGGCCAAACAGCCACGGCAAACAATGCTAGTAGTGCTCCGGTCTGCTAACCATACTGCTACGGTCCGTACTACTTACACAGGGTGTGTTTTTCTAGATGTTTTTACTCGGCTGAACAGCCACGGCAAACAATACTGAAATCACAGCCACGGCTGCTTACAGGATACTACATTACTACTGCTCTGGTCTGCACTGCTTATAGAAAATTAGATTACACAAGTTCAAAATTACTTCGTCATTCACAATTGGACGAATTTAGCGTCAATATAGTCCTTGCAATGTCCTGAGCTTGCATCCAAAATGACCTGAATATATTTGAAAAAATTAATCATTAATACTCATAACAGTAGCAGCTAGAAAGAAGATGGTGATAAAAAGCACAAAACACCAAACAAAGCGCGAGATGAACTCGTGAAATTGGTTAGTGGCTGACATTCAATTACCACCTCTATTCCTTGCCAGAAAACTGCAGAACTGAATTGCAACTAAAACTGTAAAGAAGTGTGTTCCAATGTGATTTGAGTGCAAGATGTAAGCAGAGGGATTAATTAAAACTACATAACTGAACTAGTACAGAGGTTGTTTTAATTAAAACTGTACAAAATCATACACATCAGTTGTCCAGCACCCTGATGCCAATTAAGGACCAGAGGGATTAGCATTTTGCAATGGCTCACATGTGTGTTTTACACTTTTACTGCGTTTCTTCACTTTTAGCAAGTTCAGTTTCATCAAAGTGGAATAATACAGTGTGTTTTTCCCATCTAAAGCACTGCTAGCGAAATAACAATAAAGTGGAATAATACATTTGCATATAAAGCACTGCTAGCACTGCTAATTTTTACTCTAGTCTTGATTATAGGATGTACTGAACTCTGGACACCCCAAATGTTTTGCATCGATGCCCAATATCAAGAGTTGTAGTTGCTTCAAGAACTGACTCGAGGAGCAGGACTACATACCTAACGACCCAGATGAGAATAAAACTGCAAGATAGCAGTTGTGACGAAAACTTCCTGGCGATACAGCAGCCGGAACAACGGCGCTGGTCTCCGTCCACGCGAGCCGTTGAAGATCAGCAACGGCGCAGGTGCCGATTTCCCATCGGGAGGCTCACCTTGGTGAGAAAGGGCAGTGAGGGCAGTGTGGGGGGCTTGCTGTCTTTCTACGGTGAGCTTGCCTCCTTGGCGGACGAGGTCAACAGGGCAGACGGCGGAGACGGCGACGAAGCAGGGCGGCAGCGGCGGCCTTGCAATAAATCCTAAATTAATTGGGCACGGAGAAGGCGACGAAGCAGGACGGCGGCGGCTGCAGGGATATGGAGGCGGTAGGCCGGTAGCGGCTCATGGCGGTGGCGGTGGACGAAGGGCAACCTTCTCCATGACCGGCGACCCGGCGACCATGGAAAGACTAGAGGAAGGAGACGACTTAGGGAGACCCGAACGGCTCCTATGGGTTCGACCCGTGGGTGCAGCCCGTTCCTGATTTTGGGGATTAGACTCCAAACCGCACCGCTCCAGTCCATGATATTGGCTAGCCCACACCGATCCGCACCGGTTCGTTTTTTCCCCCGTTTCAGCCCAGCCCAATAGAGACCCAAGCAAAAACCGCCCCAAAATGCCCATTTGCACCCACACCATTCTCAGCCTGAGCCTGAAGACGTGCCAGCTTGGGCTCAACTGGGACTGCAGATAGTGCGTCTCAGCCACCCCGCCCCATTTTTTGTGTAGCGTGTTTACTAAATACAGTACTACATTATGTGTCTATGTAAAGCTTCTTCTATCGCGATCAATATAGCCGTCCTCTTGCTGTTATTCAAAAAAAAAAAAATATGTAGCGTGCGTGCATGCATGGATGGCTTCTGGTGGATGACTACCAGCGGTGCATGCATGGATGGCTCCCCGTTCTCTCAAACAAAAAACCAAATACGTACCAAACTGGAAATGAGATACTTATTAAAAATGGTTTTTCTTCTCTCAACTATGGGATGACCTTTTAAGAAGAAAGACAAGACATTTTATTATATTGTGTGTATTTCCTTAATCACAAGCTAAGTGTGGTTGTCGGGGATGTAATCCCCAGTACCCCAAAGTTATGAGGTTATTGTGTTAGTAACAGAGATAGAAACATAAGTTATGGAGTAAAAGATAGAGAAAATGTAAAAGAAGACAGGATGGGCCGAATCTGGCTCGGACCAGACCGGAATAACCAAAACTGGGCCGACATAAGGCTTGTGTCGGGTTGGATCACCCAGACGGGCTTCGGCTGGGCCAAGACTATTTCCCCAGGCTGGACCGAGACACTTACCTCAGTTTGGCCGGAGCAGCAAGCTAACCCGGCTGGGCCGAGTTACCTATCCCGGCTGGACCGGCCTCCCCTGCCCCGGACGGGCCGACACTGCTTCCCCGGCCTCGCCTCGCCTCCATCCCGGACGGGCCGCTTCTTCTGTCCCGGACAGACCGAGCTCCCTGCCTCGGCTGGGCCAGGCCAGATGGCCAGCCTCGGCTAGACTAGGCCGACATCTCCAGTCTGGCCAGGCCGCCTCGCCTCGTCTCCAGCACTGGGCCGGGCCTCGAGCCACATCCCAGCGTCGGATCAACCAACGTCCCAGCCTCGGTCGAGCCAGCACCGACATCTCCAGGCCGAGGCTTCGTTACCTCGGCTGACCATTTCCACCAGGCCCTGCCTCGACCGTCACCTCTACCTCGGCACGATGCCTCAACCTCCGACATCCCCAGCTATTTCCTCGACAAGTACAAGATACCCACTGCCGTCCCCAGGAGAGGACGAGAAGATTCCGAAGACAGGAGCTAGAAGACAAGACCAAGGACGTGGACAAGACCGGCCATGCCTATCCAGGACAAGGCAAGGCATGGT
The DNA here is from genome assembly GCA_947311845.1 of Poa pratensis. NCBI lineage: Eukaryota > Viridiplantae > Streptophyta > Magnoliopsida > Poales > Poaceae > Poa > Poa pratensis. The sequence continues at coordinate 75,953,615 of CAMZMU010000037.1, read as the reverse complement.
TACAGTGCGCAGGACAATACCAGCTGAGATGACATCGCTACAGTGCGGACAAGACCCCAGTAGTCAATTCACCTACAGAGTAAAACGCACAGTAACATGTACTGCGTGGGCCATCACTTGTCCCCTGGGCTCCCTGTATAAGGAGCACCAGGGGGAACGATCAGCCCCGGCCGGTGACGGGCTCACTTCTCCCCCTCGCTCCAGAGGAGCTCTCTTCTTCTAGCTTGAGTTAGCCCTTGCAGGCTTAGGGATACAGCTCGAGGAGCACCATTGTAGCTCCCATATACAACTCATATAGTCCAAACATGCTGCAGTAGGGGTGTTATCTCTCACGAGAGCCCGAAGCAGGTTAAATCCTCGTGTTCGTCCGTTTGCCTTCTGTGTGTGCAATCTTGCGCGCTATCCCTCCCCGAATCCTCTAGCGTCCATCGGCCCCAAACTTAAGCCTACCCCTAGGCATCTGTTGTTCACCACGATGACAGTGGTATCTTTTGGAGCACACATTTTTTAATCTAAAACCACATTATTTATTGGATCAAAATATTTTAAAGTATTTAATACTTCAGTATTTTTAGGAACCGAAGAATTCCAATGATACTTCAAAAATAACTTGATGCCAAGATGGACCTTATATTCGAGGTAGTACAAACGTGTTTAAATCTGAGAGAGGTGTCATATGAGAGGTGCCTTTGGAGTTGGAGTTGTCCTATAATCTAGCTAATTCACGAGACTACTTAAATCTAAGTAAAAATCAAGAGATGTTACTATTCATAGACAAAATATCTATAGAATACACCAGAACACTGAGATGCATTCATTGGTATGTTAAGTATATAGGGGTATTTGTTCTCAATATTCTCTCACTTTTGAAAAAGAGAGTAACAAAAATGAGTAAATTATAGTTGGAGCAAAAGTGCTTATGACCACAAAAAAATGTTGAAGTAAACTGAATATAATTGAAATTACATCTATTCTATTTGTTAAATTATGGAATTTAGTTTAGTTTCATTATGCCTTATATTTTTCCTAATTAGTTTCATGTATCGACATGCTATAACAAATTATTTTTTGATATGATATTAGATTAGAATTTAGGAAATGATCTTGAATCATAGTGGACATCTAGAAAGATGGTTGGGACAGAAGATGCATTGTCTATATAGTTTTTAGGTAATATGATTTCTGATTAACTTGTGTTGTTATAACAATATAAACCAAGCAAGAACAAATGTACAATATTTAAAGAATAAGTTCTCGTGAGATCAAGATTATTTTAATGCTTGACGAGTCTTTTTATAATCAGTGTTGGACGTATCATAACACCAACAAGAGTATCTTCATACCTTTATTTAATGTTAACTATTTGAAGCTATTTCATACTTGTTTCAGTTTTCACTCAAAGTTTGATATTCTCAATTGTACAATACATGAATATGGCTATACACTTTGCATTGCGTGCATAATGGGTGCTATGTGGGCCCCCGCAGAGACACGAAGTGCAACAAGCACAATTTATACCTATCACACAGCTTGTGTTGTTCTTGTCCTTGTACGCATAATAGCTACGGAGTAGCTAGCAAAGCCCTACCTAGCTCGCACTTAAACAGGCGAATCAATCAAGTCATTTTGTACACGTCGTTGTTGATCCATGTGTAGATCACTATACCTAACTAGTCGATCTATCAATCGTAGCAGCTCATGCACGTCTGATGTGCACATTATTTCTTTCCTTACCGCGCTTTACTACTTGTCGTCGTCGATCTATATATGTAACACCTGCGGGTGGGCTTGTATTTGACATGCCAGGTTGGGCTTAACTTGGTCTTCACATAGTGCTCTGAGCCACCCCTATTTTGTGTACGGAATGTGTGCATGCATGGCTGGTTCTGGCGGATCACTACAGCGGTGCTACCTTACTGATGTCAGCCAAATACTGAATTGGAAGGGAGAGAGATTAAAAACGATTTATCTTTCCTTGGTAAAGAGATGATATCTTAATAAGAAAGACAAGACATTTTGTTCTATTATATGTCTCTTCTTAATCACATGTTTCCTATTTTTAGTTTTCTTCACCCTAATATTTTATGCTTGCAAATAGTTGTTGTTAGTGATAACGTTAAGGGATAAGCTATTATATATCATGTTTATGTCTTCCTAAATGATGTGGAATGCATGCAAAAATACAAGAGATATATGCACCATTGGTCACTAAACTTGTCCACGATGAGTGCTTTAGTCACTGAACTTGCAGAATGTTGTGTGCAAGTCACAAAACTTGGCAAGGATGAGCAAACCGGTCACAATCGTAACGTGGCATGCTGACTGAGGAGTTGACATGATGCATGCCACGTAGATTTTTTTTGCATACAAGTAGGATTTTTACTCAGCTTGATGGGATACCTCAAGAGCGCGGATGGGTAAAATATTGGCATTCTTTATGAAGTGGTGTTTGTGCTAATTTGATTTAATCAACACACATTTTGAAATTCATGTAAACGTTAACTGCTAGATGCGGAAGATGACCCATTGTATAAGAGTAGAAGACTAGAGGACTAAAAAAATATTTTCTCCACCTCATAAGATGCCATACGGATCGAGCAAGCGGCCGATTGAGCCGAGTGAGAACTTTGAATAATGTTTGTGTGACATTCCCAAATAGTAATGAAAAATACCATGCAAAATTATAGGTCAGGTACAATAATTTTATTCTTCCATGACCAGTCCATACACTTCACGTTAGTTGTAACTGGCACGCGCAATGCATAATTAACGTCCGAATAACCTATGAAACATGAAAATTAAACCTTTGCATACAACTGCAATATCTGCATGGCGATTTGACTGGAAACTAGAGGTGGTAAAAGAGATCGTGGTTGGTTGATTCGGGTAAGTAACAAGAATGATGAGCAAGAAAAGGCAGGTTATAATTGCACACTACTAGTGCTAGCTACCAAACCTAAATAAGTCCACACGGCATCAGGATATACAATCATTCGAACTTTAGAAACACCCGAGATATACATATTGGAATTCTGAACAAGATCAATTAATACACAAAGGGACGGGAGGGAGGAACTCCACTACAACCACCGTGCCTTGCAAATACATGCTCGAGAAAATGCTGATTGATTTCCATGATCACTATTGATATACTCCGTACCATATAGATCACGTACATGTATATATTGCGCAGTGTGGGACAGTAGTGTATATATTGCACGTTGGTATCATATCATTCCGAGCATACGTACGTGGAACACAGGCTGTTTCCAAATCAAATCCCCCGTCAATAGAAAAGCATCGGCTAAGTTACTGCTTCTAACGAACAAGGCAACTGCATGCCGAGACGTGCATGCATCGTACGTCAGCTTGGTGTCACCCATGCATAGACTTCTCCATTCCCAAACACTTGCCTACATAAGCGATAAAACACACTAGAGAGATATCCATCAGACCTTGCCAGAAATGCGATTGATTTGGTTTCCTAACACACTGAGCAAGAGTGCATACTTCCAAATACTACTTAGCCCTAATAACAACATCCAGCCAAACACCTGAATTTTCGAGTTTCCATAGCCATTACTCAATAATAAGCAGTTATTCATCACAGCCGCCAGATCTAAAACCCCTAAGTGACCCATATTCTGGTGTTGACAAACTGTCGCCCAATTGATATGATGATATTTCTTCACCCCTTCTTTTTTCTAGCCAAAACAAACGCTTCATAAAACATAATATTCTATATACGTAAGGATCCCTTAGGAATTTCATATAGAGAAAGCATGTAAAGAAAAACATTTCACAAGCTAGATCTAAGTAATATAAGTGTTAGCGATCGTGTGTATAGTTATGTATATCGTGTTCCCTCTGTACCGTTACTTAGGACCTAGTCTCACGGCACCCCATGGTGGGTTAGTTAGACACGATCTGTAACTCTACAAATATGTACTCTGCCGTAATACAATTCAGTCAGTGTTGCATAACCTATCTCTCTACTCTCGCTTGGGTTCTGACAATAAGCCTACCACCATATATAAAACATACAATTCCCATGCCAGTTATGTAATTTACCTTCTACTTATATTCCATATATAGATTTCCAATCAATGTTTCTAAGCCTCTTATTACGAAAAAGAACCCCTAAATATTGGAAAGGTAACTTACCTTCTACACAAGTAAAGATAGTGGTATAATGATCCTTTCTATCTACTGCCTCGCCTAAACAAATAACCTCACTTTTATGAAAATTAACTTTCAAACCGGGTAAATGTTCAAATAAGCACAAGATAAACTTGAGATTTCTAGCATTTTCCAGACAATCCTCTAAAAAAGGAATATAGTGTCATCTACATATTGCACCATCGACACACCCCCATGTATCAAATCAGTAATTACCCCCTAACCAGACCACTATCCTGAGCCCTATTAATTAAAATAGACAAAACATCCATGTCGATATCAAATAAAATAGGTGACAAGGGATCACCTTGTATGAGCACTCTACTAGGAAAAATATGGACCAATTTGCTTATAAACTAAAACAATCATTTTACCATCTTTAACAACACATTCATAATCCATTTAACAAAAAGAGGAGGAAAGCCTATCATTATCAACACTTTCTCCAGGAAAGAATTTTCAATCTTGTTGCAAGCCTTCTCAAAGTCTACCTTAGAAAGCACATCAACATATTATTTTTCAACTTTATCTCATGAAGAGTTTCATGTAACAAGACAACACATCATCCAAAATATATCGTGCATTCATAAATTTTTGTTTGAATAGGAGAAACTACATAGTCTGCTACATGTACATCCTATTATTAATAACTTTTTAGTGAATTTTTTAAATAACATTTAATAATCATGTTAGCCTATAGGCTTGAAGCAAATCAGAACCAAATTTTTTTTGTATAAGATAGATGACCCCATAATTAAACCTAGAAATATCAAGTCTAACATGAAAACAAATCATTGAAAAGCATAAGTCAATCTGTACCTAGTAGATCCCAAATATTTTGATAAAAACAGAAACCCCAATTTCCCCAAGCTCAAAGGCTGAGTTAAAACCTATATATCATAAGCGCCTAATCTAGTAGGAATAGTAACCTCAAGAGAAATGGAAATAACATAATCAGTAGGCCCAGAGAAATTCTTATAAACTGAAGCTTCATATAAAAGGAGATCCCTATCCCCTTGAATGATTCTATCTTCTTGCCTTACAGAAAAATTATATTTCTTCTTTTTCTACTATCGTCCTTAGTCATAAAATAAGCAGTTAGAGATTGTCCTTCCAATAATTCTCTCTCTTTAGGCCTTTGAAACCATTTCAGCTCTTCTTCCTTATGAATTAAATTAAACGTTTCTCCAGCCCTCTTTTAAATATTAAAATCATCACTACTTTCATTTATCTCACGACTCCTATTAATAAAATCAAATTTTTCTGGAATACTTTTATGTCCCTTATATTTTGCCCTTGCGAGTTACAATTCCAACCTTTCTAAATCTATTCTGCCAGAAATTTGACAAATTGTTACCACTATAAGCAACAAACCAGACCTTATTAACCACTTCCACCAGATCTTGTCTAAGAAACAAGCCCAATTCAAATCTAAAAGGTTTGGTACCTTTGGGCCCTTTAAGCCAAAATTAATAACCAAAGGTGTATGATCTGACCCAAATCTTGATAAAGTTTTAACAAAAGCTAAAGGAAACTTACCCAATGGTACTTACTAGAAATATATGTATCTAGTTTTTCAAAAACAGGGTCCCTTTGATTATTCCACCAAGTAAAGCTTCTCCCCGAAATATCTAGCTCACGCAACTCCCAATGTTCCATAATGGAATTAAATATAAATGACCATTTGGGTACCTTTTTATCTTTTATTGTCGCTAGCTTTCCTAATAATGCTAAATCACCCCCATACTAAGAAAGAAAACTTACCGCAGCCAAGAACTTGTACCAATTCAATAAGAAAAGCTTCTGAGTGTATTTTAGAGAATTACTCAGCACACAGCTAGACAACCAACCAAGTCGCCAAATAGTGAACCTCAGAAAAGCAGCTTTCACTGCACAGCAGCTTTCTATGCACAGCAGCACAACCAGCCAGACACAACCCAAACAAACACCCCCTTTATCTCTAGCATGTAGAGGTTCTTTAACAAACACCAAATTCCATATAAAGGTAGTTGTTCTATTCTTAAGTAACATACGAATACAATATAGATCATCACCAAAAATTCAACGATTCATACACATCACAATCCATACCCATCACTAAGCCTCCAGCCATACCTCGAGATCCTTCAACATGCCACTCATAATTCTTCCTACCAGACATATAATTAAGCCATTCTAAAGGAACTATCTCTTTTTTCATTTCTGCTAGACCTACAAAAGTTACATCATAATCAACAACGGCTTCTTTGACACTTCTACGAGTGTCAGGTCACCAATCCCTCTCAATTTCCAAATAAAACCATACATAAATAAAAAAATCAAAATTTTGTACAATTAAATGTACAATGGTAAATTGTGTGCGCCGTATTTGTGAGAGCCCCAAACAAACATATGAGGGTAGACACATGCATAGTAAGGTACCGAGGTGGAAGACCATGCTCAACATCATCCACTAAGAAATACTAGCAAATATTTATCAAAGAGAAAATCTAGTGAGAATTAGCAAATCTGTATGTCGGTCAAAATCTCCTCTTGGTCCACTAGTCAGCTTCTACTCCTAGCTAGTAGCCCACACCCTATATATACACCACACCAATGGCGGCAGAACTTTGCACCTAGCAGCTAAGCTCTCCCGAGTAAACCGAGCGCGCGCGAACATACATACACATGGAGTCATCCGACGACACGGCACCGCTGCACTCCTCACCGACCCCGACGTCGCCGCCGCTGGCAACGGCAACGGTGGTGCTGAGCCCGTGCGCGGCGTGCAAGATCCTCCGGCGCCGGTGCGTGGACCGGTGCGTGCTGGCGCCCTACTTCCCTCCCACCGACCCGCACAAGTTCGCCACCGCGCACCGTGTCTTCGGTGCCAGCAACATCATCAAGCTCCTGCAGGATCTGCCCGAGGAGCAGCGCGCGGACGCGGTGAGCAGCATGGTGTACGAGGCGGCGGCGCGGGCGCGTGACCCGGTCTACGGCAGCGCCGGCGCCATCTGCCAGCTCCAGAGACAGGTGGACGGGCTCAAGGCGCAGCTCGCGCGCGCGCAGGCCGAGCTCGCCGCCGTGCGCGCCCACCACGCGCAACTCGTCGCGCTCCTCTGTACCGTGGAGATGGCCACCGCCGGGGGACAGCTCGCCGCGCCGCACGACGGATACTGCGCCGCTGTCGCCGGCGGAGGATCGCAGCTCGCTGCAGTTGGCCCGTGTGATGCGGCGCCCGTGGACGCCCTGTATGTCGTCGACGGCGCAGGCAGCGGCGGAATCATGCAGGCCGCACCGGTCGTCTGGGCCGACGAGCCGCTCTGGACATGAGCGCGCGCACTGAACTCGTGTGATGCGGCGCCCGTGGACGCCCTGTATGTCGTCGACGGCGCAGGCAGCGGCGGAATCATGCAGGCCGCACCGGTCGTCTGGGCCGACGAGCCGCTCTGGACATGAGCGCGCGCACTGAACTCGTCACCATAGCAACTGATCAAATCCACTGCGCACGGAGGCTTTAATTAATTCATGGGTGTCTGTAATACTAATTACAGGGATCAATTGACACAGAGTTAACCAAAGGGTTAACCTGATCGATGGATTTGTTTGGTGTTTCAAGATTGAGGATTCAAATATAATACCCTACCGATCGAGTATTCGAGTGTATAAAATAAAGAAAAAAAGTTATCAGCGGATTTGGTGTATGAGATGTGGTAACTAAATCGAGGCATAAATTTGTATTTCTGGGCTTCTTCGATTCTGTGAAAATGATATGTGGGGTTTATTCTCTTGTGTGATGTTAGGTCAAATCGCATTGCTTCATAATCCATGCCTGTCACTCTCAAGGAGGAAGCAGAGAATCTTCCGTTCTTGACGTCCCTGTGCTGACTCTGAATTTTACAATCTTCACTTGGAATATTGTGCCAAATGTCAAAACAGCCGAAGCTGTACTGTAAAGCAACTAAACGTTCCTTTTAGCCAGAATCCCCTGCTCTGCTACATTCTTCACCAGTTGCCAAACCAGCTGACGGTGTAGATGCCATATGGATGAAAAGAAGCTACTCCACCGAAATCCACACTGTCAAAATTTCGGTGTAGTATTATCTTCACTTTCTTCAGTCAAAATCCTTCACCAAAATTTCCAAGCCTTTTCGTCTGGACATCACCAGCCAAGGGACCAGGGTGTTAACCGGGGTCAGTCAGTGTCTGCTCACATAGGAGGTTCTAGAGAACAAGCCAGCTCTCATCATGGGTCGTCAGGTTTCAGCATAAGAGCAAAGAAATGTGTCTGAACTTCGAGAAAAGATCACAGAATCCAGCTCACCATTTCATAAACTAGCTAGCTACCGCCCACTTTCTTGCCCTGGTCACATGGGCTTAGCCCCTGCCTCATCCTTTCTCCTTAGCTATTGTGTTTCTCTGTCGGGGATCATGTGGTTTAGTTGGGTTCTGGGCAGTGGCGGAGCTCAAAAATAATTTCTGGGCGGCCAGACTATAAGAAAGCACAAAAAATTGCTCTAAACCAACACCATTTTGTTCATAAACACATGCATACATCATATATATATATATATATATATATATAGAATTACTACTAAACAAAAGAAGCTATACCAAAAGAAGCTACACAGCAATATTCAGTCAAGAGATGTGTACGCAGGGAGATACACTTAGTCAGATACATACTACAAATCAGCACTTCGATTCTTGGTCTTTCTAAAATATTCAATGACATCATCGTAGCTGTAGTTCTCCAGAATTCCACCCTCTATGTTAATTAACATCTGGTTTGTAAGATTTTCATCTTCCATCTTATTGCGCAACCTTGTTTTAATAATCTTCATACTAGAGAATGCGCGTTCAGCACTCGCCGTAGAAACCGGAAGGGTAATAAGCAAGCGGAGTAGCCTGTCAATCAAATTGTAAATAGTATGTCTTCCTGTCTCCACAAGGCATCGACAAAGATCAATCAATGTTGATATATTCTTCAACTCTTCATCTTTGGAAGCATCCGCAACAAAATGTTTTAGTTGTTGTTGCAGTCCATAAATATCTTGGGCAAAATCAGCTGGATAGTACTTTTTCACCACCTCACATATATCACTAGCTTTGAATCCTTTGAATTTGTATTTAGGAATCAAAGTGGCACAAGTAGATAAAAGATCCATTACCTTCTCATTGAACCTTCGATTTAATTCAAATATTTGAGTGTCCAATGTTGCACGGAAAATTTCCACTCGAAAGTAATGCTCCTTTGTGAGCTTATCAGGCTGATGACGTGCACGACCACCACGCAGAATGTATGTTTGGTCAAAGTCAGGAATTTCAATGGAGTGGTTTACACAAAATTCAATAACAGTGTCCATAAATTGCTGGTACCCATCATCTGATCTTAGCTCTTGAAGACACTGTTTTGTTGAGGAAACTAGGCGGACAGCATTTACAATATCTTGTGACTTCTTCTGAACAGTTTGGCCAAGTATCTCAGTTATCTCAAATGTTTCCTTCATCAAACAACAACAACAACAACAAATCCTTTTATTCCCAAACAAGTTGGGGTAGGCTAGAGTTGAAACCCATAAGATCTCAAAACCAGGTCATGGTTCTGGCACATGGATAGCTAACTTCCACGCAGCCCTATCCATGGCTAGTTCTTTGGTGATATTCCAATCCTTCAGATCTCTCTTAACAGACTCCTCCCATGTCAAGTTTGGCCTACCACGACCCCTCTTAACATTCTCATCCCGCTTTATCCGTCCGGTATGCAATGGCGCTTCCGGAGGCCTACGTTCTATATGACCAAACCATCTTAGACGGTGTTGGACAACCTTCTCTTCAATCGGTGCTACCCCAACTCTCTCACGTATATCATCATTCCTAACCCGGTCCTTTCTTGTGTGGCCACATATCCATCTCAACATGCGCATCTCCGCTACACCCAACTGTTGGATATGTCGTCTCTTGGTCGGCCAACATTCTGCGCCATACAACATCGCAGGTCGAATCGCCGTCCTATAGAACTTGCCTTTTAGCTTTTGTGGCACTCTCCTATCATAGAGGATGCCAGAAGCTTGGCGCCACTTCATCCAACCAGCTTTGATTCGATGACTCACATCTTCATCGATATCACCATCCTTCTGGAGCATAGACCCCAAATATCGGAAGGTGTCTTTCTCAGGTACCACCTGTCCATCAATCCTAACCTCTTCCTCCTCGTGCCTAGTAGTACTGAAACTGCACCTCATGTACTCAGTTTTGGTTCTACTAAGCCTAAAACCTTTCGATTCTAGAGTCCGCCTCCACAGCTCTAACTTTCTATTAACCCCCGCCCGACTATCGTCAATTAGCACCACATCATCCGCAAAGAGCATACACCATGGGATATCTCCTTGTATATCCCCTGTGACCTCATCCATCACCAAAGTAAAGAGATAAGGGCTCAAAGCTGACCCCTGGTGCAGTCCTATTTTAATTGGAAAGTCATCGGTGTCGCCATCACTTGTTCGAACACTTGTCACAACATTATCATACATATCCTTAATGAGGGTAATGTACTTTTTTGGGACTTTGTGTTTCTCTAAGGCCCACCACATGACATTCCGTGGTATCTTATCATACGCCTTTGTCGTGTCTCGTTGCACGGACACGGAGTATAGGATACCCCCTTTTAGGTTCGGCACGGGCGCGAAGGAGGCTGAGATTCGTCTTCTCGGGCGGAGTCTAGATCAAGCTCTACTCTCCACGATCAAAGCATGCAACCAAAGGGACACAAGGAGCTACCCAGGTTCAGGCCGCCCGAAGGCTAACAGCCCTACTCCTGCATGTCTGGATTGATGGGTTCTTCATAGTGTAGCTTACAATGGAACCTCCCGGGCAGGGTACCCGGAAGGGTTTTGGCTGGAGGTAGAAGAAGGACAGATCCTGACCCGGAGGAGATCACCTTCATCTCTACCTTCGCAGCCCTAGTCTAGGCTTGCTCTGGTTCCAGCGTGTGTTCGTCCTCGGTCCGACCTCCCCCTCCTCCGTGTCTTGGTCCTCCTTTTATAGGCTAAGGGGTTGCCACATGGTCACGTGAGGGGTGTGAGGGTCCATCGGGGTGAAGGATCCTTCTCATCTAGTTTAGGAGGAGACGTGGCCTCTCCTCAGCCTAGCGTCTCCTTTGGGTTAGGTGGGAGCGTCCGCCTCGGGGTGGACAGGAGCTGACACCACCACGCGGGCGTGCTTCCCGCCCGCGCTGCCTTCGCCTTTCTTCCCAAGTCTTCCGTGGTGAGGTGGAGAGCTTATCCACAGGGACGTGGGGAAGTACCCGAGAGGGAGCCTGGCCTCCTGCCGGGAACTCGGGCTCTCGGGTCCTTCCTGGCCTTCTTGCTTGGTTCGGGGACCCGGAAGGTCCCCAGGACCGGAGCCCTTTGTCGATGTAGGCCATGCGCGTCTTGACGGTGAACCCGCCAGCTTGACTTGAGTCTTAGTCTTGTCCATCTTCATCTTGGGCCCACATGGGGTGGACCCACTTTGGCAGTACTAGGGGAACCCCATGTTCCACTGCGGCGACAGTAGCCCCCGGGCATGGTCCCGGCGGCTCTTGCTCCAGCTACCGGGGCCATGGCCTAAAGATAGGTCAAAGTGGGTCCCCGGGCACCTGGTCTTCCTTGTTCAGCTCCGTTGGGGACCCGTCGAGGCGAGGTAGAGACGAGCCCCCGGGTTCCGTTGACTGAATCGCGGCGAACGTTGCGATTCATATGGATCCCGTGCTTATCTTGGGACCCAACGGGCGAAACGCGTAGAAATCGGCGCGCCCCCTCGATCCCCACGTCCGTCGGAGTAATGGGGCCACGACGTGACGTGTGGGATGCCTTATAAGCCACGACTGGCTTCCACTGTAGCCGTTACCTCTTCAGATTCGCCGAAATCCCCAAATCGCTGCCTCCGCCTTCGTCCTCCTGACTCTGCTCCGCCGCCTCCTCTTGCTGCCATTGCACCAACCATCTTTCTGCTTCAATGGCTCGGCTGAAAGTTCTCGCCCGGAGGAAAGAAAGCGCGGGGGCCTCGCCCGCCGTGAAGCCGCTGTCCCCAAAAACCAAGAAGTCGCGGCGGAGATCGGCGCGCAACGCCCAGCGGGCCGAACTCAAGAAACAAAAGGCCTTGTTCCCCAGCTGCTTCGCCGGCGACACGGAGATGATGCGGAAGGCGGAGCACTTCGGGGTGATGGAGTCTGCTGGCGCCGATGGTGTCCTAGCCAGGAAAGCGTCGGAGATCTTTCCGCCGTCGGCGACCAGGACACCCAAGCAGATCCCCATTTTCGACAGCTTCATGTTGATGGGGCTCGTCCCCCTTTTCTCTGACTTCTTTATGGAGATCTTGCGCGCGTACCAGCTGAAGCTCTTGCATCTGACGCCAGGCGCAATCCTCGACTTGGCGGTCTTCGCCTACGCCTGCGAGGCGTTCGTCGGGGTGATGCCGTCCGTGGCGCTGTTCCGCCACTTCTTCTACCCTCGCATTGGGGGCCAAGGTTGGATGGGAGGCAGCGTCACGTTCTGCTTCCGTCCGAACATCAAGTGGGCCTTCCCCCTTATGGAGACCAAATCCAGATGGGACGAGTGGAGGGATCACTGGTTCTTGGTCGGGGTGCCGGAAGCCGATGCTCAGCTTGAGGAGCCGACGGAGCGTCCGGTAGATCTGGACACTTGGAGAAGCGTCAGCTTGCAAGATGAACAATTCTCGGCGGTCGTGGCGCGCTTCAAACTTCTTCGTGAGAAAGAAGTTTCCGGGGCCGCCATCGTTGCTCATTTCCTCCGAAACCGCCTTGCGCCGCTGCAGAAACGCCCGCACCCGGCCTGGAACTTCCAGGGCCCCGGGGATCCTTCTCGCCTGAGGTGTCCCGACATGGAGGAAAACCTTGTCCGGGATAACGTGAGAGAGACCTTCACTCCAGGGGTCAAGTACCAGCTGCCCAAAGGGTTTCTGCCTCTGTGCGACGACCCGGAGAAGGACAAGATTCTGGCGCAGATGCCGGTCTGCAACGCCTTTGGTATTGTGGGCCGGGCTGATCATGGGCCCAAACCTCCTTTGGTGAAGACCCGCAGGGCCAGGACTCCCTCCAGCCCTGAAGAAGGAGAATACTGGGAATCCAACAACGAGAGCGAGGAGGAATCCGAAGAGGAATTCTCCGGTTCTGACGACGAAGGTGGCGACGGGGGCGAGACCGACGCCTCCGACAGGGATGAAGATGCTGGCGACGACCCGGTTGCCAGCGGTGACGATGATGAAGGTGACGACGACGACGAGGAGGAGGCTGCTCCGCTGATGTCTACGCACGCTTCTATTCTTGTAGACAGTGTTGGGCCTCCAAGTGCAGAGGTTTGTAGAACAGCAGCAAGTTTCCCTTAAGTGAAACACCCAAGGTTTATCGAACTCAGGGAGGTAGAGGTCAAAGATATCCCTCTCAAACAACCCTGCAATTAAGATACAAGAAGTCTCTTGTATCCCCAACACACCTAATACACTTGTCAGATGTATAGGTGCACTAGTTCGGCGAAGAGATAGTGAAATACAAGTAATATGGATGATTATAAGTAGTAATTGCAATCTGAAATAAAAATGGCAGCAAGCAAACATGTAGCAGAACTTGTTGTAAACGGTGTTTCAATGTTTAGAAACAAGGCCTAGGGATCATACTTTCACTAGTGGACACTCTCAACAATAATAATATAATTGAATACATAGATATTTCCTCTTCACTATGCTACTCTGAGTTATTCTCTCGTTGGATAACGAACACCAATCCACCGCGTAGGGCTATAAAAGCACACCTTAAAGTCGCATTCCCATGTCTAGTTAACCCCACACTGTCAACTTGAGCGCCCTAGAAGGTACTAGACAAACACCGCAATTTCATAGAGACATCCAACGCAAATAATAACTCATGATAAGTATTCATGTTATCTTTAGCCTAAGAGCCACACACGGGGCGCACACTGTCAACTTCGCACCGTGGGACAAAGGTGACTCCGGAGATTACATTAATAAAACCACTTGAGTAGCATATAAGATAATGAAGAGTACATCTATGGATTCAACTAGATTACAAAGCTCATGATCACATAAAGATCACACCATGGGAGAGAGATAAACCACATAGCTACCGGTAGAGCCCTCAGCCTCGGGGAGAACTACTCCCTCCTCATCATGGGAGGCAGCAACGGCGATGATGGAGGCGGTGGCGTTGATGGAGATGGCTCCGGGGGCAATTCCCCGTCCCGGCAAGGTGCCGGAACAGAGACTTCTGTCCCCCGAAACAAAGTTTCGTGGCGGCGGAGCACGGAGATGTATTCTGGAGTTTCGTCAATTGTGTTAGGGTTTACTCCGCGGGGGCTATTTATGGTCCAAAGGGCAGCTTCAGAAGGTTCCCGAGGCAGCCACACGTGGCCTTGGGGCGGGTCAGGGTTTTCCTGGCCAAGCCGACTTGTCGGGCCTGCACAGGCCGCATACGAACTCGGATGGAGTTGAACCTTTTGTATAGAACGTGCGGCGGAAAATTCCGAACAACTTTCACGACTAGACTTTCTCCATTTGACGTCGTCTTCAGGCCCGAACGTGACGATCTTTGAAAATAGTTTTCAGACAGATTTCTGGAAAGTCCCAATTTGACTCCAACAAGGTTTCCTTTGCCCAATTTTGATAATTTCTACACATCAAAGTGTAAAACAAGAACATTGTGCACTTTGTCAACTATTAGTAGGTTAGTCCAATAAATGTCATAATATGATATAAAGTGAATATAAAACATGTGACAATTGATATAAAACATGCATGGAACATCAAAAATTATAGATACGTTTGAGACGTATCAGCATCCCCAATCTTAGTTCCTACTCGTCCCCGAGTAGGTAAACGATAAAAACAAAATAATTTTTGAGGCGACATGCTACCAACATAATCTTGATCTAATAATGATGTAATGGTAAGTGAGCTGAGATCAAATCATTCAAAGCAAATGTCTATAATTGATATTAAATAAGAGATAATAAAGCAAGATAGTTAAACAAGCTAAAAGTTTTCATGAATGACGGCCTTTAAGACATGAAACCGTACAAGGTTCATTATAGATGTTTTAAGTATCCAGTGTAGGAGTTCTATCCTTCAATTCCAAGCATCAAGCAATTTTTCATAACATAGAGAACGGATCCAGTCAAGTAAAAGTAAACATGAACGTCATGAATCCACTGTTTCGAGGTCTACTCAACCGTGAGCGTAAGCATTTAGTATCGGCACCAGGATGTTATGGCAAATAGAACGTTAATGGGGGTTTGGAAGGCCAATGGAAGAAAGTCTCACAAAGCTATAAGTGATCATTAGACAAGAGGAAGTCTTATAATCGAAGCTATGTAAGGAGTAGTGATTGCCATGCAACGGATGCACATAGAGCTATATGTGTATGAAAGCTCTCCAATGGAACTAGTGGGGGTGCATCCAACTCGGTTGCTCACGAAGAGCTAGAGCACTTTTGAGGAAGCTCATCATTGGAATATACAACCCAAGTTCTATAACGTAATATTCCCCACATAGTTATACTAGTAAAGCATGAAAACTCTCTCAAATGGAGCATAGGTGCTAAACATGAGCACAAATGATGACTATGAATACTGCAAGTGCTAAACATGAGCACAACTTTGATAAAGGATAGTAGTGTTGCCCCCCTTTTCTTTATTCTTTTTTTTCTTTTTTTCTTTTTTTTTCTTTTTCTGTTTGACTTTTCGATGGCCTCCATGGCTCTTTTCTAGCAGGGGCAACACTCTAATATGATTACAAACTTTTTGGTACAAATAACTCATAATGAACAAAACATGATGTATAAAACTGTATGCCTCTGCCAGTGTAGCAGGATGTGTAATGATCTAGCGTAACATGGGTAAACCACACATCAGCTGTATAGAATCATGCAAAGCAATATATAAATGATAAATGACAACAAGTCATGTAATGTAAAATGGAAGTTGCATGGCAATATATCTCGGAACAGCTATGGAAATGCTGTGGTAGGTAGGTATGGTGCCTGTTTTGAGGAAGATGTATGGGTTTATGTGTAGGAGAACAAGAGGAAGTCCTCCCACGGGTTTTGGATGTACTGGCGAAGTATGCACAACTCTCAATGTGAGAAAAGGGCAATGCACAGCACCGAAGAGGCTAGCAAATTTGGATGGTGGAAGTGCCAAAACCGTAGCTTAACATTAGTCAAAAAGAACTCACAAGTTTATTGCAAACAACTAGCAGGTTCAACATTAAGCGCATGGTTAACATTTACCCCAAGGAGGGCCATTCACGGCGGCACAAGTACCCCGTTAGATCCCTCGACCTTCACACACAACTTAGTTATTACGAACCACTTTTCAGACATGGAAAGCTATCAAGTCCAACTACACCTTCAACAATTTTAGTGTTTGTAGTACGGTGCAAGCTTAAAGACAATAATCCACTAATGATTTTAACTTAATTAACCAGCAAGCTTTACCATCTATTACTTAATACCTCAAAACGTTTGCAAGGAATCAGGTTATCAAAGTTCAATGATCTACAAGATTATGCAAGTTTTTCATTATACCACTACCACACGCAACATTTTCTGAACCAACATATTAACCAAGCAACTCTCCAAACAAATATAAGTGAAGCAAGAGAGTACTTTCTGCAAAAGAACTAATAGCTCTGACAAGAGGTACATGAAAACCTAGAGCTAGAAGCTAAACAGCGCGAAAATTGAATACTCAACAGATATAAGTGAAGAACAAGAGTATTCCAAGAAAAAGCGGAGCGTGTCTCTCTCCCAATCAAGAATGTTGTGATCAAGCTTATTGCAAAAATAAAAGTACAATACTGAAAATAAAAGCACACAGACGCTCCAAGAAAAGCACATATGATGTGAAAGAATTAAAATATAGTTTCACTAGAGATGACCTGATAATTTTGCCGATGAAGAAGGGGATGCCTTGGGCATCCCCAAGCTTAGACGCTTGAGTCTTCTTGAAATATGCTGGGGAGATCCATGGGAGCCTCCCCAAGCTTGAGCTCTTCACTCTTCTCCATCCTATTATATCACTCTTCCCTCTTGACCCTTGAAAACTTCCGTCACACCAAACTCAAAGCAAATCTCATTAGAGGGTTAGTGCACAATCAAAAACTCACATGTTCTATAAAGACGCAATATGACTTGTTACTTTAAACATTAGCTACTGCCACTGATGTTATGTGAAGCTCTTCCACCCAAAAAAGAATTTCACTCAACACTAGTAAAAGAGAGAATGCAAAATAAAAAGGCATAATCTGTCTAAAACAGAACAGTCCGCAAAGACGAATTTTTTCAATGCACTTACGACGCTCAGATCGAAAAACTCTAGACTAATGAAAGTTTCAGACATTCATAAAGATTACGCACAAAACTGTTCAGATTTAATTAACAATCTGGTGATTTAGGAATTTCGTACAGTGAACAGCAAAAATCTGTTTCTGCGCAGCAATCAAAATTAAGCATCATCTTAACATTAGAGGCTACTCTTGGCACAACAATGCGAGAAAATAAAGATACAAAGGAGTTGCTACAGAAGTAAACAAACTCCTTGACTCAAATAAAGAAAAATTGCAGAAATAAAAATAATGGGTTGTCTACCACAAGCGCTTTTCTTTAAAGCCTTTTAGCTAGGCATGATAATTTTGATGATGCTCTCATATGTATAAGAGGTGAATATGAAAGAGCATCAAGAAGCAAATATCAAACACATTTAAGTCTAACCCACTTCCTATGCAAAGGAATCTTGTAAGAAAATAAATCAATAAAGCACAAAGTGACTATCATAGGAAGGCAAAACAAGTGCAGATTCAAAACTTTCAACATAAAGAGAGGAGACTTAATATTATTGATATATATGAAACCGTGTCTCCCTCTCTCATAATGACCAGTATGTCTTAAAGAAACCATCATATAAAAGCAACACAAGAGAAAGCTCAAAACTTTCATCACAAAGAGAGGAAATTTAATAACATGAAGATTTCTATACCCATATTTTCCTCTCTCAAAATAATTTTCAGTGGCATCATGAATAAACTCAACAATATAGCTATCACATAAAGCATTCTTATCATGATCCACATGCACAAAATTATCATTACTCTCCACATAAGCATAATCAATTTCATTAGTAATAGTGGGAGTAAAACTATCACAACCATCATTGTAATCATCATAAATTGGAGACATAGAATAATCATAATGAATTTTATCCTCAATAGTAGATGGACTGAAAATATCATATTCATCATTGTAAACATCATATATAGGAGGCATATCATAATCAACATAAACTATATCCTCAATAGTAGGTGGAGTGAAAATATCACAGTCATTATAGCAAAATTTCTCCTCCAAAACCGGGGAACTAAAAAGATCATTTTCATCAAAACCGACCTCCATAGCATTAGCAATAATGGTGTTCAAACAATTTATAGTAATAACATTGCTACCATCATTTAAATAATTTTCCATAGGTTTTTTAATTTTCTCTTCAAACACGTCATGTCCTAATTCAATATAAAATTCATAAAGATCTCTAATTTTTTTGTTGTTTTCCATTAAGCCTAACTAGTGAAATAAAAACAAGAAACAAAAAGATATAATTGCAGAATCTAAAGGAAATACCTTCGAGCACTCACACGTCAGCAACAGTGCTAGAAAATAGCTAAGAAGCTGGAGGATGTGAGTACCTTTTACCTTACCTCCCCGGCAACGGCGCCAGAAAATAGCTTGATGTCTACGCACGCTTCTATTCTTGTAGACAGTGTTGGGCCTCAAGTGCAGAGGTTTGTAAAACAGCAGCAAGTTTCCCTTAAGTGAATCACCCAAGGTTTATCGAACTCAGGGAGGTAGAGGTCAAAGATATCCCTCTCAAACAACCCTGCAATTAAGATACAAGAAGTCTCTTGTATCCCCAACACACCTAATACACTTGTCAGATGTATAGGTGCACTAGTTCGGCGAAGAGATAGTGAAATACAAATAATTTGGATGATTATAAGTAGTAATTGCAATCTGAAATAAAAATGGCAGCAAGCAAAGATGTAGCAGAACTTGTTGTAAACGGTGTTTCAATGTTTAGAAACAAGGCCTAGGGATCATACTTTCACTAGTGGACACTCTCAACAATAATAATATAATTGAATACATAGATATTTCCTCTTCACTATGCTACTCTGAGTTATTCTCTCGTTGGATAACGAACACCAATCCACCGCGTAGGGCTATAAAAGCACACCTTAAAGTTGCATTCCCATGTCTAGTTAACCCCACACTGTCAACTTGAGCGCCCTAGAAGGTACTAGACAAACACCGCAATTTCATAGAGACATCCAACGCAAATAATAACTCATGATAAGTATTCATGTTATCTTTATCCTAAGAGCCACACACGGGTCGCACACTGTCAACTTCGCACCGTGGGACAAAGGTGACTCCGGAGATTACATTAATAAAACCACTTGAGTAGCATATAAGATAATGAAGAGTACATCTATGGATTCAACTAGATTACAAAGCTCATGATCACATAAAGATCACACCATGGGAGAGAGAGATAAACCACATAGCTACCGGTAGAGCCCTCAGCCTCGGGGGAGAACTACTCCCTCCTCATCATGGGAGGCAGCAACGGCGATGATGGAGGCGGTAGCGTCGATGGAGATGGCTCCGGGGGCAATTCCCCGTCCCGGCAAGGTGCTGGAACAGAGATTTCTGTCCCCCGAAACGGAGTTTCGTGGCGGCGGAGCACGGAGATGTATTCTGGAGTTTCGTCAATTGTGTTAGGGTTTACTCCGCGGGGGCTATTTATGATCCAAAGGGCAGCTTCAGAAGGTTCCCGAGGCAGCCACACGTGGCCTTGGCGCGGGTCAGGGTTTTCCTGGCCGAGCCGACTTGTCGGGCCTGCACAGGCCGCATACAAACTCGGATGGAGATGAACCTTTTGTATAGAACGTGCGGCGGAAAATTCCGAACAACTTTCGCGACTAGACTTTCTCCTTTTGACGTCGTCTGCAGGCCCGAACGTGATGATCTTTGAAAATAGTTTTCAGACAGATTTCTGGAAAGTCCCAATTTGACTCCAACAAGGTTTCCTTTGCCCAATTTTGATAATTTCTACACATCAAAGTGTAAAACAAGAACATTGTGCACTTTGGCAACTATTAGTAGGTTAGTCCAATAAATGTCATAATATGATATAAAGTGCATATAAAACATGTGACAATTGATATAAAACATGCATGGAACATCAAAAATTATAGATACGTTTGAGACGTATCATCCGCCCCCGCAGTCTGCCCCCGGGGTCGATGCTGCCCCGGACTTGAGTGCCCGCAGCCGTTCCCCGCCAGTCGTGGTGGTGGGGAACGATGAAGACCATGTAGATGAAGAAGCGAGCGCCGCGGGCTTCGTCCGAGCCCCCCGCCGGAGGGCTTCCACCGGCCGCCTGTCATCCGTGATGGAGCCACCTGCTGCCTTGGGAGAGCCGCCGGTGAGCCCCCAGGCTTCTTCTGCTACGTCGGTAGATGTTCCCCCGGCAATGGGCACCAAGCGTACCCGGGAGTAAGCCTCTTCGCTTCTTTCTTGCACTTTGCCTTCCCTGCCTTCCCCAAGGAAAATGACCGAATGTTGGTGCAGGGGTACTCCTTCCTTGGGTACCGGCAAGAGACGTCGTGATACGGCGGAAGACGACACCGCCACTAGCCTTGGAGCCGGTGGAGGGGGGATGCTTCCTCCTCCCATTGCAGAACTTGAAGGCCGTCGGGGGAGCGGAGTAGGGAGCGCGACGGCGACTTCCCTGGCCCACCCGGGAAAAGCGCTCGACGCCCTGACGCCTGAGCAAGCAGGTAACCCTGAGCTTGCGGGTAACTTCGTTTTCTTGACGCACCAATGCTTTTCCTGACATCCTTTTGTTCCCAGATGCTTCGGTGGCCAACGTCTTTTCTCCCGGTGGCCTTCTTGGTGGACTAGCCAGGAGAAACCACCTTCCCTCTCGCCTTCAGAGGGTCAAGAGGTGACCAAAGGCGTTCTGAGTTCGCGGGCTATGGGGACGCAGACCGCGAACCCTGTTCCGGGTCCAGGCTTTGATTTGATAGAAAGCTCCTTGATGACTGGGACGGTGGTAACGACTTTTGCCGCTTTTTCCTCTGATTCCGGCGCCAGTAAGGAGATGGCGGCGCTGACGAAGATCAAGGTGAACCTGGCCGCCAACCGCATGAAAAGTGTGCCTGCCCCGGGAGGTCCCCCGGCAGCTACTCCCGGGTTCACCATCAGCGGTGACAACGCGATGGATGCCATCATCCGCGGGATAGCTTAGTTGGGCAAGGATCTGTGCGACCGTGAGGCCGCCGTCGTGGGGACCATCGAGAGTGTCGAGGACCTGATCCAGAAGGGGATGGGCAAGCTGAACCGCTTGGCAACCCAAATCACCACCTTGCTCCCGGCTCTCGAGAAGAAAGACGCCGACCGGAAGGCCGAAAGTGAGCGCCAAGGTAAGATCCTTCTGGCGAAAGAGCGACAGCTAGCATCCCGGGAGGCAGAGCTGGCTGAGAAGGAGAAAGCCTTTGAGCTCCAGAAACTCCAGCAAGAGCAGCAGACTGAGAAACGCCTGAGGGAGGCAGAGGACCGCCACCGTGAAGAGCTCGAGGCCAAGGATAAGGATATCCAACTCTGGAAATCCAAGGAGAAAGAGGCCGTCCAAACCGTCGAAGATGTCAAGAATGCCCTCCATCAGGAGCAGGAGTCCGTCCAAGCTTTGCAACAGCAGGCCAAGAATGACGACCAGAAGATGTCTGAGCTGAAAGAATCCTTGGAGGCGCAGAGTAAAGAGCTTGCAGCACTGAAGGAAGGCCATCAAAAGCTGACCCAGGCCAACTCCCAGGTATCCTCTGAGCTGTCCGAGCTTCGTCGCCTTAACCAGGAAGGTTTCGCCGAGGTTGAGGCCGCCTGCAACTTGTCGACGACGCGAGTGAGGCGGCTGAATTTGCCTACCGAAGCTCCGGTGCTGGAACCTCATCGGCAGAATCTGCCTCTCGTCGCAAGATTCATCAGGGGAGTGGCCGCTGATCTCCGATCCTTCAAGAGCAAGATGGTCACCCAGCTTGTGAGTGACAAGCACGAGACAAGCAAGGTGACGGCGTCCTTGGTGATGGCGTCCTTCAGGGAAGCCCATCCTGGCGTCGCCTTGCCAGATTTCTCGACCTCGTCTCCTTCCAGGACTTCACTCCAAGCGGTGTCGGCTCCCGCGACTGCACTCGCCATGAGGAAATTCCCGCCTCATTAGTTATCCTGCACCATATTTGGGCACGTCGTGCCCCCAATAAACTTTGCGTCAAATCTCATGTACCAGACTTTATTAAAGCTTGCTTGTAATAAGCTAGAACTTGCTGTGCTACTCTAGTTCTCGGGTTGCTTTTATTCGTCTTTAACATGTTTTTACTTTTCTCCACGTCCTTGAGGAACTTTCTGGGATGTAAGCTTACCCGCGACGCCCTGACAGGTCAGGCATGCGCTCGCGAGCCCTACCGATACCCAAAAAGCCGCTCACTCTGTTGGCACACACGTCCCCGGGGTGTATCAGGTCTGTGCACCGCTTTTTACCCCCAGGAGAGTCGATACCCCATGAGTGCACGCACGACGGTCGAGCCTTGCCTTTATAGTTCCGCACATGTTTTGTTACCCGAGAAGTAGATAGCACGTATACCAGGAACGGGTTTAAGAGCAACTTATCTTTTATTCATCATGGACGTTCTTGAATGATAACTGGTCACTTCAGGGTACATCTTGTGGCAACACGGTTCTTCCGGGTACACAGTACGAATTGCTCAACGACTCTTGCGGGGAGGAGGGTTAACAGCTTCTTCCATCCAGGCACAGCGGTCAGCTGTGTCCCACAAGTCCTCCAGGGTGTCCACAACGCGGGTACTCATCTTTTCGCGCATCTTGGAGTTGCGGACGTTGACGTGGAATGCGGCGATGACAGAAGCCTCGCAGAGGTACTTCGGGATAATGCGGTCGACGACGCCCCGGAACCTCCAGATGTAGTGGTGCAGCGTCTCCTCAGCTTCTTGCTCTAGGTGATAGAGGTCGGAGACGGTTGCAGGGTACGGCGTGCAGCAGGTCTTGAGGTGCTGGCTGGCCTGGCCTTCCATGTCCTCCCGCGAGCGACGCCTGGGGTTGGAGTGGCCAGCACCTTCTTCAGGAAGTTCCATGGGCCGCTTGCCATGGGGGTCCTCAGGTTGTTCCTCCGCCGGAGGTAGTGGCTCGGGACGGCAGCGCCGTGGTCGATGGTCGGGGCAGGACTCGTGGGAGCGTGGCATTGGAGAGCGTAGTCCAGCAGGTTTTCCAAGCTATTGATCCATGCCTTCGCACGGGGATCACTCTTGCACTGATCTGGGGGGAAGGAGAGAAGCGCCCGGGCCACGCCCAGAGCTTCCTCTAGCCCCCAGCCTTTCCGCGATGCCTGGTACGCTTGCTCTCCAAAGACCTCCCGAGTTCCCGACATGACTCTTGCTTGTGACTGAGGCAGCTGCTCGCCTTGCCCCGAGGAGACGGCTGTTCTTGGAGCGGATCCGGTCGCGGACGAGGAGCTCGAGGCAGCTCTTGACGATCTTGCCGTAGATCGCGAACTAGAAGAGGAACTCGACGACGAGCTTGCTCCCGAAGAAGAGGAACCTGACGTAGATTCCGAGGTTGTCGACGGAGAACTTGCCGTCGCGGCTGACGTAGGCGAATCCAGCGCTTGCGCCCCCTACCTGGCGCGCCAGATGTCGTGTCTCGTTGCACGGACACCGGGAGTATAGGATACCCCCTTTTAGGTTCGGCACGGGGCGCGAAGGAGGCTGAGATTCGTCTTCTCGGGCGGAGTCTAGATCAAGCTCTACTCTCCACGATCAAAGCATGCAACCAAAGGGACACAAGGAGCTACCCAGGTTCAGGCCGCCCGAAGGCTAACAGCCCTACTCCTGCATGTCTGGATTGATGGGTTCTTCATAGTGTAGCTTACAATGGAACCTCCCGGGCAGGGTACCCGGAAGGGTTTTGGCTGGAGGTAGAAGAAGGACAGATCCTGACCCGGAGGAGATCACCTTCCTCTCTACCTTCGCAGCCCTAGTCTAGTCTTGCTCTGGTTCCAGCGTGTGTTCGTCCTCGGTCCGACCTCCCCCTCCTCCGTGCCTTGGTCCTCCTTTTATAGGCTAAGGGGTTGCCACATGGTCACGTGAGGGGTGTGAGGGTCCTTCGGGGTGAAGGATCCTTCTCATCTAGTTTAGGAGGAGACGTGGCCTCTCCTCAGCCTAGCGTCTCCTTTGGGTTAGGTGGGAGCGTCCGCCTCGGGGTGGACAGGAGCTGACACCACCACGCGGGCGTGCTTCCCGCCCGCGCTGCCTTCGCCTTGCTTCCCAAGTCTTACGTGGTGAGGTGGAGAGCTTATCCACAGGGACGTGGGGAAGTACCCGAGAGGGAGTCTGGCCTCCTGCCGGGAACTCGGGCTATCGGGTCCTTCCTGGCCTTCTTGCTTGGTTCGGGGACCCGGAAGGTCCCCAGGACCGGAGCCCTTTGTCGATGTAGGCCATGCGCGTCTTGACGGTGAACCCGCCAGCTTGACTTGAGTCTTGATCTTGTCCATCTTCATCTTGGGCCCACATGGGTGGACCCACTTTGGCAGTACTAGGGGAACCCCATGTTCCACTGCTGCGACAGCCTTCTCCAAGTCAATGAACACCATATGAAGATCCATCTTCTTCTCCCTGTATCTCTCCAAAAGTTGTCGTACCAAGAAGATGGCTTCCATGGTAGACCTCCCAGGCATGAAACCAAATTGATTTTTGGTCACACTTGTCAATCTTCTTAAACGGTGCTCAATGACTCTCTCCCATAGCTTCATTGTATGGCTCATCAACTTGATTCCACGGTAATTAGTGCAACTTTGAACATCCCCCTTGTTCTTGAAGATTGGCACTAATGTACTCCGCCTCCATTCCTTCATCAAACATAAGATAAATATGAACTCAAAGGATGATAAGTAGCCAAAGGAAGTGTCTGCATCAGCACGTATTGATCCAAGTGTTGATCCATCGGCAGCAATATCTTGGATATGAGAATAAACAACACCAAATTAGTTCATAAGGCTGTGAACTGCAGCAAAATGAGAGCCCCATCTCGTGTCTCCTGGCCGCTTAAGTGCGAGGATCTGATTTGCCCCTTGGCCTGTCTCGATGCTACCATTAGAGATTCCATTTTCTAGTTCAACTACTTGGGCAAGATGAAGCTCATCGTGGCGCTTTGAAGAAGAGTCAGCCGTGTTTATGACAAAGATCAATTTTTGAAAGAACTGTGAAATAGGAACCACTTCTTTGGATGCATCAACTAGAGCAAGTTGCAAGCGATGTGCATAGCAATGGACATAATAAGCATATGGACATTCTCTCAGAAAAAGAGCTTGGAGTCCATTCAACTCACCTCTCATGTTACTGAGCACATGGGAGATATATTTAGAGGTTCGTGCCTCAACAAACAACGCCGATAACAACTATAGTTCTGTTTTGCAATACAGCATCTGGAGCATAAATCATGCCTAAGCTACAACAATTTCCATGAAGACACGGATCGACCATTCAATTGATCAGATCACGCGCCGAACGAAAACAGCATGAAAAACATGAGCAACTTGGACATAAACTGAACACAAACTGTTTCATGAAAAGATTCCAACACAAGAATCTTGGGTGAAAAGTATCTGAGTTTTCATCTACAAAAGACGGATCTAAAACATGAAAAATAAATGAATAAAGAAAACATCATGAATCGAACATGGATCCCAACCTAACACGCTTGGGATCGGAAAATCCACGAAACATGTTTGTTTTCACTTGCATAATCAATTCGAGTCATCACCTACATACTATGGAAGAATGTGCCCAAGGTTCTTCCCTGTCCTTGACCCTAGCAACAACAGCTTAACTTGCTGAGGCAATTCCCATCATCCTGTTCTTGTCATAGGATGTAAGTAATGAAGAATCTTTATTCGCAAAAACAAAAGTAATGACAAATCTTTGCCATTTTGTACTTTCTTCTGAAAAAACAAACGCGTTGTGTTTTTGTTAAGGAACGGCAACCGCTTTCTATGTAGGGCTCAACCCCCAGCTGAAGGGAGTGACAGGCAAATACTTTGCCGAGCGCAACGAGAATAAGACGAGCAAGATGGCCAAGAACGACGCCTTGGCGAAGCAGCTCTGGGAATTCAGCGAAGAGCTCATCAGATTTGTGCAGGGAGAGCCGGAATGTATACTGTCGAGCTTATGGTATAGAATGAACGATTTGGTTAGTGTGTAGCAGCAGTATATAATGAACCTGTCACATGTTGAACCAACTATTAGTTGTGCGACGTTCGTGCTAGTTTGCGCCGTGGGTAAGATCAACTTGGGCTTTTGTTAATATTTATTCAGTATGTTTGTCTATAGTTTCAGATTGTTGATTACTGAACCTAGTGTCAACCTACTTTCAGGTTCATGTTTTGGATGAAACTTTCTCAGTGTCACGTATATATATACCAACAGGTGCTGGAAAGTCCAGAAAGATTTGTCTTTGCTTTGTTGGCGCTGAAAAGTTCAGATTTATGGTTTGTCTGAAACTTTTTTCAGTGTCGCCTATACCAAGGTAGCTAACAAATTCAGAAAGATTTCTATCTTCTCTGTTGCCGCTGAAAACATTCAGAAACTGGGAAGTACAAGTCGAGTCGTCGTCCCATGGTGGCCTACACCTGTTCTTCTATGCCAAGTCATCGTCCCATGGTGGCCCGTCGATTGGCAGCCCAACGCTGCAAGCGCCGGGGCACGCCCTGATGCGCGGCGGCCCAAACGTAGACCATCACATGGCCACTGACATGGCGGCGTGACCGCAGAGAGCAGCAGCGGGCTAGGCCGTCAAGCGACGGGACGCCATGGCTGGTACTCGGTCCGTCACGGAGGTCTCCATTTCCGGGAAAGCTCCGCGCAAGTGAAATGCACATGTGTTGTGCAGTGCAGGGTGTGTATAATTGTTGGAGCAGAGCAGAGCACGTGGCACCACTCGCCATTGTCAAGCTTGAGTTCAGCTGATCCTCTCCTCTCACTCTCTCAGGGCAACCATCACATACATATTAATGATTTATATTACCAAAGAAGATGGAGGCAACCTAAATACATTTCTTAGATTAGTACCAGCATCCCATGCCAAGGCTATACAACAGGAGCATCTAGCTAAACTCTGGCTATCAACCTAAAGGCGATCACGCCCAATTAATCTAGTTCCATGATCAGTAAGGGGCAGGAAACGACTACAAACCTCTTAACTAATCCACTGGCACTACTACTGTTAGATTTTGGGCCCATTTTGGGCAGCCCAATAAAATTCCTGAAAATCTCAAATTGGCCCATGTGCATGGCAGAATTTTGGAGGTGCAAAGTGGTGCTAAAGTTTAGTCCCACATTGCTAGTTGGAGGAGACAAACACCACCTTATAAGGTGGAGTGTTGTACCACTTGGTAAGCTTGTGAGAACAAGAGGCTCTCTCGTGCGCACTCCTCCTCCTCCTCCTCCGCCGCCGCTCGCACGCACGCACCGCACCGCCCGCCCGTCTCGTCACGACGCGCCGCGGGTTGCGGGAATCTCGCCGAGCCGAGCTTTATTTTTGCAGTCCGGGAAAACGGTTTGGACGGACGCGTCACAGTTAGTCGGTTCGGGTCGCTCCCGGATCGTGGGCTACTGTAACCGACCTAAAACGTGCGCGACGTGGACTTGGCCCACGTTGTACCCGTTAGGGTTTTCCCGAGCCGCACTATATAAAGTCGTGCACTGCGTGCGCTGCAAACCACCGAACCAATCTAGGTTTTGCCAATCTCGTGCCTTGCGCCGCCACCGTAGTCTACTCCATCCCGTGCGCCGGCGTGCACCGGCGAACGGGACAGCAGGTCTCCGGAACCGCTCGTCCTTGTGATCCTGTACGGGAGAGGGCGAATAAGGTTTTTGGGAAGCGCTCCGCGCGACTGCTTTCAAGTTCTTCATCACGGCTCGACTTCCTGGACGATCTCCGGGTCCGCGGGCGACTCGTCTCCAACGTCGTCTCCTTCGAGCTGCTACCGTCGCCGCTCAAGCTGCTGCCGTCGCTGCTCCAACGACTACTTCCTCTACAACCGTTCGGTACGTGCGGCGTGTTCTGAACTGTTTTGCTATGGATCTGTTGGCGTATGTGTTGCTGCTGTTCATGTTGATTAGTACATCTAGTATGTTCGTATTCTACATGTTAGTAGCTGGTGTAGTTATGTTTAATATTCTGGAATTAATCATGGAATTATTGCCTAATTATCCAACAATCCAAAAACCTTATATGTGTTATAGGCAATTTCCTGAGTTAAACATGGGACATCTATCTGATGCGCTGAGGCCGGACAAGTTTACCGGTGTGGACTTTAAGAGATGGCAGTACAAGACCACACTGTGGTTGCGATCTCTGAAAGTGTTCGAGGCTAGTGAGGGTTTACCTGAAGGAACTATATCTGACGAGGATCAGAACAAGTTCAAGGAAACCAATACTGCCTTTGTGGGACTCGTTCTGAGTGCTCTTAGCAACAAGCTGTTTGATGTGTACATGCACATTACAGATGCCAAAGAGCTCTGGGAGGCACTGAACGCTAAGTTCGGTGTAGCAGATGCTGGCAGTGAACTGTACATCATGGAGAGCTTCCATGACTTCAGGATGGCTAACAACCGTTCTGTAGTCGAACAGGCTCATGAGATACAGTGCATTGCTAAGGAGCTTGAGCACGCTAAGTGTGCCTTACCTGACAAGTTTGTGGCTGGATGCATTATTGCAAAGTTGCCCTCTTCATGGAGGAACTTCGCCACAACTCTCAAACACAAGAGACAGGAGATTTCGGTTGAAAACCTGATAGCGTCTCTTGATGTTGAGGAGAAGGCTCGGGCTAAGGACACTGCTGAGAGAGGTGGTGAAGGTCAGTCTAGCGCCAACATGGTGCAGAAGAACTTTCACCATGGCAAGAGCAAGGCAAAGAGCAAGTCTTCCTTCAACATGCCTACCAAGACTACTTCTTTCAAGAAGAAGAAGAAGATGCTGAACAAATCTGAGCTAAAGTGCTACACTTGTGGAGAGCCCGGACACTTCTCTGTGGACTGCCCAGATCGTGCAGACAAGAAAGGGAAGAAGCATGTCAACGTCGTGACCGCTAGCAATGCTGATGGGTACGGTAATTTACCGACTGTGCTTTCAGTATTTCAATCTCCATGTTGGTGGATTGATACGGGTGCTAATGTTCATGTATGTGCTGACATCTCTATGTTCACTTCTTATCAGGTCGCAGATTCAAGCGTCTTAATGGGGAATGGATCACATGCTTCTGTTCGTGGTGTTGGCACGGTAGATCTGAAGTTTACTTCGGGGAAGATCGTGCAGCTGAGGAACGTGCAGCATGTCCCTACTATGAACAAGAATCTTGTTAGCGGCTCCCTTCTATGCAGAGATGGGTTTAAATTAGTCTTGGAGTCCAATAAAGTAGTTGTGTCAAAGTTTGGACAATTTATTGGTAAAGGGTATGAGTGCGGAGGCTTGTTCCGCTTTTCATTATCGGATTTTTGTAATAAGTCAGTAAACCATATTTGTGGCAGTGTGGATTCGGATGCTAATGTTTGGCACTCTCGTTTATGTCATGTTAATTTTGGTTTAATGAGTAGACTTTCCAGTTTGAGTTTAATTCCTACTTTCACCATTGCCAAAGGTTCTAAGTGCCATAGCTGTGTGCAATCTAAGCAACCTCGAAAGCCTCACAAGGCGGCCGAGGAGAGAAACTTGGCACCTCTAGAACTCGTACATTCGGATCTATGTGAGATGAATGGCGTGTTGACAAAAGGTGATAAGAGATATTTCATGACTTTAATCGATGACGCTACTAGGTTCTGTTATGTATATTTGTTGCACACTAAAGATGAAGCTTTAGACTACTTTAAAATTTATAAAGCTGAAGTTGAAAATCAATTAGAGAGAAAGATCAAACGTCTTAGGTCAGATCGTGGTGGCGAGTATTTCTCCAACGTATTTGATGAATTCTGTGAGGAACATGGTATTATTCATGAGAGGACGCCTCCCTATTCGCCCCAATCAAACGGGGTTGCCGAGAGGAAAAACCGCACGCTGACCGACTTGGTGAACGCCATGTTGGACACTGCTGGTTTATCTAAGGCATGGTGGGGGGAGGCTTTGTTGACTTCGTGTCATGTCCTGAATAGAGTTCCTAACAAGGATAAAGAGAAGACACCTTACGAGGAGTGGTCTGGGAGAAAACCATCACTTTCTTATTTTCGTACTTGGGGATGTTTGGCGAAAGTCAATGTTCCAATTCCTAAGAAACGAAAACTTGGACCGAAGACAGTGGATTGTGTCTTTCTAGGTTATGCTCAGCGGAGCATTTGCTATAGATTTTTAGTGGTTAAATCTGAGATACCTGATATGCATGTTGATACTATTTTGGAATCTCGTGATGCAACATTTTTTGAGAACATGTTTCCTATGAAGGATATGCATAGCATTGCTAGAATTTCTTCTGAGATATTTGCTGAACCTAGTACATCTGTTGATCATTCTGAACAACCACTTGTTGAGGAAGTCCTTGAGAAGGATGACAATGAATCAGCTCCCAAGAGGAGCAAGAGACAGAGGACTGAAAAATCCTTTGGTGATGATTTCATTGTGTACCTTGTGGACAATACTCCCACGTCCATTGCAGAGGCATTTGCATCTCCTGATGCTGATGACTGGAAAGAAGCTGTCCATAATGAGATGGACTCGATTCTTTCTAATGGAACTTGGGAATTATCTGAACGACCCTACGGCTGCAAACCTGTGGGTTGTAAGTGGGTGTTCAAGAAGAAGCTAAGGCCTGATGGTACTATTGAGAAGTACAAGGCACGGCTTGTAGCCAAGGGCTACACCCAGCGCGAAGGCGAAGATTACTTTGACACCTATTCACCTGTTGCTAGACTCACCACCATTCGAGTACTACTTTCCCTGGCTGCCTCCTATGGTCTTATCGTTCATCAAATGGACGTAAAGACAGCTTTCCTTAACGGAGAGTTGGAAGAGGAAATCTATATGGATCAGCCTGATGGGTTTGTAGTAAAAGGTGAAGAGAGAAAGGTGTGCAAATTGTTAAAATCTTTGTATGGGCTGAAGCAAGCACCTAAGCAATGGCATGAGAAGTTTGACAGAACTTTAACTTCTGCAGGCTTTGCCATCAATGAGGCTGATAGGTGTGTATATTATCGCCATGGTGGGGGCGATAGTGTTATATTATGCTTGTATGTTGATGACATACTGATTTTCGGTACAAGCATGATAGTGATAAATGAGGTCAAGTCTTTCCTGTCAAAGAGCTTTGATATGAAAGATCTGGGACAAGCTGATGTGATCCTGAACATTAAGCTGATTAGGGATGAGAGTGGGATTACGTTAACGCAATCACACTATGTTGAGAAGGTCTTGAGCCGCTTTGGTTATATAGACAGCAAGCCTTCTCCAACACCCTATGATCCCAGTGTGACACTCAGAAAGAACAAAAAGGAAACGAGAGATCAATTAAGATATTCTCAAGTGATCGGTTCACTCATGTACCTTGCGAGCGCGACAGACCTGATATCTCTTTTGCTGTGAGCAAGTTGAGCAGGTTCATGTCTAACCCGGGTATTGATCATTGGCATGCACTTGAAAGGGTCATGCGCTATCTGAACGGTACAATGAGTTATGGGATTCACTATTCAGGGCACCCTGCGGTGCTTGAGGGATACTGTGATGCGAACTGGATCTCAGATGTTGATGAGCTCTACGCCACAAGTGGATATGCATTTATTCTTGGAGGTGGCGCAGTGTCATGGAGGTCTTGCAAACAGACCATTTTGACGAGGTCAACCATGGAAGCAGAACTTGCTGCTTTAGATACAGCTTCTGTTGAGGCAGAATGGCTGCGTGAGCTCTTGATGGACTTGCCGGTGGTTGAGAAACCATTACCGGCCATCCTTATGAACTGTGACAACCAAACGGTTATTACGAAAGTGAACAGTGCTAAGGATAATGCGAAGTCATCAAGACACGTCAAGAGACGCTTGAAGTCTGTCAGGAAAATGAGAAACTCCGGAGTAATAACTGTTAGTTATATTCAAACAGACAAAAACCTGGCAGATCCCTTTACGAAGGGACTATCACGTAATGTGATAGATAGTGCATCGAGGGAGATGGGGTTGAGACCCGTGAGTGTTACACCATAGTGGTAACCCAACCTATGTGATCGGAGATCCCGTGAATTAGGACCTGGGAAGAACAAGCTAGTGGTTTAACTGAGGAGAGTTATTTTATAACCCTCTCCGTGGGAAGATGCATAACTCTCACATTCTGTAAGGCAGGTTGGCAATATGCCTTAATGTGTTTTTGTTGGCTATTCGTAGCAAAGGTGCTGTCCTACAGAGCGACCTTGAAAGAACACACCTATATGAGTCCGACTGTTAAACGTCGCAGTCTATGAGATTTGGGTGATCTCTAGTAAGCTCATGAAGAGACCAGGGAGTATGACGCATATGCTCCACCCGCGGGGTAGGCTACTGGCAGCCACGTACTGGTTATGACTTTGAGTGAAGTCTATTGGCACCAAACTTGCAATTCAAGGTTCGTCCATTGTTCAAGTTGCTGGTAGATGTAGCTTGAAGCTCTAGGCGGAAGTTCAACTTAACAGTCTCTGCTGAAACACTGGTATATAAACAAGAAACGAGGTTTGGCAAAATCTCTAAATGGGAATTTGAGATCTGGTGGGGGATTGTTAGATTTTGGGCCCATTTTGGGCAGCCCAATAAAATTCCTGAAAATCTCAAATTGGCCCATGTGCATGGCAGAATTTTGGAGGTGCAAAGTGGTGCTAAAGTTTAGTCCCACATTGCTAGTTGGAGGAGACAAACACCACCTTATAAGGTGGAGTGTTGTACCACTTGGTAAGCTTGTGAGAACAAGAGGCTCTCTCGTGCGCACTCCTCCTCCTCCTCCTCCGCCGCTCGCACGCACGCACCGCACCGCCCGCCCGTCTCGTCACGACGCGCCGCGGGTTGCGGGAATCTCGCCGAGCCGAGCTTTATTTTTGCAGTCCGGGAAAACGGTTTGGACGGACGCGTCACAGTTAGTCGGTTCGGGTCGCTCCCGGATCGTGGGCTACTGTAACCGACCTAAAACGTGCGCGACGTGGACTTGGCCCACGTTGTACCCGTTAGGGTTTTCCCGAGCCGCACTATATAAAGTCGTGCACTGCGTGCGCTGCAAACCACCGAACCAATCTAGGTTTTGCCAATCTCGTGCCTTGCGCCGCCACCGTAGTCTACTCCATCCCGTGCGCCGGCGTGCACCGGCGAACGGGACAGCAGGTCTCCGGAACCGCTCGTCCTTGTGATCCTGTACGGGAGAGGGCGAATAAGGTTTTTGGGAAGCGCTCCGCGCGACTGCTTTCAAGTTCTTCATCACGGCT
Organism: Poa pratensis; assembly: GCA_947311845.1. Taxonomy (NCBI): domain Eukaryota; kingdom Viridiplantae; phylum Streptophyta; class Magnoliopsida; order Poales; family Poaceae; genus Poa; species Poa pratensis. Next base: position 75,919,851 of record CAMZMU010000037.1, on the reverse strand, counting down.
CGACTTCCTGGACGATCTCCGGGTCCGCGGGCGACTCGTCTCCAACGTCGTCTCCTTCGAGCTGCTACCGTCGCCGCTCAAGCTGCTGCCGTCGCTGCTCCAACGACTACTTCCTCTACAACCGTTCGGTACGTGCGGCGTGTTCTGAACTGTTTTGCTATGGATCTGTTGGCGTATGTGTTGCTGCTGTTCATGTTGATTAGTACATCTAGTATGTTCGTATTCTACATGTTAGTAGCTGGTGTAGTTATGTTTAATATTCTGGAATTAATCATGGAATTATTGCCTAATTATCCAACAACTACTACATTAGCACAAGCAGGACGCACCTCAACCTGCAGATCAGCGCTTCCTCTTGCGCGATTGCCACGGTTTCAGGACGAACTCAACTGCCTCCTCCAACGTCGCTTTCCGGCCTGCCTTAGAGTTCCACGACTCTGGCACGGCGTAGCGTCCGCTGGGGTTGTACTCGTTGATCTCGAGCAGCGCCTTGGTTACCAAGGCGTAGATTTCTTCGCCATGCTCTTCTTTTAACTCGCGGAGCTTCTCATCATCTTCCAAGAGAATTTCCTAGACAAGAGGGAAAGAAAGTTATGCATTTTCAGGTGGAATCATGGAAATGTTATCCAGTGAATGTAAAGAAGAAAAGTGTTGGCATAAATAGATGGAATTCTTGGATCTCATGTACATAACTGTTTGGTATTTTGTATTAAAGCATGCTGTTAATTTTCGAGAAATTAATGACTTTGTTATAACTAGCAGAGCATAGAAACTAGGAACAATAATAAAGAGTTTCTACATTCTACGTACCCTCGGTTCACCATTCACGGTGATTATCCTAAAAGGATGCCATTCCGAGTTTGAAATTTCTGCTTGCCATTTTGAACAAAGAATAGCGGAGTTAAACTCTGCATCCTCGTGTGGTACATTTCTTGCGCAAGCATTTGCAAAAGCTCTAGCGTCAAGCTCGCCCATCCTTTTGACAACTATATGTGACCGGCTAATTGTGAATTTCTGCAAAGCCTGCGAAAATGCAATAGATCCATCAGAAGTAAGACTAAGGATATAATGTGGAAGTATCAAATGCAGGCATCGGCAAAAGCGGCATTGGTTCCTCAGTTACCTCTATGAGCATCTTTCGAGCACCTTGCAACTCGTCATTGCTTTTTCTTTCCTTTGTAAGCAATGCCTGGTTGAGCGACTCCATTGCTTGCATGTCGTCATCTTTCTCGCCAAGCTGTTTTGCCCTCGCGTCAAGCTGCTTCGATGTTGTTTTGATCACCTTATATGTTGCATTGATCATCTTAAATGCCGAGTCAAACTTCTTCGATGTGGCACCCATAATCTTGGATGCCGAGTCAAACTTCTTCGATGTGGCATTGATCTTCTTTGATACGGTGGCCAACTTATCGAATGCCGAATCAATCTTCTTGGATGTGGCATCGATCTTCTTGGATGTGGACCTCGACTCAATCTTGTGCATGTCAAACTTCTTCGATATGAGATCGATTTTCTTAGATGCCGCGTCAAACATTAGAAATGCCGAATTAATCTTCTTGGATGTCGCATCGACTTGCTCGGACCTCGCTTCAGCACTCGGCATGTCGGACTCGGAGCAACGCCGTTGTTGGCGCAACCCCGCTGTCAGTGTCTCCGGTGGCAGCTGGAAGAGTTCCGGCCTCTGGACCCAGATGAGCCATTGCAGATACAAACCATAGTAGCTCACCGTGTCACTGCAGTTCTTCTCAACGAGCTGTTCGTTCTCCGCCACCACTTGCTCCCAGATCAGCACCGTCCAGTCAATCTCATGCACCCTACCATCCTTCACAGCCGCATCCACTAGGCCGCAGCGTTCACTCGGCGGGAAGTAAACCTCTGCGAACTTCTGGGCGGCGGAGGCCACGGCGGCAGGGTCAACGCCGGCCGGGGACAGAAGGTAGGTCTTCCCGGCAGGTAGAGCGCATCGGCGAATGCATCGAGGGATACCTCGATTTCTTTGCCGCGGACTGTGCTCCACCCTCCGTTGCAGCCGGGTGTAGGTTTGTAGTTGGCGATGAGCTCGGCGACCAGGTCGGGTCGCGGGGCGCCGGAGACGGAGGGGTTGAGGCGGACGAAGGGGCGGAGGCGGAGGCGCGGAGGCCATCGTCGTACGCGCGGGACGGGGGCGCGATGGGACGGTCGGGGAGGCGGAGGTTCGCGCGGACCCGCTGGAGGCGCTGTGCCGCCGTCTGGATCGGTTCCGGGGAGAGGGATGGCGCCTCCTGTGGGGGAATGTCCGGATCGGCGTCGGTGCGAGCTTTGGGGCTCTGGGTTTTGGCCATCGGAGGAGCTTGCGGCGGGGAAGGAGGTGGAGGCGGAGTGGAGTTGTCGGGCTCGGCGCGCCGCCGCTTTGCGGGCAGAGTTGAGTGGGGGAAATGGTCCCAGCTTGTTTTACTTTTCTATTTGACCGTTTGGTCCACTAAAAAAGAAATGAAAAAATATATATACCTGGGCACGCGCTCCCGCCGCCGACGCGGCGTCACCGGCGGGGACTCGGAGCACGTTTTCCGGCCGTCCGATGCCGGGGCTCGATCTAGCTACCTGCTCGTGCTCCCGGCCGACTCTGCGCCGTGTCCACCCCTTGCAGGGACGATGCCGCCGGCACCGGCCACCGGCGTACGCCGCCGCCTTTTGGACCAAAAACTCATCGCTGGTACGCGTCGTATCCACCCCTTCTCCTCCCTCTGTCAGTTTGCGCCTCTCATTGCTTTTTTTTTTGCGAGAAAGAGGACGACTACAAAGATACAGCGATCTCATTGCTAACTTAGACATTGTTCGTGTGCAGTTCGTAGGTTGCTCGGCGTTCTTGCTACGCGCACGGCCGCACGCCAACTGTTCGACCGAATGCGTTGGAGATGCTTCCTGGTGCAGTCTCGCCTCCACGCTTCCACCCATGCCTTCTTCCGAGAGGACATGTTCTCAGATCACCGAGACTCTGCCATAACACAGAGGACTGCCGGGACGGCAGTGCGACATGTTGTAAAAACGATAGCAAAGAAACGACGAAGAGCGGAACGATCAAACCAAAGGGGACACGAGATTTAACGTGGAAAACCTCTCCAAACAAAGGAGAGGAAAAAACCACGGGCGCCAGCCAGCAAAACTTCACTATATCGGGTGAGGTTACAAACGCCGTGGGTTTACAATGTGTGGCTTTCCACAAAACGGCGGCTTACAAGAGGAATAAATAAAGCATCAAACCCTAAGTCGGCTGCAGTCCAACCCGGAATCGAATCCCACCTCGGCGGTAGTACCGCTTAACCCAGCGGTACTACCGCTGGGGTGGGCTGGTTCGTCTCTTCCCACCTCAGCGGTACCGGCGGCGGTACCGCCAGCGGTACCAGTCGGTACCGGACAAGCGCTTCAGACGTCAATTCTGGCGGTAGCTGTGGCGGTAGCGGTGGCGGTAGCTCCCAGCGGTAGTACCGCTTAACCCAGCGGTACTACCGCTGGAATTTGGAACACAGAAAAATAACACTCCACCTTGAGACAAATTCCATCTTGTAGCATGAATGAGAACCTTCATCCTGAAAACAACAAAGAAAACACCTTCGGCGCCAAATAGCCTCTTGGGCTAGACAGTGATACCAACTAAGCCCGAGCAAAGCTCGAACTTAGTAACAGGAACTGGCTTTGTCATCATATCAGCAGGATTATCATGAGTACTTATCTTGCATACCTTCAGTTTACCTTTTGCAACAACATCACGCACATAATGGTATTTGACGTCAATGTGCTTTGTTCTCTCATGGAACATCTGATCCTTGTAAGGTAAATAGCACTCTGACTATCACAAAACAGGTTAATGCAAGTATCATCTCCACAAAGCTCAGCAAACAAACCTTTCAGCCAAACCGATTCTTTACATGCTTCAGCAATAGCCATGTATTCTGCTTCAGTGGTAGACTGGGCAACAACAGATTGCAACGTTGCCCTCCAACTCACGGCACAACCACCAAGCGTGAACACATAACCTGTGAGGGATCTCCTCTTATCCAAATCGGCAGCAAAATCTGAATCCACATAGCCTACGAGTCCCTCATCAGTCTTGCCGAACTTGAGGCAAGCATTGGATGTGCCACGAAGGTACCTGAAAATCCACTGAACAGCCTTCCAATGTTCTTTACCAGGATTAGCCATATATCTACTAACCAAACTCATAGCATATGATAAATCTGGACGTGAGCAAACCATGGCATACATTAAAGAACCAACAGCACTAGAATATGGAACTCTAGACATGTACTCAAAATCCTCATCCGTACTAGGACATTGTTCAGCTGACAACTTAAAGTGAGGAGCAATAGGAGTACTAACAGACTTTGCATCATGCATATTAAAACGATGAAGAACTTTCTTAATGTAATTTTGCTGACTAAGAAACAACAAACCAGAATTTCTGTCACGGGTAATCTCCATACCTAGAATTTTCTTAGCAGCACCAAGATCCTTCATCTCAAACTCGCTACTCAACTGTGACTTGAGAGCAGCGATATCTTTCTTGCTCTTGGCAGCAATCAACATATCATCAACATATAATAACAGGTATATAGGTGATCCATTAACAAACTTAATGTACACACAGCTATCAAATTCAGACCTCTTAAAGCCATGTGACAACATAAAAGAATCAAACCTTTTATACCACTGACGAGGAGATTGTTTCAAACCGTACAAGGACCTTTTCAACTTACACACAAGATCCTCCTTCCAGGCACTATGAACCCTTCTGGCTGGTCCATGTATATCTCCTCCTCTAACTCTCCATGCAGAAACGCAGTCTTTACATCTAACTGCTCAAGCTCAAGATCACGCATAGCAACAATACCAAAGAATGTACGAATTGAACTATGCTTAACAACTGGAGAGAAAACATCATTATAATCAACACCTGGAATTTGACTGAAGCCTTTTGCAACTAACCTTGCCTTAAACCTCGGAGGCTCGCTAGGAGATAAACCCTCCTTTCTCTTGAAGATCCACTTACAGCGGACTGCCTTCTTTTTCTTAGGCAAGCGCACAACTTCCCATGTGCCATTCTTATCGAGTGACTGCATTTCTTCTTGCATAGCAGCAAGCCACTTCTCGCGGTCACCGGAACCAATAGCTTCAGTATAGGTGGACGGCTCATGTCCGTGCTCCACCTGTTCTGCACAACTCAGAGCATAATCAACAATGTTACACTCTTCAATTAAACGTGGTCGAGGACCACAATTCCTCCTGTTCCTACGAGCAGCAATAGACTGTTGTGGCTGCAAAACAGGGGGTGAGTTCTGAACATTATCATTATCAGAATCAGAAGAAACAGAATCATCAGAACCAGCAGAATCAGGATCAGAATCATCTGAAGTAGCAGCACCATCATTGTCAACAGTGACATTTTCCTTTTCAACAGAGTGCTCCACCTCGACACGAACCTGCTCCTCAGAAAAATCTGGCAAAACATCTGAGGACAACTTATCAAAGTACATAACAGATTCATTGAAAACAACACTCCTGCTCATAAAAGCCTTTTTAGTTTCGGGATTCCACAACTTGTATCCTTTTACACCCGAACCATAACCAATGAACACACACTTAATAGCTCTCGGCTCTAACTTTCCATTATCAACATGAGCATAAGCAGTGCAGCCGAAAACTTTAAGTTGTGAATAATCAGCAGGAGAATCTGACCATACCTCATGGGAGTTTTCTTGTCGAGGGGAATAGATGGTGACCTGTTTATCAAGTAGCAGGCGGTGGCAGCCGCCTCAGCCCAAAAACGCTTACTCATGCGAGCGTTGGAGATCATGCAGCGAGCCTTGGAGATGATGGTCCTGTTCATCCGCTCCGCTACACCATTCTGCTGAGGCGTGTACGGGATGGTGAGGTGCCTGACAATGCCTTCTTTCCTGCAATAATCATTAAAGGCATTCGAACAAAATTCGCCACCATTGTCAGTACGAAGTAATTTCACCTTCCTTTCTGTTTGCCTTTCAATCATAGCTTTCCACTCTTTAAAAGCAGCAAACGCATCATCCTTATTTTTCATGAAATAAGGCCAAACTCTTCTAGAGTAATCATCAATAATGGTAAGCATATAACGAGCACCACCATAAGAGGGCTTACGAGATGGCCCCCAAACATCAGCATGTACATAATCAAGTGTACCTTTGGTGGTGTGAACAGAAGCATTAAACTTAACTCTTGTGTGCTTACCGAAAATGCAGTGTTCACAGAACTGCATCTTACCCAAACTGCATCCTTGCAGCAAGTCTCTCTTGATCAATTCTGCCATACCAAGTTCACTCATATGTCCAAGACGCTTATGCCAAAGGTTAGTTTTACTAGCGTCATCATGAGAAACAGCAGCAACAGTACCAGATAACGTGCTACCTCTAAGAACATATAACTTAGCAGAATTCATATCACCAACCATAACTATGAGAGAACCTTTTGATACCTTTAGGAGTTTATTTCCTCCTTTGTACTTGTACCCGTCACAGTCAAGGGTACTGAGCGAGATCAAATTTCTTGCCATGGTTGGTATGTGTTTCACTCCCGTCAGCGTGCGTGTCATACCGTCATGTGTCTTGACCTGAACGGAACCAACGCCAACAATGTTGCATTGCTGGTCGTTCCCCACACGCACGAAATCTCCAGTCTGCACTAACTCATAAGAACTGAACCAATCTTTGTTACAGCAAATATGAAAAGAACATGCAGTATCTAGAATCCATTCATCCTGACGAGAAACACATGCAGCTAAAACAGCTAGGCATCGCCATCAGAACTACCATCAACAAATCAGAGCCTCACCGGTATTATTACCTTCATTATTTTTCGGTTGGTAAGTACCTTTTCTTTTCTCCTTGTTCTGCAACTTCCAACAATCATCAATGACATGATTAGATTTCTTACAATACCTGCAGAACTTGTCACGGCCTTTAGACTTTGAGCGACTTCTGTCACCCTTGCTCTTGTCTCTGTTGTTGTTGTAGTGGTTATCTCGCTGCTCAGGCCTCCCTCGGACCTGCAAAGCATCGCCCTTGGAGGACGACGACTCCTCTTTCTGTACCATACCTTTCATCTTTTCCCTGGCAAGCAGGGCCTCATATACTTCCGCGTGGTTAGTTCATCACGGCTTAACAGTATGGTATCACGAAAATTTGCAAAGGAATTTGGCAGCGAGCATAGAAGTAAAAGTGCTAGATCTTCATCATCGTACTTTACCTCCATCGACACTAGGTCAGAAACGATCTCCTTAAAGATCGATAAGTGATTCATTACCGAACCACCTTCTTGCAACTTGTGCGTGAACAACTTCATCTTCACATGCATCTTGCTGGTGAGATCTTTGGACATGCAGATCGACTCCAGCTTAGCCCACAGTGCCGCTGCGGTTTTCTCCTGGAGTACTTCTTGCAGAATATCATTAGATAGATGAAGTTGAATAAGCGATAAAGCCTTACGGTCTTTCCGCTTCTCATCGGCGGTCCATGCCGCCGCATCCTTGTCGCCGAATTTCTCCAGCGCCTCGTCAAGATCATTGGACTGTGCGAGGATCGCACGCATCTTGACCTGCCACAGCGAAAATCTCGTCTTGTAGTCCAGCGCCGGTAGATCGAACTTCATCGATGCCATCCAAAACCCTAATCTGAAAACAGATCTGAAACAGGGCTCTGATACCACTTGTTGTAAAACGATAGCAAAGAAACGACGAAGAGCGGAACGATCAAACCAAAGGGGACACGAGATTTAACGTGGAAAACCTCTCCAAACAAAGGAGAGGAAAAAACCACGGGCGCCAGCCAGCAATACTTCACTATATCGGGTGAGGTTACAAACGCCGTGGGTTTACAATGTGTGGCTTACCCCAAAACGGCGGCTTACAAGAGGAATAAATAGAAGCATCAAACCCTAGGTCGGCTGCAGTCCAACCCGGAATCGAATCCCACCTCGGCGGTAGTACCGCTTAACCCAGCGGTACTACCGCTGGGGTGGGCTGGTTCGTCTCTTCCCACCTCAGCGGTACCGGCGGCGGTACCGCCAGCGGTACCAGTCGGTACCGGACAAGCGCTTCAGACGTCAATTCTGGCGGTAGCTGTGGTGGTAGCGGTGGCGGTAGCTCCCAAGCGGTAGTACCGCTTAACCCAGCGGTACTACCGCTGGAATTTGGAACATCAGAAAAATAACACGACAGTGCCGGTGAGGTTCTGGGAAATCCTCTAGTCCTGCGAAGCCGACGCAGACCTCGGCAAGGATCTCTGTCAGTTTGCTGGTAAGATGGATGTCGTTGTTCAACTGGACGGCCGGGCTTCCCGCGTACTCCCACGGCCTGAGGATATACTCCGAAATGCTTTACATCCTCCGGCGCATGAAGAAGGACTGGAGGATGAGGCAGCTCTTCGACGAGATCCCTGAAGAGTGCTGCGGCTCCGTCGTGTGTGCCGTTCTACAAGAGGAAAGAGTATGTGTTTGAGGTCGACCTGGTTGAATTCCTGAAGTTATGATGTCGCTGTATTGGTTCAAGCACGTCGAAGAGGCTGAGACCCTCTTTCTGCGGAAGAAAGATGATTTCTCTCCTGTCATAAAGAGCTGGAACATCATTCTCAATGGCTAGTGGGTCAAAGGGAAGCCTCGCTGATTAAGGGTTTGGAACCAGATCGAAGCCGGACCTTTTCAGCTATGCTACGTTTATATTTCACTGACGAAAGCTTGCAAACTTTCACCGCGGTGAAACTGTTTACAAGCATGTGGGAGAAAGGGGTCGATCCAGACGTGGCAATCTGCAACTGTATCATTGACCAATTGTGCTTCAAGAAACAGATTCCAAGAGCACTTGATATTCTTCGTGAGATGAATTACCATGGTTGCCAAGCAGATGTTCGTACCTACAATACTTTGATAAAATGTTTCTGTAAGATAAGGCTGACGGAGAAAGTTTATGAGGTTTTTGATGATATGGAGAAGATGGGATGCTCTCGAAACAATATGACATACACCTAAATTCTGAAGACGACTGAGAAACCAAAAGATGTTATTACTTTGATTCAGAGGACGGAGGAATTGGGTTGTAAGTTGGACTCTGACACATACAACTTAATATTGAACCTTTATGTCAGTGTGGAATATGAAAAGGAGGTACACCAAGTGTGGGAGGAGATGATGGAGAGGCATAGATCAGGTCCAGATTAGTGTTCATTCACTATTATGGTTCATGGACTTCATTCCCAGGGAAAGCTGGACCAGGCTATGGAATGTTTACATGACAATGAAGTCGAGGGGGAAAACTCCAGAACCATGATATTGGTGAAAGCAATTCATATGCAGAAAGATAAGCGTGGCTACGAAGATTGATCTCCAAGTAGGACCAGGAAGAATTTAAATCTGGATCGACTATCAGGACTGTTCCATGTTCATAATAGTGCACCATCATATTCTGATTTGCCAAACCTAGCAGAAGGTACTGGGCACCATGGTTTACATAACATAATCTAGGCTGCCAGTGTTCATCTCATGATGCCCAGTCTCGAGCTTAAAAATCCAAAAAAGAAGGATCATCGAAAAATATGATGCCCCAAAAGTTACGCCTTTTGAAATGTCATAGAAGGTTATGTTAGGATGCATTGAAAAGATGCATCACCCGTATCTCCTGTCATGACGTCTCTACGACAGCCCATGTGACGGTGGGCGGCGGACGAGATCAGAATGCATCACGACCACTTCCTTGATAGATGACGACCTTCCTTTAGATGTTCGGCATTGGGAAGCAGGCCTATGCACCACACGCCACGTCCACACTAGACCCATGGCTTGGGATATAATGAGAGCGAGACAGAAAAATAAATTGTGCTCATAGGTTTGGGTCACCGCATGCCTACATCCTCTGAGAAGGAGGCGCAGCCACACTTCGTGCTGATTGTGCTCAACTTGATGAAGTTTGCTTGCTAGTATGTTGGTATCCTCCCATATCTCACATAATTGAATCGTTGCAACTACACTAGTTACTCATGAGTACTAACATGATGGAGAATAACTAACTAAAACACGGAGATTGAGGAAAGCTAGCTAGCTAGCTTATTGTCATGCACTCAGCTTAGTTGCAAATGAAATCAGTCGAACATATATAGAGAAGTTTTTGTTCCTGCAACAATTAATGAATGGTATGCGCGTATAAGCATGAGCACTAGGAACTCAAGAGGCCTATAAGCATGATGAAGTCTAAAGTTTAAACCGCGTGAGTACATCACACTTTTTGTTCACAAAAACCAGCATGGGTTAATTTGTGAAAAACTGAATCAAAGTTTTGTCTAGGTATAGAAAAACATCATGTTTACCGAATGCTTAATCTAGGTAACCTATGAGTATTGTAGGAGTAGGCTTTTTGGTGAGTGGTGGCTGAAAAGCTACTTAGATTTCCTAACATAGTTTGGCCCAAGCAACTTGAAATGGTATGAACACAAGACTTAGACCACCCTGCATCGTGTCGACGGTTCGTATCATATTGTATGATCATACATCATGCTGACCAAAAGAAGGTTTCCTTGAAAGGGAATGAAACTTCAGTCAGCCAAACTGAAATAACAAAGTCGTATAGAATGACCATACTTCACCAACAATGGTCTCAATGATTGTTTCTTTGCCGGAATAAGAATGACTGAATTCTAGATGATCTGATAAATATATACTGAATTGTTGAACATCATTTGGGGATAAATACACCACATTCCTGTACGCACTTTTGTACTTTTATCTGGTTAATGGGAGATGGGTTTTTTGTTCTTTCTCAATGTGTTCCTCTGTGGACAATTGGACACTTCACCTGATGGCTTTAGTGATGCCCCATACTGTTGGCATGACTAGTTTTATATTTTGTTGATAATGATGACTAGTTTCGTAAGAGGTTTATAGTGGTATGCTAATGTAGTAGCAACCGTGGAACTAATGTAGTCATTTGTAACTAATCCACTGGCACTAATACTACATTAGCAAAAGTAGGACGCACCCCAATCTGCACATCAGCGCTCTTGCGTGACTGCCACTATTTCAGGACAAACTGGATGGCCCCCTCCAGTTCCATAGTTCTAGCACGATGTAGCGTCCGTTGCGGTCGTACTCGTTGATCTCAACCAGCGCATTGGTTACGAAAGCGTAAATTTCTTGCCCGTTCTCTTCTTTTAACTTGCGGAGCATCTCATCATTCTCCAAGTGATTATAGAAGCACTTCATCATAGAGAATATGTGTCATGTATAAAATTTTAAACTTTGAGTTCATGTGAAGAGAATCAATGTCAATTATGATTTCTGAAGAAGACAGAAATCCACTTTGGCTCTCGGGTGCATTTGCTCCTCTTATTTTTTTTCAAAATTAAACAAATACAAAAACACTTCGAAAAAATTGAAAAAAAAAACTAGACACAAACATATACAAGTTTTAAACATTCTTGCAAAATTTCAGAACGAAGCAACAATTTCTGTGGTCTGTGAAGAAAGGACAAAATATATGGCCGAAATGAGATTTAAAATATATTTTTCAAATCCTGGATTTGTCTCTTTTGCACAGACCGTGGAAAGTGTTATTTCCTTCTGAAATTTTGCCCGAGTGTTGAAAACTTGTATAAGTTTTTTCCCAAATCTGTTCAGAGTTTTTAGATGTGTTTTCATATTTTTAATTCTGAAACGAATAACAGGAGCATATGCACGCGGGAGACAAAATGTCTTGCCGGAATCACTGTCTATTATTCTATTTTCTTATTCTAGATAGCTTAGGTATATATAGTAATATAGCTATTTAATATTATTAACTGGAAAAGAGAAATACTGAGTTAAGTTTGTGTGAGATAAATAAATATCATGATGCTCATTTCGCAGGATGACTAGGTTAATAATTTCAAGTTTTGTGTTTAGGAAAGAACCTAGCATATTTGCTGACTGCAAACTCAAGGGAACAAAAAGCAATAGATAATCTTAGCGTCACGCCTTTTTATTTGCTAAATTATATGTTTCGTCATTTTGAATCCCAGCTGAGGCTATCCATCTCACTAAGTTTGTTTACTGAGACAAATAACAGGAGGTTTTAGAGCAAGATCCCGATGCCAACATCCAAGTGGTGAGCGGGGTTAATGGGGGGGGGGGGGGGGGAATGGAATAGAGAAGTTTTAGGATTGATTTCTTCGACGTCTAGCCAACGCGCGCTTCCTTCGTTTAGCTGGCTGGCCTCTTGCCCATTCGGTCCGATAGTATAGTATACTAACTATATTAAAGGAGCAACGATTCCTCGCTCCGTCCGCGCTCCGGCACTGTAGCGTCGCACTGCAGCGTGTACAGTACGCGCGCTACAGTGCGGCGCTACAGTACTGTGTTTTTTTTTCAGTTTTTGTTTTCCAGATAAAAAAAAGACTTCGCGTTCTCGAAAAATATATACATGAAATATATGCGCGCCGACGAGTAGGTTCCATTCCCGTGATCGGTTTCGAGTTTAGTCGAGTCTAGCTCCTTAATTTCGGATCCAGATTCGCACAAACATTTGACAAATTTTGTCGAATTCGTCGCACTGGATTTTTCATTTCACAAGTAGATGTATATCACCCTTCCAAACAATTTTTTGCATAAAAGTCCCCACGTGTTTTTTTTCAGTAAAGCCAGCTTTCTGCAAGAAAATCCCCGCTCGCCACTTTTTGCAGAAAAGGTCTCGCGTTTTCCTAAAAATTATAAATCAGCCTCCCAGCCAAAAAAATATAAATCGGCCCTCTAGAGTAGATGTATATCACCCTTCCAAACAACTTTTTGCATAAAGTCACCACGTGTTTTTTTTTGCAATAAAGCCAACTTCCGGCAAGAAAATCCCCGCTCGCCACTTTTTGCAGAAAAATCCTCGCGTTTTCCTAAAAATTATAAATCAGCCTCCCATCCAAAAAAAATATAAATCGTCCCTCTAGAATAAAACTTTTTGAAAAAAAGCCCCGCTCGCCACTTTTTGTAAGAAAACCCACACGATTTCCAAAAAATATATATCGACCTCCCGGATTAAAAACGCGCGGTTCTTTTACGCAAAGGTCCTTGCGTTCTCCAGATAATACAAACTAATTTCAGTAACATCACCACCAAATAACTTTTCCAAAGTACATTGCGGCGCCTACAGTAGGCATGTTTTTTCTCAAATATACATAAATTTTAAACGGTACGGATTTCAAATTTGAATTTTTCCACAAGGGTGCGGCGGTGCCGCCGCACCAAATTTACCTAGTCTATATATAAAGGGAGGACAAAGCAACGGCCTCTCAGCGCTCCTGAAACTGTAGCTACTGTAGCTATCTACAGTAGCTACAGTAGCAAATCCTGGACGTCCGTTCGCATATCAACAGCCCAGATCAACCCCCACCTGCTGTACAGTATCTGCTACTGTAGATGCACGCTTTTTGGCGCACGAAATCGCCCCGCTCAGCCGGTCGCGCCCAGTTTCCCACTGGGCGCACGAAAATTGGCGCGCGCAGCGCACCGGTCACGTCCGGTTGCCCACCACGGGCACGAAAATTGGCGCGCGCGATGCACCGGCTGCCAACCAGTCATCCTCTCGCACGAAATTTGGAGCAGCCTTTTTGCAAAAAAAAACGCCCGCAAATGACTTAGTTGCAAATTATGAAAACGATACGGACCTTTTCCGAAAAACTTCAACACTTCCCCCCTTCCTCCTTCTCTTTCCCGTACGGCGGCGATTTGGCCGCCGCCGCCGACGCACCGCATCGCTTCTCTGCTCCTCCCCCGTCGGATCCAAGGACGCACGCGACTTCGCCGTCCCCTCCTCCACCTCCTCGCCGAGATCTGCGTCCCGAGAAGTCGCACCCACGCGGAATCGGCGCCGCCGCGGTCGGCGTCCTCCGCCGCGTTTTTGGTCTCCGCCGGCGCTCCGGCGACCATTTGGTCGCCAGCGCCGCCCAAGCGGCTCCCCGCGCCTCCCTCGCGCAGATCCGCGCCACCCCAGCCTCGCGGGCGTGCTGGAGCGGCCGTCACCGTGCTCGCACGAGCTCCGCCGCGCTGCGCGTAGACGCCGGCGTGACGTCACCGTGGGTCACCTGACGTGCGGGTCCCACCTGCCAGATTTTAAAAAAAATACAGAAAAATGCTAAAATTTGTAAAATTCATATGTTTCAATCTATAATTCAGAAAAATGTGTTTAATATGTCAAAATCTTCAGAAAAATATAAGCCATTTGATTATGTCAAGTTCATGCATGTTTGAATAACTTTGAATCATGTTTATGTAAAAGCACTAAATAATTTGCTTATGAATTTATGGGGTTGTCTCCAACTTATTTTGTTAATTTTACTTAGACACACAAAACTAACAAATTTGAACTTTTAAAATTGGTGATTTTTTGAAAAATTCCAACTGAACTTCCCTAATTATGTGGATTTAAATTGAAAATTTCAATTTGGAAAATATTTGTAAATAACCTAAATTAACTTCCTCTAAATATGTAATTCATATATGTTTCTTCAAAATATAATTTAACTAATTCCAGAAAAAAATTGCACACCCAAAAGTTTAAGAGATAACCATCAGAAAAAACTAAAAAAAAAATCGAAATGACCCGAAAAATATATGCTGCCTACTTGCGACAATATACAACCATTTTTCAACATTTCAACTTGGCAAATATTTGGATAAAACCTTTCCTTTTTTTTCACCTCACGCAAATTTTGTTGCTACTTTAACTTAAAGAACTATTGCTTCCTATCCATGTAAAGATTTTACAACAATTTCCTAACAACAATTGTTCAGCGATACTTATACCGCTAAGATAAATTTAAATTGGAATTTGTTTTTAGTATTTTACAACTACACACAGAAAATGATCTTTATCAGATGAATTTTCACAAATAGTGCGGCGAGATATTGTTTTAGGATATTCAAAATTTCTAAAAAGTACTAAACGATACATATTACAAATTTACGAATGTCTTTCAAAACTAATCATTTTACAAACATGAAAAGAATTCGAAAACAAATAGCTTCCCAAATTTACTAATTTTTGAAATCTAAATATGTTCAAAATCTGAACAATTTTTTTAAATGCACACAATTACAAATACGAATTTTTACACACGGGCGCGGCGTGTCGACGCGCCATCTTGCCTAGTCTTGAAGAATAATGCGAAGTTGGCTTGAGAAGCTGATTCGGCCCATATCTGCTGCAGTGACATCCATACACGCCACGCCATCTTGCCTAGTCTTGAAGAATAATGCGAAGTTGGCTTGAGAAGCTGATTCGGCCCATATCTGCTGCAGTGACATACATACGACAGCCCATGTGACCGTGGACACATGACACCGGCGTGGACGCGATTAGCATGCAGCACGGTAATTTAGTCCACGGATGACAACCTTCGTTTATGACGTAGGGAGTTGGGAAGCAGACCTGTGCACCGCACACCACGTCCCCACTAGACCCATGCCTTGGTACTATTTCGCCTAAATTTCGGTAAGATTTTAATTTTGTTACCAAAGGTTAATGTTGCAGAACAGTATATAGACCTACATGTCTCCTAAATGTTAGCTTCAAAATCTTCACTAAAATCGCTACTATTAGACTTAATTTGGTGGCTGATCATGTTGTGAGACCCACTCAGACGGCGTTTATGCAAGGTCGCAATATCCTTGATAGTGTTGTGATTTTACATGAAACGGTTCATGAGATGCATCGGAAGAAACTTAATGGAGTTACACTAAAAATTGACTTTGAAAAGGCTTATGATAAAGTCAAATGGTCTTTTCTTGCAACAAACACTCAGAATGAAAGGTTTTTCAGCTGAGTGGCGCGCAATGATACATACGGAGGAAGTGTCGCCATCAAAGTGAATGACGATGTTGGTAGATACTTCCAGACGAAAAAGGGATTATGACAAGGCGATCCATTATCACTTATATTGTTTAATATAGTTGCTGATATGTTAGCCATAATCATTGAGCGGGCAAAATCCGATGGCAAAATTGTTGGAGTGGTACCGCACCTAGTGGACGGCGGATTATCCATTCTACAATACGCTGACGATATAATTCTTTTTATGGAACATGACATGAAAAAGACAAGAAACCTGAAATTAATATTATCAGCGTTCGAGCAACTTTCCGGTCTAAAAATTAATTTCCATAAAAGTGAAGTGTTTTGTTTTGCCAACGCTCAGGATGAGGCTACCCAATATGCTGAATCATTCGGCTGTGGACTTGGCCAGTTTCCAATTAACTATGTAGGCATCCCAATACACTATAGGAGGCTGACGATAGCTCAATGGAAACACGTTGAGGAAAGACTTCAAAAAAGATTGAGTAGTTGGAAAGGAAAATTATTATCCTTGGGTGGGAGGTTGGTGCTCATAAATTCAGTCCTAACTATTATGGTGTTGTATATGATATCATTTTTCCAACTACCAAAGGGAGTCTTGCATCGATTGGATTACTGATACGTCTCAAACGTATCTATAATTTTTGATGTTCCATGCATGTTTTATATCAATTGTTACATGTTTTATATACACTTTATATCATTTTTATACATTTTCTGGGACTAACCTATTAACAAGATGCTATAGTGACAGTTCCTGTTTTCTGCTGTTTTTGTATTTCAGAAAAGCTAGTCTGGAAATATTCTCGGAATTGGACGAAAATTTACGGAGGCCCCTATTTTATCAGAAGACACCTGGAGTCCGAAGGAGAGACGAAGTGGAGCCACGAGGGCTCCACACGTGGGCTCGGCGCGGCCAAGGGCCCACCGGCGCCCAGGGGTGGTGTCGCCTCCTCGTGCACCGCCTCGCGACGCCCTTTGGACTATATATTGCCCCTGACCTAAAACTCACGAAAGGATCGACGATTTCCCCAGAAAAGTTCCAGAGCTCCGCCGCCATCCGAAACCCTAATTCAGGGGACAGAAGTCTCTGTTTCGGCACCTTGCCGGGACGGGGAATTGCCCCCGGAGCCATCTCCATCGACGCCACCGCCATCTTCATCGCCGTCGCTGCCTCCCATGATGAGGAGGGAGTAGTTCTTCATCGGGGCTGAGGGCTCTACCGGTAGCTATGTGGTTTATCTCTCTCCCATGATGATGATATGTTTACAAATGAACGCACTTTGGAAGATAACTATCCTATTGTTTATGATGATACTATGCCTCCAGTCCTTGATAATTATTATAAAGATAACTATGACATAGGTTATAATTACAATCATCCTCATGAAACTTGTCATAAATATGGAGGGATTTCTCAAAACCATCCCTCTAATATACAACTTGTCTATCATGTTCGAGTTCTTTATGATGATCCTACTCCCATTGTTATTAATAAGAAGGATTTTGCTTATGTGGAAAATATTGATACCTTTATGCATATGGGTCATGATAAGAATGTTTCATGTGATGGTTATATTGTGGATTTTATCAATGATGCTACTGGAAGTTATTATGAGAGAGGGAGACATGGATTCATACATCACAATAATATTAAGTCTCCTCTCTTTATGTTGAAAGTTTTGATGTTGCACTTGTTTTGCCTTCCTATGCTCGCCACTTTGTGCTTTATTGTGGGTTAGACTTAAATGTGTTTGATATTTGCTTCTTGATGCTCTTTCATATTCACCTTATACATATGAGAGCATCATCAAAATTATCATGCCTAGCTAAAAGGCTTTAAAGAAAAGCGCTTGTGGGAGACAACCCATTGTTTTTATTTCTGCAATTTTTCTTTATTTGAGTCAAGGAGGATGTTTATTTCTGTAGCAACTCCTTTGTATCTTTATTTTCTCGCATTGTTGTGCCAAGAGTAGCCTCTAATGTTAAGATGATGCTAAATTTTGATTGCTGCGCAGAAACATATTTGTGCTGTTCACTGTACGAAATTTCTAAAATCACCAGATTGTTAATTAAATCTGAAAATTTTTGTGCATAATCTTTATGAATGTGTGCATCTTTTGTTAGTTCAAAGTTTTTCGATCTGAGCAACGTAAGTGCCTCTAAAAAATTCGTCTTTGCGGACTGTTCTGTTTTAGACAGATTATGTCTTTTATTTTGCATTCTCTCTTTTACTAGTGTTGAGTGAAATTCTTTTTTTGGGTGGAAGAGCTTCACATAACATCAGTGGCAGTAGCTAATGTTTAAAAGTAACAAGTCATATTGCGTCTTTATAGAACATGTGAATTTTTGATTATGCACTAACCCTCTAATGAGATTTACTTTGAGTTTGGTGTGACGGAATTTTCAAGTGTCAAGAGGGAAGAGTGATATAATAGGATGGAGAAGAGTGAAGAGCTTAAGCTTGGGGAGGCTCCCATGGATCTCCCCAGCATATTTCAAGAAGACTCAAGCGTCTAAGCTTGGGATGCCCAAGGCATCCCCTTCTTCAACGGCAAAATTATCAGGTCATCTCTAGTGAAAGTATATTTTAATTCTTTCACATCATATGTGCTGTTCTTGGAGCGTCTGTGTGCTTTTATTTTCAGTATTGTACTTTTATTTTCAATAAAGCTTGACTGGACCCTAGCATTCTTGATTGGGAGAGAGACACGCTCCGCTTTTTCATGAGAATACTCCTATTCTTCACTTATATTTGTTGAGTATTCAAATCTAGCGTTGTTCAGCTTTTAGCTCTTGTTTTCATGTATCTCTTGTCAGAGCTATTAGTTTTCTTTTAAAGAGAGTACTCTCTTGCTTCACTTATACTTGTTTGGAGAGTTGTTAAAATAAATTGATTGGTATTTGGTTGGTACAGAAAATGTTGCATGTGGTAATTGGTATAAGGAAAAACTTGCTTAATCTTGTAGATCACTAATTTGGATAACTTGATGCTTGTCAATTGTTTTGAGTTAACAAGTAGATCATGATTAAATTTGTGCATCACATGAGTTAAGCCTATTAGTGAAGAACTACCGTAAATCTTGTTGAAAATTTGGTTTGTATCGGTGGTATCTCTAAGGTCTAGATATTTTCTAATAACAGGGTTTGGTTAACAAGGAAGACGGTATGAAGTCTTATAACGTTTGCAATATGTTTGTCATATAAAACTTTGTGTATGGGTTGATATTCTTGTTTGCTTACATAAACCTTGCTAGCCTAAACTCTGTACTAAGAGGGAATGCTTCTCGTGCATCCAAATCCTTGAGCCAAAATCCATGCCATTTGTGTCCACCATAACTAGCTATATGTGGTATTTCTTTGCCACTCCAAGTAAATTTTTTATGTGCTACCTTTAAATTATTCAAAATGTTATTATTCCCTTTTGTGTCAATGTTTACTAGCTCATGAGGAATTAGTGTGGTTATTCTTTATTCTATTTGCCAAATGGACTTTTACACCTGGACTAGCGGCATATACATCCGCTTATCCTCTAATTTTGCAAA
Source organism: Poa pratensis (assembly GCA_947311845.1). NCBI lineage: Eukaryota > Viridiplantae > Streptophyta > Magnoliopsida > Poales > Poaceae > Poa > Poa pratensis. The sequence continues at coordinate 75,900,444 of CAMZMU010000037.1, read as the reverse complement.
AAGAGCTGGCAACGGGGTGCTCAGTCCCAATTAATTACAACTTTAACCATTAATTCTCTTCACACTTTTGCCCTGATTGATCAGTAAGCAATGACAAACAGTGAAATACCTGCATGTGTGTAAACCAAAGAGAAAGGGGGATGATCTGCCTTGCTGGTAGAAATAACGTCCTTCATGGGAGCCGCCCATAAAAGTCCGTTTGACAGGTAGAATACTGTTCTCACCCGCTACCATTCATTGACAATTAACAAACATCTCTCAAAAATAGATACTCCTCCATGGTATGTGATTGATGGAAGGCACCCGAGGATTCGGTTAGCCATGGCTTGTGTTAGCAAGGTTGGGAGGAGTATCAAATATTTTATGCAATCTCTATATGCTTTCAGAAACCTAAAAGCTCTAGCACATGACTTAATCCCTGCTTCCCTCTGCGAAGGCTCTTTCTTTTACTTTTATGTTGAGTCAGTTTTCCAATTCTTTCTGTCTTCCACAAGTAAACACTAGTGTCAACTTTGTTACAACATGCGTTATATGCTACGTATTGGACTTGTTATACTGCTTTGTGTGGACGATATCCATGAGATAAATATGTTGAAAGTTGAAGCAAATGCTGAAACTTAATTCTTCCTTTGTGTTGATTAAATACCTTTTATTAGAAACTATTGCTTTATGAGTTAACACTTATGCAAAACTGTTTGATGCTTGTCTCCAAAGTACTATTCATGAAAAAGTTTAGCTTGTGTGATTCATTGTTTACTCATTATCTATTTGGTAGCAAACTATAGACCATTGACTTGGATCACTTCATTCATTTACATGTGCCTTACAATACTATTTGATCAAGATTATGATGGTAGCATGTCACTTCAAAAATTATTTTGTTTTTATCGTTTACCTACTCGGGATGCTGATACATCTCAAACGTATCTATAATTTTTGATGTTCCATGTATGTTTTATATCAATTGTTACATGTTTTATATACATTTTATATCATTTTTATACATTTTCTGGGACTAACCTATTAACAAGATGCCACAGTGCCAGTTCCTGTTTTCTGCTGTTTTTGTATTCCAGAAAAGCTAGTATGGAAATATTCTCGGAATTGGACGAAAATTTACGGAGGCCCCTATTTTATCAGAAGACACCTGGAGACCGAAGGAGAGACGAAGTGGAGCCAGGGGTGGTGTCGCCTCCTCGTGCACCGCCTCGCGACGCCATTTGGACTATATATTGCCCCTGACCTAAAACTCACGAAAGGATCGACGATTTCCCCAGAAAAGTTCCAGAGCTCCGCCGCCATCCGAAACCCTAATTCGGGGGACAGAAGTCTCTGTTTCCGCACCTTGCCGGAACGGGGAATTGCCCCCGGAGCCATCCCATCGACGCCACCGCCATCTTCATCGCCGTCGCTGCCTCCCATGATGAGGAGGGAGTAGTTCTTCATCGGGGCTGAGGGCTCTACCGGTAGCTATGTGGTTTATCTCTCTCTCCCATGGTGTGATCTTTATGTGATCATGAGCTTTGTAATCTAGTTGAATCCATAGATGTTACTCTTCATTATCTTATATACTACTCAAGTGGTTTTATTAATGTAATCTCCGGAGTCACCTTTGTCCCACGGTGCGAAGTTGACAGTGTGCGCCCCGTGTGTGGCTCTTAGGCTAAAGATAACAGGAATACTTATCATGAGTTATTATTTGTGTTGGATGTCTCTATGAAATTGCGGTGTTTGTCTAGTACTATTTAGGGCGCTCAAGTTGACAGTGTGGGGTTCCCTAAATGTGGAATGCGACTTTAAGGTGTGCTGTTATAGCCCTGCGTAGTGGATTGGTGTTCGTTATCCAACGAGAGAATAATTCAGAGTAGCATAGTGAAGAGGAAATATCTATGTATTCAATTATATTATTATTGTTGAGAGTGTCCACTAGTGAAAGTATGATCCCTAGGCTTGTTTCTAAGCATTGAAACACCGTTTACAACCAGTTCTGCTACATGTTTGCTTGCTGCCATTTTTATTTCAGATTGCAATTACCACTTATAGTCATCTATATTACTTGTATTTTAATATCTCTTCGCCGAACTAGTGCACCTATACACCTGACAAGTGTATTGGGTGTGTTGGGGACACAAGAGACTTCTTGTATCTTAATTGCAGGGTTGCTTGAGAGGGATATCTTTGACCTCTATCTCTCTGAGTTCGATAAACCTTGGGTGATTCACTTAAGGGAAACTTGCTGCTGTTCTACAAACCTCTGCACTTGGAGGCCCAACACTGTCTACAAGAATAGAAGCGTGCGTAGACATCAATTACTTTCGATCCAGATTCTTTTGGCACGAGGATAATGAAAAAAAGAAATATCGGCTGGCAAAATGGGATCTAGTGTGCCGCCCTAAGGACTATCGTGGTCTTGGGATTCACGACCTTCAGGTCAGGAATAAAGCACTCCTTGGTAAGTGGCTGTTTAAACTGCTGACTGAAGACGGGGTGTGGCAAACTCTTCTTAAAAGGAAGTACATAAGCTCAAGTGCGCTATCACGGGTTTCTTGGAAATCAGGTGATTCACACTTTTGGGCTGGACTAATGGTGACGAAGAAATTTTTCTACCCATATGGTTCTTTCTCCATTAAAGATGGGTCGGAGATAAGGTTCTGGGAGGATACGTGGTTGGGTACTATCACACTCCGAGAACAATATCCAGCGTTATACGATATAGTCCAAGGACGTCATGAGACCAATACGCTTACTCAAGTGTTGGTTGATAATCTTCCAACAGTGACGTTCAGGAGAGATCTTGTTTGTCCCAGACTGGTAGCTTGGCACGAGTTGCTACAACGACTAGCTACTGTCAATTTGACACAAGGGGCTGACGAGTTTCGGTGGAATCTACGCAACTGCGGTAAATTCTCTATGGACTCCATGTATACAACACTCATTCAGCCAGAAGTGCCGGTAGGTAATAATAAGAAAATCTGGAAGATGAAAATTCCACTAAAAAACAAAGTTCTTCGTCGAGGAGTAATTCTTACAAAAGACAACCTTGCAAAACACAATTGGCATGGAAGTAAACATTGTGTCTTTTGTCATAAAGACGAGACGATCAAACACTTGTTCTTCGAGTGCCAATTGGCTAGTTCTATATGGTCCATCATCCAGATAGGTTCTACTATTTACCCACCTACAAGCATTGCTAATATTTTTGGCAATTGTCTGAATGGTGTGGATAATAGGTTCAAACAACTTATTAGGGTGACAGCGCTTGCCGTAATATGGTCGCTTTGGCTATGTAGAAATGACAAAGTTTTTAATGATAAAAATTGCTCTCTTTTGCAGGTTATCTATAGGACTACTGCTACACTCCGTTTGTGGTCTCAGTTGCAACGTGTGGGGGCATCGAGACCCTGTTTATGGAGGTATGTACAAGACTGGAGGATACGGCGAGAGACTTTTTATCCCAACATGGATGGCAGCATAATTTGCGGATTGACCCTCCACCATCATAGGAGTTTTTACAATTTCTCATTCTGATATATAATTCGCCTTTTTATGTTTCGTACTTCAGATGTTTCGGCTGTGTGCATCTTAGTTATGCAGAGGCTGGGTGTAATGCTTAAACATTTTAAGTAATAAAAACTCCCTTTATCTAAAAGAATAATATTGATAGTGAAGCAGAAAAACATACCATGCTCATAGGTTTAGTTTAGGTCACCGGGCACATACTTCGTCTTAGAGGGTGGCGAGGAACCTACAGCACTTTGGTTGATAGCATCTTGGTATCCTCCCATATATCACATAATTACATAATTGAATGTTGCAACTACGTACACTAGTTACTAATGAGTGCTAACATGGTGAAGAATAACTAACTATAACACGGAGATTGTGGCAAGCTAGCTAGCAAGCTTATTGACATGCAGTCAGCTTAGTTGCAAATGAAATCAGTCGAACATATATAGAGAAGATTTTGTTCCCGCAACAATGAATGGTACGTGAACGCAAGAGGCCTATAACCAGTGGCGGAGCTTGCGCCAGCAAGTTGGGGGGGGGGGGGGGGGGTGGGCTACAAAGGCCTTTTGGGTCAGATTGGGGGGGGCAAATGGGGCAAAAATAGGGATTTTTAGCCAAATTTTGTCAAATTTCATAGGGTAATACACAAAATTTCTCAACCTGCGGGGGGGGGGGGGCGGCCCCCCTGACATAAACATAGCTCCGCCCCTGCCTATAAGCATGACGAAGTCTAGACCGCGTGAGTACATCACACATTTTGTTCACACAAATCAGCATGGGTTATTTGTGAATAACTGAATAAATATTTTGTCTAGGTATAGAAAAATATCATGTTTTACCGAATGCTTAATCTAGGTAACCCACGAGTATCGTAGGAGTAGGCTTGTTGGTGAGTGGTGGCTGATAAGCTACTGAGATTTCCTAACATAGTTTGGCCCAAGCAACTTGAAATGATATGAACACAAGACTTAGACCACCCTGCATCGTGTCGACGACTCGTATCATATTGTATGCTTTATATGCATTGTTCTTCCCAAAATATTCTTTCCTACTTTATGTTTTGTTTTCTGTTATATTCCACTTTATATTTTTTTTAACTAAGAATTATGCTTTATATGCATTGTTCTTCCCAAAATATTCTTTCCTATTTTATGTTTTGTTTCCTGTTATATTCCATTATATATTTTTTAACTAAGAATTATGCTTTATATGCATTGTTCTTCCCGAAATATTTGGTACGACAATTACTTCTACGGTACATGAATATTTATATTTATATCTATTTATACTTATTCCTATACGTAACACCAGTTTTATTAAATTTGCAAAAAAAACAGTTATGTGATACTTGTATGTTACTTTTAGAAAACATGATTATTAGTTTCTTGTGTACCTACATTACTTTTAAAACAAAATATTTTTTTAAACATTTAAACATTTACTATATAAGACGTGGAATTTGTTGCATTACGTAAATATATTTTATTGGAACTTATAATTACATAACGGTATGATCGAGATTGGCTTGTGTCCATAACATGTTCTGGAACTATTTACAAAGCTGAAAAAATGTTTGTATCTGAAAAACATATCGGTGAGGTTTTAAAAAAGTACATACGAGAGAAAATGTTCATACGGTACAAAATAATTGTTCACAAGTTTCAAAATAATTGTTCACAAGGTTGAAAATACTTGTTCACAAGGTTGAAAATTTTATTGTTCAATTCAAATATTGCGTTTACGCAAGATTTCAAAAAATATCCATACGAGAGAAAAATGTCCATGTAGTACGATCTAATTGTTCACAAGGTTGAAAAAGTTGTTTGTACAATTTAAAGATAGGGTTTACAGGAGGTTTAGAAAATATTTATACGAGAGAAAAATGCTCATTTAGTACAAAATAATTGTTCATAAGGTTAAAATGTTCGTGTTCAAAAAATTTGTGTTAGTGAGGTTTAAAAAAATCATACGAACAAAATTATTGTTCACAATGTTGAAAAATGTGCATATAATTCAACCATTGTGTTTTTGAGGGGTTTTAAAACAGCTTATATGGAAGAAAAATGTTTATGCAGTTCAAAATAAATTGTTCACAAGATTATATGATTAGGCTATTTTTTATACTGTATAGTTTCTATTGTTAATACTTGTACAAAATAGCAAAAAAATGAGATTTGTAAAAGTATATAGTTCACAATATGTCTCAATTGGGTTTGATTCTAAATAACCAATTCGTAGATTAGCCGCTCAGAAGAAGATAGTGCTAAGACTTATTTTCGTCAAATTAGGCGATAACAAGAATTTGGTCTAGTTCTAAGGGTCAGACGTCTAGTGATAAGATTTTCATGTGTTTTTTCCTGACATCAGCAAGCTGATATATTAGTGATGCTGCTCAATCTCCTTGTCTATTTCTCAATATGTTCATATCTAGCACGTAAAATGAACAGGATGAAAAGGAAAAAACGAACCAGTGCAACCATGCGCCGGAACAAGAAACAACTTGAAACGGATTAAATGGGCCTAGACCAAGACGGTCGAAGTGGTACGCACGCGCTGCCTAAACGCGTCATATAGGAGATGTGTCGGCCGGTATCCCCTACCGCGACGTCCATACGACGGCCAATTTGATGGTGGGCACATGTCACCGGGCCGGACGTGATCAGCGTGTAGCACGATAATTTCATCGATGGTGACAACCTTCTTTACAATGTACGGAGTTGGGAAGCAGACGTGTGCACTGCACGCCACATCCACTTGATCCATGCCTTGGGATATACTGAATAGCAAGTGAAACAATACATCGTGTTCATAGGTTTAGGTCACCACGCGCCTACTTCGTCTCAGTGGGAGGTGCGGCGACAGTGTTTGTTGATTGCGCCCAACCTGGAGTACTTTGCTTGCTAGCATGTTGGTATCCTCCCATATCTCACATAACCGAACGTTGCAACTATACTAGTTACTAATGAGTACTAACATGGTGCCGAATAACTAACTAAGCACTGAGATTGACGCAAGAAAGCTACCTAGCTTATTGACATGCACTCAGCTTAATTCCAAATGAAATCAGTCGAACATATATAGAGGAGCTTCTGTTCCTGCAACAATGAATGGTAATATAAGCATGAGCACAAGGAACTCAAGAGACCTATCAGCATGATGAAGTCTAAACCGTGTGAGTACATGACGCATTTGTTCACAAAAATCAGCATAGGTTATTTGTGAATAACTGAATAAATATTTTGTCTAGGTATAGAAAAATATCATGTTTTACCGAATGCTTAATCTAGGTAATCCATGAGTATCGTAGGAGTAGGCTTGTTGGTGAGTGGTGGCTGATAAGCTACTGAGATTTCCTAACATAGTTTGGCCCAAGCAACTCGAAATGATATGAATACAAGACTTAGACCACCCTGCATCGTGTCGACGACTCGTATCATATTGTATGCTTTATATGCATTGTTCTTCCCAAAATATTATTCACTATTTTATGTTTTGTTTCCTGTTATATTCCACTTTATAATTTTAACTAAGAATTATGTTTTATATGCATTGTTCTTCCCAAAATATTTGGTATGACAATTACTTCTACGGTACATGAATATTTATATTTATATCTATTTATACTTATTCATATACGTAACACCAGTTTTGTTAAATTTGCAAAAAAAAAAACAGTTTTGTGATACTTGTATGTTACTTAAAGAAAACACGATTATTATTTTCTTGTGCACCTAGATTACTTTTAAAACAAAATATTTTTTGCATTTAAACATTTACTATATAAGACGTGGAATTTGTTGCAATACATAAATATATTTATTGGAACTTATAATTACATAACGGTATGATCGAGATTGGCTTGTGTCCATAACATGTTCTGGAACTATTTACAAAGCTGAAAAAATGGTTGTATCTGAAAAACATATCAGTGAGGTTTTAAAAAAGTACATACGAGAGAAAATGTTCATATGGTACAAAATAATTGTTCACAAGTTTCAAAATAATTGTTCACAAGGTTGAAAATTTTGTTGTTCAATTCAAATATTGCGTTTATGCAAGATTTAAAAAAATATCCATACGAGAGAAAAATGTCCATGTAGTACGATCTAATTGTTCACAAGGTTGAAAAAGTTGTTTTTACAATTAAAAAATAGTGTTTACGGGAGGTTTAAAAAATATTTATACGAGAGAAAATTCTCATTTAGTACAAAATAATTGTTCATAAGGTTAAAATGTTTGTGTTAAAAAAATTGTGTTAGTGAGGTTTAAAAAAAATCATACGAACAAAATTATTGTTCACAATGTTGAAAAATGTTCATATAATTCAACCATTGTGTTTTTGAGGGGTTTAAAACAACTTATATGGAAGAAAAATGTTTATGCAGTTCAAAATAAATTGTTCACAAGATTATATGATTATGCTATTTTTTTTATATTGTATATTTTATATTGTTTATACTTGTACAAAATAGCAAAAAGAAAAAGAGATTTGTAAAAATATATAGTTCACAATATGTCTCAATTGGGTTTGATTCTAAAAAACCAATTCGTTGATTAGCCGCTCAGAAGAAGATAGCGTTAAGACTTATTTTCGTCAAATTAGGCGATAACAAGAATTTTGTCTAGTTCTAAATAGGGTCAGACATCTAGTGATAAGATTTTCATGTGTTTTTTCCTGACACTAGCAAGCTGATATATTAGTGATACTGCACTATCTCCTTGTCTATTTCTCAAAATGTTCATAGCTAGCACGTATCTAGCACGTAAAATGAACAGGATGAAAAGGCAAAAATGAACCAGTGCAGCCACGCGCCAGAACAAGAAACAGTTGAAACGGATTAAATGGGCCTAGACCAAGACGGTCGAAGTGGTACGCACGCGCTGCCTATTTGATGCTAAACGCGTCATATAGGAGCTCCCTGACCAATTCATTCGGTCCAGTCGTAATGCGAAGTGGATTTAAGGAGATGCGTCGGTCCGTATCTCCTGCCGTGACGTCCATACGACAGTCCATTTGACGGTGGGCACATGTCACCGGGCCGGACGTGATCAACATGTAGCACGATAATTTCGCCGATGGTGACAACCTTCTTTACCCCACTTGATCCATGCCTTGGGATATACCGAATAGTAAGCAAAACAATACATCGTGCTCAAAGATTTAGGTCATCGAGCATCTACTTCGTCTCGGAGGGAGGCGCGACGACAGTGCGTGCTGAATGCGCTGAATCTGGAGTACTTCACTTGCTAGCGTGTTGGTATCCTCCCATATCTCATATAACTGAACGTTGCAACTATACAAGTTACTAATGAGTAGTAATATGATGGAGTATAACTAAGCACAGAGATTGACGCAAGATAGCTAGCTAGCTTATTGACATGCACTGAGCTTAATTGCAAACGAAATCAGTCAAACATATATAGAGAAGCTTTTGTTCCTGCAACAATGAATGGTACGTGCGTATAAGCATGAGCACAAGGAACTCAAGAGCCTATAAGCATGATGAAGTCTAAACCGTGTGAGTACATCACACATTTTGTTCATAAAACCAGCATGTGTTAATTTTGTGAATAACTGATCACAATTTTGTCTAGGTATAGAAAAATATCATGCTTACTGAATGCTTAATCTAGGTAACCCATGAGAGTATTGTAAGAGTAGGCTCGTTGGTGAGTGGTGGCTGATGAGCTACTGAGTTTTCCTGACATAGTTTGGGCCCAAGCAACTTGAAATGGTATGAACACAAGGCTTAGACCACCCTGCATCCTGTCGACGGCTCGTATCATATTGTATGATACTATGATCACACATCATGCTGACTAAAAGAAAGTTTTCTTGAAAGGGAAAGAAAACTGCAGTGAGACAAACTGAAATAGCAAAGCCGTACCAAAATTCTCTGGTAGCACTGTCACTACTCAGTACATAATAACAACCAATTGGTAGCTCGCTGCAATGAAAGAGTTATTTTTGTCCTTTCCAGTAATATTCTCTACCCAATTATCATAAGAATCACCATAGAAAATGCAACATAAATTGTTTTAGTGATAAGAGAAATAGCTGCATATATAAAATGCAAAATACAATGGAAATGAATTCCGGCTGGTACAACATAAAACGATCTCTCCGGTGCATAACACTGTTTCGTTCGAGAGGACTGCATAACACCTTTGGGAGATACTTGTTTTAGCAGAAGATGCACCCGGAATTTGGCGACATGTACCTGTCAATAGACACATGAGCACACCATCAGTATAAATTAATGTGGGGGAGACGTACGTGATCAAGGGATAATTTCTGAGATAAACCAAGATACTCACATTGGTCCAGTCAATGAGTACCGTCGTCTGTGGCCCCTCCAGATGAACTAGCCTCGTTGGTTTTTTCAATAAAACCATTTGACTTGTATAGCATCAGAAGGGCAACGATGGTCATGATGTCACCACCGTTGGTGAGGTTTTGGGCATGAGATTTCTCGTCGCACTTGTGGGCCGTGTAGCACAGCATCTCCACCCACACTTGGAAAATCATCGCCATGATGTCATAAGCATTCCCGTCCAGCGACATGTGGATCAGCATTTTGGCAAGCCGATACCCTTTGTCCCATGTTATATTGGTGGAACGCTGTTCCGATCTTCTGACCGGTGAGTTGTTGACCGGAGACGACACACCAATGACGATTTCATCTGCAGGATCTCGTTTAAGTGGAGATCCGTCGTCCATCAAAGGATCCTTGTGCGCCAATATGGCCTTTAGCATTTTCTCCAGGCTGTATCTTTTGTAAGCACAGCCGACAGCATCGTGGCACAGCTGGACATAACTCTCGCGAGTAACGGGGTAAGGCAGCATGTAGGGACGTGCGGCAAGCAGGAAAAACATGTAATTGGAGAGGTCATTCGACCGATGGATATATTCCGAACGTTCTCCTCCTGGCGCTCGTTCATCCTCTACAAACCAGTTGATGTAGGCAGTGGTGGCGATGTGCCACACAAGGATGCTATCAGCCAGTTCCAGCTGGAATCCGGAGATCAAGCTGCTCAGTTGCTCATTCTTAATTTTTCGTACAGCATGCAGGCCCTGTGCTCTGCTGATGTGGTCAACCTCGCCATCTTTAGCTGTAGACACTAGGTCCAACACCTTGTCGATGATAGCGTCCCACACAAGCGTGGACCTGGAGTAAAACATGGAGTCCCACCAGTCCTCCCGCCCCATCCATGTAGCCATTTTGCTGCCTGTACTGTGGCCAGAGTGAACCAAGACTTGAGAGATGCTGTGCTGCCGCATGTGGCCCGACCAGTATGCAGCACCTCGGTAAAGTTGCGTAACTGTCAAGTTGATGAGCCGTTCAGCGGATGCAAACATACGCGCAAGCTTGTGCCATTTCCATTCGAACAGCAGCGCGACTGTCCACATGGAGAACACGGCCCTCAGAATTGACATGGCCTCCAGGACGACTGCACCGATGAGCAAAACATTGGTGACGGTGACATCCTCTTCTCTATAAACAGCATCCTCGCCTCTCCGCCTCATCATTGCTGCATGGAACATGAGGAGTGAGGCAACGGTCAAAGGCAGCGAGATGACACGGATGAACACGCCATACCATGTGTGCACCACCGCGGCCTTGGTGTACAGCAGGTCGTACATCATCGACAGCTGCGTCTCGACGACCATGTACATGTAGTATGCTGTGTAAGTCCTGGCACTTCTGTTGATTTTCACATAGCATGTCGGCCCCTTGAACATTTGCTTGGGAATGTGCAACAGCGAGTGAGCGATGATGCATCGGTCTTCGTCTGGAGGGTTAAACAACCGCGGCCCTAGCCAAATCTGTCGTATAGGTGCTGCTACGGAGGAATCTTGTTCCTTCTGCTCACCCTGAAAATCCTTGTAGCTCGTGGCGGATAGGCTGCTACTGGAATATTTGTCGGCGCTCCATAGCGACCACACTCTTTCCCCGTACTTGAGAACCCCGACCACGGACATGGCGATGGTGGCCCAACGGAGCCAAGATGGCAGGGAGAAGAAAGAAGACGCGTACAGTACGTAGGCAGCTCCGAGGACCTGCACCACGAAGGTCTGCAGGTGACGCAGCCACAGTCGGTTATCTTCGATGGCATAGGCGGTGATGTTGTCCTGGCCGCCAAGGTGCACCAGCAGCAACGGCGCCCACAGCGCCATGAGGCGGTGCTCAGGCGACCTGGCCAGTACGGACATGTGCCCAGGGCGTATACCGCCGTCGTGTCGGCCGCTGTGTACCCTAACCAAATGATGACCTTTACCACGGCCCAGTCTTTGCGTCGACGGATATCTGCCAACAGGAGAAGCGTGACCTGCACTAGGAAGCTCAGTGACACCATCACATGGATCCCCCATTCATACCAGAACACCACTACCGGCTGCGCTCCCGCCATTGTTTCTCTGCCAAAATGGATACAACAACAAGGAGTGAGCATCTCCACCAGCACCCTCGAAAATATGTTCGGCACACCCCCATATTCTGTCCGTTTTGAGTGTGCGGGACACTTGAGCTGGCACCTTTTCATTTTTGATCATTTTTTCACAAATTGCAACACATCCAGCGAACACAGATAAAATTAAACGTATTTTCACAAGCAACATTTAAACTTAAACTAAATCCTATATCTAGCGGCGCTTCCAGCTCCGCCGTGGGGAACATGGAGGCTGCTAGTTGGTCGCCCACGTTGGTCCCAGTCGACGGCGGTCTTGAGGAACCTGCATGACTCTCGAGTAACTTGCAAGCCACTAGGTTGCCGACCTTGCCGGAGTGTCGTGGAGTTTGATCTAGCGGTGCCTCTCCTTCTCTGGTGGGGTAGGTGCCGGTGCTTCGGGAGGCTACTCGTCGTCCGACGTGAATCACTCCGGAGGAGACAACGACATGCCGACAAGGAGGACGAAGCTGTCGAGGCGCGCCTAGCACTTTGCGCCTTGGATTGACTTTCGCTATCTTCTTGAACGCAGCGCCTTGGAGTTCTACCCCTCGAGGGGCCACGGGTTCGCGAAAGCCGGGCATGATGACGTTGTGGCCGGGGTAGGCGGACGGTGAGGTAGGGGCTCCGGGTGGTGGTGGTACGTCGAGGGGCGGCCTCTAGCTCCCACGATCCAATGGGGTTGGGTTGTGGCCTTGCGTGGTTTTTTTGGTTGGCGACCTAGAGCTGTGTGGGCACCGAGTTCGTCGACCCGGCTGGTTCGCCTTTGAGCCAAGCGAAAGTCAGTCTTGCCACTACATCGGGGAGGCGACCGCGAATTTGGCGTGATGTTCGAGATATGCGGGCAGTTCTTTGGATAGATAAGGCTACGAGACACCTGTGTAGCACAGCGTTGTGGCTCGCGGGCGGTTTTGGTGACGGATGGTGTAAGTCAGGGCGTCCGCCCGAATCCGGAGGTGTGTGTTTGTTGAGTTTGGTGGATTAAAATCGTGTGGATGACGGGTCTTCTCGCTTTTGTGCTTTTTCGGACCAAATTTTCTCATAAACAGTGCAACATACGATTTTGGACCCGATCCTTTTGATAAACTGGGTTAACTATCTTTTCCTATACAAATTATAGGAACGCCCTACCCTTTTTGAGAGGTTACCTGGAAAAAAAAACCTACGGTCTACGGTCTAAAAAATATCTGGGAAGATGGAATTAGGGGAAATAGCAGGTGGCGCATGCCACAGACTGCTTTTATTTCTATAACTAGTTATGAACAATAAATGCAGAAAATTGAGAAAAAGTTGTTCTTAGGAAAAGAAGCTAGTAAGGAAGGGAAGAAAGGAGAAGACACTGAGATGAATGACAGAGAGCAACAGGGAGAAGAAAAGGAGGAAGAGGAGCTGGTCGATTATGAAGATAGTCAAGATATTCTGCCTGCGCAGGAAAGTGAAGAGACTGATAAACCAGGATCACAAGACTCTTTTGCAGACAAGGTTGCAGAAATTACAGGGACAAACAAGGAGCAGAAGAAGTAGTAGAAGAAGAAGAAGGGAAAGAATGTTGAGACAGTGGAGCAAAGGAGGTGTCCCAGGCTGCAGAAACAGGAAGATGCTGACAGAACCGAACTTGCAATGTAGAGGATGGCGAAGAAGAATGATATTTCAGAAGGGTCAATGACGAGGAATGCTTGAAAATGGTGTGAAGACACTGAAGACGGTGATATGAGAAGCTTTGTCTAGAAGTCATGGTTGGGCGCCAGCTACTGCGAGATTAACTCTGTGATGGAGATGTTTTGTTGCAGTTTTGCTGCTCTTAGGTGATCTCTTGTGTGGGAGGTTCAGTGTTTGCTTAGCAGTTTGCTGAAACTGTGGTTAACTTCTAAAAAAACTTAGTATGTTTTAGAAGCTAAAGCCATGTAATAAGCGTTTACGCTGCTTTCGCTTTTCCTTTCTGTTTTTACTCTACTTTCCAAACTATTGTAATTGTGAACGGTTTCTTTATATGAAATCGACGGGATGCTTGTTTGGTCAAAAAAAGTTATGAACAATAAGTCAGCCACGGCTGCTGTTGGTTTTTTTTTTCTTTGTGAATGTACTGTTGGCATTGATTTGATTACACACGAGGAACGAGGCTGTGGGTCCTCGATACTGATAACATCATGTAGTGAGTAACTTGGATCAAAACTTAAAACTAAACGCGGAACTTTGTGATATACATTTGCCGAAAATAAGTTAAGTACTCCCTCTACTTGACGAGATATATCCATGATATATCTAGGATGTGCATATAGAGTGGAAAGAAAAAAGGCTCATGAGAGTGGACTTTTGGCTCCCGAGCTATATGTAGCTCGTTATTTTGAAAAAAATCGAAATTCATATTTTTGAGTTTCCAAAAATCGAGCAAAAAATCACAGGTGTAGATAGACTCGAGACACACAAGCGTGAATTTTTTTGACTTCGAATTCATTGTATTTTGGGCTGTGCAAAAAAGACAAATTCTGACAAATTTCAAAATTTTGAATCCGGATATTTAGATCCAGAAATTTGTCTTTTAGATCTAGGCCAGAATAATTCGAATTTGGAGTTGAAACTTGGTACGATTGTAGATCTGCAAATTATCTACATCCGGGAATTTTTTCATGATTTATGGAAACTTAAAAATGTCGATTTCGATTTTTTTTTTTAAACGAGCTCCATGTAGCTCGGGCTCTAAAAGAGGTTTTCGGAAGGCTCATACCTATCAATGACCCACTTCTGATAACGACAGCACGGCTGCTCACTGCATGAAGGAAATTAGAGCCACTCAGTCAGCCAGTTTTTCTTTTTCGAAACGGTAGAAAGTATATGTATTACACCAAAACACAGAAGAACAGATTACAGAACTCCGACCATCAAACCAAAGAGAACGAGAAAAAGTACAGAAGGGAGCCCGACGACGGATCAGACGAGAACTCAACGACGCGACCGCAGTAAAGGTACACAACACAAGAGGATGGATTTCACCCAACGAGAATCGGATATTTTGTGTCCCATGGTTCCATGATTCCATCCCGTCGTTCCCATGGTGTGCAGGGACGGTTGATTTACTCATCGGATGAGTATCGGAGACACATAATCGTACTCGTATAGCAACTCTCAAATAAAATGGACCAACACATCTAGCTAGCAGAGAAAGAAAGAACGCAATGTATGTACGTAACATACCTCCGTTTTCAGAACTCCAAGCAGCTATTCTTCTGCGAACACTATGGGAAGACGAAGAAGAAAGACGAAGGGAGGGTGAGGTCCTTTTTACTCCCTGTTTTTATTGTGGGAAGCGAGATCTACTTTGTCTATTCACAACCAAACAAGCAAAGGTGACACCATGACGAGGTACATCGAACCGTATGATACAACAAAATAAAGTAACCAAACAAAGTCTACGATGCATGCAGACAGCTTTCGGCAACACCGATACTCCCCACGTGCCTAAACAAATCTTTAAATTGTGGATCTGGATGACGAGGCATGGCGGGAAGACTGCGTGTAGTCCTAGGATTGCATGAGCGTGCATGGTGAGGAGAGAGAGAAAACAAAACAATGGAAAACCTTGACCGCTTTCGAGGGAAAGATGCTCATCATGGTGGTCTGACCTTTTAAAGTACAGAAAAATGGTGAAAAACAACGAAACTGACAAACGTACATAAACAAGGGTATAATCAAAGGCTTCTGCTTCGGTGTACCCCTCTTCCCCAAATTTAAACACATCAACGGGTTAGATTTCTCCATACCCCTTCATAACTAAGGGTATGATGGTCATTATTAATAATTAAATCATCATAAACTATTAATTACGTTGTTTCTAGCCCTAAAGATCACGGTGACATCGCTCACCTCACCGGTGAGGACCGGCGGAACGACGCTCAGGTTGCGATACGCGAACATCCTCATCACCGCGAAACAGCTCTCCAGTACCCGCACCTCGTCGGCAAGGAGGCTATCTTTCTGGCTAGTCGCACATACAGAAACTTCAGCTTGGCAACTGATCGACACCTTCCGCCGCGATACAACGTACTGCAGCTAGCCTGATAAATACGATCGATCACGCTAGTACTACTTGGAACTGCATACTACGATCAAATGCTTGATCGATCACGCTAGTACTACTTGGAACTGGACACTACGAACGAAAGTTTGATCACTGCAGTTGTCTAGCCGGAGTTGCGTCATCGTCGCGGGAAAGTACTCGGCATGGCGACATGTGCCAGATGCTTCCCGTCGAGCATGAGTCTGTCATTAAATTATCCTAATTAGTAATTAAGGCAAAATGACAATTGTACTCTAAGTTGGGGGAGGGGGTACACTGAAGCACAGCCCATAATCAAAAGTGTCTGTAATGGGTATGCATAAAACAGGTACTAGGTAAATTTGCGCGGCGATGCCGCGTGTGTGTGGGTAGAATTCAAATTTGGAAATGCGGGCATTTAAATTTGCTGAATATTTGGAAATTAATGAAATTGAAAGAGTGTTTACGTCTAAAAGGTTGTTCAGATTTTGAGAATTGTTCAAAACGGGAAGATATTTAGATTTGAATTGTTTTTACGTTTGTGAAATGTGTAGGTTCGAAAGGCATCTAAAATATTGAAATATGCTGATTTATACGTCTCGGATATATAGTTTACGTTTAAAAGGTTGTCTAGATTTGGAGAGTTATTCAAATTGGGAAGTTATGTAGATTTTATTTGAAAGGCATCTAAAAGCGCGTCGTCACGTCGCGCCTTTAGTGAGAAAGAGTAGTGATTTTTTTTTTTTGGTAGAAGTTAAATTATTTTGGAAGTAAATCTATATGCAACAAAAAAATGCATTTAATTACTGAAAAGGAGTGAGAAAGAGTAGTGATATTTTTGGTAGAAGTTAAATTATGTTGGAAGCAAATGTATATGCAATAACAATGATGCATTTAAGTGTAGAACATAAAAACATGAATCTTTGCAACATAAACAAAATTAAAGTGTACATAATTTTTTTTTGGGCGTATTTTTTGCGTAAAAAATATGGAAATTCGTTAAATATGAAGCTTTTTTTTTTGATATACTGTTTACATTGTTCTAACCTGTCGGCGAAAAAATCATTGTTCATTACTGTTAATGCAGCTAGTGTAGCATTGTCGGAGCCGGATTAGAAAGAGCTACCGAATTCAGACTTTTCGTGATAAAGTTCAGTAATAGCTTTCACCTCCGCATTAAATTGTTGAAGCTTTAAGCTATTATTATTTGTAGCTAGTTTTGTATATACTACCGAGTATTGGTTATGCAACGAAAAAGAATAGTGGTTTATATAAACTGTAGATGAATATTCAGAGTATTGTAGAGGGTGTTGGATTGAAGGAGGCAGGAGGTAGGTGAGTTCTCTTCATCAAGTTGAAGAAAAAAGTATGCTAGTGAATTGCAAGTAATTTCATATAACAATTGATGGATGTTTAGACATGGTTACGAATTAATTCCGCAATCGTTGGGATTGGAAATGTTGAATTTTGCTGGAATTTGTCGTGCGAAGTATATTCAAATGTCTAGCGTTTTGAGTTGCCAAATTTTTTTTTCCATTAATATTCAATTTATGTCCATAATAAGTGGAAATGCATATTTATTCCATCATATATTTAGAGGAAGTGTACTTGGATTTTATTAAAATATTTACCAAAATTGGTCTTTAAATATGTTTGTTGTTTGACACAAACAGCTAACATTTATTTTTCCGACCGTTTGGATATTACTTGAAAACATTTTTTTTTCATAAGTAGCTAACATTTAATTTTCTGATCATTTTTGATATGTTGCTACTCGAAAACATTTTTTTTTCCCATAAATAGCTAACATTTAATTTGTTTGGCCATTTTGATGTATTGCGCATATTTTTCTGTTGGGTAAATTCAAAATTGTTGATTTTTTTGTTTTTTTTTTTGTTGTAAGGAGATTTAAGTAAATATGGTTAAAATGTGTTAAATATGCAAGAAGTAAATATGGTTAAAAAAAAATTCCCATAAATAGCTAACATTTAATTTGTTTGGCCATTTTGATGTATTGCGCATATTTTTCTGTTGGGTAAATTCAAAATTGTTGATTTTTTTTTGTATTTTTTTTTGTTGTACGGAGATTTAAGTAAATATGGTTAAAATTTGTTAAATATGCATGAAGTTGATATAAGTAGATAGATTACTTTTTTTTTTGCATATTCTGGTATATTAATTACATTTTTCTGATTTTAAATAAATTAGTTATGAATTTTTAACGTTTAAATCAAATTATGGCTGACGTCATCAATGGCCACCGTCCTCTTCTCCCCGTGCGGCGGCGTCGACCATGGCGGCGTCGACTGAGGGCGAGTGGGGCGTCGCGGCGTAGCGCGTTCGACGCGGCGCGTCGCGGGAAGACGAAGGGTGGCGGCGCTGGCCGAGGCGACGTCTGGTGGCGGCGAATCGTGGCGCGGCGGCGGCGGACGGACACGGA
This sequence comes from Poa pratensis, assembly GCA_947311845.1. NCBI lineage: Eukaryota > Viridiplantae > Streptophyta > Magnoliopsida > Poales > Poaceae > Poa > Poa pratensis. The sequence goes on along the minus strand of CAMZMU010000037.1, from coordinate 75,882,016 downwards.
GAAGAGGGCATCGCTGCGGGCGCCTCCGAGCTTCCCAGCCCGCGATCTTAGGCGAAGACGGAGAGGGAGGCGAGGCCGTGCCGCGCGTGGCGTTCGATTTGAACGGGAGGGCGTACAGCGGCGGGACGGCGCGGCGGCGACGGCGACGGCGACAGCTCCGGCCGCGCGCGGGGAAGGAGAGAGAGGAGAGGGTCGAGTTCTGCGGTTGTTTTTCATGAAAGTCCCTGTGTTTTCGCAAAATTACGGATAGGTCCCTCCTACGGATGGAACGTCAGATCCGCGATGGATTGCGGGTTAATTTGTGGAAACTGCGAGGTTTTTTTTGTAAAAACATCACGGGCGTGCGTTGCGAGCCGTTGGATCGGCAGCGGACGGCCTGTATCGCGCTACTGTACTACTGTAGCGGGGCACAGTGTTAGCTACAGTAGTACAGTAGCGCGGAGCGCTCTCAGGCCGGCGATTTGCACGAACTTAATATATAGAGGTAATAAGCAAAACAGGTACGCGGGAAAGAATCTTTGCACACCATGATGTAGATGAGGATGGTAATGATGTGAAGAAGAGGAGAACTGGAGACAGGGAGTCCGAAAACTCACACTTGAGCGCTGGGCTGGATGAGCAGCCCGGTGGTGACCAATGAAGGTTGTGTCGGCGAACTGCCGGGGATTGGGGAATAGGCTGGCAGTTTGTAGCCTTCTGGAGCTCCAGAAGAAGGAGGACCCCGACATTCTTTTCTTGTGTGAGACAAAACTAAACGAGAAAATAATGGAGAAATTTAGGGTATGCCACATATGATTGTCAAGGACAGTGATGGGAAAGGGGGTTGACTTGCTTTATTCTGGAAGAAAGATATTGATGTGACTTTGAGATGGAAGGGATGAATGCATATTGATGTGACGGTGAAGGAAAAAGATGGTTTCAAATGGAGATTGACAGGAGTCTATGGGGAGCCAAGATCGGAGCAGCGGGAGAACACATGGAGATTGATGCGCACCCTTCACAATCAGGAGAAGCTGCCATGGTTATGTGTTGGTGATTTCAACAAGATACTCTATAATCATGAAAAACAAGGTGGTGTTCCTAGGCCACAATGGTGTTTAGATACTTTTCGTCATGCTTTAAACTTTTGTAACCTCAATGATCTTGGATTTGAGGGGGATGTTTTCACTTGGCCTAATACTAATTTTCGTGTTGAGGGGTATATCTGTGAGCGACTGGATCGTGCTGTTGCTAACCCCTCTTGGAGGAATCGTTTCCCTGGTTATAAAGTTATAAATGGTGATCCCGGTCACTCGGATCATAGACCAATTGTGGTGAATATGCATGGTGTAGGTGATAGCCGAAGGTTTGGAGAATTTATACATAGAAGATTTGAGGCCAAGTGGCAACTAGAAGAGGACTGTGGAGCCGTGGTCAAGAGTGCATGGGATACGGTTGAATCAAGGGGAGAAAGCAAAGTTGCAAAAAACAGTACTACAGTCAGTTGTGACATATAAAAAATATAGAAGGGTATTTTCGCAAAAAAATACAATGCCACATGTCTATCTTAGATTGATTATGGACCTGTTTGCACGTCCAATACAAGTTGTAGTACTGCGGTTCCCCATCCCGCAACTTACAGGACTAAACTGCACTTCAGGCGCAACTTGTGATACCTTTGGTGCATATAGGTCTTGTTCGTGTGCAGTTCCTATCTGGCGCGGCGTGCGCGACGGCCGGCCGCCCGCTAATTGTTTGACAGAATGCGTTCGAGATGCTTCCTGGTGCAGCCTCGCCTCCACGCTTCCAACCAAACCTTCTTCCGAGAGGACATTTTCTCGGATCACCGAGACTCTGCCCTACCAGCGGTCCTATTGGACTCCTGGTACATCAGCGACGGCAAAGTTTTGAGGATATTGAAGTCCTGCAAATCCGATGCGGACCTCGGCAAGGATGTCTGTCAGATTTCAATGAAGGAGACATGGATGCGACGTTGTTCTCAAAGGAGGACAGGTCCAACTGGCAGGTGGCACTGCCGTTCTTAAACTGGGCGGCTGGGCTGCCCACGTACGCCCACGGCTTGAGGATAATATACACCAAGATGCAAGGTGCAGGTAGGGGCGCACAACGTGGAGGTGGCAATCGAGATGTTCTACAAGAGGGAGGAGTATGGGTTCGAGGTCGACTTGGTTGAGTTCCAGATACTTCTGATGTCGCTGTGTCGGTACAAGGACGTTGAGGAGGTTGACGCCCTCTTTCGGCAGAAGAAGAGAGAGGCGTTTTGACTCTCGTGTGCATATGCTCTTAATATTTTGTTCAAAATTAAAAAATATGAAAACAATTTTCAAAAATCTAAAAAAACTAGGCACAAACATAAACAATGTTTCAACACTTGTGCAAATTTTCGGAAGTAAATAACACTTTATGTGGTCCGTGCGAAAAAGACAAAATATGTGCTTTGAAAAATGTATTTTTAAATCTCCTTTCGGCCATAGATTTTGTCTTTTTGCACATACCACGAAAAGTGCTATTTCCTTCCGAAATTTTGCACGAATGTTGAAAACTTGCATATGTTTGTGCCCAAAATGTTTCAGATTTTTTCAAAATGTTTTCATATATTTTTTAATTTTGAAAACAATAACAGGAGCATATGCACCCGAGAGTCAAAGTGGATTTTTCGAAGAAAGATGAGTTTACTCCTGTCGTAGAAGGGTTTGGAACCGCTCAGACCGGACTTGTTCACCAATGGTACGTGACGTGGTCATATCCTTCGGGTCCCCCACTATACTTTTGGTATACCTGGTGCAGCCCAGCTGAAAGCCCGCCTGACGGCCCAGCAATTATTTCAAGCACAAGGCAAGGACTCCAAATCGAAGTCTACTAGGACTCATGTAAACCCTACCTGACTCTCTTTATAAAGTTATGCAGGGGCACCCTTTAGAGGGAGGGGGAGCATACAACTAGAGCCATACAATACACAACATACACGCATAGCATAGCGAGACTACGTCTCACACCATTGCCATTACGGCCACATGTAATCATACATATATACAGACAGACAAGCAGGAGTAGGTCATTACCTCACAATGAGGGGCCGAACCTGGATAAATCCCTGCTTGTCAGCCGACGAAACTATCAGCGCGCCAACTTCTCCCTCTATACGAAGCCCTAGGTATCTCGACCTTGGGATTTGCCGTGATAACCCCACGTCAATTGGCGTTGTCTGTGGGAAGAACGCGTGCTGGAATCGTGGTTTCGACGGCTCCAATCTTCACCGACAACAACGACTCGCCATCACGGATCAGCGCCTCGGAGCTCGACATCAACAATCCCCTCGTGTGCGGCTGATCTGATCGGAATTTTTGGCGGCGTTCCGTGCCTAGGTCCGATCCAATCTGACAGCCGCCGATCAAGGCGCATCCGAACAGCAGATCGCATCAAGGCAAGACGCGACGTTCCGCGCGTGGGGTCCGAGGATCCGAGTCTCAATTCGCCAAAGCCTGGGTCACAACAACACTGCGGCAGCCTGCAATTCGAGTCACGACTCCACAAAGCCTGCCAGCGCAGCGGCGATTCCTGCGGAAGACACAAGTTAATTTCTAAGCACATGCACCTGATCGGCAAGCTCAAGGTGTGATCCGACAAGTATTGTTTTATCCAAGGTACGCTCAACATGCAGAATCCCAATTTGCATTGACACATGCTGCACCTTCACGTGATCATGTCTCACGCCTCGAAAGGAAAAAAAAATCACATGCATGCATGGATTTTCCGGCCGGAACGCTAATTAAGTGCATGGATTTTCCCGCCGGACCGCTAATCTTTGAACCTGGCCATCGTCCGGACCGGCTCCGGGCGACCATCGGCGACCCGGCCAGCGTGCCGGCTTCGGGTGATGATTGTGGACATCTTCCACAACTCGACTAAAGCAGGGATCAGCATCGTTCATTGGACCGCGCGGACTCGACAGAACTTCGACTCACCGTGGTCAACTCCAGCCCCGCCGGCACGTCTGTCGCGGCCCCCTCCGACCATGACCCTAGTAAACAAAAATATCCAGGTGCTATTCTTCCTGTTTATTCACTTCACATACGTACGCAGTTATATCTAAGCGCAAATTTTTTGCTTCTCATTTACACTATTTTGCATGGACAAGTCTACAACAACAACGACTCTAATGTCGTAGAAACATCAGCGAACACATGCGCCACATGACACATCGGTTTTGACAGCGAGTACCCGACAGACCGGCGACTCGGGACGTCGGCGGTGCTGCGCATCTTCATCGGCTGCTCGTCAACCTCTACACCGGCGCAGGGTGCTCCTAATACTCGGGGGATGTGCCTCAAAACTATTTTCGCGCACCCGACACTCGGGGGGGCTGGCGCTTCGGCACCAACCTCGCCCTCGTCAAGATCAATTGCGGCCATCATCTCCTACCTTGGCACACCATCACGTTCGAGTCCGGCGACCCGACAATTCTCGACTCATCAGTTCCGCGGGTCGACATCTTCGACAGTGGTCAGCATCGGCGTTACCAACATAGAAAGCCCGCTCCCTAAAAGGACACCATGTACCCTCGAGGGCTGGCGCTGCGCCATAAACAACATGAACTTCGTCACTCCACCCGATAAGGCGACTCCTGCGCCGCACAACTCCGCCGCGTCGACTCCCTCCACTGCACGACTCCGCCGCGTCGACTCTGGTCCGCCGTGTTGACTCCCTCCACCGCATAACTCCTACGCGTTGACTCCGGTCCGCCGCTTCGACTCCCTTCGCCGCACAACTCTGCCGCGTCGACCCGTCCGCCGCGTCGAGTCCTTCCGGCTGAACACCGCACGACCTTGGCCGCACCTGATACTCTATCGGGTGTTGCGCCGCACAGGCCACAACAAATTTGCCTTGGCCGCACCTGATACTCTGTCGGGTGCTGCGCCGCACAGGACTCAACAAATTCGTCTTGGCCGCACCTGATACTTTATCGTGTGCTGCGCCGCACAGGACTCAACAAATTTGTCTTGGCCGCACCTGATACTCTGTCGGGTGCTGCGCTGAACAGGCCTCAACAAATTCGCCTTGGCCGCACCTGATACTTTATCGTGTGCTGCGCCGCACAGGCCTCAACAAATTCTCCTTGGCCGCACCTGATACTTTATGTGCTGCGCCGCACAGGCCGCAACAAATTTGCCTTGGACGCACCTGATACTCTATCGGGTGATGCGCCGCACAGGCCGCGACAAATTCGCCTTGGTCGTGCCTGATGCTCGGGGCTGCGCCGCACAGGCCGTAACAAATTTGCCTCGGTCGCACCTGACACTCGGGAGCGCACTCGCTGTCGGCTTGAGTACCGCGCACCTGACAAATATCTACGCCAGCAGGCGCGAAGACTGAAGCACTCAGAAGATACTCGGTAGCAACAAAAGGAAGGCAAATTGAGCCTATGCCCAACTACAAATAGTTGCACATAGCCTCGGAGGCTACTCCCATCGGGAGCGCTATCGCGCACCCGATAAAACATAGTCGAAAAAGGCCTTCAAGCTACAAAACAAGCAGTCGAAACTTACTCGACTCAGCTGCTCAGCTCCATGCATAAGGCAAAACCACAGTCATAATCTCCCCGAGTTGCGTCCGCCGCATATAACCCTCGGATGCTGCACGCATGGTGCATAGGTAAGACCCGCTGATCCGTCGAGCTGGGCCGGGGCCCGCACGTACAGCGTTTGCCCTGAAGCTTTCCATGTCAACGGACATGAAGAAAATCCTGACGGACGCGTTAGGTACCCGCAAAGTCATGTTGCAGGTCGGCTCTGTAAGACCTTCGCGGCCTGAGTCGAACCTGACCAGCCCGTTCCGGGTTCGAGTCCGGGGACTCGAGCCTGAAGTAGGCTAGTAAGGTTTTGCCCGAAAGTGCAGTTAACTGGTCCCGATCCGTCGAGTGTACCAGGCCTACTATGTCACCATCCCTAAGACCTGTCAGATGGATAGCAAAATTCATGCAAAGCATTAGTCGACGTATTACCGACTCAACAAGCACAATCGAGACAATCTCGACTCGAAAATACGTAGCAAAATGAACAAAGAAACAGACGATGCATTATCGGCCTGGGAGGTTCATGGCAAAGCAAGCAAGTTACGCTGTACACCCGCAGATGAGTCCTTACCCGATTCTTCGAGTCGACCAAGCACTCGGGGGCTACTCCCATCGGAGCGCTAGGCGCGCACCCGACGTACTACCGAGTCAAAAGCACCGGACAACGCAGCAAGTGCATGCAGACTGAGCCCAAGTTGAGCACCTCCTTGGACAGCTCAAATTTCATCGACTACTCCCATCGGGTGTGCACTCGCCACCGGCTCGAATGCTACGCAACGAATTTTCTCAAAGTCGGGTTTCTCTATAGTCCGCACCGGATTTTTCAAAATCGGGTTCTCTATAGCCCGCAACGGATTTCTCAAAGTCGGATTCTCTATAGCCCGCACCGGATTTCTTAAAGTTGGGTTCTCTACAGCCCGCATCGAATTTCTCAAAGTCGGGTTATCTACAACCCGCATCGGATTTATTAAAGTCAGATTTCTTACACCTGTACTGGATTTCTCATAAATGATTCAACTCTCAAGGCATGGTAAATACATTCATCACATGGTCATCAACGCACCCGACGCATCGACTACGCTTACTCGACATGTTGGTCTTAGTCTCTGCCCAATTCTTCGAATCGACTAGACACTCGGGGGCTACTGACGTGGTCATATCCTTCGGGTCCCCCACTTTTGGTATACCTGGTGCGGCCCAGCTGAAAGCCCACCTGACGGTTCAGCAATTACTTCAAGCACAAGGCAAGGACTCCAAGTCGTAGTCTACTAGGACTCATGTAAAGCCTACCTGGCTCCCTTTATAAAGCCAGACAGGAGCACCCTTTAGAGGGAGGGGGAGCATACAGCTAGAGCCATACAATACACAACATACACGCGTAGCATAGCGAGACTACGTCTCACACCATTGCCATTACGGCCTCCATGTAATCATACATATATACAGATCAGACAAGCAGGAGTAGGTCTTTACCTCACAATGAGGGGCTGAACCTGGGTAAATCCCAGTTTGTCAGCTGACGAAACTATCAGCGTGCCAACTTCTCTCTCTATACGAAACCCTAGGTATTTCGACCTTGGGATTTGCCGTGGTAACCCCACGTCAGTACGTTTATAATTTCAGTAATCAAAGCTGGCAAACCTTCACCGCGGTTAAGCTGTTTACAAGCATGTGGTAGAAAGGAGTCAATTCTGATGTGGCGGCCTGCAACTGTATCATTGACGAATTATGCTTCAAGAAAAAGATTCTAGAAGCATTCGAGAGTTTTCATCAGACGAATACCCGTGGTTGTCAAGCAGATGTTGCTACCTACAATACTTTGACAAAATACTTCCATAAGATATGGCGTACGGAGAAAGTTCATGATCTTTTGGATTTTATGAAGATGGTATGCTCTCCAAACAATATGACATACACTAAATGTTGCAACTATTCTAGTTACTAATGAGTATTAACATGGTGGAGAATAACTAACTAAGCATAAAGATTGACGCAAGCTAGCTAGCTTATTGACATACACTCAGTTTAATTGCAAATGAAATCTATAAACGCATATAAGCATGAGCTCTAGGAACTCAAGAGGCCTACAAGCATGATGAAGTCTAAACCGCGTGAGTACATCACACATTTGTTCACAAAAATCAGCATGGGTTATTTTGTGAATAACTGAATCAGAATTTTGTCTAGTTGTAGAAAATATCATGCTTACTAAATGCTTAATATAGGTACCTCATGAGTATTGCAGGAGTAGACTTGTTGCTGAGTGGTTGCATGAGAGTAACTTCATTTCAAGACGAATCTAATAATACCGATTTAGTGCCATAAATGTTGGACTTCTCCCTTTAAGTTAGTCAAATTTTAATAAGTTTGACTTACCACAAAAGGTACAACTGCACTTATTCCTGAACGGAGGGAATAAATCTTTGGTTTGACTAATCAAATAGCTAGGGTAATAGAAAATTAAATTCGCATATTATAGCAGAGGGTTACAACATATCTGAATCCCACCCCGCGAGTCGCCTGTCCTTGGCGACTCGGAGATGCACTCAGTGTGGATGGTTTCTTTTTTTCGATAAAGGGAACTTTATTACTTAAAAAGTCTTAAGCATGTACGTACCCGGCCTCTGCATAACTAAGATGCACACAGCCACATGTCCACAAGGTATCAAAACAGCGAAAATAAAAAGGCAAGTTACATATCATCATGAGAAATTGTAAAAATGCCTAAACTGCTGGAGGACCAATCCGTAGATTATGCTGCCACCCATGTTGGGAAAAAAATCCCTCGCCGAATCCTCCAACCGCGTACACGCCTCCGTGACTAGGGCTCGGTGCTCCGCACGCTGCTGTGGCGCCCATGAACGGATCAAAGCCGTACACCGGTAGATGACCTGCATAACAGAGGCATTTTTGTTATTAAAAATCTTGTCATTTCTACATAGCCATAGCGAACAAATAATGGCAATCGCTCCCACCCTAATTAGATTCTTAAACCTAGTGACGAGGGGTACACTTATCAAATCCCATGGTTAAAGACCTAGGGTTGAAATTATGGGGAGAGAACGTGGTAGTACTGGTAGTTTCGTTGGCTGACAAGCAGAGGCAAAGATTTACCTAGGTTCAGGCCCCTCGGGTGGAGGTAAAGACCCTACTTCCTGCCTGTCTGTTATTGATCGTGTGAGATTATGAGGTTACAAGGTGGCTCCGGCGAGATGTCGATCTCGCTAGAGCTTTGGTGGTTCGAATATGGATTGGTCCTAGATCGGCACCCCTTCCAGCCCTTAAATAGGTTGGGTCTCGGGAGTTTGTAACCGACCTAGTCTACACATAAGGAAAGTATAAACCGACTATGCCTATGTCTAAACTTGGAGGGTACTCCATCTTGTTGGGCCTCTTGTCTTGGGCTTCGAGTTGGCTCTTCGCTATTGGGCCTTTAGTCGTCACGTGCACCAGGTACCCTCACGGTAGGGTACCCGAGATGTATACCCTTGTCAGTAGCCCCCGAGTACTTGTCTGACTCGAAGAATCGGGTATGGACTCATTCGTAAGTGCACGTCATATGCTTTGTATTTTATATTTTTATAATTGGAATTTCTGTATGAATAGCACACGTTGGCTATGTCGAGTATCTGATCGACTGTGGTTTTTGTTTATGATGATCAAGGGATAATAGCTTACCAGGCCCAGTGCACTCAACGGATTGGGACTGGTTAACTACACATTCGGGTAAAACCTTACTAGCTTTCAATCAAACTCGAGTCCTCGGACTCGAATCTGGAACAAACTGGTCAGATTCGACTATGCCGCGGAGGTCTTACTGAGTCGATCTGCAGTATAGATTTGAATTTTACCCAACGCGTCCGTCAGGATTTTTCATCATGTCTGCTGACACGGAAAGTATAAGGATTGACGTTGCTGGAACGGTCCTTAGCCCAGCTCGAAAGTTCGGCGGGTCTTACCTTTGCACTATGCGTGCAACATCCGAGGTATTTGCGGCGGACGCAACTCAGGAATGTTTCGAGTATGATTTTGTATATGAACTAAGCCGATGATTTTGTCGACTGACACTTTGCCATTATTCTATCGGGTGCGCGACAGCGCTCCCGATGGGAGTAGCCCCCGAGATTGTGCTTTATTGCTTGCAATGGAGGATAATCTCAAATCCTTTTTATCCTATACACTCTTAGTCGAAGAAATTTTTGATATGCTCCCGATGGGAGTAACATGTCTTTGGTCGAAGAGACATTCGAGTGACCATACACCCGAAAACAATCGAGTGAGTGATATGCGTGGGGCGAACCTGAAATCTTTTCTGAACACATCTCTTGCAATGACGTCAGGGATGACGTTTTATGGCGACTGCGCTACCTGACACGCGGTAGCGTGCACTATGCTGCGATGGATGGGACGTGACAAGTTTGTGGGCCCACGGTGCAGCCGCTTGAACTGGATTTGACCGTTCAGGCACGATTTCTCCGAGGCTATGATGACGGTTCCTAGATTCCCGTGCGTAGTGGGAGAAGTGGCAGGCGACGGTTGCTCTCCATGGCTGCCACGTGTACGGCTGGATTTGCTATTTTGCCCACGATCTCGCATCCACGGTGCGGATTCTTTTGCGTTGAGGTTAAAAGGGTGTGGCGGAGTAAATAGTACTTTTTACTTGCCATTTGCTCTCCGCCGCCGCTGCTTCTTCTTCCTCCTTACGCATCGTCATAGCCTCATAGCAAAGCTTCTGCAACCCACCACCGCGATGACGAAGCCTGCCATCCGGAGGGGCAGGAGTGCCGCGAACGCGTCAGCAGACAGCGCCGCTGGAGCCGCTGCCAGCGGTTTGAAGAGGGACAAGGGCGCCTGGACCAAGTCCTCCTGCAGCAAGAGGATGCTCACCGGCCTGCGGAACGATGGGCTGATCCCTGAGGACACCTCGCAAGTTCGCATCCCTGGCGCCGAGGTAATCCCGCGCCCAGGCCCCAATGAGCGGGTCTGTTTTGTGGATTTTGTGAACAGGGGATTCTCCTTCCTTGTTCATAACTTTCTTCGTGCACTGATGCACGTTTATGGAGTGCAATTGCACGATTTTACGCCCAATGGGCTTTTGCACATTGCGTGTTTCTTCGTTCTTTGCCAGTGCTTCTTGGGGGTTGCACCCCACTTCGGGATGTTTCGCCGCATCTTCAACGTCAAGCGCCAGCACAGCGTCAAAGGACCTGGTGGTTTTGAAGTACAGACTCGACCTGACGTCGAGTACTTCAAGATCAACTTCCTGGAGTCTGTGCAAGGATGGCGCCAGAAGTGGTTCTACATCAAGGATGTGACCATAGGCACCCAAGCATTCGGGTTGCCTCCCTTTGACGCAGATGCCATGGTGAAGAAGAGGCCATCCTGGATCGCCCAGCCGACCAGAGTCGAAGCCGAAGAGGCTGACATTCTGATGGAGAAGGTGCTAAAGCTTCAGACCACTGTTGGTCGAGAGGTTACGGGCATCCATCTGCTAGCCATTATGTCCAAGAGGCGAGTGCAACCCCTCCGAGCCCGAGCACATGCTATGTGGGCATACAGTGGGGCTTCTGATCCAATCCGCTCACGCGCAGTGGAGCTTTCTGATGCGGAAGCAGAGAAGTTGGTAAGAAGCCTTACCAAATTGACTAATGAAGATCCCTGCGAGATGAACTCGCCTGTGCCTCCTTATGAAACCAGCAACCCTTTACTAGAGGTAACAGTCGATACTATATGTAAATTGATATGTTATGCATGTGTGATGTTGATTCCTTTGCTGTTTATGTGTGCAGGGACACAGAATGTATGAGTCGATGCCGCCCTTGCCAGAGAGCGGCCCGGTGCCGGACAATGAGTCACTCGAGGCGGACTCTGATGATGAGGTGACCTCACTCGCCCCCGCACACACGCCAGAAGCTGATGAGGGCGATGCTGAGGTGCAGACCAAGCATAAGCGGTCGCGTGAGGAGGAAGATACTGCTGACTCGGAGGAAAAGGAGGAAGACGAGACGGAGTCGATGACGGCGCCACTCGAGGTTCCTCCGATTCGCTCGCTTCCCCAACGACCACTGAAGAGATCGCGCCCAAGCATGGGTGTGCTTAACCCTGGTCGAATGGTCGACCTTACTGAAGAGTAAGTATCATTTGCCTGTGCTTTTTTGACGGTTCATGAATGTTGCCCAGTTGTTAACTTGGCACGTGTGAAACAGCGTGTCCTCGGATGAGGATTTGCCACCGCCACCTCAGATGGAGAAGAGCAGTGCGGCGTCGACTGCTCGGAGTTTACCACCAGAGCAATCGCCCACCGATGCGACTCCGGCTGCTGCGGATGCGGCTACCCCATCTGAGCCTGAGGTTGCGGCTGACAAGGAGGAGGCAGCAGCGACAGGCGTTCCTGCGTCGACTTCCTCCTTCTTGGATCACGTAAGCTTATGCTTTTGTACCATAGTTGAATCACTAGCGGGTGTTAAACCCATTCATAGTCCTGATAAATCTGAACTTTCGCGTATTGTGTTGTAGCCATTTGTACAAGAGCTACTGAATGCTGGCTCCAAGTACGTACATATGGAGACAGAAGTTTCCACCTTGCAGCAGCAACTCGAGGATGCGAAGAGTAAGTACCCTGTAATGAGCACTCGAGTATTTTTTATGTGACCATCTTTTTGCAGCATGTTGAAGAAATGCTTATGTGCCCCGCAGAGTCAGCAACTGCCGCTGCGGAAGAGATGGGCAAAGCTACCCGTCGAGTTGCTGATCTGGAGAAGAGGCTGAAGGCAGCCGAAGTCAGGGAAGACCAGGCAATTGGTCGACTCTCTGCTGCCAGCACCACTTTGACAGGTATGCAATTTTGCGCTTGCACTTAGATATTTGGAGTTGTTATACTATGCTTCTGAACATGGTATTTACATGCTATGCTAGATGTGATGGATGGCCCTACTGCCCCTGGCAAGCAAAACATTGGCGCTTCACTTGATGAAAGTGTAGCTGTCGCAGAAGTTGCCAACAGCAGGGCAGGGGAGATGCTGACGAAGGCGGCGGGTGCTTTGGGCGCCCTTCACAGCAGCTTCTTCCCAGATGATGAGCTTCCATCTACGTTTGCAGAACTTGTGGAGCTGTTCAAGCCCGAGGGAACTGCCGTCGCCGATTTCTGTCGCGAGCAAATGGTAAGTGGTGCTCAGACTACTTTTCTCATGTTACTCGCGCACGGAGTCGAGGCAGATTTTGACAAGGTCACAACGAAGTTCCCGAGGGGGCCTGGCGGCAAAACCGTCGGGTTAGGCACTTGGATGGAGGCTGCCCAAAAGTATTCTGAACAGCTTGTGACAACTGTTGAAGATAGGGCAGCCAAGGTTCTGGCGAAGAAGGCTTCCTCCAAGAAGTCGATGACAAGCGAGTGACTACTTCGTCGCCTAGTTTTAGGGACTTTTATGATGTTAGCTTTTTGACAAGGGTATACATCTCGGGTACCCTACCGTGAGGGTACCTGGTGCACGTGACGACTAAAGGCCCAATAGCGAAGAGCCAACTCGAAGCCCAAGACAAGAGGCCCAACAAGATGGAGTACCCTCCAAGTTTAGACATAGGCATAGTCGGTTTATACTTTCCTTATGTGTAAACTAGGTCGGTTACAAACTCCCGAGACCCAGCCTATTTAAGGGCTGGGAGGGGTGCCGATCTAGGACCAAGCCATACTCAAACCACCAAAGCTCTAGCGAGATCGACATCTCGCCGGAGCCACCTTGTAACCTCATAATCTCACACGATCAATAACAGACAAGCAGGAAGTAGGGTCTTTACCTCCACCCGAGGGGCCTGAACCTGGGTAAATCTTTGCCTCTGCTTGTCAGCCGACGAAACTACCAGTACTACCACGTTCTCTTCCCATAATCTCAACCCTAGGTCCTTAACCATGGGATTTGATGAGTGTACCCCTCGTCAATTGGCGCCGTCTGTGGGAAAGAATAGTGCTGGACTCACGGTTCCTTCGGTTCCATCGGAGAACGGCGACTCGCCGATCGGATCTACAAACGGCAACTCGCCGGCTGCATCAACAAACCAGAACTCGCCTACTCGGGCGGCACACGGCAACTCGCCAAATCACTCGACAAACGGCAGCACGCCAGCTTCACCTGCAAAAAGCACATCAGATCCTCTGATGGATTTCGAGCCACACTCGCCAGGATTCCAGGAGACCTTCTCCGATCTCGAGTCAGGTTTGGGTTTGACTGTTGGTTCGTTCAATTTTTTCGTAAACAAGCTTGGTGTGCAGGACTTGACAGATCCACGCCAACTCGCGACTTCCGCACCCGAGGCTCCATCGGTTGCGGCTCCTTCGACTGCGGATCCATCAACGCGTCCATACCATCGTCAATCCTCCGATCTTGCTCGTCTGCAACAACTATGTCGACTCGAGAGATGAACAAGCTCACGGAGGAACTCCAAGGTGAGGAGCCCGAATCAGCATATCGCACAAACGATCCCGAGTTCGATCTCCCACTCGAGGACACTTTCGACTGCGAGATCTCCCTCAGCGACTTCGACGAACCTGAAACTCATATCGACAACTACGTCGACTCCGAGATCTGCACCAACAACAACCTCGACTTCGAGAATCATAACGACTTCGCCAACACCGAGATGAGCATAGGCGACGAAGGCATCGACAGCGAGATCCATCCAGACGGATCACTCGATGGGCATATCGACTCCGACATGAGTCTTGATGACGACGTCGAGTCCATGACGGGACTCGAAAACACATATACATACCCTCGAGTGATAACCCAGCAGGTCTACGTCGCCATCGCCGCAGAATATCAGATGTTGCGGCCAGCCGCAGGCCTACAGAATTCCCGTGCACAGTTACTATGCCGGACGGAGTCACAACTCTCACAATCACTGCTGAGATGGCAGCAAAAGCAGATAAAGTCATCAAGGAGTGCACAATGATGCCAGCAGACGCAACACAAGAGGAGATGTTGACCTTCCAGTACTTCAAGTGGCAGGAATCACTTCGACTGCGGCAGGTCAGAGCAACACTCGAGGAACGCAAAAAGCAAGCTAGCTTGTCGAGTGCGCGAAGAAGACAGCTCTCCCTGAGCTCCACCGGGCAAGCAGACACAAGACCCAGATCAAGGCTGTCACACCTCTCGCCGGATGAGAGGGCGGCACTCACTCGCAACTTAGGCAACTCTTTCATGACATACGACGAGGAGGGAGTGCCAGTACCCAAAACAGCCGGGTGCTCTCTTTACCGCTGCAGCATACCTGGAGGCAATCAAGCCCCAGCGGATGACCCCAATGCAAAACTACACCGCCAACAGATCAAATCACTCGCCTTAGCTGCGAAGGCCATACGCCAAATCCCAAACACTCCAGGAGGGAGTCGAGATCGTGCCATAATTGACACGCGTCGTGAAGAGCACAATCGCAGTGGTCGTCGCCACCACTCGAAGGAAAGAAGCGGCTCGCGTAGGCGCAGGTCCAGGAGCAGATCACGCAGATCTTACAGTAGCGACTCATACTCTGATCGAGAGCCTGAGCCACACGGAGCTCTGTGCTTCACTCGACGCGTCCGCGAGACACGGATGCCCAAAGGGTTCAAACTCATATCTGAACAGCCCAAGTACACGGGTCGACAGGAACCTTCAGGGTGGCTAGAAGACTACAGGCTGGCTGTCGCGTGTCAGCAAGGCACAAACACCACAGCCATGCAATACATACGACTCATGCTCGAAGGCACAGCCCGCGACTAGCTCAAGACTCTACCTCCATCAACATACGACTCGTGGGATCACTTCCGCACAGACTTCATCAAAAACTTCGAGCCTCTATGTGAGCGACCAAAAACGTTCGAAGAACTGCGAGCCTGCGTTCAACGGTCAGGCGAAACGTTGAGGTCATACATCAGACGATGGACTGAGATACGCAACTCAGTCGGAGTAATTTCAGAAGATATGGCCATGGATGCTTTCATCATGGGTCTCGCCAGGCATGACTTCAAAGAAGCACTTGGTCGCAAAAAGCCAACCTCTGTGGCTAACCTCTTGATAATAGCGACTGAGTGGGCAGACGGAGAAGACATGGCGCGCACCACACGCGGGTCCTCACCCCGTGACAATCATGAAGATGGCAGTCGAAGCCGCAGAGACTCATACAGAGACGACCGAAGGCGCAAGCGTTCAAAACGTCACTACGACGACGACAGACCCGAATTCATGGCGGCTGGGTTCTCTACACCCCGCAACGAACAAGACAGAAGCGACCGGCGGTCAGAAGATCGATGGGACAGTCGAGATGATTGACGAGACAGTCGAGATGATCGTCGGGACAGTCGAGACCGCGGCCAACACAGTGATAGCTACAAGAGGAAAGACTGGCGCAAGTCACGATCCGGCACACAATCCGAGCGATCATTCGAAGAAAAGATGGATGCTGATTGCAGATTCCACCTGTACAAGGGGGAAGACGGAAAACTGCGCTCCAATCACTCGATGAGAAACTGCAGGGAGTTCGATCAAATGGCGACTGATTACATAAATCTCAGAAAGGCAACAGCCGCACACGCACCTGTGCCTGCACCTGTGCCTCAGCAAAACAACGTGCCCGTCCTGATGGCACCACCTCCACCACCTCAGCCTGCAGCAGGCGGAAATCTCGCGGGTGCCATACAGCCCGTACCTCGGGTGGACGAACCTCAGTACCCTCCGCCCCAATTTACACTTTGTGGTGGGCATGATTATCAATTCGAAGCTTTTAGAAATAGGCCAAATACAAATATCTCTTATTTTAGTTCGGAACACCTTATTGTTAGGGATTTCTTTTGATCCAGTTAACGTTAGGATTATATTTAGATATAAAATAACATATTTTCTTTTTAATTTTTATATCTTCTAGAGAGTAATATGTTTTGTTAATTTTTAGTCTATTATATTGAAAATGCATCATTATATTTTGTAATGACGTAGGTCATCGTGTGATTTTTTTTTGTGACGAAGGTCATCGTGTGGTTTGTGGATGTTAAACTCTATGGAGTACTTGACGAGAGGCATTTTGTCCAACATTGTTGAAGATGTATTTCGCTCTGGATCTTGCTACTTATTCTATGTCATATTTATTTTTGAAAACTAACTTTGCCAGGTTCATATGACATAGTTTAGGACAAAAAGCAATATTTTAATAGACTCGGAAAGGAATGATGAGGATGGGAGAACTCATGAGTTCAAAGATGGAGAAAGCAATATGGTTCCTTCGGATTTAAACAGATGTCGTGTGTGTGGATCCTACGTTGTTTGAGCCGCGTGGGACGTATTGAACTATGTAAATGGCTTAATGAATAAAGATTTGCTATAAAACAACCTATTAAAGGACAAGTGGGATTAAATAACATGTCTTCATTCTCTTCTTATCTTGTACTTTCAATAGGTTCCTTTAATAGGTTGATGTTGTTTAGGATTTGGTTTTCATGAAGATCCATCTCTTTGCAGAAATAAGATAGTGGATGATGTTCTGTTATTTAGGATTTGGTTTTTAATTATTGCTTTGAACAGATATTGAATTGTAATATTTTCTGCAAATTATAACTATTATTTTGTGCTTTGTGAATTTTAAATGATGCAATCGTGTATGCATTCCATGTTGTCATTGTCACACGTTCCAGATTACTTTTCTGATAATAAAAAACTCTTTAAACTAGAAATGGCATTTATATTTTAAATACGTGCGGGGCACGTGCACAGCTACTAGTAAAGCTATTAAAGTTTGACTTACCACAAATGGTACAACTACACTTACTCATGAACGGAGGGGAGTACATCTTTGATTTGACAAATCAAATAGGATAATAAAAAATTAAATTCACATTATATTCCACAGGGTTACAACATATCTGAAGCCCACCCCGTGAGTCGCCTTTCCTTGGCAACTCGGAGATGCACTCAGTGTGGATGGTTTCTGGCTGTTGGTGGGTGGATGCATCGCGTCCACGGGGCGCCAGTCGCTGAAGAGCGATGACGACGACACTGATGGGCAAGCTAACAGTGACCCTTATTTCAGCGGTGTGTGCACCTTGTATTTGTATCCATGTGTATGTTTGTGTCCTCAGGAGTCATGACGGCCGTGTTCCTTAACGGTCAGCGAGTGTGTTATTTCGGTTTTTGGCCGGCTTGCCGTTAATTAACCGGACAACTTTTCCTTTTTAATTAGTGAAAATGACAACTCTTTTGGCTCCTTTACAAAAAAATTTTTTTTGACACTTGAACAAAGACATGGTTTAACCAACTTAAATTGGGCACATGCAGTATATTAACTGGTAAAAGTTGACACAGATTTAGAAAAAAAGCAAAAACTAAACAAGGTGAGGAACAAAGTATCACACAGTATACAAGGTCATGCTCATCGGTTGCGTTACCTGGTTATAAAACAAATTGTCAAGAACTCAGTTCGAGATCATACGGATTGAGAGCAAGGCATGAAGCAAGTACAGACAATGTGTACTCGATGATGCCTTCGATCGCTTTTTTTCCTAGTCAATTCCCTATCTCAGTTGAATTACCACATCCCACCATGGAATAGATGGACAGAGTTGTCCTCTCTAAACTCTGTGAGGGATTTTTAGTCTTGTACCCCCTTAATTTACATTGCCTAGTTAAAACTACCCAACAAACACGCTGCAATGCAAAGTGGGGCTTGAGAAGCTGCGTCTCCCCGTATCTCCTGCCGTGACGCCCATAGGAAGCCCATGTGACTGTGGGGACATGACCATGACTTGGGATATACTGATCGCCAAGCAAAACAATGATACAACGTGCTCATAGGTTTAGGTAGCCGCACGCCTTAATCCTCTCGGTGGGAGGCGCAGCGACACTTTGTGCTGATTGTGCTCAACCTGGAGGACTTTGCTTGCTAGCATGTTGGTATCCTCCCATATCTCACATAACCGAACGTTGCAACTTTACTAGTTACTAATGAGTACTAACATGGTGCAGAATAACTAACTAAGCACTGAGATTGACGCAAGAAAGCTATCTAGCTTATTGACATGCACTCAGCTTAGTTGCAATGTAATCAGTCGAACATATATAGAGAAGTTTTTGTTCCTGCAACAATGAATGGTACGCGCGTATAAGCATGAGTACTAGGAACTCAAGAGGACTATAAGCATGATGAAGTTTAAACCGCGTGAGTACATCACTCATTTGTTCACAAAAACTAGCATATGAATAATTGTGTGAGTAACTGAATCAGAATTTTGTCTAGGTATAGAAAAATATCATATTTGTTGAATGCTCAATCTAGGTAACCCATGACCATGAGTATTGTAGGAGTGTCTTGTTAGTGAGTGGTTACATGATGATCTATTGAGCTTTCCTAACATAGTTTGGGCCCAAGCAACTTGAAATGGCATGAACACAGTCAAGGCTTTGATCACCCTGCATCGTGTCGACGACTCATATTATATTGTATGATTACACATCATGCTAACTAAAAGAAAGTTTTCTTGAAAGGGAGAGAGGACTGCTGTCAGCCAAAATGAACTAGCAAAGACGTACAAAAATTCTCTTGTGTCGCCATCACTAACTCAACACTCTGAAAGATAATCACAACAATAACGATATGTCATGCGTAGATAAATTGAACACTGATAACAAAAAGCAACTTGGATTCTCATCAGGAGCCCTACTATGGTTTACATAACATAAATAATATAGGCTGAGGAAATGATGCCAATTCGTGGGCTTAAAACAATTCAAAAGAATCATTGAAAGGTGAGGCCCTAAAATTTATGCCCTTTGAAATTTCATAGCAGGATATGTTAGGATGTATTGGGTAGTTCAATTGCAAGTACTGGTTTAGATGCTTGTATTCTGGGGAATATGTGAAACTCTTGCACATATTTGTTTCTCCATGTATTATGTATGTCTTATGTAGTTGTTGCCGACATATGAACACATAAAACATAGATAAAAAGTGTCGCCAAATATTTTGTATAGTTGAAAAGGTCTGCTAACTGTTGATACTGCTGGTTCGGCATGGTGAATAATTACCAATTGAGCTAATGGTACTTGATGAACCAGAAGTATAGGGGGTGTATCGTAGTACTTTCGATAAATAAGAGTGTCGAACCCAACGAGGAGCAGAAGGTGCTGACAAGTAGTTTTGATCAAGGATTCACTGTAAACACTAGCAGACAAGTTTTATAGAGTTTTTGTATAGCAGATAAATAAAATACGAGTAAACAAGCGAGAGCAATAATAATTGCAGCGAGTGGCCCAATCCTTTTTAGCACAAAGGACAAGCCGGTTGTATTACTTATGATGACCAAACGTTCCGGAGGAAACATGGGAATTTCGTCGAGTGCTTTCGTTTTATGCAGTTGATTAATCTTCATTGTTTTGATAAGTGTTGTGTGGGTGAACCTATATATGCGAATGCACCGCCCTTACTTGGTCTAGTACATACTTGTGATTAAACCCCTTGCAAGCATCCGCAATTACAAGAAAGTAATTAAGATAAATCTAACCACAGACTTAAACTCTGAGATCCTACACTCCCTCGTGCACCAACTTACCAACGGGGGTTCAGGTGTCTGTCACTCCAGCAACCCCACAATTAGCAAGCTAACTACACAATACATTACCCTAGGCCCATAAAGGTGAAGTGTCATGTAGTCGACGTTCACATAACACCACTAGAAGAATAACACCACAACTTAAATATCAAACCATTAAATATTACTCAACATTATTCCACTACTAGCAACAAGACTTTCCCCATGTCCTCAAGAACTAAACGAACCACTCACAAGACATCATATGGATCATGATCAGAGATGATATAGTGATGAATAACAATCTGGACATAAACCTCAATTCACCGGTAAAATCTAGTAGCATCAACCACACGGAGTAATTAACACCGGGAGAGTTTCCCCTATGAACCAAACAATGTACAGCCCTAGATGTTACAGCGGAACGAAGTGGAGCGGTGGAGATGATGATGATGGCGTGGTGGATGATGATGATGATGATCCCGATGAAGTCCAGCGTGATGATGGCGATGATTTCCCCCCTCCGGGAGGGAATTTCCCCGACAGATTTCTCCCTGCCGGAGAGCTTTTTCTCTCTCGATGGTTTCCATCCCGTGGAGGCGGCGGAATATTTCGTGGACGACTCTCCATGAAGATTAGGGTTACGAGGGAGATATACGCGAAGTAGCGTCGCCAGAGGTGGGCCAGGGGCGCCACACCAGGCCTCGGCGCCGCCCCCGTGCTGGCCGCGGCCTAGGGTGGCGTGGGCCCCTCGTGGCCCATCTCGGCCTCCCCTTTTGGCTACCTCCGTCATCGGGTAAACTAGGAGGCTCCGTATTTTCTCGTGATTTTTGGAGTTCCAGAAATATTGTATCTTGACGGTGCTCTTTCCAGCTGAAATCAGGCTCCGGCAGTTAAATCCCCAATAATCATCAAACATGCAAAATTAGATAAAATAACATAAGTAATGTATCTTAATATGAAATAAATCAATGAATAGCAGTAAATTATGGTATAATGTAGTGACGCAAAATAGACGTATCAACTCCCCCCAAGCTTAGACCTCGCTTGTCCCCAAGCGAAAACTGAGCTCAGTAAACAAGACCACAGGTTTATGGAGTGAAGTGTCGATAATAAAGAATACGGACCAGAAGCATCAATATTTACTCAACTGAACAAGTCATTTTAAACTGCAAATCCCCTTCATATAACCTATCATGAAACAAGTAATGAAACAACCACAAATAAAGGTGCATAAAAGAAATCAATTGGTGATGGCAAACTTCGTTCTTGGTCAAAGAACAATCAGCAATTCAACTTATCTTTCAAGAAGAGTCTTTATACTAGATCTATACTGCAGAACTTACATGTTCAATCATCACGGTTTCTTTGCAGTCATTGAAAAACTTTCAAAGTTATATTCTCACAGATAAAGGTCCTTGTGCTCAAACAAAGGAAGGATAAAAGACATGATTGGAAATATTAACAGTCTATAGATGGTTGTATCATAACAACGCAAATGCTTGCTTAAAGAAGGAGGAAATAGGTGTACTGACTCAACATAAAAGTAAAAGATAGGCCCTTCGCAGAGGGAAGCAGAGATTAAGTCATGTGCTAGAGCTTTATATTTTTGAACCAGAAGTAAAATTGTTTTGAGAGGTGGTTGTTGACGTCAACGATTTTGCAATAGAGTTCTTATCATCTTCCATGCTAAACAAGTTTTAGAGCGGTTCCGAAAGTTTATATATATACTATGCATTATATTATCCACTTTATAGCTTTGACACTCCTCCCCACCATTTCTTCTCACAAACCATGGCTAACCGAATCCTCGGGTGCCAGCCAACAATCTCAAACCATGGAGGAGTGTCTATTTTAACATTTTAAATACAGTGGTCTAACCAACTCTTGTGCAAAATAAAATAGATAAGCAGATGTAAGCTGCTAGTCTGAGAAACTCAATTTAGCATGGAAGATAATAAACCCAACTACTACCTCCTCATGAGCTGAAAACAGTGTCACAAATATGGAGTATTTTGAATGTTTTAAAGGTAGCACATGACAAATTTACTTGGAGTGGCGGTGAAATACCACGCATAGGAAGTTATGTGGACACTTTGGAGGGTAATGGCTCAAGGTTTTGGATGCACGAGAAGTATTTCCTCTCAGTACAGGGTTTAGACTAGCAAGGCTTAGTAGCAAGCATAAGAGTTGAGAGACACAAACAAATATAAATGTAATAAGAGCAACCATGCTATCTTCCTTGTAAGCACAAATATGTTAACTCAAGAATTCTAATCTCATGGGCTAACAAGAAAGAAAGATAACATGGATAATATATTTGCATGTAATTCCCTCTTCTCTACTTAAGTTGCAAAGTATTGTTGCTACTGACCAATGCTAAGTTTGCCATGACCAACTAGATTTACTTGTTGCACCCAAAGTGATGCCACCACTAATGACAAGATCAGCATATGAGAAGAATTTGCAAACTAAAATGAAGTGTGCAGAAAGTAAAGATAAAACTTCTCATTAATATTCCAAACAAAAGCAACCTCACACCAACGGATACATAGATAACCAACTAAGGAGTGACACTCCACATTGCAAACCATCTCATATGATAACTTCTCTACTCATGATGCTACCACAAAATTATAAAGATGAAAAGATAAAAGATAATGATACTGAAACACTCCCCCAAGCTTGGAACAAGCTGAGGGTGTGTTGTTACCCATGGCGAATTACTCCTTCGGCGATGCGCAGGACTCTTCAACAAGCTTCTCAATAGTTTCCTTCAAATCATCTATCTTGTGGATAAGATTACGAATCATCTCAGAGTTATGCTCGATGCGACTCATCATTCTGTCAGAAGGCGAGTCCCAATTCTTAGAATTGTTGTTCCACTTCTCTTCAGGCTTAGGACTTCCTTTCCCTGCATTGTTAGAACGATCTATATCCCAACGAGTAGGCAATTCTGCCTCTGAAACTCTTTCAAACTGATACTTATGGATTATAGTGTGGAAAGGATTGTTGGTATCTGGAGGGAGTGTTCTTGGAGCCAGGATGTGACGGGGAGCTTTGCCACCTGTGCTCATCCTTGCATTCCTCTTGAGGATGAACGGGTTGGCCACCACTCCAATACTTGCAACCGTAGCACGTGGGTAAGAATGCGGGTCCTCTTCTACTTCATCATCA
Organism: Poa pratensis; assembly: GCA_947311845.1. Taxonomy (NCBI): domain Eukaryota; kingdom Viridiplantae; phylum Streptophyta; class Magnoliopsida; order Poales; family Poaceae; genus Poa; species Poa pratensis. Next base: position 75,858,722 of record CAMZMU010000037.1, on the reverse strand, counting down.
GCCTCGCTCTTGACCTCCTCCTCTTCAAGCTTCGGATCCTCTAGATCGTTTTTCAGAGCCTCTTTGCCCTTGTTGTTGGAGGAGACCATGGTGCTCTAAATTCCTGAGGGTCTTGAAACAGCTCGCAACAAAACGCAACGAAAACACGAGATACAGACCTCGGGGGATCCGGGTAATTATATAGCAAAAAGATTTACGACAAAAGAAAGCACAGGTCGAAACGGGGTCGGAGACGGGCTCCGAGGCGCCCACGCCAGGCCTCGGCACGGCCAAGGAAGGGCCCACGCCCAGGGGTGGCGTGGTGCCCTCGGGCACCGTTTCCGTCCCTTTCTCGACTTGCAATTTCTAGAATTTAACAAAAATAAATAATATAAAAAATTTAAAGTCAAATGTGAACTTTTTCTTACTGAAACTCATACATATTCCAAATCAGACTCTGCAGTTCCCAGGTTTTGGGTTTTAATAAAAATTTCCGAAGTTACCACTTGAATAATATCAACATCTTCATTATAAGAATCTCCAGAAATATAATGCTTGAGTCTTTGCCCGTTAACCACTTGTGGTTTGTCACCATCAAGTGAATTAATTTTTATTGCACCCGAGCGGTAAACTTCTTCAATAATGTAAGGTCCTTCCCATTTTGAAAGTAATTTTCCTGCAAAAAATCTGAGACGAGACCTATACAATAAAACTTTATCACCAACATTAAATTCTCTCTTTAGAATCCTCCTGTCATGCCACTTCTTAACTTTCTCTTTAAAAAGTTTGGCATTTTCATAAGCTTCACTTCTCCACTCATCTAGAGAACTCAAATCAAGCAATCTCTTTTTACCAGCAAGTTTAAAATCTCTATTAAGCTCTTTGACTGCCCAATAAGCTTTATGTTCTAACTCTAGAGGTAAATGACAAGCCTTCCCATAAACCATTTTATAAGGAGACATACCCATAGAATTTTTATAAGAAGTTCTATAAACCCAAAGTGCATCATTAAGTTTTCTTGCCCAATTCTTTCTAGATTTATTTACAGTCTTTTGCAAAATTGATTTAATTTATCTATTTGATAACTCTACTTAACCACTTGTTTGAGGATGATAGGGTGAAGATATTCTATGGTTAACATCATATTTAGCAAGAGTTTTTCTAAAACCACCATGAATAAAATGAGAACCCCCATCAGTCATAAGATATCTAGGCACACCAAACCTAGGGAAAATAACATCTTTAAGCATTTTCAAAGATGTTTCAGCATCAGCACTAGAAGTTGGTATAGCTTCTACCCATTTAGTAACATAATCAACATCAACAAGAATATGAGTATAACCATCTGAAGGAGGAAAAGGACCCATAAAGTCAAATCCCCAACAGTCAAAAGGTTCGATAACAAGAGAATAGTTCATAGGCATTTCATTACGTCTACTAATGTTACCAACTCTCTGGCATTCATCACATGATAAAATAAATTTTCTTGCATCTTAAAAAGAGTAGGCCAATAAAAACCTGATTGTAGAACCTTTTGTGCAGTTCTATCTCCAGCGTGATGTCCTCCATAAGCACTACCATGGCATTTGTTCAATATTTCTTTTTGCTCGTACTCAGGGACACATCTTCGCATAATACCACCTACTCCTTTTTATACAAGTGTGGGTCATCCCAGAAATAATGGCTCAAGTCATAAAAGAATTTCCTTCTTTGCTGAGCAGTAAAAGTTGGAGGCAAATATTTGGAAACAATAAAATTAGCATAATCAGCATACCATGGACTTTCACGTGAACTTACCTTTATAGATGCCATCTGTTCATTTGGAAAACTATCATTAACAGGAATCGGATCATAAAGTATGTTCTCCAGTCTAGATAAATTATCAGCAACAGGATTTTCAGCACCCTTCCTATCTACAATATGCAGATCAAACTCTTGCAACAAAAGAACCCATCTAATAAGTCTAGTCTTAGCATCTTTCTTGTTCATAAGGTATTTAATAGCAGCATGATCAGTATGAATAGTCACCCTAGAATCAACAATATAAGGTCTAAGCTTATCACAAGCAGAAACAACCACTAAAATTTCCTTTTCAGTAGTAGCATAATTATTTTGAACAGCATCAAGAGTCTTACTAGCATAATGAATAACATTTAATTTCTTACCTATTCGCTGTCCAAGGACAGCTCCTACAGCAAAATCACTAGCATCACACATAATTTCGAATGGTAAAGTCCAATCTGGCGGTTGAACGACATTAGCTGTTATTAAAGCCTTTTTTAGAATTTCGAATGCTTCCTCACAATCATCATCAAAAACAAATGGTACATCTTTTTGAAGAAGATTAGTAAGGGGTTTCGAAATTTTAGAAAAAGCTTTAATAAATCTCCTATAGAAACCTGCATGACCAAGAATACTATGAATACCTTTCACATCCCTTGGGCAAGGCATTTCTCAATTGCTTCAACTTTAGCTCTGTCTACTTCAATACCTCTTTCAGAAATTTTATGCCCAAGAACAATTCCTTCATTAACCATAAAATGGCATTTCTCCCAATTAAGAACAAGATTAGTTTCTTCACATCTCTGCAAAACTTTATCAAGATTGTGCAAACAATTATCAAAAGAAGTTCCATAGATGGAGAAATCGTCCATGAATACCACCACAATTTCTTCACAAAAATCATGAAAAATAGCAGACATGCATCTTTGAAATGTAGCAGGAGCATTACACAAACCAAAAGGCATACGTCTATAAGCATAAGTTCCATAAGGACAAGTAAAAGTAGTTTTCTCCTGATCCTGATGTTTAACAGCTATTTGTGAAAAACCAGAATAACCATCAAGAAAATAGAAATGGGTTTTCTTAGACAACTTTTCTAACATTTGATCAATAAAAGGCACAGGATAGTGATCTTTCTTAGTAACCTTATTAACTTTTCGAAAATCAATGCACATCCTATAGCCAACTACTACTCTTTCAGGGATAAGTTCATTATTTTCATTTGGCACAACAGTTACTCCTCCTTTCTTAGGAACACAATGCACAGGACTAACCCATCTACTATCAGCAATAGGATAAATTATACCTGCTTCAAGGAGTTTTAATACCTCATTTCTTACCACTTCTTTCATTTTAGGGATTAGACGACATTGATGTTCAACAACAGGCTTCGCATCAGGCTCCATATTAATTGCGTGTTGACAGATAAAAGGAGAAATCCCTTTAAATCATCAAGAGTATAACCCATAGCTCCTCGGTGTTTCCTCAATACCTCTAACAACCTTGCTTCTTCATTACCTGAAAGTTTAGAACTGATAATAACAGGATATATTTTCTCTTCATCAAGATGAGCATATTTATGTGTATCAGGCAAAGGTTTCAAATCGAAAATAGGATCCTCCTTTGGAGGTGTCGAGATACCCAACTCCTCCACCGGTAAATCATGCTTGAGAATTGGAGGTTGACGAAGAAAGATGTCGTCAATTTCATTCCTCTCTTCTGCAAATACCTCACTTTCGTGGTCCTCCATGTATTGCTGCAAAGCACTGTTAGGAGCAATAGCAACACAAGCAAGTTGTTCAACTTTTAAGTCCCATTAGGCAATTCAGTTTCATAAGGGTTTCTAGCAAACTTAGAAAAATTAAACTCATAAGATTCTCCATCAAATTTAGTATAAATTTTCACTTTCTTACAATCAATAATAGCACCATAGGTATTTAAGAAAGGTCTACCAAAAATAATAGGACAAGTTTTACTAGCAGCAGAACCAAGTACTAGAAAATCAGCGGATATTTAGTCTTACCACATAAAACTTCCACATCTCTTACAATACCAACTGGAGAGATAGTTTCTCTATTAGCAAGTTGAATAACCACATCTATCTCCTCAAGTTCACAGGGATTAATTTCTTGCATAATTTCCTTGTAAAGAGCATAAGGAATGGCACTTGAACTGGCACCAATATCACATAGACCATAATAACAATGCTCACCTATCTTGACTGAAAGCACAGGAATACCTGTTTTTTTGGGCTCTTTTAGGATGTGTAACACTGTTAGAAGCTTCCTCACAAAATATAATATGTCCTCCTTCTACATTTTCAGTTACAAGATCCTTAACCATTGCTATTGCAGGTTCAACAGTTATTTGTTCATCAGGTTCTTTAGCTTTCTATTCACTTTTATTAACCACACTAGCCACAATAGAATGTTCTTTTACTTTAGCAGGAAAAGGTATTTTCTCAATGTAAGGTTCTAGCAAAATGTGATCAACAGTATGAACTTCAATGTTTCTAGCAAGAGCTGAATTAACATTATCTTTATAAGGTTCATGATACTTATTCCACCCTTGTTTAGGAATATCAAGATAAGAGGCAAAGGCCTTATAACAGTTTGCAATAATTTGAGAATCAAGACCATAAACAGCACTAAAATTATGAAAACTATCAGTACCCATAAAATATTTAATGCATTCATAATCATAATTTATACCTGACTCTCAACCTTTGTCGTTCTCCCATCCTTCAGATTTTCCTGAATACGATCAAGAAGGTCCCATTTATCTTCCTCTTTCTTCCGTGTAAATGATCCAGAACAAGAAGCATCCAATAAATCTTTATCATGAAGAGAAAGCCTTGCATAAAAGTTATTAATAACAATATTACTCGGAAGCTCATGAATGGGGCATTTGAGCATTAATGACTTCAATCTCCCCCAAGCTTGGGCAATACTTTCTCCATCATGAGGCCAAAAATTATATATAGAGTTCCGGTCTTTATAAATTTCACTAGGAGGATAAAATTTGGAGTAAAAGAGAGGAACAATCTCGACCCAGCTCAACGAGCGGCCATTTTTCAGCAACTTATACCAGTCCGCAGCTCTGCCCTTCAGTGATAGAGAGAATAATTTCCTCTTGACTATTTCCGTTGAAATACCTGCACATTTGAATAACTCGCACAATTCATGTAGAAAAAGCAAGTGATTACCAGGATGGACAGTTCCATCTCCTGCATAGCGGTTATCCATAATACGTTCAACAATTTTCATAGGTATTTTAAACGGAACTCTCTGAGCAGGCGGAGGGTCATCTACTACCGCAGCAATGGTAGTAGTCCTCCCAAATAGTGATTCGAATGGAGAAGACTCCATGATAATATAAAATAACAGACAAAAATAAAAACAGTACTTACAGCAAATATTTCCCTTACCAATTCCACTTACCAACACTACAAGAAATATGCTAACTTATGACCTTTTGATAGTGACCCTGAAAATATTGGTCATAGATCTATGACCATTTTGTATCATTTGGTCACTCGCTGTTTTGAAGGGTCTAAACCCGAAAATATAACGACCAAATCTGTCTGAAAGGTCATAATCGTCTTACATGAATTGGTCATAATGCAAATAACATTAATTTAATATATTTTTTCTATCCGATTACGACCAATTTAAATGGTCATTCGTATTAGTTGACAGCCAACTCAGCAGTCTCGCCTACGTGTCACTGCTTAGGTGTCATTTTTGCTTATGTGTCATTGCTTATGTGTCATTTTCGCTTACGTGTCAATACTTAGCCATCTCACTGACAGGTGGGACTCGCCATGTGACTTGTCATGTGGGACCCACCGTGTGACCTGTGGGACCCGCCATGTGGGACCCACCCTGCTGCCATGAGGGACCCGCCTGGTCGGACCCACCGTGTGAACTGACATGTGGGACCCACCGTGGGACCCGCCATGTGGGACCCACCGTGTGACCCGTGGGACCCACCCTGCTCCCATGTGGGACCCACCCGTGTGACCTGTGGGACCCGTCATGTGGGACCCACCCTGGTCGGACCCACCGTGTGACCTGTCATGTGGGACCCATCCTGCTGCCATGTGGGACCAGTGGGACCCGCCGTGTGTGACCCGCACGTATCTGGACAGAGCCATACCACATGAATAATTATGAAAAAAAGGGGCGGAGGGAGAGACTCGAACCCGCAACCTCACCTTCACCCCGTTGCTCACAACCAACAGGCCACCACTCCTATCACGTACTGGTAGCGCACTGGAATGCTATTAAGCAGAACATTCGCTTAGGTCTATGGGCTTGGGCCTCGGTGGGCGAGGCCTCCTTTTTTTTTGCTTCTTCCCTGTGCCGAGTGTGTTGGCCAGCCTGGTTTGGCTGCGCTACTGGGCTGGGCTGGGCCGGCTCGGCTCGCTTGATTCTCTCTTTTTTTCTGTTCTTTTTATTCTTTTCTTTTTACTTTTATAACTTTTGATTTTCAATTTCAATTTCAACCAAATAAATTTTGAAAATTTTATTAAGATTTCCTCTGTTATTATATACTATTAGGTACTGTTTTTAGTCAAAATAAAATAAAAAATACCCTTAAGATTATATATTGCTTTATATTGGATTTTACGACATATTTTTGGTAGTTGATTCACAAAATAACCCATTTTTCGCATTCAAAAATAGAAAAATGATTTTTCGTGAATAGAAATATGATTTAGTTACTTTTGTACCTAAATATGATTTTTTCAAAAAATCATAAGAAAACCATGAGGCACCTGTAGTTCAAATTTGACCCCCTTCCAGCTGAATCGGCAGGAATTTGTCTTTTTTACGAGAGGTAGATAGAAACTGTTTAACACGCAACCATTTGGTTAATTGTAAATATTATGTGGTATATTAGTTTTAGAAAATGCATTGCTCCAATTTTGCAACATATTTTCGGTAGTTGCTTCACAAAATAACCCTTTTTTGCACTCAGAAAATAAAAAATGATTTTTTTGTGCAAGAAAAATAAAAACTTTCTTCGGCAACATTGTCACGGTTCCAAGATACACGTTTGTGCCCAATATGGGCATATTTGAACAAACTATGCCATAAATGTGGCCATAACATTCGTCATTTGGCTCGAAAGCCATGAATCTTCATAGATGATAGCTCATTTCTGAGAACACTTTTCCAAGAAAATTGCCGTATTACAAGTTTATATTTTTTTGTGCTAACTAGGTCACATATAATGACTCCACGTGAAGGTTTTCCATTTATTTGATTTTTTTTTAATTTCGTATGCCGATTTCAAAATACGGTCAAAACGGCGGACATGACCGTTTGTACCTAGGTGTTGAATCTTTGGAAAATTTTGTTGTATCTCTGATGAAATAGGTACTTGTGTGCCTAAATATGATTTTTTTAAAAAAATCATAAGAAAACCATGAGGCACCTGTAGTTCAAATTTGACCCCCTTCCAGCTGAATCGGCAGGAGTTTGTCTTTTTTTACGAGAGGTAGATAGAAACTGTTTAACACGCAACCATTTGGTTAATTGTAAATATTATGTGGTATAGTATTTTTATAAAATGCATTGCTCCAATTTTGCGACATATTTTCGGTAGTTGCTTCACAAAATAACCCATTTTTTGCACTCAGAAAATAAAAAATGATTTTTTTGTGCAAGGAAAATGAAAACTTTATTCGGCAACATTGTTCACGGTTCCAAGATACACGTTTGTGCCCAATATGGGAATATTTGAACAAATTATGCCATGAATGTGGCCATAACATTCGTCATTTGCTCCGAAAGCCATGAATCTTCATAGATGATAGCTCATTTCTGAGAACACTTTTCCAAGAAAATTGCCGTATTACAAGTTTATATTTTTTTGTGCTAACTAGGTCACATATCATGACTCCACGTGAAGGTTTTCCATTTATTTGATTTTTTTTTGAATTTCGTATGCCGATTTCAAAATACGGTCAAAACGGCGGACATGACCGTTTGTACCTAGGGGTTGAATCTTGGGAAAATTTTGTTGTATCTCTGATGAAATAGGTACTTGTGTACCTAAATATGATTTTTTCAAAAAATCATAAGAAAACCATGAGGCACCTGTAGTTCAAATTTGACACTCTTCCAGCTGAATCGGCAGGAATTTGTCTTTTTTATGAGAGGTAGATAGAAACTGTTTAACACGCAACCATTTAGTTAATTGTACATATTATGTGGTATAGTATTTTTAGAAAATGTATTTCTCCTATCTTACCACATATTTTCGGTAGTTGCTTCACAAAATAACCCATTTTTTGCACTCAGAAAATAAAAAATGATTTTTTTGTGAAAGGAAAATGAAAACTTTATTCGGCAACATTGTTCACGGTTCTAAGATACACGTTTGTACCCAATATGGGAATATTTGAACAAATTATGCCATGAATGTGGCCATAATATTCGTCATTTGCTCCGAAAGCCATGAATCTTCATAGATGATAGCTCATTTCTGAGAACACTTTCTTAATAAAATTGACGTATTCCAAGTTTATGATTTTTTATGGATACTAGGACACATATAATGACACCACGCGAAGGTTTTTCATTTATTTGATTTTTTTGAATTTTGTATGCCGATTTCAAAATACGGTCAAAACGGCGGACATGACCGTTCGTAGCTATGGGTTGAATATGGTGAAACTATTGTTGTATCTCTGATGAAATAGGTACTTGTGTACCCAAAAGTGATTTTTAAAAAAAATCATGAGCAAACTACGAGGTAGTTGTAGTTCAAATTTGACCCGCTTCCTACTGAATCAACATAAATTTGTCTTTTTAACGAGACGTGGATGGAAACCCTTCCAGACACAACATTTGGATATTTGTTGATAAAATTTGGTCTAGTATTTTTAAAAAATGTATTGCTCCAATTTTGCAACATAGTTTTGGTAGGTGCTTTACAAAAAACCCCATTTCTCTCATTCGAAAAATGAAAAATGATTTTTGTGTGAAAATAAAATGAAAACTTTCTTCGGCAACATTGTTCGCCTTTCCAAGATGCACGCTTGTGCACAAGATGAGATCGTTTGCACAAACTATTCCATAAAGGTGGCCATGACATTGGACATTCGGTTTAAAAGACATGAATCTCCGTACATTTTAATTCATTTATGAGAACACTTTTTAAAATTATTTGCATTATTCCAAGTTTGTATTTTTTCTTGTAAAATATGCCACATATAGTGACACAATGAAAACGTTTTTTATTTTTATTTTTTTGAATTTGTCATGTCGATTTCAAAATACGTTCAAAATGGCAGGCATGATTACTTATGTGAATGAAAAGTGAGATATAGATGGGTAGTTCATAATATTCATTTAACTTAATATTTTGTGATTTACTACCCGTTTCAAACAAATATACAAAAAATATTAGTACACATTTACTTACATTTTTTGGTGGGGCAAAAACCTGAAAATATTGAACCAAAACTTCCCTCCCAAAGTCCCCCAAAGTACCCCGCCCAAATTAAACTGAAAATTTCGGTGCACGGCGGCAATTCTCCCCTCCATATTTTCCAGGCATGAAATGACCGAATCAGTCCCAGAAATCCCGAGTGACACTCGCGCATGACCCGAATAACCGGGGGCAATTTAGTGATTTTACCCTGACCACGAAATAACCCCACCCGATTCGCTAACCCTAGCCATTCTTTCCCCAGTCGCGACGCACTCCTCCCTCGACCCCGCCGCCGCCCCCCTCTCTCTGCCTCTCCCCGATCCAGATCGACGTCCTCAACTCTCTCACCTCGCCGTCAAGTCCAGCCGACGCCGCCCCTCCCACTCCTACCCCAGCCCCGTCCATCCTCCATTCCACCACCACCTCCTGCCCCACTCGTTCCCTTCGTCCTCCGGCAGCAGCGCACGCCGCCCAACCTCACCGGCGACTGATGCAGTGCCGCCCAGATCCACCACCATCGCCTCCACTTTCCCCTCCACCATCGCCTCCACCACCGCTCAGATCCACCTCCGCCGCTCCCGCACAGATCCCCTCCGCCGCTCCCGCCATCGCCTCCACCACCGCTCAGATCCACCTCCGCCGCTCCCGCACAGATCCCCTCCACCGCTCCCGCTCACATCCCCTCCGCCGCTCCCGGAGGCGATGACGGCCTCGCGCGGGAGGCGCTCGTGAGGACACGAACGAACCAGCGAAGACGGCGACCCGAAGCTCTTCTCTGCTTCCTCTTCACCAACGAACCAGCGACGACCACGAGGACCTGCTCCGGGAGCCTGCAACACCTTCTTCCTCAACCTCCTCAACGACCTGCTGCTGTTCCTCACTTCCTCTCCAACACAAGTGACGCTGCTCTTCCCCAAGGCCACAAGGACCTGAAGTTCTTGCTGCTGCTCCTCCTCTTCACCAACCTGAAGCCTTTCCTTCAGGTTCAAGTCAATCCCTCTTCTTCCTCTTATTTCCTGAAATTCGTGTGAACATCTGCTGTACGCTGACGTGAATTGTGCTGTTATTTGTGTGCAAGTTTGTACTAGTTCAGAAACGTTGTGAACATCTGGTCACTTGTGTTGCTGCACTAGTTCAGAAACGTTGTGCTGTTATTTGTGTTCAAATTTGTACTAGTTTTGTCACTTGTAAACCTGTGCTATATACGTTTGTGTGCTAATTCTACTTGTGTACGTGCTTGCTAGTACGTGTGTGTTAATGGAGGTTCACTGCTTGCTAGCCCTGGTTCACTGCTAGCTAGATATATACATGACATGTGCATATATACATGAAAACGAAATACTTGTTTGCTCTATTATTCTAGGATATTGTGTGTTTCTAGCTCAAGGAGCAGATGTGTGCCATCTGGTTTGGCTCCGTGGACAGTGAGTTCTCAGCTCTTTCTCCACGGTGCTCATGTTGCAATTATACTATCCACTATACCAGTGTCTCTACATAGTCCCATATTTGCACAAAGTGTCCTTTGACTCGCATTTAGTTCACATTCATGCCCTGTTCTATTTATGTGCACAATACAAGCACGAGATGGACAAGATAACTAGGAACAGTAAAGCTCTGTCACATTGTTAAGATTGAAAACTGCACACTAGTGATATTAATGCCACCTTTTAAGGAGTGATGTTGGTTAGTGGCCTTCTCATGCATAACTATGACATATTCTAAAGGGACATATGTGGCTGTTCTGTTTGTTATTAGACCAGTGATAGTGTTTGAACCTTTGGAGAACACATCAGACTATTTTACAATCATCGTATTTTGTTGAACAAAGTTGCATTTGTTTTTTACTTATCCATATGAAGTGATTGTGAGCATGCAGAAGTGGTGCATGGAGAAGCAAGTTGCAGAAGTGGAACAAAATGAGAAGTTAAGCAACACTGCTGTGGAGCTGCGCCACCTATGCTGCTTCCTGTCAATGCATATTAGTTGATAAGTTTATGGTCTGCTTCGGATGCAATCTCGTTTATATCCTATCTTACTATGGATACATGAGCATATGCTTGTAGATTCATGTATTTGATTATGATAGTTTTTTTTTGTTCTTTGCAGGTCCTAACTTGCATGGTCTGTTAGGAGGCAATCCAGTACCACCGCCGGTTACAACTTACAAGGCCGTGGACTAGGAGGAAAACACTCTGTATGACTACTTGCTTACAGCCCCCTCCGGTGAGCTCCTCATGCCCCTTTCGAGTACTCCTACTTTCTCCATGGAGCTGTGACGATTCGTTTGTTGTAATTGTTTAATTTTTGTCCTAGTCTAGCACTGGATGATAATGTATCTTTCATGTTGTACATGGTTCAGGAACTATGCCAACCTGCATCTTGTCCTACTAGTGATAGTATAATAATTTGACAATACATACACATTTCCTGTTTTTGTTATTAAGCCTTGAATAGCTAGTGAATATTACTCTTATGGTCACCCTGACTATTTATTTGGAGTCTGATGTAAATGACCATTATGTAAGTGACAATGGTCAATGTAAATGCTAGTTAGTAAAGAACATATTGCTGCCTAATTCTAGCTGGTTGGTAGTCTACTTGGTCTAATTTGGTCTAATTTGGTAAATCCTGATATTGCCAGGTGATTTATCTATTGTTATTTGTCAGAAAACATTCAGTTAAGCAAAGCATGCTAGTTTTCTCATATTCCATTACAGTGGTTACATAGTTTGAACTTGTATTCAGTTTATGTGTGCATGTCTTTGTGAACCTTGTTTCTCTTTACCTGGATGTTTTTTACTGCAAATCAAATGCAAGTCAGTAATGTTGGAATGTACTGCAACAGGTACCCGCACAAGAATGTCCGCTGCTGAGGTTGATCCATCCATGATGTACCCCAAGTTCATCGTTCATTTCCTGCTTGTGTAGTGTACTGAGCTCAGTGTATCCGACTAAGATCAATGCTCTCTTTAACGTTGTTAAGTTTCAATTTGCAGGAGGGCAATGTTGCAAATTCAAGTCCAAGTCAGGAGTTTGTTGCTGCTATCTCAGATGGTCAATAGATATCTTTTCTATAACCTCCTCATGTTAGAAGATAGATGATCTTTTCTGTAACATATGCAAGACGCATGTTTGTATTTGTCTGTTCTGTAAGCAACTGTGCTTTTATTTTGGAGCTATTATTTCATAAAATTCCTTGTATTTTCTCTTTTCTGAATGAAATATTTGGTTTTATACTGTCGAAATGGAGAAAATTGAAACCTGTCGTGTTATAAAATTTGCTAGTGCAGTTACGAGTGTTTAAATCAAAATTCTGGACCGTTAAAAGTCTGAGGCCCAAACAAGAAATGGGCTGTAAGAAGGCTGAGGCCCAAAAAATTGACACTAATAAATGGATATAAAAAAGGCCACGGCCCAGAAAATTAAAAGGCCAAGCTGTTGGGCTGGGCCCATATAGCCATCTAAAGTAATCTGTGAAAAAAAGTATGTTAAATGGGCCGTGTTATTGGGCCAGGCCCATTTAGATGGCTGAACTCGGCTGGGCTGATTCTGATTTACGACCATTCCATTTGGTCACAATTTTGCCACGTCAGCTCGGCCACGTTGGATCTGACTGGACTTGCCACGTCAGCTACGCCACGTCAGCTCAGCCACGTTGGATCTGACGTGGACTGGCCAGATTGGTAGTGACCAAAACAATTGGTCATAGAATTTGTGACCTTTGGTTTTGGTCACAATTGTCTATGACCAATCCCCAAAAAAGGTCACAAACTGTCATTAGTGACGCTCATCTGTTGACCAATCGTTTTTGGTCACAAAAAGGTCACAAATGACAGTTCATGACCATTTCTGTGACCAATATTGAGGGTCACAAGTTAGCATATTTCTTGTAGTGCAATAGCGCTTCACTCCCCGGCAACGGCGCCAGAAAATAGTCTTGATGACCCACAAGTATAGCGGGTGTATCGTAGTACTTTCGATAAATAAGAGTGTTCGAACCCAACGAGGAGCAGAAGGTGCTAACAAGTAATTTTGATCAAGGATTCACTGTAAACACTAGCAGACAAGTTTTTAGGAGTTTTTGATATAGCAGATAAATAAAATACGAGTAAACAAGCGAGAGCAATAATAATTGCAGCGAGTGGCCCAATCCTTTTTAGCACAAAGGACAAGCCGGCTGTATTACTTATGATGACCAAACGTTCCTGAGGACACATGGGAATTTCGTCGAGTGCTTTCGTTTTATGCAGTTGATTAATCTTCATTTTTTTGATAAGTGTTGTGTGGGTGAACCTATGTTAATGCACCGCCCTTACTTGGACTAGTACATACTTGTGATTAAACCCCTTTCAAGCATCCGCAATTACAAGAAAGTAATTAAGATAAATCTAACCACAGCCTTAAACTCTGAGATCCTACACTCCCTCGTGCACCAACTTACCAACGGGGGTTCAGGTTTCTGTCACTCCAGCAACCCCACAATTAGCAAGCTAACTACACAATGCATTCCCCTAGGCCCATAAAGGTGAAGTGTCATGTAGTTGACGTTCACATGACACCACTAGAAGAATAACACCACAACTTAAATATCAAACCATTGAATATTACTCAACATTATTTCACTACTAGCAACAAGGCTTTCCCCATGTCCTCAAGAACTAAACGAACTACTCACAAGACATCATATGGATCATGATCAGAGATGATATAGTGATGAATAACAATCTGGACATAAACCTCAATTCACCGATAAAATCTACTAGCATCAACCACAAGGAGTAATTAACACCGGGAGAGTTTCCCCTATAAACCAAACAAGGTACAGCCCTAGATTTTACAGCGGAACGAAGTGGAGCGGTGAAGATGATGATGATGGCACGGTGGATGATGATGATGATGATCCCGATGAAGTCCAGTGTGATGACGGTGACGATGGCGATGAGGGAACTTCCCCGACAGATTTCTCCCTGCCGGAGAGCTTCTTCTCTCTCGATGGTTTCCATCCCGTGGAGGCGGCGAAATATTTCGTGGACGACTCTCCGTGAAGATTAGGGTTACGGAGGAGATATACGCGAAGGAGCGTCGCCAGAGGTGGACCAGGGGCGCCACGCCAGGCCTCGGCGCCGCCCCCATGCTAGCCGCGCCCTAGGGTGGCGTGGGCCCCTCGTGGCCCATCTTGGCCTCCCCTTTTGGCTACCTCTGTAATCTGGTAAACTAGGAGGCTCCGTATTTTCTCGTGATTTTTGAAGTTCCAGAAATATAGTATCTTGACGGTGCTTTTTCCAGCTGAAATCTGGCTCTGGCAGTTAAATCTCCAATAATCATCAAACATGCAAATTAAGATAAAATAACAGAAGTAATGTATCTTAATATGAAATATATCAATGAATAGCAGTAAATTATGATATAAAATAGTGATACAAAATAGACGTATCAACTCCCCCCAAGCTTAGACCTTGCTTGTCCCCAAGCGAAAACTGAGCTCAGTAAACAAGACCACAGGCGTCGAGCAGGCTAACTAAGTTGTGACGACTCATTTCAAGTTTTTTAATACTATGATCTGGAAAATACTAGAGCTATTTAATACTATGATCTGGAAAATAGAAATATTGAGTTAATTTTTTGGGAGAAATATTAATATCATGATGCATGTTTACCAGGCTAACTAAGTTGTGACGACTCATTTCAAGTTTTTTGTTTAGGAAAGAAACTAGCAGCTTTCTGTTGAATTCATGGGAACCAAAAGTAATAGATAATCTTAGTGCAGCGATTTTTATTTGCTGAAATATACTTCCTCCGTTCCAAAATAATTGACTTCCATTTGTCGACATGTGGATGTATCTAGACATATTACATGTATAGATACATCCATATTTGGCCAAATGGAAGTCAATTAATTTGGAATGGAGTGAGTATGTTTTTGAATCCCGACTGAGGCGTCGAGCCAACACGTGCTTCCTCCTTTAGCTGGCTTGCCTCCTGCCCATTGGGCAAATCCTATTCAGCGCTCGCGGCTTCTGTTATCCTGCCTACGCGTACCCTCTTCCTTTCTGGGCCTGGCCCGGAGTATTTCATACCACTGTGGCTGCCTTTCCTGTATGTGGTGTCCTGCAGTCCTGCACTAATATAGTAATATCCCTCCAAGAAAAAACGTGCAAGTGAGAGGGAGCTAACGCCTAACGGCCGCTCCGACCTAGCTTCTCTTCGGTTTCTTTTCACATTTCCGTTTTAACTTTGTTTCTCTCTTGAGTTTTATATTTCTACCGTCTTTAATTTTATTTTTTATTTCCTTTTTCTTCATCATTAATGTTTGTTTCCAATTTTCTTCCCTATTTTATGTTTTGCTTCCTGTTATTTTCCACTTTATATTTTTTAACTAAGAATTATGCTTTATATGCATTGTTCTTCCAAAAATATTGGGTATGACAATTACTTCTATGGTACATGAAAATTTATATTTATATCTATTTATACTTTTTCATATACGTAACATCAGTTTTATTAAATTTGCAAAAAAAAAACGGTTTTGTGATACTTGTATGTTACTTTTAGAAAACACGATTATTATTTTCTTCTGTACCTACATTACTTTTAAAACAGAATATTTTTTTGAAACATTTAAGCACTTACTTTTTAAGACGTGGAATTTGTTGCAGTACGTAAATATTTTTTATGGGAACTTATAATTGCAAGACGGTATGATCGAGATTGGCTTGTGTCCATAACGTGTTCTGGAACTATTTACAAAGCTGAAAAAAATGTTTGTATCTGAAAAATATATCGGTGAGGTTTAAAAAGTACATACGAGAGAAAATGTTCATACGGTACAAAATAATTGTCACAAGTTTCAAAATAATTGTTCATAAGGTTGAAAATAATTGTTCACAAGGTTGACAATTTTGTTGTACAATTCAAATATTGCGTTTACGCGAGATTTAAAAAATGTCCATACGAGAGAAAAATGTCCATGAAGTACAAAATAATTGTTCACAAGGTTGAAAAAGTTATTTGTACAATTCAAAAATAGCGTTTATGGGAGGTTTAAAAATATTTATATGAGAGAAAACATGCTCATTTAGTACAAAATAATTGTTCATAAGGTTAAAAAAATGTTCGCGTTCAAAAAATTTGTGTTAGTGAGGTTTAAAAAAATTCATACGAACAAAATTATTGCTCACAATGTTGAAAAAATATTGATATGATTCAACCATTGTTTTTTTGTGGGGTTTTAAAAAGCTTATACGGAAGAAAAATGTTTATGCAGTTCAAAATAAATTGTTCACAAGATTATATGATTCGGCTATTTTTTTATACTGTATATTTTCTGTTGTTAATAATTGTACAAAATAGCAAAAAAATGAGATTTGTAAAAATATATAGTTCACAATATGTCTCAATTGCGTTTGATTCTAAAAAAAATCAATTCGTAGATTAGCCGCTCAGAAGAAGATAATGCTAAGACTTATTTTCGTCAAATTAGGCGATAACAAGAATTTTGTCTAGTTCTAAATTGGGTCAGACGTCTAGTGATAAGATTTCCATGTGTTTTTTCCTGACACCAGCAAGCTGATATATTATTGATGCTGCTCAATCTCCTTCTCTATTTCTCAAAATGTTCATATCTAGCACGTATCTAGCACGTAAAATGAACAGGATGAAAAGGCAAAAACGAACCAGTGTAACCACGCGCGGAACAAGAAATAGTTGAAACGGATTAAATGGGCCTAGACCAAGACGGTCGAAGTGGTACGCACGCGCTGCCTATTTGATGCTAAACGCGTCATATAGGAGCTCCCTGACCAATTCATTCGGTCCAGTCGTAATGCGAAGTGGATTTAAGGAGATGCGTCGGCCCGTATCTCCTGCCGTGACGTCCATACGACGGCCCATTTGACAGTGGGCACATGTCACCGGGCCGGACGTGATCAGCATGTAGCACGATAATTTCGCCGATGGTGACAACCTTCTTTACAAGGTATGGAGTTGGGAAGAAGACGTGTGCACCGCACTCCACGTCCCCACTTGATCCATGCCTTGGGATATACCGAATAGTAAGCAAAACAATACATCGTGCTCAAAGATTTAGGTCATCGAGCGTCTACTTCGTCTCGGAGGGAGGCGCGGCGACAGTGCGTGCTGAATGCGTTGAATCTGGAGTACTTCGCTTGCTAGCGTGTTGGTATCCTCCCATATCTCATATAACTGAACGTTGCAACTATACAAGTTACTAATGAGTAGTAATATGATGGAGTATAACTAAGCACAGAGATTGACGCAAGATAGCTAGCTAGCTTATTGACATGCACTGAGCTTAATTGCAAACGAAATCAGTCGAACATATATAGAGAAGCTTTTGTTCCTGCAACAATGAATGGTACGTGCGTATAAGCATGAGCACAAGGAACTCAAGAGCCTATAAGCATGATGAAGTCTAAACCGTGTGAGTACATCACACATTTTGTTCATAAAACCAGCATGTGTTAATTTTGTGAATAACTGATCACAATTTTGTCTAGGCATAGAAAAATATCATGCTTACTGCATGCTTAATCTAGATAACCCATGAGAGTATTGTAAGAGTAGGCTCGTTGGTGAGTGGTGGCTGATGAGCTACTGAGTTTTCCTGACATAGTTTAGGCCCAAAGCAACTTGAAATGGTATGAACACAAGGCTTAGACCACCCTGCATCGTGTCGACGGCTCGTATCATATTGTATAATCATAGATCATGCTGACCAAAAGAAAGTTTTCTCGAAAGGGAAAGAAAACTGCAGTCAGACAAACTGAAATAGCAAAGCCGTACCGAAATTCTCTGGTAGCACTGTCACCACTCAGTAGATAATAACAACCATTTGGGAGCTCGGTGCAATGAAAGAGTTATTTTTGTCCTTTCCAGTAATATTCTTTACCCAATTATCATAAGAATCACCATAGAAAATGCAACACAAATTGTTTTAGTGATAACGGAAGTAGCTGCACAAAATGCAACATACAATGGAACTGAAACCCGGCTGGTACAACATAAAATGATCTCTCCGGTGCATATAACACTGTTTCGTTCGAGAGGACTGCATAACACACCTTTGGAGATGCTTGTTTTAGTAGAAGCATGCACCCGAATTTGGCGACACGTACCTGTCAATAGACACATGAGCACACCATCAGTATAAATTAATGTGGGGGAGACGTGTGCGTGATCAAGGGATAATTTCTGAGATAAAGCAAGATACTCACATTGGTCCAGTCAATGAGTACCGTCGTCTGTGGCCCCTTCAGATGAACTATCCTCGTTGGTTTTTTCAATAAAACCATTTGACATGTATACCATCAGAAGGGCCACGAAGGTCATGATGTCACCACCGTTGGTGAGGTTTTGGGCATGAGATTTCTCGTCGCACTTGTGGGCCGTGTAGCACAGCATCTCCACCCACACTTGGAAAATCATCGCCATGATGTTGACCATTCCCGCCCAGCGCCATGTTGGTCAGCATTTTGGCAAGCCGATACCCTTTTTCCCATGTTATATTGGAACCCATTGAAATAGTTCCGAGTTGGTCCTCCTCGCGCTCTATTATCCAGTAGGCACCAGCCGATGTAGGCAGTGGTGGCGATGTGCCACACAAGGATGCTATCAGCCAGTTCCAGCTGGAATCCGGAGATCAAGCTGCTCAGTTGCTCATTCTTAATTTTGCCTACAGCATGCAGGCCCTGTGCTCTGCTGATGTGGTCAACGTCGCCATCTTTAGCTGTAGACACTAGGTCCAACACCTTGTCGATGATAGCCTCCCGCACAGCTGTGGACCTGGAGTAAAACATGGAGTCCCACCAGTCCTCCCGCCCCATCCATTTTGCAATTTTGCTGCCTGTACTGTTCCCAGAGTGATCCAAGACTTTAGAGATGTTGTGCTGCCGCATGTCGCCCGACCAGTACGCTCTGCTTCGGTAAAGTTGCGTAACTGTCAAGTTGATGCGCCGTTCAGCGGATGCAAACATACGCGCAAGCTTGTGCCATTTCCATTTGGACATCAGCGCGACTGTCCACATGGAGAACACGGCCCTCAGAATTGACATGGCCTCCAGGACGACTGCACCGGTGAGCAAAACATTGGTGACGGTGACATCCTCTTCTCTATAAACAGCATCCTCGCCTCTCCGCCTCCTCATTGCTGCATGGAACATGAGGAGTGAGGCAACGGTCAAAGGCAGCGAGATGACACGGATGAACACGCCATACCATGTGTGCACCACCGCGGCCTTGGTGTAGAGCAGGTCGTACATCATCGACAGCTGCTTGTGGACGACCATGTACATGTACTCTGCTGTATAAGTCCTGTCACTTCTGTTGATTTTCACGTAGCGTGTCGGCCCCTTGAACATTTGCTTGGGAATGTGCAACAGCGAGTGAGCGATGATGCATACGTCGTCTACTGGAGGGTCCCTCTGTCGTATAGGTGAATCTTCTTCCTTCTGCTCACCCTGAAAATCTTCTTCTGGAGGGTCACTCCGTCGTATAGGTGCTGCTGCGGCCGGATCTTCTTCCTTCTGCTCACCCTGAATATCCTTGTAGCTCGTGGCGGATAGGCTGCTACTGGAATATTTGTTGGCGCTCCATAGCGACCACACTCTTTCCCCGTACTTGAGAACCCCGACCACGGACATGGCGATGGTGGCCCAACGGAGCCAAGATGGAAGGGAGAAGATAGAAGACGCATACAGTACGTAGGCATCTGCGAGGACCTGCACCACGAAGGTCTGCAGGTGACGAAGCCACAGCCGATTATCCTCGATGGCATAGGCGGTGATGTTGTCCTGGCCACCAAGGTGCACCAGCAGCAACGGCGCCCACAGCGCCATCAGGTGGTGCTCAGGCGTATAACGCCGTCGTGTCAGCCGCCGTGTACCCTAACCAAATGATGACCTTTACCACGCCCCAGTCTTTGCGTCGACGGATATCTGCCAACAGGAGAAGCGTGACCTGCACTAGGAAGCTCAGCAACACCGTCACATGGATCCCCCATTCATACCAGAACACCACTACCGGCTGCGCTCCCGCCATTGTTTCTCTGCCAAAATTGATACAACAATAAGGAGTGAGCATCTCCACCGGCACCCTTAAAAATATGTCCGGCACACCCCCAAATTCTGTCCGCTTTGAACGTGCCGGACACTTGTCCGGTCAAATCAGGGGTGCTGCCAACACCGGCATCCACAAACGAACGGCCCATTTTCATTTTTGATCATTTTTCCATAAATTGCAACACATCCAGCAAACACAGATAAAATTTAAGGAATTTTCACAAGCAACATTTAAACTTAAACTAAATCCTATATCTAGCGGCGCTTCCCGCTCTGCCGTGGGGAACATGGAGGCTGCTAGTTGGCCGCCCACGTTGGTCCCAGTCGTCAGGGGTGGCGACGACAGCGGTCTTGAGGAACCTGCATGCCTCTCGAGTAACTTGCAAGCCTCTAGGTTGCCGACCTTGCCGGTGTGTCGTGGAGTTTGATCTAGCAGTGCCTCTCCTTCTCTGGTGTCGGTGCTGGTGATGGGGCAGGTTCCTGGGTAGGTGCCGGTGCTTCGGGAGGCTACTCGCTGTTCGACGTGAATCACTCCGGAGGAGACAACGACATGCCGGCAGGGAGGACGAAGCTACCGAGGCGCGCCTAGTACTTTGCGTCCGCCACGTCGTCCCAGTACGACGAAGAAATGGAGTAGAAGGGGTTGATCTGTTGCGCCCACGGCATGACCCTCCACTCCCGCATGGTGTACCGCCTGCCTGCTGAGACGCGGCGCCACCGGTATCTTGACGATGTTCGTCACCCACCCGCCCGGTAGATGACGGCCATCTGGCACCGGGATGTTGTACGTGTGGTTCTGCGCCTCCTCGACTGTCATTTTCGGTGGAGGCACATAGGACGACTGAGGATATGCTGGAGGTGTTGGCGCTCGGGACGAGGTGGCCTCCTCGCGCCGCATCTCGCAGCGCCACACCTCGGTCATTTGCCACTTCTCATGCAGGAGGCGGTGTTGCTCCAGTTGCTCTGTCGGCTCCTCGTGGCTCACCAGGCCACTCACCTTGCGGATAGGCATGCTGGGCGGTGGATCTGCTGGTGGCAGGACTTGGGAGAGGGAGAAGGGGCGGTAGACTGTGTGGGGAGAGGAGAGGTGCGCCGTGCGCCTTTTAAAGCCGGCGGAGGAGCTGGGTTGTGTGGCGCCCATTAACACTGAGCACCGGTTCCCCTGACATGCATTGACGCCGACGACGTGTGTTCAGCCGCCGCCTGGGGATCTGCTGCGACGTCTACACATGGAAGGCGTGGCTCATGCGTCGCGTCGTTCTGCGCTCGTCAGGGGAACTGCTGCGCCGTTAAACGCTGCAATAAATTGACTGGCGCTATGTCTATGACATGCGGGTCCAGTCTATCAGGGGGCGTGTGAAAGAGCATGGTGCCCCCACGTGTGGTTTTGATAATTAATGACAATCCTTATGGACTAATGTTTGCATTGACACTAGTAGAAACAAGACCATCTATCCCGGGTCCAGAGGGCCTTTGATCCCGGGTTTACAACCGGGATTAAATGGTCGGGACTAGAGGGGGGGTGGCTTTTATCCCGGGTGTCCACGACCCGGGATAGATGGGCCTCCACGTGGGCGCGGCTGGGCGCGCAGGGGGGGGAGCTTTGGTCCCGGTTCGTGACACGAACCGGGACCAAAGGGTTTGCATCTTTTGTATTTTATTTGCTTATTTTTTAGGGTTTTCGATTTTTTGTTTTCCATTTAATTATTTCCTATTAATTAAGATCACGTCGCGCATACAAAGTCACACACATATATAAAGTTGACACATCGATCGATGTCACGCGCGTGATGCATACATATAAGTCACACACATACGTTTTGATACATATATAATTAAGTCACACACCGACATCACGTTTCTCACGTCGAGATCACGTCAATTACATTGGAGGCAGAAAATAATTTCTAGGGTGAAAAAATTCTCCGGATTTCTTCAGGACCTCCTTGTTCAAAAATCCCGCCAATTCCTCTTGAATTGCTATAAGGCGCTTCGTTGGTATGAGCTTGTCCTTCTCTCGTTCCATCTAGATCAATAAGAAAATGTGAAATCATCAGAAAATGTGAAAATGGAAATGAACACAAATATGGTAATGAAGTAATTGCCGAGAGTGTATACAGACCTCTGTTGTTCTGAGCTTTCTATCCCGCTGATGAACAAAAGATCGTATGTACTCGCAAACATAATATCCACATAAATTATTCCCTTGTGCCTGCCTCAGACACCACTTTACAAATAATAGAATTTAATCAAAATAACAATCAAGCATGATAATGGTGCTGAAACTAGAATTTAAAAGTTGCGCGGACATATATATATAGTACTACTACTTACCTTGGTTTCATACCAAAACAGGTGCGGTTTCCAAGTCCCACGAACCTCGGTAATGAACTTTTCCCAAACCCTGGCCGGCAAAAGAAAAAATCAAAGGACTTGAACGAACGAAAGAGATCGATATATAGAGCGATAATGACTGAAGTTACCTCTGAAACATTGCTTGCAAGTTGATATAATCGTCCATATCTTTCCTTAACGAGTCCAGGACTTGAACGCATGCTTGTTCAGGTCTAATGTCTACCAGAATCCAATGGTTCCTTCACACATTTATATGTCCATGAGTTACACTAAACATCGAGTAAGCAAAGTAGAATGTGTAGAAGGTACGGTAACACTCACCTGAAGTTGTAAGGAAGAAGTATATCTTCACATGTATGGTGTTTCACTAGATATTGGAGCATGTAATGCTCGGTGTCCTCGGGATGGTTCCTTACGGTTACTTCATGAATCCAATATGGGTCCATGAACCCTAAACTATAGATTCCGTTGTCTCTGCATTCGACGATCTTCATTCTGCATATATAATAGCGTACAAAAGAATAAAGTTAGATAATTGGCAACGAACGAGCTGAGATAGAGACTTAATTAAATTGCATAAAATAAATCACTTACAAACAATAGCAGCTGATGATGGCTTTGTCGAGGGAGTCTTGATTGAATAACTGAAATATTTCGTCAAACGGCACATACATCGCGTTATCCTCTAAATAATGGTCTTTCTTATATGAAACGTGGAAATACTCATGGTGCCCCTTTACGGCTCCCTCGTACCACTCATGCAAACGTCGCAATTGTGTCGGCAGAGATTTGACCATCTCAGGTCTGACCAAGGGCTTCCCGTAGGCATATGTCCATGCATACATATACTCTTTGGGGTTTTCTATGAGAATTGTGTCTTGCTGTATTTCCTTATCGGACACCACTTTGAACGCGGGGACCGACTGGTTTGCCTGTTCTCCGAGCTGGGCCACTTGTTTCCCGGATTTCTTATTAGCTTCCCTCTTTTGGCGAAATGCAGCCTCCTTCTCCTGCTGGGCCTTTTTAGCTGCCATCTGCTGCTGCTCCCTCTTTTGGCGACATGCCTCATTCTCCTGCAAATTCCGTTCTCTAATTAACTTTTCAATGGTACGATCATAGTCGTCTCGCAGAATAGGCGGCCGTGCCGGCCCAGTCGATAGATTTTTCAGAAATTGTGCCACTTTTCCCGGTGCTATTACCTCCTTTCGCATGTGCCGTTTCGGTGCCAATTGTTTTTTCACATCAGCTCGCACCGACTCCTCGAGTTCCTCTGGAGTCAAGTCGTAGGATCTCTTTGGAAGAGGCTTTCGCAACTCACGTTCCTCTCGAGTTTCTGGCGGGAAGTTTAAAGCACACCTCTCTGTATATTTCGACGGGATCTTTAGTTTCCGCGAAACAGAGCGCACTCTCTCTTGAGGTGGTGGGGATGGACTCGGGCTGGGCTCCCGACAGTCGTCACGAGGTGGCGAGGATGCATCTTGAGGTGGGGGGGATGGATCTTGAGGTGGTGGTGCAGGGGATGGATCATGACGTGGGGAGGGAGGATCTTGAGGTGGGGGGGATGGATCATGACGTGGGGAGGGTGGATCTTGAGGTGGGGGGTTGCTACTTGGAGGAGTCGGTGGCCTTGGCGGCGGCAAATTTGGAAACAAGATGTATTTCTTTGGCCACAGAATGATGGACTTCTTGGCATCTCCTAGTGTCCTCTCGCCGTCACCTCCAGGAATGTCAAGATTTAGATTAGCATATAACGGCACAATGTCATCCACCCCGACAATAGCATAGCCAGCTGGAATCCCGCCGAGATGGTACCTTGGTCCAGGTTCATTCAGTAAAGCATAGCCGACCGCCACCTTGAAGGACAAGTTGCCCATTGCCATATGTAGCTCGCATTCTGTCTTCTCCGTGATATCATCCACGGGGTATCGAGTCGGCGGCGCTTCAAGTTCAGAATGTTCCATCTGCGTGGAACCCACGCTGCTTTTTTGCTGATTAGATAGGGCGGCTTCGACTTCTGGACTTTCTAGCTGCACACGAGATTCCCTTTGCTGACTTTGCAACAGCTGATGCACCTTGCGTTCCAATGCCGATAACCGGTCGCTCTCCTCCTTTTTCTTTCTCTGACGGCTTCTATAAGTGTGAGCGTCTGCCGGAAAACCTTGTGCCCAAGTAACTCCGTATCCATAACCTCGTACTCGTCCAACTTTTTCAGGATTCCCGAGTGCGAGTGACAGCTCGTCTTTCTCTCTGTCGACCTTGTAGGTTCCATTTCGAACTTGCTCTATTGCTTTCTCAAGTTCTGTGGTTATAAACCTAATCTTTGCCTCCCATTTTCCCTGAGCAACAATCTTCCCTGTGTCAGGGTCCAACCCAGCGCCATGCGCGAACAACCAAAATTTGGACCTATCGGGCCAGCCCGCTGTCTGTGGAATCTTCCCCTCATCAAGCAGTTTTGCTTCAAATGCTTCCCACTTAGGCACGGCAGCCTTGTAGCCACCTGCCCCCAAAGTGTGGTGATATTCCTTCTTCGCAGCATTTAACTTGTTTCTTTCCGATCGGGCCACAGCGGCCTCCGATTCTCTTTGCTCTTTAAATAAGGGCCACTGGTCGTTTAGCTTCACTTGTGCTCCGGTGAATACTGGAGTGTATTCAGGATCTTTTTCCTTCTCTTCACAATAATCTTTCCATATAGTTTTCTTGTGGGTTCGGAACTGTTCGGCAGCCTTGCCAAGAGTCCACTCCTTGACTTTCTCCATCCACTTCTCGTTTTCTGTCACTTCTGGAGGCAGGGTGACCTTTGTCAAGAGCTTCTCCCAAAACAAATCTTTTGTTTGGTCGTCGACATAAGTCCAAGTGTTGCTCCCGTCCTTCCGCGGATGCCATTCTTGACATGTGATCGGTACCATGTCCCTAACTAAAACTCCGCATTGGTTTATAAATTTGCGGCGGCACTCTAAGGGTTGCATTGGTTGGCCAGTAGCATCAACTATGTCGATCACTACCCTTTGACCCTCCTTCATCGGCTTCGACGGGCCTCGAGGCTTCATGGCTTTCGACCCTTTCGACCCTTTCGACACTCTAGATGCAGATGATTTGCTTGTTCCAGAGGGCTAAAAGAAAAAAAAAGATTCGTTAATAACCGCAGGATCAAATAATTAAGCTATGTCATCGATCAACAGAGGCTTAATTAATATATACCTCGCCTGAGTTTGTTACTACCACTTCCTTCTCTACACAAATTTCTGCTCCCTCACCGGAGTCATTGAGAAATTGGGAGCTGAATTCCTCTAAATTTGCCACATCGTCTTCTTCACCGACAGGCGCGGCTGCACGTCCTGCTATAATCATACACATCTCTTCACGATCCTCGTCTCTAAGCCGACGCCCGGAAAAAGTGGATCCAATGGCTCTCCACGCTCCTCGTCTATGCCGAAGTCGTCCGGACAATTTGGATCCATGGCTCAATTAATGTGCCTGCAATCAATTTTGTAACAAGAATATGAATAAATTTAAGATGACACTAATTCAAAGAACAAATTATTTAAGATGACAAAGAACAAATAATTTTATTACATGATTTAAAATGGCCCTAATTCAAAATGGCACAATATGAACAAATAACAAATAATCTCTACAATTTTGTTGTTTAAGTAATCTCCACATGAATCTCCATATTTTCTAATTAAATGACACCAAAATTCATAGCAATTTTAATCTACACATCTAAAATTCATAGCAATTGTAACCTACACATCTAAAATTCATAGCAATTAAATGGTCCACTAATTTCATAGCAAATTTAAGTAGTCCACTAATTCATAACCTAAAAATTTCTGCTTTTTTTCCTAACCTAAAACTTTCTAACATTTCCTAACCTAAAAATTTCTAACATTTCTAACCTAACAGAAATTTCTAACATTGCATACAATTCTCCACCGTCTATTTTGCATATCTAACACAAAACTAAAAAAATCATCCAAAAATTGCATCTAATAAATTTAAACTATGCAAATATCAAAATGGTACTGAAAAAATTGCATCTAATAAATTTAAACTACTAGTACTATAATAAATTTGAAGCTAATAACTATCAAATTTGCTAATAACACTAACACTAATAACCTAAACTATGAAAAAAAGAATAAGAAAAGAGTAATTAAGAAACTAACCTCTCTGTAGCAGGGGAGGCAATTCGGCCGGCGTGGAGAAGGAGGGCGAGCTGGCCGGCGTGGAGAAGGAGACGAGCGAGCCGGGCGGCGTGGAGAAGGAGAGGAGCGAGCCGGCGGCCGGAGCGTCTGGTGTGGTGGAGCACGGCGCGGAGGCGCACGACGGCGGGCCGGGCGTCGGGAGGGCACCGTACCGGAGGACGCGGGGAGGTGACGGAGGGCGGCACCGGAGCACGGCGTGGAGACGGTTGCGACGGAGGCACGGGAACGGCGTGGAGCAGGGCAGCCTGGCGGCGACGGCGTGGGTGTCGGGCGCACGGCGTCGCGGCGCTGGAATTGGGGAAGACACCCGCACGCGGCGACGTCGGGCGCACGGCGTCGGCGCCGGAATCGGAGAGGACGGGGCGCGGATGCGGCAGCCGTGCGGCGTACGGGGAGGGGCGGCGCGGCGTCGGAGAGGCCGGCCGGGGCGCGGAGCGGCAGCCTTGCGGCGTCGAGGAGGGGCGGCGGCGTCGGGGAGGAAGAGGCGTCGATTTGGACACTTGGTGAAAAAACGGGGTGGAAACCACCCAAATCCCGCGGAAATCGACCTTTCATCCCGGTTCGTGGCTGGAACCGGGATGGATGACCCTTTCATCCCGGTTGGTAACACCAACCGGGACCAAAGGTCTGTCTGGGCCGCGAAAATTTGCGCGCGAAGCCCAGCAGGCCTTTGGTCCCGGTTGGTGTTACCAACCGCGACCAAAGGCCTTTTCTACTTTTTTTCCTTGTTTTCTTTTTGTAGTTTCTTTTTCTGTTTTCTTTTCCTGTTTTTTAAGTTTGTTTTTCTACTTTGAATTGTTTTTTAGTTTGTTTTTCTAGTTTCTTTTTTCTTTTATGTTTAATTTAAATGTTCCAATATTTATGAAAATCATACATTTTCTTATTTATTTTATATCTATCTATTTAATTATGTAAAAAATGTAATAATTATCTCTTTATTTTTAAAACATTCTTAGAAATTTGCAAAAAGTATCACTAATACATAGCAAATTTAAATCTACACTTAGCAAATTTAAATTTACACTTAGCAAATTTAAATTTAAATCTCTACACGGCGTGGTCGAAATCGACGGCGAACGGCGGCGGCCCGACGAGCTAGGGACTCGGACGGGACATAACATATGTAGCATTGCAGATTATCCATATCATGTGTAACGGGCTTGCACGCGCTCGATGTATGCGTCGGCTGCAATGAATTTCTTGGTAACTGGCGTGCTTGATAAATGCAATTACTACGGTAATTAGTTCATCTCTTTATTTTAAAAACATCCTTAACAACATCCCACCCAGTTACATAAAAGGATACATTATTACACATCACTAACAGTTACATTACTACATAAACGGACATGTTGGATCAGAGGCTTAGGGGGAACGGCGGGAGGAGCCAGCCCCGTTCGCGGCACGTTTCTGATTCTCGCGTGCACGTTTGCGGCGTAGGGCAAGATCCATGGAGGATGAGTCTTTCAGCGCCCAAGCCAGCTCGGAAGCCTCCTTCGCCTTGAGCTGGCAGGAAGTCCTGGCTCGCTGCACACGGTCATCGCCGACGGACTGCAAGGAGGCTTCAATGGCCTCCTGCATCTGCGGCCCGCCGCCCTCTTCCATATCGTCGCTCCAGTCGAAGTCGTCGTCGTCGCCCTCCTCGTCGGGAGGTGCGGCGATGCCTGGTGGAGGTGCAGCAGTGCCAGGTGGAGGTGCGGCGGCACCTGGTGGAGCAGGAGGCCGGTAGCAGGGCATTCCTCTCCACGCCGGGCTCGTGGGCACACGACGGGATAGGCTCCCGCGGTAGCGCCCAAGCGCGCTCTGCCGAGCATGCTCGACCTCGTCCAGAAGGCGCTGCGGCGGGCGTGGCGGATCCATCTCGTGGAGACGATCCACCCCGTCAGCGAAAATATATAAAGACCTCCAGGGCAGCGCTGGGGAAGGACACGTGCCCAGGGCAGCGCTAGGCAGCGCTAGGGGAGGACACGTGGCTAGGGCAGCGCTGGGGGAAGACACGAGTCGTGACCGCGAAGCCCGCCTTTAGTCCCGGTTGGTGTGACCAACCGGGACTAAAGAATCACACGGATCGTGTGTTTCTTTCAAACGCTTATGAGCCGTTGGATCAGGGGTGTGTTTCTTTTGAGGGCTTGTGAGCCGTTGGATTTTTAGAACTAGTCCCGGTTGGTAACACCAACCGGGACTAAAGAATCACACGGATCGTGTGTTTCTTTCAAACGCTTGTGAGCCGTTGGATCAGCGGTGTGTTTCTTTCGAGCGCTTCAGAGCCGTCGGATCAGCACTATCATGACCACTTCGTAAGCCATGCGACCCTATATATAGCCCACCTCCTCAGACAGGTTACTCACTCACACAAAACATTCCAGCGTCACTCGGAGAGGCATCTTTGGGCAACCAGCGGCAAGACGTCTCTGATGACCTGCGACCGTTCCAAACGGTTGCAGATCATCAGAGACGTCTTGCCGGACGGTTGTAGAACATCAGAGACGTCTTGCCGAACGGCACACAACTAGCGTCTACCTTTGCCACCGAATCCAATGGTTGGATTTAGCCTACCTGATGGCATGTTCCCTGGCATTATTGTGTTCGTCCTTGTTCACCGGCCAGCCATTGGAGCCACCTCCTGTAGGTCGGTGAACAACGACAACACAACGACGCTGTTGGAAACACAAGCCCTCAGGTAGGTTGAATCCAACCACTGGATTAGGGTGACACAATGATGAATTGCCGAGGAGGTGGGAGTGGTGGTGGTGGAAGTGGTAGCCATGCTCACGACCACGCGATGATATACAAAGCATTCAGATTCCCGTCATGCAGCCCTACGGTGCGAGGGGCGATGTCCGGGACTGGGCTCCGCCGATGTATTATGGTTAAATAAAAATGGACCCGGGCTATGTAACTGGATTAAATAAAGATGTATGCGTGATACTTCTGAGTTTACAGTTCTCTTCTGATTTTTTAGAACACAGTTACATAAAAGTTGAATACATTATTACACATCACCAACAACATCCCTATCTAGTCTTCACGTTTTCTTCGTGTGTGTCCCTTTCTTCTGATTGCGCCTGCGCCGTAACCAAGGACAATCTTCTTCATTTAACTTGATGCTTGGGTCAATTTTCACTTTAAAGGGCGGAATTTCATGAAACTTATCGTAATCTTCTGACATGTCTGTCTTGTCCTCCACTCCCACGATGTTTCTTTTCCCTGAAAGAACTATGTGGCGCTTTGGCTGATTGTATGATGTATCAGCTTGCTTATCTTTTCTTTTTTTCGGTCTGGAAGACATGTCCTTGACATAGAAAACCTGAGCCACGTCTTTGGCTAGGACAAATGGTTCGGTTTCGTACCCAAGATTCTTGAGATCCACTGTAGTCATTCCGTACTGCGGGTCTACCTTTACCCCGCCTTGCAGGTTCAACCATTTGCACCGGAACAAAGGTACCTTGAAAGAAGGTCCATAGTCAAGTTCCCATATCTCCTCTATGTAACCATAATATGTGTCCTTCTTCCCATTGTTGTTTGCTGCATCAAAGCGGACACCACTGTTTTGGTTGGTGCTCTTTTTATCTTGGTCGGCCGTGTAAAATGTATTCCCATTGATCTCGTACCCTTGATAAGACAATATAGTCGAAGATGGTGCTCTGGCCAACAAGTATAGCTGTTCTTCAACAGTGTTGTCATTAATGATATACAAAGCATGTATCTTCTGCACCTCTAATCCTCTGCACCTCTAATCCTAGAGGACAGACAACCTTCTTGGCTTCATACGTGCTGGAGGGCAATTCGTTATCCCTTGGAAGCAGCTTCTTAAATATTTTCAGCAAATTTTCAAATGACTTGTCAGTAGTACCACTCTCTGCCTTCCATTGTAGCAATTTCAGGGTGGTACCAAGCTTTTTATGGCCATCTTCGCAAGTTGGGTATAACAGTTTTTTGTGATCCTTTAACATGCTCTCCAACTTCAACCTCTCGTTTTCACTTCCGCTGTTTATTTGTGCATCAAGAATGGCCCGACCAAAATCATCATCGGGCTCATCAACAGTGGGCTCTTCTTCAGCTTCGTCTTCCCCCATTGTAGTATCACCGTCTGCAGTGAACGTAGGATACGTGTCATTATCCTCTTCTTCTTCATTTTCTTCCATCATAACCCCTGTTTCTCCGTGCTTGGTCCAACAATTATAACCAGACATGAAACCATGCTCCAACAGGTGGACATGAATGGTTCTTGATGTAGAGTAATTCCGCCTATTCTTGCATTCTCTACATGGACAAGTAATATAACCACTCGACGACTTGTTTTCATTAGCCACACGGAGAAAACTATGCATGCCATTGATAAACTCGATACTGCGTCGGTCACTGTACATCCATTGCCGGCTCATCTGCATTATATAAATATATCAAAAACCATTACACTACATCCTGAATATATAATACTGACCAAATTAATTAATACAACTTCATCACATTAAAACCAAAGTAGAGTACTGCCCAAATGTAATACATTGTTCTAATGAAACATACATTAATTGAAACTAACATACAACTATCTAAAGAATTTAAATCCAACAACAAATGCGATCAAAATCGCAACTAAGGTAACTATTGAACCAACAGCATAATGATACCAAGCCTCTTGACTAATGACATATTTTCTAATCTTTTTAAGCTTGACGCGCATTGCATCCATCTTCCTCTCGTAAGCAGCGACGACGTCGGCAAGCTCGACCCCGTGAGCATCAACGATGTCGGCAATCTTCAAGTCCAATACCATCTTCTCTTCCAGGCATTGGAGACGAAGATCTTCACTTATCTTCAATTTTGCTTTTAAATCGTTGTTTTCTTTTTCTAAAAACTCGACAATAGGGTCGGCTGGAATTTCCGGTTCAACTACCTCCTAAATAGAAATATATCTATGTCAAGTTGGTCGGCATGATTGTCATAAACACGAAACGAAACAAATAGTTATAAAAATATACCACATCCGAATCATAGACCGGACGAGGGCCGACGGGGACGGATATCAAAACCATGACACTATACATATAAAAAAACATAAGAAAATTATACAAGAAATAACAATGCATTTAAATCATACAAGTATATATATATGTTTTAAAAATAAAAGATAAAAAAGAGGCTCACCGAAGTGGTGCCGGTGACGGGACGACGCGGGCTATCGACGGCGGTGAGGACAGGGACAACACTAAAATCCACAAATAATAAATTAATTTGAGCTCAAAATGCAAATGCACTTTCTAGCTTGGGCATTTCATCAAACACCTTGCTAGCATTACAAAATTGAAATGAGCTAAACTAGCACCGAAATGAGCTAAAGTTGCAACGCCGGAGGAAAGAACGATGTTGCTAACCTTTGAATAGATGGGGTGCCTTCAATCCTCTCAAATGGTGCAAAAAAATGGGGATTAATTTGTGTGGGAGAGAGGAAAATGGAGGAGAAATGGTGATGAACTCGAGCCAGCTTGGGGTGGAAGATGATATATAGCAGGGAGACTCTTTGATCCCGGTTTGTAACACGAACCGGGACCAAAGGTCCCCTCCCAGTGGGGCCCAGCGCTGCAAAGCATGTGCGCGCATGTGAGGACCCTTTGATCCCGGTTCGTGTCACGAACCGGGACCAAAGGTCCCCCCCGACCCGGGATGAATGCCCACGGGCGCCCCGCCCTACCGACCCGGGATCAATGGTGCATCTATCCCGGGTTGTAATTTGGCCGGGATAGATGCTCCAAACGGATGGCCCCTTTTCTACTAGTGTGAGATATCTTTATAGATCTTGTTCATAAGAAAATATTGGAGTTCATGTGTTAGACTCTAGAAGTTAATATGATGACCAAGATTATATTCTAGATTTATAAGAAGAATGGTCATGTGTAGAGTTGAGCATATTGCAAGTATGTCTTGAACAATAGGATGCCGTGTATATTCATGTTTACCTTCAAGAAATCATCATTGTGAAGAGAGAAGGAAAGATATAAGGTTGATCAAGGCTAAGTGCAAAGAGTGGAGTCAAGTTGATCAACACACAAAGTTAAATGATATACCATGTGGGATCATAGGCCCAATTGTATGGTAAGCAATTTTATATGTAGCTTTGTGAACTAACCCATTATCTATGTGTGTGTGTGATGTATCTATATGGGGTTAGGTATCTTTCCATGGGTTTGCATCAAAAGGAAGATTCCATATAGCCTATGGACAATGACGTCAAGTGGTGCTCGTTGTAAAGATAATGGTCACGTGTAGATGCGCTTAAAAGAGGCTCTCTCACATTGTCTATGGGGGAGCAATTTGCAAGTCTTCAAGCGGAGTGCAATCAAGAAAGGTGGTCTATTTTGAGAAGATCAAGATCGTCATCATCTAGCTTAAGTGGAATGCGCAAGCCAAAGGTATAATCTTGATAGGATTTCTATTTTATCGGCAAGGTATGTGCAAGCGAAAACCAATTTGCAAGGTATGATCTTGATAGGGGTTCTCAAATGAGTAACTTTTGATCGTATCGTTCGTAGAAAGCTCAAGCATTTGCATACTTTGTGATCCTTTTTCTTGATTCTTATTTGGTTTTCTCTACGTGCAGTTTTGGAGCTTGTCGTGATCTCCAAGACAAGTTCAAGTTTATCAAAAAAGGGATTTTGCATAAGCAGGGCAAAATCCTCGCATCAACTCTGGTCGGTTCCCATGGAGGAGGCCCCTTCGGGAGTTATTCTCCTTCATGTTCGTGTCGTTCGGGAGTTTCGATCCTGACCGGCGGGAGTGGCCTGAGAGCTCCGGGTGAAAATCTAAGCACCACTCGGGTGGGTGGCGGTGACGGCTGCATCGCTATCTTCTTGAACGCAGCGCCTTGGAGTTCTACCCCTCAAGGGGCAACGGGTTCGCGAAAGCCGGGCATGATGACGTCGTGGCCAGGGTAGGCGCACGGTGAGGTAGGGGCTCCGGGTGGTGGTGGTACGTCGAGGGGCGGCCTCTATCTCCCATGATCCAATGGGGTTGGGTTGTGGCCTTGCGTGGTTTTTCTGGTTGGCGACCTAGAGCTGTGTGGGCACCGAGTTCGTTGACCCGGCTGGTTCACCTTTGAGCCAAGCGAAAGTCAGTATCTTGCCACTACATCGGGGAGGCGACCTCGAGTTTGGCGTGATGTTCGAGATCTACGGGCAGTTCTCTAGGTAGATAAGGCTACGAGACACCTGTGTAGCGCAGCGTTGTGGCTCGCGTGCAGTTTTGGTGACGGATGGTGTAAGTCAGGGCGTCCGCCCGAATCCGGAGGTGTGTGTTTGTTGAGTTTGGTGGATTAAAATCGTGTGGATGACGGGTCTTCTCGCTTTTGTGCTTTTTCGGACCTAATTTTCTCATAAACAGTGCAACATACGATTTTGGACCCGATCCTTTTTATAAACCGGGTTAACTATCTTTTCCTATACAAATTATAGGAACGCCCTACCCTTTTTGAGAGGTTACCTGGAAAGAAAAAACCTACGGTCTACGGTCTAAAAAATATCTGGGAAGATGGAATTAGGGGAAATAGCAGGTGGCGCATGCCACAGACTGCTTTTATTTCTATAACTAGTTATGAACAATAAATGCACAAAATTGAGAAAAGGGAGTTCTTAGGAAAAGAAGCTAGTAAGGAAGGGAAGAAAGGAGAAGACACTGAGATGAATGACAGAGAGAAACAGGGAGAAGAAAAGGAGGAAGAGGAGCTGGTCGATTATGAAGATAGTCAAGATATTCTGCCTGCGCAGGAAAGTGAAGAGACTGATAAA
The DNA here is from genome assembly GCA_947311845.1 of Poa pratensis. Classification (NCBI taxonomy): domain Eukaryota; kingdom Viridiplantae; phylum Streptophyta; class Magnoliopsida; order Poales; family Poaceae; genus Poa; species Poa pratensis. Next base: position 75,824,096 of record CAMZMU010000037.1, on the reverse strand, counting down.
CCAGGATCACAAGAAGAAGAAGAAGAAGAAGAAGAAGAAGAAGAAGACAGTGGAGCAAAGGAGGTGTCCCAGGCTGCAGAAACAGGAAGATGCTGACAAAACCGAACTTGCAATGCAGAGGACGGCGAAGAAGAATGATATTTCAGAAGGGTCAATGACGAGGAATGCTTGAAAATGGTGTGAAGACACTAAAGACGGTGATACGGTGATATGAGAAGCTTTGTCTAGAAGTCATGGTTGGGCGCCAGATACTGCGAGATTAACTCTGTGATGGAGATGTTTTGTTGCAGTTTTGCAGGTATCTAATGCACCTAGTAGGATACTCTAATCCAAGCAAAAGACATTTAGAACCGAATGCAATATTATAGTGGAGAAAATAATTGCGGAAACATAGGAGGAGACATGCTCAGAGGGGGGATTACGCTTGCCTTGTTCAGCAGGCTGGTAATACGGGTCGTCAGGGTATTGCGATGGAACCCCGACTGCTTGATCTATCGATGCATAAAAACACCGGAAAGAAACAATCAATAACCACACATGCATAACAAATGCAATGCGCAGACACATGATGGCATGACATTTTTATGCACTGAAAATTACCATAACAATATCTAGCAATTTAAATGGGGTTCAGAAATAAGTATTTCAACAAGAGAAAATTATAACCCCACATTTAACTTAATGATTACCCTAACTTCTAAAAAGTACAGTACTGCAATTTTGTTCAAATATGCATGAAAATGATGCTACTGGATAGTTCATATTTTTCTGAGCATTTTGATATAAAGAACACATTTTTCTGATAAGCCATTAAAAAGTTATTGAATTTGCAAACTCCAAGAATGCTGCCACATTACCATACTCACTTAAACAACATTAAAACTAATTAGCCATGTTTGAAGAAATGGTGAAACATGTAGGATATTACTTGCTGGACATTTTGATGGGTCACACATAAGTTTTGGATCATTATTTTTAGAGTTATGAATTTCCCAAAAAGCTTTTCTATTCTGCCATTTTACTAAAGTTCAAGAAACAGCTATATAAGTTATTTAGTTGAACAAGAAAATGATGTTAACAGGTAAATTTGTTTCTGCTGATCATTTTGATATCTTATTTGCAATTTTTGGACAAATATTTCATGAGATATGAATTTTACAAGTTCTATATTTGAATATGGCTATTTATTTAAACTCCAGGGAAAACGTTTTAAAACGGGGTCACTGGGGCAGTGACTAGCCAAGGTGGCTGACACGGCAGGCCCATGCCAAGGTGGCGCTGACTGGGCGGAGAGGAGGCTGACCTGGCCACCACGCTCACTGACCGGTAGGGCCTCCACGGAGTCAAATAAACCAAAAATATTTGCCTCTGGAGTGCTGGGATTCGATCTCGCGTCTACTCAACGCAGCAGCGGCAGTCTAGCCACTGGGGTGGTGCGGGGTGATTGGTCGTAAATGGACCTGAATCTATTTGAGGTTAACGCGCGAAATCTACTGACAAAACTGAACCCGAAAGTTCAGTGTCGTTCGGCCGTGGACAGCGCCGGCGGCGACCACGCTCTGGCTACAGCGGCACGACGTACTACAGAGAGAGATAGAGGAAGGAAGGGGATGTGCAGGAGGACGGCGCGCTCACCCTAGACGCGTGAGACACCTCGGTGAAGATGGAGGAGGTCGGAGATGGCAGCGAGCGTGCTCGGAGCGCGGTGGCCGGAGCGGAAGAAGACGAGGACGGCCCGCTCGATTCGCGGCTTCCCGGCTCGATTCCTTGGACGAGGATGTAGAGGAAGAAGAGTCGGAGATGGTGACGTGCTTCGATCTGGACGGGGCGAGCTCAATCGACGGCGGCGAGCTCGGCAGCCATGGCTAGTCATCGGGTGCGAGTGGAGAAAGGAGAGGGGGAGGAGTGAGCCGGGCTAGGGTTAGGGTTCCTTGGGCACCTTGTTGTACCAGGCTTCGACGCTGAGATGGACGACAGCAGGGGAGGCGGCATCGTGCGGCTGAGCGTCGCCCTGCCATGGCTGTACCGCGCATACGTGATGAACAGAGGAAGAGGACGGCAATTTTGCGAGAAACCCCTGCCTCCTGTTTCGGTTAAGCAAATTATTATATCTCTTTAAAACAGTGAGTTTGTAGAATTTATTCGAGGCACTTGAACTATTTCAAAAATTATGAAAATATTTGAGTAGGCTCCCCATATCATGTAGAGCATCCACAAAAATTGGTGTTGTAAAATAAAATATTTTGAACCACATTTGATCATAGGGTTTGATTATGTTATTTTTGTTAAATCCAATTTGATACTCCTTTAGTAAGATAAAGCGGACGGAGAAAGTTTATGAGATTTTGGATGATATGGAGAAGATGGGATACTCTCCAAACAATATGGCATACACCTACATTCTAAAGACGACTAAAAAACCAAGAGATTTTATTACTTTGATTCAGAGGACGGAGGAATTGGGTTGTAAGTTGGACTCTGACACATCACACATACAACTTAATATTGAACCTTTATGTCAGTATGGAATATGAAAAGGACGTACACCAAGTGTGGGAGGAGATGGAGAGGAATAGATCAGGTCCAGACCAGTGTTCATTCACTATTATGATTCATGGATTTCATTCCCAGGGAAAGCTGGACCAGGCTATGGAATGTTCACATGACAATGAAGTTGAGAGGGATGACTCTAGAACCAAGAACCATGATATTGGTGAAAGCATTACATATGAAGAAATATAAGGCCTGCCTTAGAAGATCGATCTCCAAGCAGGACCGGGAAGAATCTAAATCTGGATGGACTATCAGGACTATTCCATGTTCACAATAGTTCACCATCAGATTCTGATCGATTCGCCAATCCTAGCAGAAGGTACTGGGCACTATGGTTTACAGAACATAATCTAGGCTGCCAGCGTTCAGCTCATGATGCCCAGTCTTGAGCTTAAAAATCCGCAAGAGAAGAATCATCGAAAAACATGATGCCCCAAAAGTTATGCCTTTTGAAATGTCATAGCAAGATATGTTAGGATGAGTTGAGAAGCCGCATCACACGTATCTCCTGCCGTGGCGTCCGTACGACGGCCCATGTGACGGTGGGCACATCACACCGGGGCGGACGCAATCAGCAGCACGCAGCACGACGATTTCCTCGATAGATGACGACCTTCCTTTAAACGTGGCATGTGCACCGCACGCCACGTCCCCACTAGACCCATGGCTTGAGATATAATGATAGCAAGACAAAAAAATAAATCGTGCTCATAGGTTTGGGTCACCGCACGCCTACATCCTCTCAGAGGGAGGCGCAGCCAGACTTCATGCTGATTGCGCTCAACATGGAGGAGTTTGCTTGCTAGCATGTTGGTATCCTCCAATATCTCACATAGTTGAACGTTGCAACTACACTAGTTACTAATGGGTACTAACATGGTCTAGCTAGCTAGCTTATTGACATGCACTCAGCTTAGTTGCAAATGAAATCAGTCGAACATATATAGAGAAGCTTTGTTCCTGCAACAATGAATGGTATGCGTGTATAAGCATGAGCACTAGGAATTCAAGAGGCCTATAAGCATGATTAAGTCTAAACCGCGTGAGTACATCACACATTTGTTCACAAAAAACAGCATGGGTTATTTTGTGAATAACTGAATCAGAATTTTGGCTAGGTATAGAAAAATATCATGTTTACTGAATGCTTATAATCTAGGTAACCCAGGAGTATTGTAGGAGTAGGCTTTTTGGGTGAGTGGTGGCTGAAAAGCTACTGAGATTTCCTAACATAGTTTGGCCCAAGCAACTTGAAATGGTATGAACACAAGACTTAGACCACCCTACATTGTGTCGATGGTTCATATCATATTGTATGATCATACAACATGATGACCAAAAGAAGGTTTCGTTGAAAGGGAAGGAAACTTCAGTCAGCCAAACTGAAATAACAAAGTCGTATAGAATGACCATACTTCACCAACAATGGTCTCAATGACTGATTTATTTGCCAGAATAAGAATGACTGAATTCTAGATGAGCTGATAAATATATACTGAATTGTTGAACATCATTTGGGGATAAATACACCACATTCTTGTACGCACTTTTGTACTTTTATCTGGTTAAAGGGAGATGAGTTTTTTGTTCTTTCTGAATGTGTTCCTTTGTGGACAATTGGACACTTCACCTGATGGCTTTAGTGATGCCCCATAGTTTTGGCATGACTAGTTTTGTATTTTCTTGATAATGATGATTAGTTTCGTAAGAGGTTTATAGTGGTCTTCTAATGTAGTAGCAACCGTGGAACTAATGTAGTGATTTGTAACTAATCAACTAGCACTACTACTACATTAGCAAAAGCAGGACGCACCCCAATCTGCACATCAGCGCTTCCTCTTGCGTGACCTTGTTGCCGCCTCCGGTCGGCACCCGCTGCTGTCATCCTCCGACTCCAATGGTCTGGTGTGCTCTTGTTGTTGTGTTCGGTCGGCTACCGCCTATGGCAGTGGAGGTTGTTCCCTCCCGCGTGGTTGTGGTACCATCACCCATTGTCTACGGTTGTCTCTTCTCAATCTGGCCTCGCAGTGTTTACCAGGGTGAGACGGCGGTGGTGACTTCAAGACCGAGGTGGCGTCTGTTGGTGGGCGGCAAGATTGGCGGAGCGCTACAGATTGTCCGGGATGTGGTTTTTTGGGGTTGGGAGAAATCCATGTCATTTTGGCACCGAAGAGGGTGACGCTTGAGAGTGTCACCCTTCCTTCTTGAAGGGCGTCGGGTGTACCTCTTCCCCACTCCTCGGAGCGTACCGGGGGAAACCCTAGGACCAGGCCGGGCAGCAGTGTCGTCGTCGTCGCTTTCCTTCTTGGAGGTGTTGTTTGGTATGCGGCGATTTAGAGCGCTAGGATCGTGGTGGGAATACGCTGGAGAGGACGCAGCGGTTGCGAGTCACTTTCGTTTTCGTTGATCCGCCGTTGTTGGCGTTGTTTTCTCTTTTTTCTCTCTCTTTCCTTTTGGGCTTAACTGTGATGTTTGCCCCAGCAGTGGTCTCAAAGTTGTATCGGGTGGTTGCTATATAATATAGCGGGGCGAAAGCCTATTTCTTCTTCTTGCGTGACTGCCACTGTTTCAGGACGAACTGGATGACCTCCTCCAGTTCCATAGCTCCGGCACGATGTAGTGTCCGCTGGGGCCGTACTCGTTGATCTCAACCAGCACATTGGTTACCAAAGCGTAGATTTTCTTGCCCGTTCTCTTATTTTAACTTGTGGAGCTTCTCATCATTTTCCAAGTGATTATAGAAGCACTTCATCATAGAGAATAGTTGTCATGTATAAAATTTTAAACTTTGAGTTCATGTGAAGGGAATCAATGTCAATTATGATTTCTGAAGAAGGCATAAATTCATTTTGGCTCCCGGGTGCATTTGCTCAGGTTATTTTTTCCAAAATTAAACAGATGCAAAAACACTTCGAAAAAATCTGGAAAACAAAACTAGACACAAACATATACAAGTTTTAAACATTCTTGCAAAATTCCAGAACGAAGTAACAGTTTCTGTGGTCTGTGAAGAAAAGACAAAATCTATGGCCGAAATGAGATTTAAAATACATGTTTTAAATCCTGGATTTGTCTTTTTTGCACAGACCGTTTAAATCTATGGCCGAGTGTTGAAAACTTGTATAAGTTTTTTTCTAAATTTGTTCACAGTTTTTAGGTGTGTTTTCATATTTTTTTTAATTTTGAAAAGCATAACAGGAGCATATGCACGGGTGAAAAAAACGCCTTGCCCGAATCACTGTCTATTATTCTATTTTCTTATTCTAGATAGCTTAGGTATAGTAATATAGCTATTTAATATTATTAACTGGAAAAGAGAAATATTGAGTTAAGTTTGTGTGAGATAAATAAATATCATGATGCCCATTTCGCAGGCTGACTAAGTTAATAATTTCAAGTTTTGTGTTTAGGAAAGAACATAACATGTTTGCTGACTGCAAACTCAGGGGAACAAAAAGCAATAGATAATCTTAGCGTCACGCCTTTGTATTTGCTAAATTATATGTTTCGTCGTTTGAATCCCAGCTGAGGCTATCTATCTCACTAAGTTTGTTTACTGAGACAAATAACAGGAGGTTTTTGAGCAAGATCCCGATGTCAACATCCAAGTGGTGAGCAGGGTTAACGGGGAAATGGAATAGAGTCGTTTCAGGATTCAGTTTTTCGACGTCCAGCCAACACGCGCTCCTTCGCTTAGCTGGCTGGCCTCCTGCCCATTCGGTCCAATCTTCAAGAGTAGTGCGAAGTGGGCTTGAGAAGCTGCGTCGGTCCATGTGACACTGGGCACATGACACCGTGCCGGGCGTGATCAGCACGCAGCACGGCAATTTCGTCGATGCTTCCTTTACGACTTACGGAGTTGGGTTGCAGACCTATCCACCGCACACCACGTCCCCACTAGACTCATGGCTTGGGATATACTGATAGCCAAGCAAAACAATACATCATGCTCATGTTAGACTTGTAATACGTAGACTCTGTAATTCGTACGTATAGGAGTATGGAGTAGTACTCCACCTCCGTATGTGCTCCCTGTACAATGCCACGTGATGGGCTTTTCATCACTATATTAACACGAAGCTGATCGCCCTAACGGGTACGATCGTTCTACCAAAGATTCACATGGTATCAGAGCAGGTTCTTCTGAGACCTAGCTGCCGAAACCCTAAGACCTAGCCGCCGCCGCCGCCATATAGTTGCCGCCGCCGCCGCCGCCACTCAAAACCACGACCAAGACAAAGCCAAACCGCCGCCGCCGCATAGACTGCCGCCGCCGCCCTACAATCACGAACACGACCAAGACTCGCCGCCGCCCAAGACCAAGATCACGACCAAACCCTCTCCGCCGCCATAATGTCGTCGTCGTCATCGGCACGTGCTCTGGCCGCCGATCTGGGTAACCCTCCCACTCTCCTCCTTACCCGGAGCAACTTCTTGTTCTGGAAAGCTCTTGTGCTTCCTCCTCTCCGAGGTGCACAGGTGACAGGCCTGCTCGACGGCACCGACGTCGCGCCCGCCAAGACCACGGAGATGGAGGATGAAGACAAGACGAAGAAGACCGTGGCGAATCCCGCGTATGCCGCCTGGATCGTCAAAGATCAGCAGGTGATGGGGTGGATCCTCCAAACCCTCTCACCCGGGATGCTTGCCCACGTGCTCGAGCACACCTCCACGGTGCAGGTGTGGAGCACGATCTCTGCCATGTTTACCTCGGTCTCGAGGTCGAAGGTCACCCACCTTCGGACAGCCCTGAACAAGACCAAGAAGAAGAAGAACATGACGACCGCCGAGTACTTCACCACAATGAAGGGCTTCTGCTCCAAGCTCGCCGCCGCCGGAAAGCCAATTGATGACGACGAACTAATCGGTTATATTCTTCATGGCCTTGACAGTTCGTACAATGATGTTGTTGCAGCAGTGAATGGACAGCGCAGCACCTCTCTCGACGATCTGTTTGCTCAGGTCGCCGCACATGACATGCGTCGGGAGATTCTCTCCGACGAAGAAGATGCGCTGCCGGCGCAAACCTTCACCTCCTCCGCTCACCTGGCTCGTGGTGGCAACGAGCAGGGTCGCTCGGGTGGTGATCGTGGACGCCGTGATGGACCCCGACGCGATGATGGAGGCCCCTGGCGCGATGGCACCCGTGACGGCCGCCGAGATGATGGCGGCCCATGGCGTTCCCGTGATGACAGAGGACGCCGTGATGATGGCGCGTGGCGTTCCCGTGATTACGGACGCCGTGATGGTGGCGATGTTGCTCGCCGCGATGGTGGTGGCAGCCGCCGTGATGGCGGCAATGCGGGAGGACGCCGTGATGATCGGCGCGATGATGGGCATGGTGGTCGCCGTGGGCGCGCCCCAACTCCATATGTCAACGTAACCTGCCAAATCTGCAAAATTCACGGGCACCCAGCAAGCGATTGCTGGTGGCGCTACCAAGACCGTGACGAGTCTGTTGATGAAGATCGTGAAGAAAAGAATGTGCATCTCGCTTCCTATGGAGTTGACACCAATTGGTACCCCGACACCGGCGCCTCAAACCACATCACATCCGAGCTGAGCAAGTTGTCCACTCACGACAAGTACAAGGGATGTGATCGCGTCCACACTGCTGATGGAAACGGTATGCAAATAAGCAACATTGGTTATTCAACATTGTGCACTCCCCATGCATCCTTTCATCTTAAAATTTTTTTGCACGTTCCAAATGCTACTGCAAATCTTCTATCTGTCCGTAAGCTTACACTTGATAATCACATATTCTTTGAGTTTCACCCACATTTCATTTTGATCAAGGACCAGGAAACAAGGAGAATTCTGTTTAAAGGCCCATGTCATGGTGGTCTTTATCCGCTAGTGTCGTTCTCTACCGGATCCTCCAAGCATGCCTTCATTACAATAAAGCCGTCGTCATCCACTTGGCATCGGCGTTTAGGACATCCTTCATCATTTGTGGTTCAGCAAGTTCTTAGAAGTAATAAAATTTCCTACACTCCTGAAATAAGCCCATACATCTGTGACTCTTATCAGTTAGCTAAGAGCCACCAGTTGCCATATCCTGTGTCCACTAGTGTTTCCACTGTTCCGCTAGAACAAGTGTTTTCTGATGTATGGGGTCCAGCACCTGAGTCTGTTGGCCAACACTCTTATTATGTAAGCTTTATCGATGATTTTAGTAAGTTCACTTGGATATATTTGCTTAAGAAGCGTTCTGAGGTGTTCCAAGTTTTCCTTAATTTTCAGCAACTTGTTGAGCGAAAGTTTGATAGGAAAATCATCACCATGCAAACTGATTTGGGTGGTGAGTATGAAAAACTTAATAGCTTCTTCCAAAAGATAGGTATTTCACACCATGTCTCTTGCCCACATGCCCACCAACAAAATGGTTCCGCTGAGCGCAAACACCGTCATATTGTTGAAGTTGGTCTTGCTTTGCTTGCCAATGCCTCCATGCCTCTCAAATTTTGGGTTGAAGCCTTCCTCACTGCCACCTTTCTCATAAACTTGCTTCCAAGTAAAGTCATAAATATGGACACACATGTTGAACGTCTTCTTCATACAAAACCGAATTATGATTCTTTTAGAGTGTTTGGATGTGCTTGTTGTCCCAATCTACGACCATACAACAAAAGAAAACTTGCTTTCCGTTCCACACGATGTGTGTTTCTGGGTTATAGTCCACGTCACAAAGGAGTAAAATGTTTAGAAGTCTCCACTGGAAGAATCTATATTTCCCGTGATGTTGTGTTTGATGAGAGTGTGTTTCCGTTCGCCTCTCTTCATCCCAATGCCGGTGCTCGTCTTCGCAAAGACATACTTCTTTTATCCTCCTCCACCACATCAAATATTGGGGATGCACATGTTGAAGAGTATATGAGTTTGCCTATTATACCTGTTGTTACTGATGCTCAAGATGCGGAAAATATAGTCCCAGCAGATGCGTGCGTCAAGCAGAAGGAACCAGAAAAAAATTCGGTGCCAAACCATGCTGAAACGGTGTCAAACAAGCAAAGAAATCAGCCAAGAAAAGACAACCGCGATCCCGAGGATAATCCGATCCTCGCTGATCCCCATGCAGATGCTGGCGTAGGTGGTCACGTTGATTACGAGGAGGATTCTGCCTCCTTGTCGGATGCGTCGGACGCGCATGATTCCGAGCCGCCGTCGCCGTCCGTGCACACGCCACGGTCCCCTCGCCAGCGAACGACGAACCGGACGGCGCCACGTCCCCGCGTCGTGCCCACTCCCGACCCCGCCTCGGTCTTCGTCGCCAGGGCCGCATGCACCTCGGTCTTCATCGCCAGGGCCGCATGCTGAAGATTCCGCTGGCGACACGTCACCACGGTCCCCTGCGCACGGGAGCCTGTCTGCCCATGCAGACGACGACGCGGAGGAATCTCCTCTGCCCCATGATGATGCTGCCGCCAGCCCTGGCGGATCTTCTGCGCAAGGTTCCGCTGTGGGCTCTCCTGCTCCAACACCACCTCCACCGCCTCGTGAACCACGAACTCGCCTGCAAAAAGGTATACGTCAGCCTCAAGAAAAATTACTGATGGTACTATACGGTGGGGTCTGTTTATGTCTGCAGATGAACCACGCACGCTCTCGGAGGCGCTTGAGGATGATCGTTGGCGCAAGGCAATGGAAGAAGAGTACAATGCTCTCATGCAAAATAAAACATGGCACCTCGTTCCTTCACATCACACTAAAATCTCATTGACTGTAAGTGGGTATATCACGCTAAGAAACATGCAGATGGAACTGTTGACAGGTACAAAGCACGCTTCGTGGCAAAGGGATTCAAACAGAGATATGGCATAGACTATGAAGATACCTTCAGTCCTGTGGTGAAAGCAGCAACCATTCACATTGTCTTGTCAGTTGCTGTTTCCAGAGGATGGAGTTTACGGCAGCTAGATGTCAAGAACGCGTTTTTGCATGGCGTTCTGGAAGAGGAAGTATACATGAAACAACCCCCAGGTTTTGAAAATCCACAAACTCCACATCATATATGCAAACTTGATAAGGCTTTGTATGGTCTCAAGCAGGCCCCTCGAGCATGGTACTCCAGACTCAGCACCAAGCTGCAACAGCTTGGTTTTGCTCCCTCCAAGGCTGACACCTCACTCTTTCTTTACAACAAGTCTGATGTTATGATATTTGTTCTAATCTATGTTGATGATATTATAGTCACCAGCTCATCAGACCAGGCCATCTCTGCTCTTCTTCGTGATTTAAATGATGATTTTGCTCTCAAGGATTTGGGCGATTTACACTTCTTCTTGGGTATTGAAGTGAAGAAGACTCGGTCTGGCTTGTTGCTCACACAGGAAAAATATGCTTCAAACTTGCTTGCTAAAGTTGGTATGAAAAAATGTGCACCTTGCCCTACACCTTTATCCTACACTGAAAAGTTATCTCTAACCATGGGGACTCCTCTTGGTCCTGATGATAGTACACATTACAGAAGCATTGTAGGTGCTTTACAGTATTTGACGCTGACACGTCCTGATATTTCCTTCTCAGTAAACAAGGTTTGTCAATATTTGTATGCACCTACAACTACACATTGGACAACTGCCAAGAGAATATTAAGATATGTTAAGGGTACATTACATGTTGGACTTACTTTTCAGAAGTCCTCATCCACACTTTTGAGTGCTTTCTCAGATGCAGATTGGGCAGGCTGTCTTGATGATAGGAGGTCAACTGGAGGTTTTGCTATTTTTATAGGGCCGAATCTGGTTTCCTGGTGTGCACGCAAACAGAAAACTGTGTCAAGATCAAGCACTGAAGCTGAATATAAGTCTCTTGCTAATGCTACAGCTGAGTTAATATGGGTTGAAGTGGTCCTAAATGAACTTGGTGTTAAGTTGAAGGAAAAACCATGCCTATGGTGTGATAATTTGGGTGCTACATACTTGTCAGCTAACCCTGTGTTTCATGCTAGGACTAAGCATATTGAGATTGACTATCACTTTGTTCGTGAAAGAGTTGCAAAAAAGTTGCTTGACATCAAGTTCATCTCCAGCAAAAACCAAGTTGCAGATGGGTTCACCAAGGCTTTGCCAGTCAAGAATTTACATGAATTTATGCGTAATCTCAACCTCTCACAAGGTTGTGATTAAGGGGGGCTGTTAGACTTGTAATACGTACTCTGTAATTCATACGTGTAGGAGTATGGAGTAGTACTCCACCTCCATATGTGCTCCCAGTACAATGCCACGTGATGGGCTTTTCATCACTATATTAACACGAAGCCGATCGCCCTAACGGGTACGATCGTTCTACCAAAGATTCACAGCTCATAGGTTTAGGTGACCGCAGGCCTACATCGTCTCAGAGGCAGGCGCAGCCACACTTCGTGCTGATTGCTCTCAATCTGGAGTACTTCGCTTGCTAGCGTGTTGGTATCCTCCCATATCTCACATAACTGAACGTTGCAACTATACAAGTTACTAATGAGTAGTAACATGATAGAGTATAACTAAGCACAAAGATTGACGCAAGATAGCTAGCTAGCTTATTGACATGCACTCAGCTTAATTGCAAACGAAATCAGTCGAACATATATAGAGAAGATTGAGCACTAGGCACTCAAGAGTCCTATAAGCATGATCAAGTCTAAACCGCGTGAGTATATCACACGTTTTGTTCACAAAAACCAGCATGGGTTATTTTATGAATAACTGAATCAGAATTTTGTCCACGTGTAGAAAAATATCATGTTTAAAGACATGATATTATAGGTACCCATGAGTATTGCAGGATTAGGCTGGTTGCTGTTGCTGAGTTGTAACATGAGAGTAACTTCATTTCAAGACGAATCTAATAATACCGAGTCTCATAAATGTTGACACTTCTCCCTATAAAGCTATTAAAGTTTGACTTACCACAAATGGTACAACTACACTTACTCGTGAACGAAGGGGAGTACATCTTTGATTTGACTAATCAAATAGGATAATAAAAAATTAAATTCGCATATTATTCCACAGGTTTACAACATATCTGAAGCCCACCCCGTAAGTCGCTTCTCCTTGACAACTCGAGGTGCACCCAGTGTGGATGGTTTCTGGCCATTGGTGGTTGGATGACCTCGTCGGCAGGGTGTCAGTCGCTGAAGAGCGATGACAATGACACTGGTGGGCAAGCTAACGGCGACCCTTATTTTCAGCAGTGTGTGCAGCTTGTATTTTTATCCATGTGGTTGTTTGTGTCCTCGTGGCGGTCGTGATCCTTAACAGTCAGCGAGTATGTTATTTCGGTTTTTGGCCGGCTTGCCGTTAATTAACTGGCCAACTCTCTCCTTCTTGATCAGTGAAAATGACAACTCTTTTGCTCTTTTATAAAAAATATTTTTCAACACTTGAACAAAGACATGGTTTAACCAACTTAAATTGGGCACATGCAGTATATTAACTGGTAAAAGTTGACACAGGTCTAGAAAAAAGCAAAACTAAACAAGGTGAGAAACAAAGTATCACACAGTATACAAGGTCATGCTCATCGGTTGCATTACCAGGTTATAAAACAAATTATCAAGAGCTCAGTTCCAGATCATACGGATTGAGAGCAAGGCATGAAGCAAGTACAGACAATGCGTACTCGATGATGCCTTCGATCGCTTTTTTCCTAGTCAATTCCCTATCTCAGTTGAATTACCACATCCCACCATGGAATAGATGGACAGAGTTGGCCTCTCTAAACTCTATGAGGGACTTTTAGTCTTGTACCCCCTTAATTTACATTGCCTAGTTAAAACTACCCAACAAACACGCTGCAATGCAAAGTGGTCTTGAGAAGCTGCGTCTGCCAGTATCTCCTGCCGTGACGCCCATAGGAAGCCCATGTGACTGTGGGGACATGACCATGACTTGGGATATACTGATCGCCAAGCAAAACAACGATACAACGTGCTCATAGGTTTAGGTGGCCGCACGCCTTAATCCTCTCAGAGGGAGGCGCAGCCACACTTCGTGTTGATTGTTCTGAACCTGGAGTACTTTGCTTGCTAGCATGTTGGTATCCTCCCATATCTCACATAACTGAACGTTGCAACTATACTAGTTACTAATGAGTACTAAAATGGTGGAGAATAACTAACTAAGCATAGAGATTGACGCAAGCTAGCTACCTAGCTTATTGACATGCACTCAGCTTAATTAGTTGAAAATGAAATCAGTCGAACATATATAGAGAAGCTTTTCTTCCTGCAACAATGAATGGTACACGCGTATAAGCATGAGCACTAGGAACTCAAGAGGCCTATACGCATGATGAAGTCTAAGCCGCGTGAGTACATCACACATTTTGTTCACAAAAACCAGCACGGATTATTTTTGTGAATGAATTTTGTCTAGGTATAGAAAACTATTATGTTCACTGACTGCTTAATCTAGATAACCCATGAGTACTGTAGGAGTAAGCTTGTTGGTCAGTGGTGGCTGATGAGCTACTGAGTTTTCCTGACATAGTTTGGGCCCAAGCAACTTGAAATGGTATGAACACAAGGCTTAGACCACCCTGCATCGTGTCGACGGCTCGTATCATATTGTATAATCATAGATCATGCTGACCAAAAGAAAGTTTTCTCGAAAGGGAAAGAAAACTGCAGTCAGACAAACTGAAATAGTAAAGCCGTACCGAAATTCTCTGGTAGCATTGTCACTACTCAGTAGATAATAACAACCATTTGGTAGCTTGGTGCAATGAAAGAGTTATTTTTGTTCTTTCCAGTAATATCTTTACCCAACTATCATAAGAATCACCATAGAAAATGCAACACAAATTGTTTCAGTGATAACAGAAATAGCTGCATAAAATGCAAAATTCAATGGAAATGCATTCCGGCTGGTACAACATAAAACGATCTCGCCGGTGCATAACACTGTTTCGTTCGAGAGGACTACATAACACCTTTGGAGATGCTTGTTTTAGTAGAAGCATGCATCCGAATTTGGCGACACGTACCTGTCAATAGACACATGAGCACACCATCAGTATAAATTAATGTGGGGGAGACGTACGTGATCAAGGGATAATTTCTGAGATAAACCAAGATACTCACATTGGTCCAGTCAATGAGTATCGTCGGTTTTTTCAATAAAACCATTTGACATGTATACCATCAGAAGGGCAACGATGGTCAATGATGTCACCACCGTTGGTGAGGTTTTGGGCATGAGATTTCTCGTCGCACTTGTGGGCCGTGTAGCACAGCATCTCCACCCACACTTGGAAAATCATCGCCGTGATTCCATCAGCATTCCCGTCCTGCGCCATGTGGATCAGCATTATGGCAAGCCGACACCCTTTGTCCCATGTTATATTGGTGGAACGTTGTTCTGATCTTCTGTCCGGCGAATTGTTGACCGGAGACGACACACCAATGACGATTGCTTCAAGTGGAGATCCTTCCATCAAAGCATCTACCATTTGCTCCAGGTTGTATCTTTTGTCATCACCGCCGACAGCGTCGTGGCACAGCTGGACATAACTGTCGCGAGTAACGGGGTAAGGTAGCATGTAGGGACGTGCGGCAAGCAGGAAAAACATGTAATTGGAGAGGTTATTGGACGCAAAGATTTTGTACGAAAGTGCTTGCGTATCCTGTAGGCACCAGTGCATGTAGGCAGCGGTGGCGATCAAACATGTAATTGTTAAGGATGCTATCAGCCAGTTCCAGCTGGAATCCGGAGATCAAGCTGTCCAGTTGCTCATTCTTAATTTCCCCTACAGCATGCAGGCCCTGTGCTCTGCTGATGTGGTCAACCTCGCCATCTTTAGCTGTAGACACTAGGTCCAACACCTTGTCGATGACACCCTGCATCACAGGCGTGGACCTGGAGTAAACCATGGAGTCCCACCAGTCCTCCCGCCCCATCCATGTAGCCATTTTGCTGCCTGTACTGTGGCCAGAGTGACGGAAGACTTGAGAGATGGTGTGCTGCCGCATGGAGCCCGACCAGTATGCAGCACTTCGGTAAAGTTGCCTAACTGTCCGGGTGATGCGCCGTTCAGCGATTGCAAACATCCGAGTGCCATTTCCATTCGAACAGCAGCGCGACTGTCCAAATGGAGAACACGGCCCTCAGAATTGACATCCTCTTCTCTATAAACAGCATCCTCGCCTCTCCGCCTCCTCATTGCTGCATGGAACATGAGTAGTGCCAAGACGGTCAAAGGAAGCGAGATGACACGGATGAACATGCCAAACAGTGTATGGATCACCGCGGCCTTGGTGTACTCTGCTGTATAAGTCCTGGCACTTCTGTTGATTTTCACGTAGCGTGTCGGCCCCTTGAACATCTGCTTGGGAATGTGCAACAGCGAGTGAGCGATGATGCATACGTCGTCTTCTGATGGTCCCACTGTCGTATAGGTGCTGCTACGGAGGAATCTTCTTCCTTCTGCTCACCCTGAAAATCCTTGTAGCTCGTGGCGGATAGGCTGCTACTGGAATATTTGTCGGCGCTCCATAGCGACCACACTCTTTCCCCGTACTTGAGAACCCCGACCACGGACATGGCGATGGTGGCCCAACGGAGCCAAGATGGCAGGGAGAAGATAGAAGACGTGTACAGTATGTAGGCAGCTCCGAGGACCTGCACCACGAAGGTCTGCAGGTGACGCAGCCACAGTCGGTTATCCTCGATGGCATAGGCGGTGATGTTGTCCTGGCCGCCAAGGTGCACCAGAAGCAACGGCGCCCACAGCGCCATGAGGTGGTGCTCAAGCCTCCTGGCCAGAACGGACATGTGCCCCAGGGCGTATATCGCCGTCGTGTCGGCCGCCGTGTACCCTAACCAAATGATGACCTTTACCACGCCCCAGCCGTCTTTGCGTCGACGGATATCTGCCAACAGGAGAAGCGTGACCTGCACTAGGAAGCTCAGCAGCACCATCACATGGATCCCCCATTCATACCAGAACAACACTACCGGCTGCGCTCCCGCCATTGTTTCTCTGCCAAAATGGACAAGGAGTGAGCATATCCACCCCGCAACCTCGAAAATATGTCCGCTACACCCAAATTATCCTAAAATATGTCCGCTTTGGGGTGTCGGACGCTGGGTGCTGCCCACACCAGCATCCCAAAACGGCTGGCTCATTTTCATTTTTGATCATTTCTTTCACAAGTTGCAACACATCTAGCAAAAACGGATAAAATTAAACAAAATTTCACAAGCAACATTTAAACTTGACCGAAATTTCAACTAAATCTTATATCTAGCGGCGCTTCCAGCTCCGCCGTGGGGAACATGGAGGCTGCTAGTTGGTCGCCCATGTTGGTCCCAGTCGACGGCGGTCTTGAGGAACATGCATGCCTCTCGAGTAACTTGCAAGCCTCTAGGTTACCGACCTTGCCTGAGTGTCGCGGAGTTTGATCTAGCGGTGCCTCTCCTTCTCTGGTGGGGTAGGTGCCGGTGCTTCAGGAGGCTACTCGTCGTCCGACGTGAATCACTCCGGAGGAGACAACGACATGCCGACAGGGAGGACGAAGCTGCCGAGGCGCGCCTAGTACTTTGCGCCTTGGATTGACTTTCGCTATCTTCTTGAACACAGCGCCTTGGAGTTCTACCCCTCGAGGGGCAACGGGTTCGCGAAAGCCGGGCATGATGACGTTGTGGCCGGGGTAGGCGGACGGTGAGGTAGGGGCTCCGGGTGGTGGTGGTACGTCGAGTGGCGGCCTCTATCTCCCACGATCCAATGGGGTTGGGTTGTGGCCTTGCGTGGTTTTTTTTGGTTGGCGACCTAGAGCTGTGTGGGCACCGAGTTCGTCGACCCGGCTGGTTCGCCTTTGAGCCAAGCAAAAGTCAATCTTGCCACTACATCGGGGCGGCGACCTCGAATTTGGCGTGATGTTCGAGATCTGCGGGCAGTTCTCTGGGCAGATAAGGCTACGAGACACCTGTGTAGCGCAGCGTTGTGGCTCGCGTGCGGTTTTGGTGACGGATGGTGTAAGTCAGGGCGTCCGCCCGAATCTGGAGGTGTGTGTTTGTTGAGTTTGGTGGATTAAAATCGTGTGGATGACGGGGCTTCTCGCTTTTGTGCTTTTTCGGACCAAATTTTCTCATAAACAGTGCAACATATGATTTTGGACCCGATCCTTTTTATAAACTGGGTTAACTATCTTTTCCTATACAAATTATAGAAACGCCCTACCCTTTTTGAGAGGTTACCTGGAAAAAAAAACCTACGGTCTACGGTCTAAAAAATATCTGGGAAGATGGAATTAGGGGAAATAGCAGGTGGCGCATGCCACAGACTGCTTTTATTTCTATAACTAGTTATGAACAATAAATGCAGAAAATTGAGAAAAAGGAGTTCTTAGGAAAAGAAGCTAGTAAGGAAGGGAAGAAAGGAGAAGACACTGAGATGAATGACAGAGAGCAACAGGGAGAAGAAAAGGAGGAAGAGGAGCTGGTCGATTATGAAGATAGTCAAGATATTCTGCCTGCACAGGAAAGTGAAGAGACTGATAAACCAGGACCACAAGACTCTTTTGCAGACAAGGTTGTAGAAATTACAGGGACAAACAAGGAGCAGAAGAAGTAGTAGAAGAAGTAGTAGAAGAAGAATGTTGAGACAGTGGAGCAAAGGAGGTGTCCCAGGCTGCAGAAACAGGAAGATGCTGACAGAACCGAACTTGCAATGCAGAGGACGGCGAAGAAGAATGATATTTCGGAAGGGTCAGTGACGAGGAATGCTTGAAAATGGTGTGAAGACACTGAAGACGGTGATATGAGAAGCTTTGTCTAGAAGTCATGGTTGGGCGCCAGCTACTGCGAGATTAACTCTGTGATGGAGATGTTTTGTTGCAGTTTTGCTGATCTTAGGTGATCTCTTATGTGGGAGGTTCAGTGTTTGCTTAGCATTTTGCTGAAACTGTGGTTAACTTCTAAAAAAACTTAGTATGTTTTAGAAGCTATAGCCATGTAATAAGCGTTTACGATGCTTTCGCTTTTCCTTTCTGTTTTTACTCTACTTTCCAAACTTTTGTAATGGTGAGCGGTTTCTTTATATGAAATCGACGGGATGCTCGTTTGGTCAAAAAAAGTTATGAACAATAAGTCAGCCACGGCTGCCGTTGGTTTTTTTTCTTTGCGAATGTACTGTTGGCATTGATTTGATTACACACGAGGAACGAGGCTGTGGGTCCTCGATACTGATAACATCATGTAGTGAGTAACTTGGATCAAAACTTAAAACTAAACGCGGAACTTTGTGATATACATTTACCGAAAATAAGTTAAGTACTCCCTCTACTTGACGAGATATATGCATGATATATCTAGGATGTGCATATAGAGTGGAAAGAAAGAAGGCTCATGAGAGTGGACTTTTGGCTCCCGAGCTACATGGAGCTCGTTATTTTGAAAAAATCGAAATTCATATTTTTTAGTTTCCAAAAATCGCGCAACAAATCACAGGTGTAGATAGACTCGAGACACACAAGCATGCATTTTTTTGACTTCAAATTCATTGTATTTTGGGCTGTGCAAAAAGACAAATTCTGACAGATTTCAAAATTTTGAATCCGGTTATTTAGATCCAGAAATTTGTCTTTTAGATCTAGGCCAGAATAATTCGAATTTGGAGTTGAAACTTGGTACGATTGTAGATCTGCAAATTATCTACATCCGGGAATTTGTTCATGATTTATGGAAACTTAAAAATGTCGATTTTGAATTTTATTTAAAAACGAGCTCCATGTAGCTCGGGCTCTAAAAGAGGTTTTCGGAAGGCTCATACCTATCAATGACCCACTTCTGATAACGACAGCACGGCTGCTCTCTGCATGAAGGAAATTAGAGCCACTCAGTCAGCCAGTTTTTCTTTTTCGAAACGGTAGAAAGTATATGTATTACACCAAAGCACAGAAGAACAGATTACAGAACTCCGACCATTAGAACTAGAAAAACTACAGAAGGGAGCCCGACGACGGATCAGACGAGAACTCAACGACGCGACCGCAGTAAAGGTACACAACACAAGAGGATGGATTTCACCCAACGAGAATCGTATATTTTGCAAAGTTTTAAATCACCGGCTATATCTGGGCTATAGCGGCGCTATAGCGTCCAG
Source organism: Poa pratensis (assembly GCA_947311845.1). Lineage (NCBI taxonomy): Eukaryota > Viridiplantae > Streptophyta > Magnoliopsida > Poales > Poaceae > Poa > Poa pratensis. Next base: position 75,804,449 of record CAMZMU010000037.1, on the reverse strand, counting down.
GAAGACCTCCCGTTACAGCTACGTACATCAAGCGCTAACTGGGATAATGCGTTAATAGCGCCGCTAAATTGGTTCTCCTTTCCTCTCTGTTCCTCCTTTCAGAGAGAGAGAAGCGGCCTGGCCAAAATTTTCGCCTAATTGACCCAGCACGCGTAACCTAGCCGCAATTCCTCCTTTCCTCTCTGTTCTCTCCTCCAGAAAATGGCGGCGCATCGGCGGCGACCCTGGCCACGCTCGGCGGCGACCAAGGCGGGCGCACGACCGCTGCTAGCTACCGCTTTCAGTCCGTGTGCAGCGGCGACCAAGGCCACGCTCTGCAGTGATCCATGTGGTGCTCGGCGGCGACCCAGGCCGCGTTCGGCTGCTGCCCCTGCCCGCTCGGTTCCTGGCTTGCTCCACGGCTGTTTCTCCATGTCACCCTTGGCTGTTGTTCCGGCCGCGATGTGCTTTAAGTTTTCGATTTCTTTGCAACTTTGCAAGGCAAGCAGGTCTCTGTTTTTAACTGCGCTCGTTTTATTTGCCAGATGAATGTGAACCTGCGCTGAATAATTGATATGTGAGAGTGCAGAATGTGAAACAGTGAGGAACTTCTCCTGATATTTTCGTTTTTTGCAATAGTTTGGCAAAACCGCTAAATTAGCGCCGCTATAGCTCAGCTATAGCTGCTCTTAGCTGCTGAAAAAGTTGCCGCTAAATCAGTTATCCCGCTATTTTAAACTTTGATATTTTGTGTCTCATGGTTCCAAGATTCCATCCCGTCGTTCCCATGGTGTGCAGGGACGGTTGATTTACTCATCGGATGAGTATCGGAGACACATAATCGAATTTGGAGTTGAAACTTGGTACGATTGTAGATCTGCAAATTATTTACATCCGGGAATTTTTTCATGATTTATGAAAACTTAAAAATGTCGATAAAAGAGGTTTTCGGAAGGCTCATACCTATCAATGACCCACTTCTGATAACGACAGCACGGCTGCTCACTGCATGAAGGAAATTAGAGCCACTCAGTCAGCCAGTTTTTCTTTTTCGAAACGGTAGAAAGTATATGTATATTACACCAAATCACAGAAGAACAGATTACAGAACTCCGACCATCACACCAAAGAGAACGAGAAAAAGTACAGAAGGGAGCCCGACGACGGATCAGACGAGAACTCAACGACGCGGCCGCAGTAAAGGTACACAACACAAGAGGATGGATTTCATCCAACGAGAATCGGATATTTTGTGTCCCATGGTTCCATGATTCCATCCCGTCGTTCCCATGGTGTGCAGGGACGGTTGATTTACTCATCGGATGAGTATCGGAGACACATAATCGTATAGCAACTCTCAAATAAAATGGACCAACACATCTAGCAGAGAAAGAAAGAACGCAATGTATGTACGTAACATACCTCCGTTTTCAGAACTCCAAGCAGCTATTCTTCTGCGAACACTATGGGAAGACGAAGAAGAAACAGGGCAATGCTTGCAAGACGAAGGGAGGGTGAGGTCCTTTTTACTCCCTGTTTTTATTGTGGGAAGCGAGAGCTATTTTGTCTATTCACAACTGTCACGTGACCAATTAAACAAGTAAAAGTGACACCATGACGAGGTACATCTAATTAACCATATGGTACAATCATACAACAAAAGAAAGTAACCAAACAAAGTGTACGATGCAAAAGCAATGCTTTGCATGCAGTCAGCTTTCGGCAACACCGATACTCCCCACGTGCCTAAACAAAGAGGACGACTAGCCTAAGCGCGCGCTCTCATGCCGAACCTGGTGCTCACGGGGCAAACGCGAGAGTCGCTCCGAGCCTGCCACGTGCCGCGGCGGCAGAGCCCGCAATCTTGCGTAGCGCGAGCGGGCCGAGCTAGCTAGCTAGCTAAATACGGAGTACGATCGACCTGCTTGCAACAGTGATACGCGAGCTAGCTAGATGAATAACAGGATCGATCGATCGCAAGCTACGACGCGAGCTAGCTAGCTGAAAAAAGGATTGATCCATTGCAAGCAAGCTACGCGACCTAGCTAGCTGAGTTGTATGCTGCCGCATGCACGTGAAGAGAAGTTCCGATCAAAAGAGAAAAATAAAGGAAAATAGAGAACTAATCAAGATTGACTAGCTGTTAGGCTTGTTATGTTGGATTTTCATTTCTATAGTGAAAAATAAGGCATTACGCTTCCCATCCGACGTAGTGCACCGAAAGAAGGCAGTGCACTGCCCCATCCGCGCAGTGCACCGTAAAAGAGAAGGCAGGGCACTGCCCCATCCGACGCAGTGCACCGCAAAAACAAGGCAGTGCACTGCCCAATCCGACACAGTGCATCGCAAAAGAGAAGGCAGTGCACTGCCCCATCCGACGCAGTGCACCGCAAAAGAGAAGGCAGCGCGCTGCCGCATCCGACGCAGTGCACCGCAAAAGAGAAGGCAGTGCACTGCTCCATCCGACGCAGTGCACCGAAAAAAAAGAAGGCAGTGCACTGCCCGTTGGAAGCAGTGCACCGAAAAAACAAGGCAGTGCACTACCCCATCTGAGACAGTGCACGACAAAAGAGAAGACATTGCACTGCGTTCCAGAAAACAAAAAGGCAGTGCAATCTACACACCCGGGCAGTGCAAAAAAAAAGTTTGTCGAAACATATCAATATAGTATCTAGTTTTGAAGATCTCGACGCGATTAGCTCATTCCCGAAAACGGATCATAATTTTGGATGCTCGGTTCACGAGATATTTTAATTTTTGTGATCAAATCTAAAAAGAAAAAGAAATATCCAGCACGTACGTAAGCAAAACGAAAAGGAAAGAGAAAAAAGCAGCGACCCAGCGCTATCATCTGCATGGGCCACGTGTCGCTTAGGAGAAGGAAGGGATAAAATCGTGAGCTGAACGTGGTTGCTCCACGTGGTTGAACAGCAGCGATGCAAAAGCGTGTTCCCAGGAAGCACGTACTTTTTTTTAGTAATTTCGCCTAATCTCAACGGAACTAACCTTAACCGGAAGAACATCAGATTAATAAGCCGACGAACTGATTTTTTTTATAGAAACCAACAAAGGGAATATATAAGATAAACCATTAGAATAAACCATTAGAATGAACGATCCGTAAACAAAAGGGAACACATAAAACACTGGAGTAAAACGTCCACAGACAGCGAACATGTGGACGGAACACAATGATACAAAACAGGACGAACACAATCCAAAACAAATGAAAAATACCTGATTTTATAACCCGGGGTGAAGCCGGCACGCAGACACGGTCGATCCGCAGCAAGATGTCTGCCTGCATCAACATAGGAAATAGTGAAATCAATGGATCGCAAATACAAAAGAGAACACGAGGGCCGTGGACAACAAAACAAATTAAACAGTAAAACAGAGCAAGAACAGAGAGGAAGAAGAAACAAAGAAAAAAAGATACCGCCCCCATACAAAAGGAAACCCAAAATACTAAAACCCAAATACACCTCCCCAAACAAAAGGAAACCCGGAAATACGCAAATCAATAACAAAACAAACCGTGCAAACCGAACAAAATAAGTAAACAGAAGCATCTCGACAAAACTGACCAGAAACAGACGAACGGGAAACCAGCTAGCTGGCGACATGCGAAAAAACAGAGAAACAAACAAAAAAGAGATGTTATAAACCGATAGAATAGAGAAAAACAAACCGCATAACCAAGAAACAACAAACGAACACGGATCGAGCACACGGTGGACAACATGAACAAAAAACGTCCGAAACAGAGAAAGCAAGACACGTTGAGAAAACCCACCCTGATCTCAACGAGAACAACCGTGACCGAAAGAACAGCAAACAGATTCCATGGAATACCGGCAGAGCTCAAGGAAAGCACGACGGAGCAAGAACAGTGAGGAAGAAGAAAATGGGGAAATGAGAACTGCAGTAACCATCCGATTCAGAAAACAGCCAATATACCCCGTTCCCTGAATCACTATATTTAGGTCGGTAACCACTTGGAACCAATGGCGAGCCGCCAATGTCACGCGAAATTAGGCCTTCTGACTACCAGCACAGTGCAACGTACCCGTCGACGAATGGAGGGAGGCCACCTCGGACGGAGAAATCGGGCCCGAATTCTCCCTGACATCATGAACAATGCAACATACGTGAAATACCCAGCGTGCCCCGACATACTGTAGAAAATACGCAGCGAGAACCCACGCACGGGAGAGATCAGCGACGCAAAAGTGCAGGGCAACCAACATGTGGACCACGGGAGGGGATGGGCCCATGGTCAGCGAGAGAAAGGGGGAACGAACCACGTACGAAAAAAGTTATCCCAGAGGGGCACCGCTAAAACCCATTACGGTAAAGAACATAATCAACCAATGGGAGGAACGCAGTGCGAATCTGCACTGCTGATTGCGTGGATCACATGTTCGTTGGGAGACCCCAAGAGGAAGGTATGATGCAATGTAGCAGCAGTTTCCCTCAGTATGAAACCAAGGTTTAATCGAACCAGTAGGAACAAGAAATCACTTCTGAAGGTTGTTGGTGGCGGAATATGGCACGGCGCAACACCAGGAATCCGGCACCGACGTGGAATCTGCACACAACACAATCAAACTACTTTGCCCCAACGAAACAGTGAGGTTATCAATCTCACCGGCTTGCTGAAAACAAAGGATTAAACGTATGGTGTGGAAAACAGTAGTAAATTGTAGAGAATGAAAAGAAACAATGTTTGCAGTTGGTTGTATTATCAGTGTAAAAGAATGGACCGAGGTCCATAGTTCACTAGTGGTGTCTCTTCATAAAAGATAACTAACATGCTGAATGAACAAATTACAGCTAGGCAATTGACAAAATAATGAGCGCATAACAATGCATATATATGACATGATGATTACTATGATATTCATGTGGGCATTACGACAACACTAGTAGGAAAAGCCAATTCTATGGAAGCTTATTCTGTGGCGCACCTTATAGCCGTGCGCCACAGAATAAGCTTCTGTGGCGCACCTATAAAGATGTGCCACAGAATAAGCTTATTCTGTGGCGCATTACTTATTGGTGCGCCACAGAATCATCTTATTCTGTGGCGCAGCTATGCCCATGCGCCACAGAATAGGCGCGGGCCCCACACCCACGGAAGGGTCAGTCACTTTGGGCTTTATTCTGTGGCGCAGCCATGCCCAGCTTATTCTGTGGCGCACCAGGGTGCATGCAATACGCGTATTCTGTAGCGCACCAGATAGGTGCGCCACAGAATTGTTTCGCCCCCACTTACATGCGGGCCCGCCCCCGCGCCCTCTCTTCTTCCCCAAATTTCCCCAACGCGCTCAACAGCAACCGTCGGCGACCTGCGAACTCCCCTGCGCCCCGCCGCCGGCGAACTCCCTGCGCCCCGCCGCCGGCGAACTCCCTGCGCCGCCCCAACTCGTACAACCCTGCGCCGCCCAACCCTACGCCGCCCCAACTCCGTCCACTGCCCCTGCTTCTCTCCTCTGACGTGCGCCGCCCCAACTCCGTCCCCTGCTGTTGCTTCTCTCCTCCGCCGCCGGCGAACTCCCCTGCGCCGCCCCAACAAGGTGAGGTTCTCCCTCTTCCTGCTGCTTCTTCTCTCCTCCGATTCATGGTGATTAGGGTAGGGTTCCTTTGTTCCGGTTCTGGTTCATAGTCAAAATTCTTCACTGGTACTAGTCAAAATATCACAACGTGAGCACTTCTTAATTGAGCATGTTTGATGGTTTCTTGTTGATTTCCCATTGGTTTTTTCTGTTCAAAGAAAATTTCACAGACAATTGTGTTTAGCTAGCGCAATTCAAGTGATCATGAACAGCTAGGTTGCTTTGGCAGTTGGCAACTAAAATTAGAGGTGGTGAGGTAGTGGTGGTGCAGCTAGCCGCAGATGCATATGTCGTCCCTAGCTAGTGTCCAGTGGCCACACACCCCCAACAGAAAAATCAAAAATACATGCAATTATTATTGTTATTCTAAAAGTATTTGCATCCCCACTACCAAAATGTTTGTTTCTGAACTGTCCATCGATCACCTGCCCTTTTAATTGCAGTGCTTAATAGTAACACTCACTTGCTTTTTAAGCTAGACAGAAAATTCCTATCATTGATGCAAATGGCACATCGATCTACATTGTGATTAGTTAGGAGTCGCACTAGTTATGTATTCTTCAGTGGTTCATTTCGATCTAACCTAGAGAGAAAAGGGAAAAAAAATGACACATAAGAGTACTATACACCGACATGTGTAGTTGCCTTTGGTGGGGTAGCAGTCGAGTCAGCTAACTGAACCGTCGTGCATATAGTGCCTAGTGGTGTCATTGATGAATTTGTAACGAAACTCGACTAGAGGGACATGTAGACATGTAGTTCCTGCAAGCTGCAACTACATAAAGACAAATTAAGACTATTTGTCTAATTTATATGGAAACTGGACCAAACACGAGATTCAAAATATCTAGCTAAACTAGTTCTAAATCATTGTCAAACGCATAGACACTCTACATGGCCGACCTAGCATGAAACACAGACAAAGCACATCCCCACCCCACTCTAATGCATTCCATGTCGTTTAATCCAGGGTGCTATACAACAAATATAGGATGAAGGTTTTTTTTTCAAAGAGTCATATAGTGCTGCTGCTGTTAGGTTAGTTTTACTTGTATTTTTGAAATGCATTTCATTTGTAAACTAATATATTGTTTTTCCGTATGCAGGAAGTTGGGAAGAAGCACTGCTTTCTTTCAGGTGAGATGTGGGATGTGGCGATGCCGGCCGGACATGTGGAATTTTTTTTTGGAGATGTGGATGTGGTTCCGACCATCGTGTCGTGGAGTTGGGTGTTTGTGCTTGTACTCCGACCATCGTGTCGTGGAGATGCCGGCCGGAGATGCCGGCCGGAGATGTGTTTTTTTTTGTGAAATATATGCAGGTACCCCGAGACCCTTGAGATTGCCGGAACGTCGATTAACTTCCGTTCCGGCAAATTCGGGTACTCCATATGTCCCTTTTTAGCAAAGGTCATGCCGAATTTTTTCGTGAAATTTGGCATGACTTTGCTAAAAATAGGACATATGGGGTATTGCGACTAATGCATGGGCCGGGGTATCTTAGTACTTAGTTAGGTGATTTTTTTTCTCTTATATTTGTCATACTAACTTTTTGCTTCTTTTTAATGCAGTTCAAACATGTCGGGCGACGCTTCTAAGCGCATGAGCATCGAAGAGCAAGCAAGAGTACAGAACATGGACTTTTGGCCCGACGATATGAGGGACGAAGCCGCGGTCACTAGTGGCGACGAGGCTGAGGAGCATCAACGGGAGGTCCGGGATCCCGACCCCGAGTACCACGAAGAAGGTGGTGAGGATGACACCTCAGGAGATGGTGGCGACCACACGACCACTGGCGATGACCGCACCGATGGCGGCGACCACACGGAACCCGGCGACAGCAACCCGGCCGCTAAGAAGAAGAAGAAGCGGAGGGCAAGGACTAAACCGCGTAAAGTGCAGTCGGTGGACAATGTCACGGACGTGATCACGGAGGTCAGTCCAAGTGGCATGCCGTTGGAGCCTAAGCACGTTGCACGAGGGTACAGCATGCAACTAGGGTGCATCCTCCGAGAAGGCGTGTCGATCAACACGTCTGACATTAGAAGCGAAGAGAATGCGGCTTTGCTCGAACACCTGCTCAGGAGGGTTCACCAACGATACACCTTCCCGAACCCTAAACCCAAAAATGTGGATAATTACGCCACCACGAAGATGAGCACCGCCTTGAGCAGCTGGAAATGCCGGGTGAAGGCGAAGATTCATAATAAGAAGAGCTGGGAGGAGATTAGTACAGGCGAGCCTCACATCACCTTAGAAGAGTTCGAGGTATTTAAGGACTTTTTAAATTCTGAGGTGTGTACAAGATGGACCGAGTGGGGGAAGGAAATGCGGAAGAGGAACTTAGGTAACCACCGTTTGGGAAGCGGCGGTTACAAATCCAAACAACCCACTTGGGACAAGGAGGACGCAGAAATAAGAAAACGTGGGCTGGACAACCCATGGGATAAATTCACAGACGAGCAGACCAGGAACTTTGTCCGGTCCCGCTACTATCTCAACTGGGAAACTGGGGAGTTCGTTACCGATCACGACGATGTGAAGCAATTCCAGCAAAATCTGGTAAGTGAATTTAAATACCACAGATATCTCAAAGTCCATTGCGTTGATCTCAAATTTCTAAGTGTGTTCACCTTTGTGTGCAGGAGGACGAGTTGAAGGCTGAGGCTGAGGCCGGCCAGTCGTCGTCCCAGGGTGAGAGGGAAGTGTGGGACACTACTTTCAACCGGGCGATGAACGTTGCAAAGGGAAGGGACAAGTTGGCGCCGCCGACATCAGCTGGCCGTGTGTCAGGCTATGGTACGAGCGTGAAGTTCACGGAGTACTACAGCTCGGACGGCGCCGGCGAGAAGAAAAAGAGGAAGAGGACGTCCAAGAACGAGGATAGAGCCGAGGTTGAGCGGCTGAAGGCGGAGCTGGAGGAGCTGAAGAAGAACACCGTGGACAAGCAGGAGGTGCAAAAGCTAGTCCGAGAAGGCATCCACCAGATCATGCCCCCGCAGATAGTGGAGGGGTTCGCTGCCTGGATGGCGGGAGGTCAACAGGGGCCGATACACGTGCCCAGCTTCTCCGGCAGCAACTCCACCATGAACCGGTCGCCGAGCGACATCATCGTGACCCCGCCGCCCATGGCCCCTTTGGTCACACCGGCGCTGCCTACCGCACCGGGACGCGAGAAGAAAACTCCGGCCACCGCCGCTGGCACCGGCGCCCGTGTCTCGACGGAAGCCGAGCTGGACGTCGTCACCAAGGTTACTAATTAATTAGTCTGCGTCGTCTTCTGTATAACTATGTCCTTCTGTATAACTATGTCTGCTTCGATCGATGACTGTATTAATCACACAAATGCATATGTTGCTTAATTTCATTATAGGAAACGCCTTGCATGCTCCTGCATAGGGTAGGCGACGAGTTGAAGGAAGTTGCTACGGGCCTTATCCTAAAAACAGGCAGCGAACTAATGCACCACGCTCCAGTGGACAAGGGTTTTATGAAGGTCAAGGTAGTCACGGTGCCGAAAGTGTATCACAACATGGACCCCCCCGTTCAACCTCAAGGAGCCGATGAACACGTGGTCCTTGGAAAGTGCCCCGAATGGGTCTCGCTATGGCCGAAGACCCAGATTCGTCTTGGGGGGGGGGGTATTATTGATGAGGGCCCAAGACGCAACACCGGCGCCACCTCAAAGTTCCGGCGGGACGCTCCGATCCGTCCCCCGAAGAAGCCTGCAGCCGTCGCCACCACCACCAACCGCCAGAAGCAACTGTTGGTAGGCTCTCAACCACAACCGGTGCAATTGGGCTCCGAACCACAACCGGTGCAATTAGCAGGCAACGCCTCTGCACCTCAACGTATTGGTGGCAACGACGACGACGACGACGATGATCTTATCGACGTCGGTGGCTTCCTCAACACTGGCGCCGAAGACGCCGACGGATTCATGCGTCCTGTGGATCTCGAACCACCCTTCCGTGCCCACGCCGATCAACCTGCTCGTCTCAATGCAGTCACGCAGCGCCTGGACTTCCAGGGTTTATCTCAAGAGACACCTCCAGCAGCCGGCGTTGCAGCTCAAGACAAACCGGCTACCGGCGTTTTCTCCCCTGGCACGATTGCGAAATCGGTTGCAGAGGGGCTTCGTGGGCAGCCATGGAACAATAAGCCCAGGAGGCCCCCCAAGAAGATGCCAAAGGGCGCCTCTGCGAGCCAGCCACCTAAGATGCCAAAGGGATCAAAGGGCGCCTCTGCGAGCCAGCCAACTCCTATGATTATCCAGGGTCGTGAAGACACCATACCACCCCCTCCGGACAAATCGGCGCACATGGTTCATGAAGCTGGAAAACCGATAGTGCCTCCGGAGATGATCCACCTCGCAACTCCATCAATGATCTCTTTGAGCGATTCTATCTCTATGCTAGAGGGCTTTCTTCTAAAAGACAGGGATCCAAATTACCCGGCGTTCACTGTCCAAGTGCCAAAGGAAGAAGGCGGGTTGGTGGTCGTCGGTGAACACCCCGCGGATCTGTTCTTAGTAGCATACGAGGACGTGTTCAATCTATTTAACCAGCAGCGGCTCAACTATAACTTGGTCCGCCTATACGCGCTCAATGAGGCCATGACTATCCACAGAGATAATCTCTCGCACGTCGCGGTAGCGGATCCCTACTACATGCGTGACAGCCAGCTGGTGCAAGGATCTGTGACACGGACCAGCGCAGTTGAGTACCTCGAGAGGTTCATGTTGCAAAACCAGCAAAAGAATTGCCTTCTTGTGCCTTTCTTTCCCGAGTAAGTACACATCCGCTCGCCGCCGTATCTTGTGCCTTTCCGAGTTCAATGCATGCATGTTTCTGATCATCATCTCATTTAAATTGTGTTGAGCAGGGACAAGTACTGCGTCCTCATCATCCTACACCCGAGCCATTACCATGCCACTTATTTTGACTCAGGTAGTAGTACTACGAAAAGGTATGCCAACATAATTGCTGTCCTCAATCAAGCTCTTCACGGCTACCACCAAAAGGGAGGCGTCTTCGAAAGCACCGTGCAACCACAATTAATTGATAATAAGTTGCGCCGGTTCAAGCATATCACCGAGTTCTCTTGCCTCAAGGAGCAGTCGGGCAGCGAGATGGATGCCTTCTACGCCCTCCGTCATATTAACATGATTATCCGAGATGGAGCGCAATGTGGTTTGCCATCTGCTTTACAAACATGGGTCGAATATGACAGACGCAAGTCCGATATGGATCTTAGAAAAGACTTCCAATGCATCAAGACCAAGTTATCGGAAGTCATCGTCGGAAATGTTATCACAGCAGGGGGGACCTTCCATTGCTCCCGACGAGGTAGATAGGATGTATTATAAAAGAAAACCTTACACATGCACACATACATACTCTATTTTATCCACTTAGATGAATAAATCATGCATGCATACTCTATTGATATTATTAACCAATATATATATCTATCTCCATCTACAGGGTTGCATCAGAGAGAAATCGAAGAACGCCTAAAGTTGCAGAAGGACAACAGGGCGTGGATGACGAAGAAAGACGGCAAACCATTCCCGGCGCCGCTCGCACCGCTCGCTACATGAGATCGTCGTGCTCCCGCTTTTGCTCACCGTCAACGCCGAGATGTAATCTATTCGATCCTAGTGTAGGCGGTGAACACTTCATTTGTAACGTGTGCAACGATCGATTAACTTTTGTATATATCTCAACACTTGTGTAAAACTTCGGCACTTTTGTATCAACTTGTGATGAGACATATATTAGTAATGTGTTTGTTTTGATATATGTATCTGTGAAAATATATCCCTGTTTCTGTTATATCTGTGTAAATATGAAATATACATGTATTCTGGTATTATACTGGTATTTGTATTCTGGTAATATACGGGTACAATACGGCACAGTAATTCTGTGGCGCACCCAGAACTATTCTGTGGCGCACCCTATTCTGTGGCGCATGGTGAGTGGGGTGCGCCACAGAATAGCCACTATTCTGTGGCGCACCTGGTGCGCCACAGAATAGCTTATTTAGTGGCGACTATTCTGTGGCGCACCACCCATGCGCCACAGAATAGAAAAATGGTGCGCCACAGAATAGCTTTTCTGTACTAGTGCAAAATACATAGACCATTATCTAACAGCGTCTATGACTAATAATCCACCGCCAGGTTGTCATCCGAGTTCCCCGTTGGTATTAAGTTGCAAGCAACGGATAATTGCATTAAGTAATGTGCGTAATGTAAACAAATGCATTAGACCTAACGGCGCACCCTTAAGCTAAGCATCGGTTATTTTATCCCTAGTGGCAAACACATCCACAATCTTAGAAGTTATTGTCACTCTCCCAGATTACCGGAGGCATGAACCCACTATCTAGCATAAATACTCACTCTTGGAGTTACAAGCATCTACTTGGCCAAAGCATCTACTAGTAACGGAAAGCATGCAAGATCATAAATAACATATAAGATAGATTGATAATCAACTTGACATAGTATTCAATATTCATCGGATCCCAGCAAACACAACATGTAGCATTACAATAAGATGATCTTGATCATGATAGGCAGCTCACAAGATCTAAACATGATAGCATAAAGTGGAGAGACAACCATCTAGCTACTGCCATGGACCCGTAGTCCAAGGATGAACTACTCACGCATCACTCCGGAGGCAGGCATGGTGATGTAGAGCCCTCCGGTGATGATTCCCCTCTCCGGCAGGGTGCCGGGAAGAGCTTCTGAACCCTCCCGAGCTAGGGTTGACGGCGGCGGCGTCTCTGGAACTTTTCGTGGATAATGGCTCGGGTATTTAGGGTTTTCGTCGGGAGGAATAAATAGGCGAAAGGGCGGCGGCTGCAGAGCCACGTGGGCCCCACACCACCCCACGGCGGGGCAGGGGGCCCGCGCGGCCCCATGGTGTGGTGCCTCGTGGCTCCCTCCGTCTCTCCTTTGGACTCGTGTTCGTGTTGGAAAAATAGGAGGTTTGTCCAAGTTTCGTCCAATTCCGAGAATATTTCCAGACTAGCTTTTCTGGAATACAAAAACAGCAGAAAACAGGAACTGGCACTGTGGCATCTTGTTAATAGGTTAGTCCCAGAAAATGCATAAAAATGCTATGAAGTGTATATAAAACATGTAACAATTGGTATAATATCAACATGGAACATCAGAAATTATAGATACGTTTGAGACGTATCAAGCATCCCCAAGCTTAGTTCTACTCGTCCTCGAGTAGGTAAAACGATAAAAACAAAATAATTTCTGAGGTGACATGCTACAATCATAATCTTGATCAAATAGTATTGTAAAGCACATGTTATGAATGAAGTGATCCAGGTCAATGGTCTATAGTTTGCTAGCAAGTAGATAATGAGCAAACAACTGAATCATATAAGCAAAAACTTTTCATGAATAGTACTTTCGAGACAAGCATCAAAGAGTTTTGCATAAGAGTTAACTCATAAAGCAATAGATTCTAAGTAAAAGGTATTTAACCAACACAAAGGAAGATTTAAGCTTCAGCAATTGCTTTCAACTTTCAACATATATATCTCATGGATATTTGTCAACACAAAGCAATATAATAAGTGCAATATACAAGCATATAAAAATTGTTGCACCAAAGTTGACACTAGTGTTTGCTTCTAAGATAGAAAGAAGTAGGAAAACTGACTCAACATAAAAGTAAAAGAAAGGCCCTTCGCAGAGGGAAGCAGGGATTAAATCATGTGCTAGAGCTTTTTAAGTTTTTGAAATCATATAGAGAGTAAAAATAAGTTTTGAGAGGTGTTTGTTAATTGTCAACGAATCAGAAAATGGAAAGTACAATATGACCCCTGCCAACCAGACTTTTAAGAGCGGCTCCCATGAAGGACGTTATTTCTACCAGCAAGGCAGATCATCCCTCTTTCTCTTTTGTTTACACATGCAGATATTTCACTGTTTGTCATTGCTTGACTGATAAATCAGGGCAAAAATGTGAAGAGAATTAAGCGGTTAAAGTTGTAATTAATTGGGACTGGGCACCCCATTTGCCAGCTCTTTTTGCAAAATTAATGGATAAGCGGATGTATATGCCGCTAGTCCGGTGGTAAAGTCTGTTTGACAGTTGACATAAAGACATCCACCCCGTCCTCATGAGCTTGGTAAACATTGACACAAAATAGGAGTAATAATTTTGAATAGTTTAAAGGTAGCACATGAAAAATTTACTTGGAATGGCAAGGAAATACCACATATAGGTAGTTATGGTGGACACAGATGGCATGGATTTTGGCTCAAGGTTTTGGATGCACGAGAAGCATTCCCTCTCAGTACAGAGTTTAGGCTAGCAAGGTTATTTGAAGCAAACACAGGATATCAACCGACACAGCAAGACTTATATGAAAACATATTGCAAGCATTATAAGACTCTACACTGTCTTCCTTGTTAACCAAACCCTTTTACTAGAAAATATCTAGACCTTAGAGATACCAATCATGCAAACCAAATTTCAACGAGCTTTACGGTAGTTCTTCATTAATAGGTTTTAACTACATGATACAAAAGCTTAAACATGAACTACTTGATAACTCAAAACAATTGACAAGTATCAAATTATCCAATACAGTGATCTACAAGAATATGTAAGCTTTTTCCATTATACCATCTACCACATGCAACATTTTCTGTTCCAACCAAACACCAATCAATTTATTTCAACATAAACTCTCCAAACAATTATAAGTGAAGCAAGAGAGTACTTTCTTTAAAAGAACTAACAGCTCTGAATAAGAGATGCATGCAAAACAGGAGCTAAAAGCATAGCAATAGCTAGATAAGAATACTCAACAAGTATAAGTGAAGAATAGGAGTATTCATATGAAAAAGCGGAGCGTGTCTCTCTCCCAATCAAGAATGCTGGGTCCAATCAAGTTGACCATAAGAAAAATAAAATACTGAAAATAAAAGCACACAGACGCTCCAAGTAAAGCACATATGATGTGAAAGAATTAAAATATAGTTTCACTAGAGATGACCTGATAAGTTGCTGATGAAGAAGGGGATGCCTTGGGCATCCCCAAGCTTAGACGCTTGAGTCTTCTTGAAATATGCTGGGGTGATCCATGGGAGCATCCCCAAGCTTAAGCTCTTCACTCTTCTTGATCACATTATATCATCCTTCTCTCTTGACCCTTGAAAACTTCCGCCACACCAAACTCAAAGTAATTCTCATTAGAGGGTTAGTGCACAATCAAAAACTCACATGTTCTATAAGGACACAAACATGACCGTTACTTTTAACATTAGCTACTGCCACTGATGTTATGTGAAGCTCTTCACCCTAAAAAAGAATTCCACTCAACACTAGTAAAAGAGAGAATGCGAAAAATAAAAGACAGAATCTGTCTAAACAGAACAGTCCGCAAAGACGAATTTTTTCGAGGCACTTACGTTGCTCAGATCGAAAAACTTTAAACTAACGAAAGATGCGTACATATCTGAGGATCACGCACAAAAATTTCAGATTTAAATAATTTTTCTGTGATTTTACAGAATTAAAACGGTGAACAGCAGAAATCTGTTCCTGCGCAGAAATCCAAATCTAGCATCATCTTCCTATTAGAGGCAATACTTGGCACAACAATGCGATAAAATAAAGATACAAAGGAATTGTTACAGAAGTAAACAACTCCTTGACTAAAATGAAAAAAAATAATGGGTTGTCTCCCATAAGCGCTTTTCTTTAATGCCTTTTAGCTAGGCTTGAAGATTTTAATGATGCTCTCATAAATAAGAGTTGAAAACAAAAGAGAGCATCAAGAGGCAAATATCAAAACATTTAAGTCTAACCCACTTCTATGCAAAGGAATCTTGTAACAAAATAAATTATTGAAGCATAAAGCAACTAGCATAGAAAGATGAAACAAATAAACTTCAAAACTTTCAACATAAGAGAGGTGTTTTAGTAACTTGAAAACTTTTACAACCATATTTTCCTCTCTCATAATAATTTTCAGTAGCATCATGAACAAACTCAACAATATAACTATCACATAAAGCATGCTTTTCATGATCTACAAACACATAATTTTTATCAA
Organism: Poa pratensis; assembly: GCA_947311845.1. NCBI lineage: Eukaryota > Viridiplantae > Streptophyta > Magnoliopsida > Poales > Poaceae > Poa > Poa pratensis. The sequence continues at coordinate 75,788,751 of CAMZMU010000037.1, read as the reverse complement.
GCTCCAAAATAGTGGGATTAAAACTTTCAAACCCACTTTTAACCATTTTATAACAAGATGATTGATCATTCTCAAGAGGTATGGGACTCCATCTAGATAAATTCAAGACCTCTCCTATCCCATTTTCATTAGTAGAATACATAATATTATCAAGCAATATAGGACCATCATCTAGAGCTTTATCATAAACATTTTCTAAACAAACTTTCTCATTACCATGCATTTCGAAATTACGCACAAATAAAGGATTATCATAAGATTTATCAAAATAGCATGGATTATCATAAATAACAGTAGCATACTCATTTCCACAAGTTTTACTCATAGGAATATTTCAAGAGAATCCACGGAACATAACATTCATCCTCCTTTGATAAGGATGGAGGGTGATCAAATAATGTAAGAGGTAAAGAGTTACTCTCATTAGAAGGTAGGCATGGGTTCCATTCTTCCTTCTTTTGTTCATCACTCTCCTCCTCTTTTTCATCCAATGAGCTTTCAGCTTCAGCAGTAGTTTCTTCTTCTACAGGTTCCTGCAAGACAATGGTCTCTTCTTTTTGAGGATGTCTTTTCTCAAGAAATTCAGTAATATAAGGATTATCATTATAATACTCAAGGCAATATCCAAGCATAGCAAAAGTATCAGATCTATAAGGAGCATCATCATCTTGAATATAACCAGCAATTTCATAGGCACCCTTAAAAACAAAAAATTCTTCAATTTGTTCAAGATTAACAAAGTCATAGTTTCCTTTAGCATAAGCAGCCAAGGTTTCATTATCATTATAATCACATTGGAAAGGGAGGTGTTTATGCCTTCTACAACATAAAGATTCATTAAAGCAGTAGGATTCATCATAAGTAGAGCACAAGTTTTTAGCAAAATAATTCAATCTACTTATTTGTTCCCATAAATATTTCCCTTTTTGAGATAAGCGGTATTCCTTATAATAATTTTGTTGTTCCTCTGTGAACCCACTTAGCCAATAAGATTTCGCTTCAGAGAGACCAGCCATTGATAGCAAGTAAACAACTAGACATAATAACAAACCGAAATAAACTAGATGCAGAAAACTATTTTTTTGTGTTTTTGATAAATAAAGCAAAAAGACAAAATAAAAAAAACTAAGCAAGACAAAACAAAGTAAAGAGATTGGAAGCGTGAAACTCCCCTTGCAGAAATCCTCTTGCTCCCCGGCAACGGCGCCAGAAAAAGAGCTTGATTGCGTGGATCACACGTTCGTTGGGAGACCCCAAGAGGAAGGTATGATGCAGTGTAGCAGCAGTTTCCCTCAGTATGAAACCAAGGTTTAATCGAACCAGTAGGAACAAGAAATCACTTCTGAAGTTTTAGGTGGCGGAATATGGCACGGCGCAACACCAGGGAATCCGGCACCGACGTGGAATCTACACACAACACAATCAAACTACTTTGCCCCAACGAAACAGTGAGGTTGTCAATCTCACCGGCTTGCTGAAAACAAAGGATTAAACGTATGGTGTGGAAAACAGTAGTAAATTGCAGAGAATGAAAAGAACAATGTTTGCAGTTGGTTGTATTATCAGTGTAAAAGAATGGACCGGGGTCCACAGTTCACTAGTGGTGTCTCTCCATAAAAGATAACTAACATGCTGGGTGAACAAATTACAGCTGGGCAATTGACAAAATATAAGCGCATACAATGCATATATATGACATGATGATTACTATGATATTCATGTGGGCATTGCGACAAAATACATAGACCGTTATCCAACAGCGTCTGACTAATAATCCACCGCCAGGTTGTCATCCGAGTTCCCCGTTGGTATTAAGTTGCAAGAACGGATAATTGCATTAAGTAATGTGCGTAATGTAAACAAATGCATTAGACCTAACGGCGCACCCTTAAGCTAAGCATCGGTTATTTTATCCCTAGTGGCAACAGCACATCCACAATCTTAGAAGTTATTGTCAGTCTCCCAGATTACCGGAGGCATGAACCCACTATCTAGCATAAATACTCACTCTTGGAGTTACAAGCATCTACTTGGCCAAAGCATCTACTAGTAACGGAAAGCATGCAAGATCATAAATAACATATAAGATTGATTGATAATCAACTTGATATAGTATTCAATATTCATCGGATCCCAGCAAACACAACATGTAGCATAACAATAAGATGATCTTGTTCATGATAGGCAGCTCACAAGATCTAAACATGATAGCATAAAGTGGAGAGACAACCATCTAGCTACTGCCATGGACCCGTAGTCCAAGGATGAACTACTCACACATCACTCCGGAGGCAGGCATGGTGAGATAGAGCCCTCCGGTGATGATTCCCCTCTCCTGCAGGATGCCGGGAAGAGCTTCTGAACCCCCCGAGCTAGGGTTGACGGCGGCGGCGTCTCTGAAACTTTTTGTGGATAATGGCTCAGGTATTTAGGGTTTCCGCGTCGGGAGGAATAAATAGGCGAAAGGGCAGCGGCTGCAGAGCCACGTGGGCCCCACACCACCCCACGGCGCGGCAGGGGGGCCCGCGCGGCCCCATGGCTTGGGTGCCTCGTGGCTCTCCTCCGTCTCTCCTTTGGACTCTGTGTTCGTGTTGGAAAAATAGGAGGTTCTGTCCAAGTTTCGTCCAATTCCGAGAATATTTCTAGACTATCTTTTCTGTAATACAAAAACAGCAGAAAACAGGAACGAGCACTGTGGCATCTTGTTAATAGGTTAGTCCCAGAAAATGCATAAAATGCTATGAAGTGTATATAAAACATGTAACAATTGGTATAATATCAACATGGAACATCAGAAATTATAGATACGTTTGAGACGTATCAACTGCGCAGGCCCGTCCGCCACACCGATTAAATGCGCAGCGTGAGGCTGACTGGCGGGCCCTCAGGCTACAGTGGTGATCCACGTAGGATGTCAGCGAGAGTGGTGATACGTCTCCAACGTATCCATAATTTCTGTTGTTCCATGCTTATATTATACCATTTGCTACATGTTTTATATACACTTCATATCACTTTTATGCATTTTCTGGGACTAACCTATTAACAAGATGCCACAGTGCCAGTTCCCTGTTTTCTGCTGTTTTTGGTTTCAGAAAGTTACTTCTGGAATATTCTCGGAATTGCACAAAACAAAAGGCCACGTCCCTATTTTTCCAGCACCGTCACGGAGTCCAAAGGAGAGACGAAGGAGGCGCCGAGGTGGCCAAACCACACCTGGCGCGGTGGGCCCCCTGCGCGCCGCCCTATGGTGTGGGCCCCTCGGGCCTCCACCGACGTTGCCCCTTCGCCTATATATTGCCTCAGACGCGAAAACCCTAAACACCAAGCCAATTTCCACGAAGAGTTCCGCAGCGCCGCCGCCATCGACGACAAGTTTCGGGGGACAGAAGTCTCTGTTCCGGCACGCTGCCGGGACGGGGAATTGCCCCCGGAGTCATCTCCATCAACCACCGCCATCTTCATCGCCGCTGCTGACTCCCATGATGAGGAGGGAGTAGTTCTCCCCCGAGGCTGAGGGCTCTACCGGTAGCTATGTGGTTCATCTCTCTCTCACATGGTGTGATCTTTATGTGATCATGTGTATTGCTAGTATCGCTGAATACATTAATAATGTTTATGCTACTCAAGTGATTTTGTCTAGTTTCTGGAGTCATTGTGACAACACGGTATCAAGGTGACAGTGTGGGTACTTGTGTGACTCTATGAATAATTTAGATTTATCATGGCTTATTCTTGGGAACTGTGGTGTTTGTTTACTCAGACTTTGAGGAGTGCTTTTGCAGCCCTACACGTAGTACTCTTGTGTTATCAAGAAGGAGAATAATCCCGAGCAGTATTTACTTGTGTTCAGTTGTGCTAATCTAGTTGAATATGTAGATGTTACTCTTTATCTATTATGCACTCTATAGGTTACTTTAATATGAACTCCGGTACTCTCCACGGTGTAAAGGTGACAGTGTGTGCACCGTGTGTGATTCCTTTATGACGTTGTGGCGCTTGTTTACTCCGGCTTGAGGTGTGCTTTTGTAGCCCTACACAATGAATGGTGTTTGTTATCCAACAAGAGAGTGTTTAAGAGTAGCTTTTACTTATTCAGTTATGAGATCATTGTTGAGAGTGTCCACTAGTGAAAGTATGATCCCTAGGCCTTGTTTCTAAGCATTGAAACACCGTTTACATCAAGTTCTGCTACATGTTTGCTTGCTGCCATCTTTATTTCAGATTGCAGTTACTACTTATAATCATCCATATTACTTGTATTTCACTATCTCTTCGCCGAACTAGTGCACCTATACATCTGACAAGTGTATTGGGTGTGTTGGGGACACAAGAGACTTCTTGTATCTTAATTGCAGGGTTGCTTGAGAGGGATATCTTTGACCTCTACCTCCCTGAGTTCGATAAACCTTGGGTGATTCACTTAAGGGAAACTTGCTGCTGTTCTACAAACCTCTGCTCTTGGAGGCCCAACACTGTCTACAAGAATAGAAGCACACGTAGACATCAAGCTATTTTCTGGCGCCGTTGCCGGGGAGGTAAGCGTTGGAAGGTATCTCCTTTAGATTCTGCAATTATTTCTTTTTGTTTCTTGTTTTTATTTTCACTAGTTAGGCTTAATGGAAAACAACAAAAAAATTAGAGATCTTTATGAACTTTATATTGAATTAGGACATGATGCTTTTGAAGAGAAAATTAAAAAACCTATGGAAAATTATTTGCATGATGGTAGCAATGTTATTACTATAAATGCTTTGAACACCATTATTGCTAATGCTATGCAAAGCTCTAAGCTTGGGGAAGCTGGTTTTGATGAATATGATATTTTTAGTCCCCCAAGTTTTGAGGAGAAAATTTTCTTTGATGATACTTTGCCTCCAATTTATGATGATTATAATGATAGTGGTATTTTGGTGCCACCTACTATGGAGGATAAAGTTTATTATGATTATACTATGCCTGCAATTTATGATGAATACAATGATGGTTGTGATAGTTTTACTCTCACTATTACTAATAAATTGATTATGCTTATGTGGAGAGTAATGATACTTTTGCATGTGGATCATGATAAGAATGCTTTATGTGATAGCTATATTGTTGAGTTTATTCATGATGCACTGAAAATTATTTTGAGAGAGGAAAGTATGGTTATAGAAATCTTCATGTTACTAAAACTCTCTTTATGATGAAGTTTTGAGCTTTCTCTTGATTTGCTTTTATTTGCTGGGTACTTTAAGACCTACTGGTCCTTATGAGAGAGGGAGACACGATTTCATATATCACAATAATATTAAGTCTTCTCTCTTTATGTTGAAATTTTTGAAGTTACACTTGTTTTGCATTTCTATGCTAGTCACTTTGTTCTTCATTGACTTGTTTTCTTACAAGACTCCTATGCATAGAAAGAGTGTTAGATTTAAACATGTTTTATATATGCTTCTTGATGCTCTCTTTTATGTTTCAACTCTCATCTTTATGTGGGCATCATAAAAATCACTATGCCTAGCTAAAAGGCTTTAAAGAAAAGCGCTTATGGGAGACAACCCATCGTTTTTATTTGCTGTTATTTTTATTTTCTTTGAGTCAAGGAGTTTTTACTTCTGTAGCAACTCCTTTGTATCTTTATTTTATCGCATTGTTGTGCCAAGTAAAGTTCTATATTGAAAGTTGATGCAAGATTTGGATTTCTGCGCAGTGACAGATTTTTAGCTGTCACGATTTGAGCTTATCTCCCTGTAGAAAATTCAAAAATTCTGAAAAAATCACGCATCTTCCTCAGATATGTACGCAACTTTCATTATTTGGCCAGATCCATCTGAGCAACTTAAGTGCCTCGAAAAAATTCGTCTTCCAGACTGTTCTGTTTTTGACAGATTCTGCCTTTTGTTTTGCATTCGCTCTTTTACGTGTTTGTGTGGATTTCTTTGCTCCACAAAGCATTGGTGGCTGTAGCTAATGTCCAGAAGCTTTGGGATGATTGTATCATTACAGAATATGAGAATTTTTGATTATGCACTAACCCTCTAATGAGAACTGTCTTGAGTTTGGTGTGAAGGAAGTTTTCAAGGATCAAGCGAGAAGGGTGATATTATGTGATCAAGAAGAGTGAAAAGCCTAAGCTTGGGGATGCCCCCGTGGTTCATCCCCCATATTCAAGAGACTCAAGCGTCTAAGCTTGGGGATGCCCAAGGCATCCCCTTCTTCATCAACAACTTATCAGGTCATCTCTAGTGAAACTATATTTTAATTCTTTCACATCTTATGCGCTTTACTTGGAGCGTCTGTGTGCTTTTATTTTTGTTTTTGTTTGAATAAATTCGGATCCTAGCAATCCTTGTGTGGGAGAGAGACACGCTCCGCTTTTTCATGTGAATACTCATGTTCTTCACTTATATTTGTTGAGTATTCTTAACTAGCTACTGCAGTGCTTTTAGCTCCTGTTTTTCATGCATCTCTTCGAGCTGTTAGCACTTGTTTATAAATACTCTCTTGCTGCATTATATTATCATTTGGAGAGTTTATGTTTAAATAAATTGATTGGTGTTTGTTTGGAAGAAAGAAAATGCTACATGTAGTAGTTGGTATTGGAAAAGACATATGCATTCTTGTAGATCATTGTCTTGTTTCGATTTGACTTTGCAATTGTTTTGAGCTCTCAAGTAGATCATGTTTAAGCTCTTGCATCATGTAGTTAAAGCCTAGTAGTGGAGAACTACCGTAGAGCTTGTTGAGACTTGGGATGCATATTTGTTCTCTCTAAGGTCTAGATATTTTCTGGTAAAATGTTTGAGCAACAAGGAAGACAGTGTAGAGTCTTATAATACTTGCAATATGTTTTTATGTGATTCTTGCTGTACCGGTTTATACTTGTGTTTGCTTCAAACAACCTTGCTAGCCTAAACTCTGTACTGAGAGGGAATGCTTCTCGTGCATCCAAAACTTGAGCCAAAACCCATGCCATTTGTGTCCACCATACCTACCTACTATGTGGTATTTCCTGCCATTCCAAGTAAATATTTCATGTGCTACCTTTAAACTATTCAAAACTTTATTACTCCTTATTTGTGTCAATGTTTTATAGCTCATGAGGAAGTATGTGGTGTTTTATCTTTCAATCTTGTCATTTACTTCTGACAGACTTTCACCAATGGACTAGTGGCATATACATCCGCTTATCCAATAATTTGCAAAAAGAGCTGGCAACGGGGTGCCCAGCCCCAATTAATTACAACTTTCATTAATAATTCTCTTCACATGTTTTGCCCTGATTTATCAGTAAGCAACTTAATTTGCAAATAGACACTCCTCCATGGTATGTGAATGTTGGAAGGCACCCGAGGATTCGGTTAGCCATGGCTTGTGTAAGCAAAAGGTTGGGAGGAGTGTCATCTATAAAGAAACTAAAATACATGTGTAAACAAAAGAGAAGAGGGATGATCTACCTTGCTGGTAGAGATAACGTCCTTCATGGGAGCCGCTCTTGAAAGTCTGGTTGACAAGGGGGTTAGAGTGCCCACTACCATTCGTTGACAACAACAAACACCTCTCAAATACTTATTTTGTGCTCTCTATATGCTTTCGAAAACTTAAAAAGCTCTAGCACATGATTTAATCCCTGCTTCCCTCTGCGAAGGGCCTATCTTTTACTTTATGTTGAGTCAGTTTACCTACTCCTTTCTATCTTAGAAGCAAACACTTGTGTCAACTTTGTGTGCATTGATTCTTACATGTTTACTTATTGCACTTGTTATATTGCTTTATGTTGACAACTATCCATGAGATATACATGTTACAAGTTGAAAGCAATGCTGAAACTTAATCATCCTTTGTGTTGCTTCAATGCCTTTTACTTTGAATCTATTGCTTTATGAGTTACCTCTTATGCAAAACTTTTTGATGCTTGTCTTGAAAGTACTATTCATGAAAAGTTTTTGCTTATATGATTCATTGTTTACTCTTTATCTATTTGTTAGCAAACTATAGACCATTGCTTTGAGTCACTTCATTCATGACATGAGCCTTGCAATATATTGATCAAGATTGTGTGAAAGCATGTCTCCTCAGAAATTATTTGTTGTTATCGTTTTACCTACTCGAGGACGAGTAGAACTAAGCTTGGGGATGCTTGATACGTCTCCAACGTATCCATAATTTCTGATGTTCCATGCTTATATTATACCATTTGCTACATGTTTTATATACACTTCATATCACTTTTATGCATTTTCTGGGACTAACCTATTAACAAGATGCCACAGTGCCAGTTCCCTGTTTTCTGCTGTTTTTGGTTTCAGAAAAGTACTTCTGCGAATATTCTCGGAATTGCACGAAACAAAAGGCCACGTCCCTATTTTTCCAGCACCGTCACGGAGTCCGAAGGAGAGACGAAGGAGGGCGCCGAGGTGGCCAAACCACACCCGGGCGGTGGGCCCCCTGCCGCGCCGCCATGGTGTGGGCCCCTCGGCCTCCACCGACGTTGCCCCTTCGCCTATATATTGCCTCAGACGCGAAAACCCTAAAAACCAAGTCAATTTCCAGAAGAGTTCCGCAGCGCCGCCGCCATCGACGACAAGTTTCGGGGGACAGAATCTCTGTTCCGGCACGCTGCCGGGACGGGGAATTGCCCCCGGAGTCATCTCCATCGACTCCACCGCCATCTTCATCGCCGCTGCTGACTCCCATGATGAGGAGGGAGTAGTTCTCCCCCGAGGCTGAGGGCTCTACCGGTAGCTATGTGGTTCATCTCTCTCTCCATGGTGTGATCTTTATGTGATCATGTGTATTGCTAGTATCGCTGAATACATTAATAATGTTTATGCTACTCAAGTGATTTTGTCTAGTTTCTGGAGTCATTGTGACAACACGGTATCAAGGTGACAGTGTGGGTACTTGTGTGACTCTATGAATAATTTAGATTTATCATGGCTTATTCTTGGGAACTGTGGTGTTTGTTTACTCAGACTTTGAGGAGTGCTTTTGCAGCCCTACACGTAGTACTCTTGTGTTATCAAGAAGGAGAATAATCCCGAGCAGTATTTACTTGTGTTCAGTTGTGCTAATCTAGTTGAATATGTAGATGTTACTCTTTATCTATTATGCACTCTATAGGTTACTTTAATATGAACTCCGGTACTCTCCACGGTGTAAAGGTGACAGTGTGTGCACCGTGTGTGATTCCTTTATGACGTTGTGGCGCTTGTTTACTCCGGCTTGAGGTGTGCTTTTGTAGCCCTACACAATGAATGGTGTTTGTTATCCAACAAGAGAGTGTTTAAGAGTAGCTTTTACTTATTCAGTTATGAGATCATTGTTGAGAGTGTCCACTAGTGAAAGTATGATCCCTAGGCCTTGTTTCTAAGCATTGAAACACCGTTTACATCAAGTTCTGCTACATGTTTGCTTGCTGCCATCTTTATTTCAGATTGCAGTTACTACTTATAATCATCCATATTACTTGTATTTCACTATCTCTTCGCCGAACTAGTGCACCTATACATCTGACAAGTGTATTGGGTGTGTTGGGGACACAAGAGACTTCTTGTATCTTAATTGCAGGGTTGCTTGAGAGGGATATCTTTGACCTCTACCTCCCTGAGTTCGATAAACCTTGGGTGATTCACTTAAGGGAAACTTGCTGCTGTTCTACAAACCTCTGCTCTTGGAGGCCCAACACTGTCTACAAGAATAGAAGCACACGTAGACATCAAGTGGGTGCAATAAGGTTGGTACGGTTAGCGACTTTGCAAATCCCTATTCATTCCGACTCCAGGAGCCGGTAGCAATCGGACGGAGCGGAGGCACGGTGCGGGTTAGGATCAGACGGCCAGAAAGGCCAAATCGCTGAGGAGCCTCCAATGGGTCTCACCGTTTATATCTTTAGATGCCTATCCAATCACTTGCCAGGATCAGAACCATGGATGTGCTGAATGACTGTTATCGTTATGTGAAGACACTCTGATGAACCTGTTTGATTAACATGTTCGTTCCCATCACTTCGCGATACTCATCAAATACCCAAGGCGAGATATACACTAGTACAGAACGACACATCGGATACCCCTCTATGGAAACGGCAGGTGTTAGGCGACGGAGAATCGCGCTTTCCGCGCGGCCAGTGCGTACAAACCTGACCTGGGCCGTGGCTGGCCCGTCAACATAGGTAACGGAGAAAGTATAACTCCGTTACCCATAGTATTGGCAACGGTCTTAATTCTGGCTCCGTTTCCGATATGTGACTCTATAGCAACGGAGACTTTTGTGTGTCCATGTGCAATGTGGACACGTTCCATCTTCTTGGAATTCGATGCGAGCGGAGTAACTGCTATGGCGTAGTGGCGTAGTGACGCCGCGGCACCGCCCACTACTCCTTAAAAACCCACGATCTCCCTTCTATCTCAGTACGCCAATTCGCCGCAGCCCTGGATACTCCTAGCAGTTTCCCGCTTTCACTGAATTAGAACCGCGTCGTCGTGCCGGAGGCCGTCGCGCATAGGCACTGGCAATATAGGAGGCCAGTGCCCTGGTCAAATGTTAGCCTCCCCGCTGGCTGGCGCGTCAACCACAGGAGGGTGCCTATGCCGCCGGAAGAGGACGCGGGATCCTCGGGCGCCCGCGACCGCAGCCGCTCGCCGCGGCGGAGAGACGCTCGTCCGCGGTCGCCTGGATGGAACCGCGTCATCGTCGGGAAGGCCGTCGCGGAGCGGCACTGGCAATATAGGAGGCCAGTGCCATGGTCAAACGTTCGGCTACCCGGTGGCTGGCACCTCAACCGCGCGTCGGTGCCTATGCCGCCGGAAAGAGTTGAGCTGCTTCAGAGCCGCCGGCTCCTCCTCCCGCCGAAGCTGCGCGATGATCCTGCCTACGACGACGACGAGATGTGGGAGGGGCGCACGGGCGGCGATGACATCGTCGGCGAGGAGCCGCGCGACGACACGGACGACTACGCGGCTCTCCTCGCATTCGAGCAGGAGAAGGTGGAGGCCGAGGAGTAGTTATAGTTATTTATTTTTATGTTCTTCAACTTCAATACTAGTAGAGATCAGTATAAGCCCAGTGTGTCAGTGAAAAAATCAAAGGAAACGGTTGTTTATACCCTCCGTTTCCGATGTTCTACCTATAAATGCGCCCTTCACACAGCCCTAAACTCTATCGCTCACTCTCAGCCTCACTCTCAAAGTGTGGCGGCGCCTCCACGCAGCACCAGATCTTAGCTCCACCGTGGCGGCGCGCATCTCCCTCCCTCCGACCGTGGCGGCGCGCATCTCCCTCCCTCCGACCGTGGCGGCGCGCATCTTCCTCTCCTGCGATCGTGGCGGCGCGCATCTCCCTCCCTCCGACCGTGGCGGCGCGCATCTTCTTCTCCTCCGACCGTGTCGACGCGCATCTTCCTCTCCTCCGACCGTGGCAGCGCGTACCCGTTCTTTGCTCCACCCGGCAGATCTCGTCGCCTGATCCGTAGCTGGAGGGCGCATGGCGTGTCGATCCAAGGACGACGAGGACGACTACGTACTCCCGCCGCTAGATCCAAAGGTAATACATCTATTTGTGACCGGCCGTCGTGCCGACGAACTAGGGTTGTTGTCATTGTTCTGCTTAGGTTTTCTTCCATAGGACACTCATGAATAGAACTAGAACTAGGGTTGTAATACATCCGAGGACGATGAGGACGACCACTGGCGGATCCACCTTGAGCCAGTTGGGTGCACAGGACACCGGGAGAAGGAATTTTTCTTTGTAAATTAGCAATTTTTCATCACATATGCACCCCTAAAAATTGTTTTAAATGTATTATGGTAACATGTGTGCATCCTGGTTCAATATGTTCTAGCTCCGCCACTGAGGACGACTACGTAGTGTCGCTCGAAAAGAACATAACTAGCACAAATCGGTAGTGTATGAAACTCATGGCTGACTTATCTCCTTTGCAAAACAGATGTACATTTCGGTGACACTGTATAAAAAGCTGGGTCCTTAGCCAAGGTGCGCTTGTCGTCCGGCATAATTGTTGGTACACAACAACTATGCAATGGATTTGTAAGTTTGTTATTCTGTCTTATGCATCCTTTTGTGTTGTATGTCCTTTATGCTAGATGTATAGTGAGCTAACATGGAGTCATATATTCTCTCTTTGCATTTCAGTGACCACTTTACAAAAGAGGCACCTTCAGTACATCAGCACTCGCTTATTGCACTATGTGCAGAGCATGGTGCTGATCCGTTTAGCTCATTTAAATGAGCTAAATACAAGGTCGGGGACAAAGCGGCGAGTTGATTATATTTTGGCGACACCGTCCAAGAAGAAGATTGAATTCATGAACTCTAACAGCAAGTCATGAAGATAAATTAAGTTGGAAATGACAAGGATAAGTTTAGAGAGGCATGACATAGATAGATTTAGCTAGACATGTCAATGATAGATTTAGAGAGGCATGACAATGAAGATAAGTAATTGGTTGTCTTGTGATGCAATGTATCGGTGACATTTGTTATACCTTATGAATGAATGAATTTGTTAGCCTTTTTGTGCTTCTGCTGTGAAATTTTAAATGTCCAGTGCCAAATCTATTCCTGCTCTAGGCTTATGAAGAAACCTCAATGCAAATGAGCAGAAACAGAATCTCCGTTACTGATGTTCCGACACATCAGAAACGGAGGTTGTGCACAACCGTTGCCAAACCGACGCCTCATCAGCGACGGTTTTTCGCCTCCGTTACCGATGAGGGCCTTCACATCAGTAACGGGATCGGGGACACGGACCCTTTTTCCGTTTCCGATGGGGTTTTTGGCCCGTTTCCGATGTGTCGTTCTGTACTAGTGATATGACATTACCATAAATGATAGCTTTCATTTACTATGTCACTTATCCTTGTTACCGGTATGATGCCATTACTCTTTACCCGTGTTTGAGCATCCCATGATATTTACATATCACTCATTTGTCTGCGCAGACTTATCGATGGACGCTTTCCCACTAGAGTGGATCTAGGTTGTATCTCTCTATATTACCTAGAGGTGTGATTCCCAGTCTTAAACTACTATGATCAATATATACCTTCGAGGTCACCCAGCGACAGCCGTTTTGATCACCCAGTTACGGCCGTGATACTTGACTATGCCAAAGCAACCTTTCTAGTATACACAACCATAAATTCTCATGGTCTAAGGAATAAACAAGCAACCAATCATAGACTATACTATTTTACTCCAAAACTTGATCTCGTAGTATATCATACATTTCGGTCTTCCCAGACACAGTGTTTAACTTAACAATGTGCTCTCATTAATAATGGCAAGAACTTTTGCACATGGCTAGAAAACATCACCATCCAGTATTATTGAGTTTGTCCAAGAGACAGGACAAAGGGTAATCGGGGTTTGATTATATCCTTACACGTGCGTATGTGTTTCCCCATAAATCTCACATTTATAGACCATAACAGTTATAGCATAAAGATATAATTCATTAATCATGAAACAGATGTATATTTATTGTCTCTCAGGGCATACATCCAACATCGCCTTCTTGGGGGAGTTGAAGTCGAGCCCCCGGGATACTCACTGCCCCCGGGGAATGCACCGAAATCAAACACCTGTACATCTTGTAGAACGTCCGAGGTCGCCGCCACCGTCTTCAACTTCTGGACACAGAAGATGGCGTCGTCGACGTCAGCCTTGACCTTGATCACTCCCCATGCCGCGGGGATCTTCATCATGTTGTAGGCGAAGTGGGAGACGGCCATGAATTTGGCCAGAGCTGGTCGGCCGAGTATGCCGTTGTACAGTAGTGGCGTGTCTGCGATGTCGAAGACGATTTCCTTGGTGTGAAAATTCTCCGGGTCACCAAAGGTGACACGGAGAGCGATCTTCCTCACCAAGTGACGGTCCCGTTCACGCCTTGAAAAACGCCGGTGTCTTGCAGGCGGGAGAGGGGGACTTGCAGAGTAGCCAAGACCTTCGCCGTCAGCAGATTGAGGCTGGACCCCCCGTCGACCAAAATCTTGGTGACCTTGTAGTTGTGGATGATGGGCGACACGGTCAGCGGCAGGGTTCCGACCCCGGAGATACAGTTGGGGTGATCCTCCGGATCGAAGGTGATGACTTGATTAGACCAGTCCAGGGGCTTTGGCTGGGCAGAGGAGACCGCGTTTAGCTCCCGGATAAGTCTCTTGCATGCGCCATTAGAGGTAGGCAAAGAGGCTCCCCCGTGGATGCATGCCACAACTCCGTTGATCTCCTGGAACTTCCCGTTGTTGCCGCCCTGGGCAGCCTGAGCTATCTTGTTGTTGTGTGGGTGGCCTCTTGGTTGTTTTGTCTGCGACCGCCTTGGCTGCCGCGTCCTCCTCCTCGGCCCCCACGGCCACTGCCGAGGCGACTGTGGGACAATCATGAGCGATGTGCCCAGTGATGCCGCAGGTGAAGCATCCATCCGGGTTGGTCCCGTCGGCCCGATGTTGCTCCCATTGTGCAAGGTACTTGATCTGGCGGCAGTCCTTGAGTGCGTGATTGTCGTAAGGCTGAATGTGGCACCATGGGTCCTCTTCTCCCTCGGAGGTTGATGCGGGCTTGGCCTTCTTAGGAAGGGGCTCGGTGACGAAGACGCGCTTGTCGGGTCCAGAGTCCCGCTTCTTGTTCTTGGCGGGAGCGGTCTTGTCCTCGGGTTCATCCTCCCCGGGGAACTTGACTCCCTCCTCTGCGCGGGCGCACCGGTCCGCGAGCTCCCAGAGCTCACGGGTAGTCTCGATCTAGTAGGTGCTCAACTTCTCGCGCATCCGGGTGTTGCGGACATAAGCGTGAAAAGATGAGATCACCAACTCTTCTTTGATGCGGGGTATCATGTTCATCTTCTGGGTGAAGCGCTGAATGAACTTGCGCAGAGTTTCACCCGGAAGTTGCTTGAAGTCGTGGAGGTCGCTAGGAGCCCCCGGACGCTGGTACCCGCCTTGGAAAGCACCCAGGAACTGTTCCTTTAGTGCCCGCCAGGAGCAGATGGAGCACTTGGAAAGGTTGAGAAGCCATGTCTGGGCTTCTAGCTTCAGAGCCAACGGGAGGAACCAGTTGGCCATCATGACCTCGTCGGCCCCGGCGACTACAACAGCAAGGGAGTAGAGCTGCAGGAAGTCCCGGGGTTTGTAGTGTCGTTGTAGCGGAGGACGTTGATCTTGAACTTCTTAGGCCAGGAGACCTGACGGAACTCAGGGGAGAGGGCGAGGCAGCCTTCAGCGACGTCGTCTCGATCTTCCCGGCGATGGCGCTCTCGACGCCGCTCGACGCGACTGCGCATGTCCTCAGTTTGACGGTTGTTGAGGTCGACCCGGAGATCTTGGTTGCGCGTGGTAGATGACCCGACAGAGATGGCTTTCCCGCGCTCGCGGTTAAGCCGACCTGCCATCAGAGGAGTGGTGCGTTGAGGTTGCGTCTCGCCTTGGCGCTCGCCACGGGGCTGACTCCGGGGTTCGCGCGTCTTGTCTCCTCCCGCTCTAGGGCCATCGACGGTGGGAGCACGGGTAGGCTCCATCTCAGGGCCACGGTCCGCGAGGTCGAGTAGTTCCTCCACGCGGGTTCTCCAGGCCTGGTAGACCTTGGGATCGTCGGTGCTGGGGAGGGGAACTACATCAGGGCCTTGGCAGTGACAAGGGCGTCATGGCGAGCTCGGGCACCTGAGGGTAGGTGCATGGAGGACTTGCTTCCGGCGCCTCATGGATCCCCACTGGCGGGAACATCTCTGTTCCCTTCCCCGGTGGGAGGTCGCTTGCCTGCGCTGTTGCCGATGCTCTTCTCCCCTTCAGAGCAAGGAGGAGGCCTGACCGAGTTTCTTGGTGCTACCGGACCCTCATGCCCTCCGTCCTTGTTGGCGCGGGCTCCTTCCGGCGCCACCTTCTCTGGAGGTGGCGGGGGAGCGTTCTGGCGTTGCTCCGTGGCACGGCATTCGGCGGAAGCCTGAGTGCGCGAAGGAGAGGCAGGCTTGGAGGCCGCGGTGTCGTTCTTCTTCTTGGGTGGAATGCTTGACGAAGAACTCGAAGTAGATCTTGCCGATGATGAACTTGAGGTTGATGAAGATGAATCCAGCGCTTGCGCCCCCTACCTAGCGCACCGGATGTCGTGTCTCAGCAGACGGACACATGGAGTAAAGGATACCCCTTTTTAGGTTCGGCACGGGCGCGAAGGAGGCTGCGAATCACCTCACCCGGGTGATACACGTCGAGTTCTCCGATCCGACGTTCAAGCAATCAACACAGAGATGCAGAAAGTTTTACCCAGGTTCAGGCCGCCCGGAGGCTAAAAGCCCTACTCCTGCATGTCTGGATTGAGTTGTTCATCATGGTGTAGCTTGCAAGGGTGGTTTCGGGGATGTACCCGGCACAGTGTTGGCTAGAGGTAGAAGAAGAGCAGATCCTGCCCTGAGGAGACCACCTCTCTCTCTCCCCTCTAAACCCTAGGCTAGTCTTGCTTGTGTTCAGCTTGGATCCGGTCCTTTGCCTCGGTGCCTTGGTCCTCCTTTTACAGGCTATGGGTATACCACACGGTCACGCTAGTACCGTGGGGGGTTTTAGGCGGGAAAACCCCCCGGTGTTCTTCTAGAGACGACGTGGCCTTCTCTTGTCCAAGTATCCATCCGCGGTTAGGTGAGGGAAAGCGTGGCGGACAGGGCCTGGCAGCCCCACCGACCACGCCCCAGGCGACGTCACTGGGGGCGCGTCCTTCGTCTTGGCGCCCAAGTCTTCTACAAGCTTCCTACACGTGCTGGTGTGCTTATCCTCTTCGCCATACAGAGGGGAACCCAAGAGCGAGCCTGGCCTGCTGCCGGGCGCTCGGGCTCTCGGTTGCCCTGCCTTGCTCGCCGGGTTGCAGGTGACCCCGGAAGGCCACCTAGTCCTTAGCCGTAGTTTGTCGATGTCAAGCTTGTCGGGTTCCCGTGGGGCAGATGGGCTGCAGTCTTGTTTCCTTGCCTTGTCCATCTTCTTGGTGGACCCATAGGTAGTGGACTCACTTTGGCAGCACTAGGGGAACCCCATGTTCCACTGTTGCGACACCAGGGATTTACAACTTGCGACTTATCTCAACCGGCGGCTTACAAGAGATATATATGGTTGTAAAACCCTAAGTCGGCTGCAGTCCGACTCGGCAACGACGTGTACCGCTACGGCCCCAGCCTCCCGACGACGGGCCTCCGCTCCGTTTCGAAGTTAGCCTTTATCTTTATATAAATTTGGAACACATCGAAAATAACATGGGCCATACACTGCTTTAGCTCTACGGGTGAGAGGTCGCTCAGGCGGTAGTGAGGAGAGTGTCCAGTTAGTGATACCGTACGTTTGTAGTAATACGAGGGTAGATCATCACTGAATCCGCCATCAGTAAAGTCAATGTTGTTCGCCCAAATCCAATATACATACACGCAGTGAAATGAAAAAAAACATACCAGCTCCGTACATAATAAGTATCATAGTTTTGAAATGACCCGAATTTAAAAATGTGATACTTATTTTAAATTGGAGATAGAATTTGCTATCGATTCGATTTTTTTTACTTGGAATCCACTGTTGGCAATGCTGCATGCATGTCTCGTCTTGTGCAAAGCTTTGCATGCATGGACCGTACGTAAGTATAACGCGCATGCATGGACCAGCTTGCAAGTAGTGCATTGAACCGGTGCAAACGAACACAACAACGCTAGCTAGTGGTACGTATACGTGTCGATAGAATCAGTTTTACGTATCATACGCGTTGATATCCATCGTGATGGCCTAATTATTCCTGTGCGGAAAGAAAAGTGTAGACGTCCGACCGGCTGGCATGCATGTGTACGTGTACGCGTTGGAGCTCCAGTTCGGGTACACTGCCACTACGTACGTACTGTACGTGTGAGAATTTTCTTCGGAGAGAGAGGAGCTGCATTATGACGACCTGCGTGCATAACTAATGCACGATACGTGGGCCCCGCCAGACGCCAATATCACACGAAATGCAGAAAGCACGATGCCTACCTCTCACTCACAGCTCAAAGCTTGTGTTGTACTTGTGCTTGCTTGTGCACACAACGCCTAGCAAGCTAGCAAAGCCCTAGCTAGTTCACACTTAAACTGGCTAGCTAATAATCAAGCCAAGTCATTTTGTAGTCGACGTTGTGTTGTTCCGTGTGTGGATCACTATACCTAACTAGTCGATCGTAGCAGCTCATGCGCTCATTATTTCTTTTGTTGCGGCGCGGATCCCTGGCCTATGCATTAAAATGATGCACACAGACTTCCACAATTATTAACATTCGAAGGTTCAATGAATATTGCTGTTTCTTGATACCGTGGTGTTTCTCTGTTTCGTGAAACTATGAGGCGTATGAAGAACGTTGTTTTACATTATGTTGACCGATTTGTCATGTTGCATGTATGAGCTCGGTGAGTATTACAACAAAACACATCTTCAAAAATAGGTGAAGGCCAACCTCGGAATATCATGAAGGTGAACCAACCATAATAGATTTGTACAAGGTTTGGGTTGGTATCGTGCATGCAACCATGACAACAAGACACCAATACCTACGGAGACGATGTGTAGCGCAAAACCTGATCCGTAGTGCCCGTCTATGTGGGAATCGGAGCAGATCTTGGCAAGAATGTTCTTGACCTATATGGCACGAGTGGTGCAATCAAGTTGAGAAGAAACGTTCGATGAGCTGTGGACCGAAATCAAATAAGAGCAGAGCAATTGAACGAACCTTCTTATCCACGTGGTGGTGAGCTTACTTTCTTCATGGTTGAAGAAGAGGACATTGCCCTAAACACTGTAGAGTGTAGACGAAGGTAACTTGACAAAGTAGATGTTTCGCGAGGGTCAGGACATGAGCTTGTTTCTCCGTTTAGAAAAAAAGATGGCCGGGCTGAAGTTTTCAATACGAGAAAAATATAGTTTTGTAGAATACTTTGGTTTCTAAAGCTAGCCACAGTTTTTATTGGATCCAAATGCTTACAGTATTTAATACTTCAGCATTTTTATAACTTGAAGTATTCCCATGATACTTCAAAATTAACTTGACGCTAAGATGGGCCTTATATTTTAATATTGAGGGAGTAAAACATGTTTCAGAAATTTGGGAGAGGTGGCATGAGAAATTCTTTGTAGTTGGAGTTGTCCTATAGACTAATTCATGAGACTACTAAAATTTAAGTATAAATTAAAATATATTACATTCATAGACAACATGTCTCTATAGAATGCACTGGAACAAATTGAATATTCATGAGTACATTCATTGATATGTTAAGTAAATAGGTGTATTTATTTTCAGTAATCTCTCACTCTCGAAAGAGACAGTAACAAAAATTGAGTATAATTTTAGTTGGAGTAGAATTGCTTATGACCAAAAAAATAGTTGAAGAAAATTGAATATAATTGAGATGTATCACATATCTATTAGTATAATTTTAGTCTATGAAAAATATTTTAGTTTCATTTTGACAAGAACTTTATAATTTTCCTAATTAATTTAATGTATCGACACACTATGATAACTTATGGTTTGATACGACATTATATTAGAATTTAAGAAATGATCTTGTGGACATCCACATAAATGGTTGAGAGAGAAGATACATTGTCCATATAGTTTATAGGTAATATGATTTCTGATTTACTTGTTTTGTTATAAAAATTATTATGAACCACATAAGAAGCAATTCTACAATATTAAAGAATAAATTCTTGTTAGATATAGAGTTTTAATGCAAAAAGGAAAGGTAGCTATCTAGGAACAAACTAAGGAAAAACAAGAAAGTAGGGACACAAGATTTAGCATTTTGAATTACATGCCACCCAACCTCCCACTCTCTATGGTTATATTGAGTCTCCATAGAAGCCACACATCCGATGTTCATCACCAAGTGCATGCTTGCACCAGACCCCGACAAACAAAGAAGAAGAAAAACAAAAATCAGTCGTAAGCTCGATCATCAATTGGTTTCCTTCGGCCGAAACAAATACGTTGTTGCATAAGGGAGGCACGTGAACCGTGGATGGAGAACCGTACCATTATTAAGTTTATTTGATTTTATTTTAGAGATCAGAGCGTTATATTGTGGATTATTAATTCATTTGGATTTCATTAATTAAACTACTAAAAATTGCTTAAGTTGCCAATGATAAAATCATTCCAGTTTTATTGCTTGATCATTTATAGCACCGGATCTGATCCCTTTTCTTTCATATTTATATAGGGGTCGTATGTGTAGTACAATCATCTATGTTCTAGCAGAGCACATATTTTTTCATTAATCAAGATCGACGACAAGCCTTGATCCTTGTGGCGTGTCCGAGGATGGACAAGAAGACAATCCGTGTACTTGGACTAGCCTTACTTTTTGTACATGTCGTATGCTCTGCTACTCTTGCTCAAGGTAAGCAGTCGGATCTATATTTACCAAACCTTTTGTCGTTCAGTCCCAAGAAGTTATTCCATTTTTGTAATTATCCGGTAGCATGTATATTGAAGTTTTTCCATTTCTTATCAGATTTGTTGCCTTTCCGTTGACCAATCCAAAATAATTGAATAGCGATGGTTCATTTGTTGGTACATAGGCCGAATCATCGCTGGCATGGATAACGAGAAGATCAATCTTCCATATGGGTTGTGCTATTATACCAAAGGGTGCGCTTATCAACCTTGCTACTGTTGTCCAATGAATAATATGTGCTACATCGATGGTGACATGTGCAAGACGTACTGCGAAAAACCCTCTACCGAAGGCAGAGTTGCGGCAGCTCCATCTCCTATTCCTTCGTAGTCTTTATTTATCTCAAAACATAATACCCCATGGGCGGATGAATAGTTTGTAATAAGAGTAATACTCTAGTATCTAATTGTTGTGATTGATGGTTTATGGGAGTACCGAGTACGTCCGTTTGTTTGGTCCGAGCTTAGAACCTTCAGAATCATATTCTGGAGTAGTGCAGTTTTACTTGCGCGGGCGACTGATCTGAGGAAAAGTCGGTTGCATTGCACGACGTCAGATGAGGCCATGGTTAGGCCCAGGTAACGATCTTCTTGTTCCCTCTCCACGGCCCATAAAACCAATCTGGCAAGGAACACTATTCTCAACAGAAAAAAACCTGGCAAGTAACATGCAATATTTATTTGCCGCTCGACGCGAGCGTTACCAAGTGTCGCGTACCCCTTTTATGTTCCTATGCGTTCATACGTATACGTGTTCAGATCCATCGTGTCCATATAGTCCATACAGTTTATAGTGTATCACATGTCTATTATAATAATTTATGAAAATTATTTTAGTTTCACTATGACAAGAACATTATATTTTTCCTAATTAATTTAATGAATCGACACACTATAATAACTTATGTCTTGATATGACATTATATTGGAATTTAAGAAATGATCTTGTGGACATCCACAAAAATGGTTGAGAGAGAAGATACATTGTCCATATAGTTTATAGGTAATATTATTTCTGATTAACTTGTGTTGTTATAACAATTAATACGAACCAAGTAATTAAGGTGCAACTGTACAACATTTCAAGAATAAGTTCTCGTTAGATATAGAGTATTAATGCGAAATGGAAAGGTAGCTATCTACGAAAACACTCAACAAAAACAAGAAAGTTGGGACAAACGATTTAGCGTTTTGAATCACATGCCACCCAGCCTCCCAGTCTCCATGGTTATAATGAGCCTCCATAGGAGCCACACATCCGATATTCATTACAACACATGATTACACAGTCTTAAAAAGAGTTTAGCTAACTTATTAAATGGGTAGGTAAGCATCCTGGTCGTCCTTTGACTGATGATGTAACCTGATAACCGAAGAAGTGCACTCATCAGGAACAGTGAAGGTCTGACACGATGTTGGGAACGAAACCTCGATAAATCTTACAGACCGACATAGGTACTAGTTAAAATCCAGAGAAATCTATGGAGTAAAGACTAAGAGTGCTTCGGGGAAAGCGGGACGACCGTCTCTGCTGGCCGTGACAGCCGATCTCCTCCTCGGCTCCTCAATAGTTTCGCCGCGTTCTCCGCAAGACTAGCTAGCTACGCGCGGGAGATCATAGCCACCATCAGAGCGCCTTCGAACCACAAGATTTGGGCTGCGCAACGGACAGGCGAGCAAAACACCGACGACTCAAACATTTAAGATTAATAGTATGTTCTAAGTTTAAAAAAACTAAAGATGTACTAACCGATTTGGTGAGTTAAGCCCAAAACTTGGATTAATAAAACAATTGATATGCATGCAATTAACAAGAAATCAAGCTAGTACTACAAAAATGAAAATAACAATAAACCAAGCTCCAAGCATGGCTAAAATATGGATATTCTGTAGGACCGATCACAGAAAATGTAGCCCCACCACTAGAAGGATATTATTGGAGGCAGGAGAGAATTTCCATGAGCTAGCGGATTTTTTTTTCTTTCCTTCCTTTTCCCTGCAATCTCTGTTTCGCCCTAGATATCTCAACAAAGAACAAGAAAAAGTGATCGACAGATGAAGAATATTCTGCACAACGACAAACATGTGTATATCCGAAAAACTACGAGCTACCAACGGTCGTCCGCATCGCTCCAACACTTGAAAGAAACACGAGCGGAGTGCCATCACGACGGCAACATCATCACGAAGTGCATGAAGAAGAAACAAGAAGAAAATAATAATCAGTCGTACGCTCGATTGATCAATTGGTTTCTTCCAGCCGAAACAAATAGGTTATTGTGTAAGGGATGCACGTGAACCGTGGATGGAGAATCGTACCATGATTAATTTTATTTGCTTTTATCTTAGAGATTAAGAGCATTATACTGTGGATTATTAATGCATTTGTGTTGTTGATTTCTAATTAAACTCTACTAAAAATTGCTTAAGTTTCCAACAATTAAACCATTCCAATTTTATTTCTTAATATCTCTGGCATGAAAGTGGGATCATTTATAACATCAGATCTTATCCCTTCTCTCTCAATCTATCTTTATATAGGGGGCCGTATGCGTATTACAATCATCTATCTTCTGGCAGAACACATATTTTCTCATTAATCAAGATCAACGACAAGCCATGAACCTTGTGTTGTGTCCGAGGATGGACAAATACACGATCCGTGTACTTGCACTAGCCTTTCTTTGTGTACATGTCGTATGCTCTGCTACACTTGCTCAAGGTAATCAGTTGGATCTATATTTATCAAACTTCTGTCGTTCAGTCCAAGAAGTTATTCCCATTTTTTAGTTATCCGTTAGCATGTATATTGAATTTCTTCCATTTCTTATCGTATTTGTTGCCTTTCTGTTGACCAATCCAAAATAATTGCATAATGATGGTTCATTTGGTGGTACATAGGCCGAATCATCACTGACATGGATAATGAGAAGATCAATCTTCCGTACGGGTTGTGCTATTATAACGCACGGTGTGTTTACGAACCTTGCTACTGTTGCCCGTTTAATAATATATGTTATGGCGGTGGTGACATGTGCAAGGAGGACTGCGAAAAAGCCTCTACTGAAGACAGAGTTGCCGCAGCTCCAACTCCTATTCCTGCATAGTCTTTGTTAATCATAAAACATAATACCCCATGGGCGGAAGTATAGTTTGTAATAAGAGTAATACCCTAGTATCCACTCCCTCCGTTTGGATTTAATTGACACACATTTGGTTACACATGGATGTATCTAGACACTATACAAGTATAGATGCATCCATATTTGCACAAAACCAAGTCAATTAATTTGGAACGGAGGGAGTACTTGTCTGTGATTGATGGTTCATGGGAGTACGTCCGTTTGTTTGGTCCCGAGCTTAGAACGTTCGGAATCCTCTACTGGAGCAGTATAGTTTTGCTTACACTCGGCCACTTGATTCCAAAGCATAAACCAGTAAGGCAAAGTGGACAAAATATTTTGGCGTGGGCGACTGATCGGAGAAAAATCGGTCGCACTGCACGACGTCCGGTGAGACCATGGTTAGGCCCAGGTAACGATCTTCTTGCTCTCTCTCCACGGCCCAGAAAACGAACCTGGCAAGAAACACTATTCTCAACAGAAAAAAAAACCTGGCGAGTAATAGGCAATATTTGTTTCCCGCTCGACGCGGGCGTTACCACATGCCGCGTATCCCTTTTCCGTTCCTGGGCCAGTAAGGCAAATGTATTAATAATCCACAGTATTAATAAAACTGGCGAGTAATGGAGTTGTCGTATAATCTAATTCACATGACTACTTAAATTTAAGAAAAAATCAAGAGATGTTACTACTCATAGATAAAATATCTATAGAATACACCAGAACACTAAGATGCATTCATTGGTATGTTAAGTATATAGGGGTATTTGTTCTTAATATTCTCTCACTTTTGAAAGAGATAGTAAATGAGTAAAATTATAGTTGGAAAAAAGTGCTCATGACCAGAAAAATGTTGAAATAAATTACGTCTATTATGTTAATTATGGAATTTTGTTTAGTTTTGTTATGAAAAACTTTATATTTTTCCTAATTAGTTTCAGGTATGGACATGCTATAATAAATTATGTTTACATATGACATTACATTAGAATCTATGAAATGATCTTGAATCATAGTGGACATCCACAAAGATGATTGGGGGAGAACATGCATTGTCTATATAGTTTTTAGGTAATATACTTTCTAATTAACTTGTGTCATTATACAATATAGACCAAACAAGAACAAATTGTACAATTTTTAAAGAATAAGCTCTCATGTCATATAATCAATGTTTGATGTATCATAACATTAACATGATTATCTTCATACCTTTATTTAATGTTAACTATTTGAATCTATTTTATACTTGTTTCAGTTTTATTATAAGTTTGACATTCTCAATTGTAAAATAAATGAATATAGCTACACTTTGCATTGCGTGCATAATGGACGCTATGTGACCCTGCCACATGCAGAGACACGAAATGCAACAAGCACAATTTATACCTATCACACACCTTTTGTTGGTTCTTGTCCTTGTACGCATAAATCAAAATATAGACTCATAGACAGAATATATATAGAATGCACTGGAAAAAAATTAAATATTCAAGAGATACATTCATTAATATGTTAAGTAAATAGGGGTATTTGTTTTCAATACTCTCTCACTCTAGAAATAGACAGTAATAAAATTGAGTAGAATTTTAGTTCGATCAGAAGTGCTTATGACCGGAAAAATAGTTGATGTTTTTTAATATAATTAAAATCTATCACACGTCTATTATAATAATTTACGAAAATGATATTATTTTCATTATGACAAGAAATTTGTAATTTTTAATTAATTGAATGTATCGATACACTAGAAAAACTTACGTTTTGATACGACGTTTGATTATAATTTAAGAAATGATCTTGTGGACATCCACGGAAATGGTTGAGAGAGAAGATACATTTTCCATATAGTTTATAGGTAATATGATTTCTAATTAACCTCTTTATCATAACAATTAACATGGACCAAGTAAGGAACAATTTTACAACAATTCAAGAATAAATTCTCCTTAGATATAGAGTTTCAATGCAAAAGGGAAAGGTAGCTATCTTCGAACAAACAAAGGAAGAACAAGAAAGTTGGCACAAAAGATTTAGCGCTTTGAATCACATGCCACCCAGCCTCCCACTCTATGGTTATATTGAGTCTCCAGAGGAGCCACACATCCGATGTTCATTACAACACATGATTACAGTCTTAAACAAGTTTAGCTAACTTATTACATTGAGACCGTTGAATTCCCATGAAATGGGTAGGTAAGCATCATAGCGTCCTTAGACTGAAGGTGTAACCTGATAATAGAAAAAGTGCACTCATCAGGAACAGTGAAGGTCTGACACGGTGTTGGGAACGAAACACCTACAGACCAACATATGTACTAGTTAGAATCCAGAGAAATCTATAGAGTACAGACTAAAAGCGCTGCAGGGAAAGCAAAACGATCGTCTCCGCTAGCCACCACGACTGATCTGCTCCACGGCTGCTCAATAGTTTTGCCCCGAGCTCCGCAAGACTAGCTACGTGTGGGAGACCATGGCCACCATCAGAGTGCCTTCGAACCACCAGATTTGGACTGCACAACGGCCAAGGCAGCAAAACGGCGACGAATCAAACATTTAAGATTTAATAGCATGCTCTGTTTTTAAAAAATAAAGATTTACTACCGATTTGGTGAGTTAAGCCCAAAACTTAGATTAATAAAGCAAGTACTATGCATGCAGTTAACAAGAAATCAAGCTAGTACTACTAACATGAACTTAACAAGAAACCAAGCTCCAAGCATGGTTAAAATATGGTTATTATGTAGGACCAATCACAGAAAATCAAGCCCCACAACTAGAATGATATTATTGGAGGCAGGAGAGAATCTACTATGAGCTAGCGACAATTGTTTTTCTTTCCTTCCTTTTCCCGTCAGTCTCCACTTTGCCCCCAAATATCTCAACAAATAAGAAGAAACAGTGATCAATAGAAAAAGAATATTATGCACAAAGAGAAAACATGTGTATATCCAAAAAACCACGAGCTGCCAACGGCCGTCCGCATCGCTCCAACACTTGAAAGAAACACGAGCGGAGTGCCAACACGATGACAATATCATCACCAAGTGCATTCTTGCACCAGACCCCGAAAAACAAAGAAGAAGAAAATAATAATCAGTCGTACGCTCGACCGACCATCTAGCCAAAACAAATAGGTTATTGTGTAAGGGAGGCACGTGAACCATGGATGGAAAAATTTACCATGATTAAGTTTATTTGGTTTTATCTTAGAGATTCATAGCATTATACTGTGGATTATTAATACAATTGTGTTGTTGATTTCATTAATTAAACCCTACTAAAAATGCTGAAGTTTCCAACAATTAAATCATTCCAATTTTATTGCTCGATATATCTGGCATGAAAGTGGGGACATTTATAGCATCGGATCTGATCCCTTCTCTCTCAATCTATCTTTATATAGGGGCCATATGTGTACTACAATCATCTATCCTCTACCAGTATACATATTTTTTCATTAATCAAGATCGGTGACAAGCCTTGATCCTTGAGTTGTGTCCGAGGATGGACAAGTACTTGATCCGTGTACTTGCACTAGCCTTACTTTCTGTACATGTCATATGCTCTGCTACTCATGCTCAAGGTAAGCAGTTGGATCTATATTTACCAAACCTTTTGTCGTTCAGTCCCAAGAAGTTATTCCATTTTTTAGTTACCCGGTAGCATGTATACTGAAGTTTTTCCATTTCTTATCGGATTTGTTGCCTTTCCGTGGACCAATCAAAAATAATTGCATAGCGATGTTCATTTGTTGGTACATAGGCCGAATCATCGCTGGCATGGATAGCAAGAAGATCAATCTTCCATACGGGTTGTGCTATTATACCAAAGCGTGCGCTTATCAACCTTGCTACTGTTGCCCGATTAATTATATGTGCTACATCGATGGCAATATGTGCAAGTCGTACTGCGAAAAACCCTCTACTGAAGACAGAGTTGCCCCAGCTCCAACTCCTATTCCTTCGTAGTCTTTATTAATCTTAAGACATAATACCCCATGGGCGGAAGAATAATTTGTAATAAGAATAATACCATAGTATGTACTTGTCTAGGATTGATGGTTTATGCGAGTGTCCGTTTGTTTGGTCCCGAGCTTACAACCTTCAGAATCCTATACTGGAATAGTGTAGTTTTGCTTACACTGGACCACTTGAGTCCAAAGCATAAACCACTAAGGCAAACTGGACAAAATATTTTTGCGTGGGCGACTGATCAGAGGAAAATCGTCGCGCTGCACGACGTCCGGTGAGACCATGATCTTCTTGTTTTCTCTCCACGGCCCAGAAAACCCATCTCGCAAGGAACACTATTCTCAACAGGGAAACCCTCGCAAGTAACAGGTCATATTTATTTGCCGCTCGACACGGGGGTTACCAGGTGCCACGTATCCCTTTTCCGTTCCTGGGCCTAGCCCCGTTGTCGCTTGTGCAGTGGCTGATTTTCTCCACGAGAGAAAGAGGGAGCCTTAGACTAGGGAGTAGAGATTTCTTACTCCCAGGCTCCAGTGATACCTCTGGTCGGAAAAAAAATCATATTATAAGTTTTAAAAAAATTGTGAAAAAAATCCTGCATGTTGTCAAAGATATGTCCCACAAACATGCAAAACCTTGGTTTCAAATTTTTTATATTCTATTCGATACGAAAATAACAAATGTTTGGATCTAAATGTACACGCTTTCAAATCTCCAAAATATACAAGATTTGTTATTTTCATGTAGCTTAGAATATAAGGTATTTCAGATCCAAATTTTACACGTTTGTAGGATACATGATTACCAGCATGCATGATTTTTTTCAGTTTGTCTTAAAACTTAAACATATGATTTTTGAATTTTTTTAGTCAGAGGGAGCACTGGTGCTCGGAGGAAAACGTGTTTTCCGTAGACTAGGGACCTTAGTACAGATCGAGAATATCCATACCAAAAAAGAAAACAACCGGGAGTTCCTGAGAAGAAGCTCTTATGGGCGATGGGGAGTGGAATGGAGATTTCTTGTCTTCTTTTTCTCCTTCTTACCGTGCTTTATTTTTATCTTATCACTTTTTCAGTTGATCTATCTACTCCCATATTTTTTGTAACATTATTCATTTTCTTCACCGTTTATAAGCCGCAATTTTGGATTTTCACTTTCCTTTTCTTTTCCATCATATGAACAATTATTAATCATGTTGTTTTCCTTTTCCACAAATGCATCAGGGAATTTCTAATTATTGGGTAGCATGAGATTGGCCTGTGTTTAGAATGTGTTCCCGAATCATCAAAAAAGTTGAAAAATTATATTGCAATAAAGTGTTCATATAGCTAGAATTTTTGTTAATGGGGTTCAAAAATATATTCATAAGAGAGAAAATTGGTCAAACAGTACAACAAAATTGTTCACGAGGTTCAAAGTTAGCTGCTTAAGGAATCTGAAAATGGTTGTACAGTTTTAACAACCCACGATGTTTTTATGTGAAAAAAATGTTCACACGATGCAAAATATAGCTATTTGTGAGGTTAAAAAAGTTTTAAGGTTTGTTATTTTTCATAAATTACTGTATATAGTCTAGTCTATTCATAGATACATTATCAAAATACACGAACATCTCTTTTATACACATGAACATTTTTTATGTACACGAATTTTTATTTTGTACTCCCTCCGTGCATGAATATAAGAAGTTTTAGCTATCCAACACGTTGTCTACATGCATAATAATATGAGTGTACATACACACTAAAATATGTCTACATACATCTAGATATATGTGAATGTGGACAAATGTTAAAACATCTTATATTAAAAAACGGAGGGAGTATGTATGAACCTTTCAATTTTCATTTATACCTTCGAATTGAAATAGTATAAATCAATTGAAATCCTTTTGTATATTAAAAATACATGTCTTTAGAATTAGTTTGTGCAACTTGAAATAGTGAAACATGAAATCAATTACTACGATAAAGATTGAGGCAACCGCAACCGCTGAGACAAGGAACGAAACAAGGAACGTTGGGATCGTGGTGGGAATTCTCCGGAGAGGTCGCAGCAGTTGCGAGTCATTGTCGTTTTCGTTGATCCGCCGACGTTGGCATTGTTTTCTCTCTTTTTTCTGTTTCTTTTCTTTTGGTCGTGTTTGTGCTGTTTGCCCAACAGTGGCCTCAAACTTGTATCGTGTGTGATTGCTATATTAATATAGCGGGGCGAAAGCCTATTTCTTCATAGGAAACAAAAAAACAGATTTGCTATCCGTGCCAATCGACCACGAAAGTTATTTGTAGGAATTCACTATTGGCAACGGTGCATGCCGGCCTCGTCTTTAGCAAAGCTTGCATGCATGACCGTACGTACAGTACGTTGTAACGCGCATGCACACGATACATCAGTTTGCAAGTAGCAGTGCGTTGAACCGGTGCAAACAGACACTGGAACGCTAGTGATTCGAAAGTGTCGAGCGAGCCAGCTTTACGTACGCGTTTATATCTATCGTGATGGCCTAATTATTCCTGTGCAGAAAGAAACGTGGCCGGCTGCATGCATGTGTGTATTTACGCAGTACGTGTACGCGTCCGCGCCAACAACCGGCACTCGAGTTCGGTACACCACCATTACGTACCTCTGAGAATTTTCTCCGGAGAGGAAGGAGAAAAGCTGAAAAGGTATACGTATGTGTATACTTAAGCAAGAACAAGAAACTAATACATGCACTGCGTGCATAATGGAGGAGATGGCGGAAAAAGTTTATTTTAAACCTTGAACTTGTATATATTTGACAAATCGAATCTTGAAGTCAAAATCCCTATCGTTTGCACCATCAAATATTGAATCCCGTATGTAGTTCGTATTAGAATGTCTAAAACATCTTATATTTTAGTACGGATGGAATATATGTTAACATGTGCTCATTATTAATTTCTTTTCTTGCGCCGCTTTGCTACTGGTCTCGTCGTCGATCTAAATATGTAAACCCTGCTGTGCGCGTGTATTTGACGTGCCAGCTTGGGCTCAACTGGGACTTCACATAGTGCGTCTCAGTCACCCCCATTTTTTGTGTAGCGTGCGTGCGTGCATGGATGGTTTCCGGTGGATCACTACAGCGGTGATATCTCAGCCAACCGTTCTCTAAAACAAAAAAAACAAAAATACGTACCAAACTGGAAATGAGATATTTAAAATGGTTTTTCTTCTCTCAACTATGAGATGACCTCTTAGGAAGAAAGATAAGCCATTTGAAAATTTTCGGTCACATTTCTGTGGCGCACCTGTCCATGTGCGCCACAGAAAGTCACATTTCTGTGGTGCACCTGGCCATGTGCGCACATGGCCAGGTGCGCCACATAAATGTGACAGAAATTTTTCAAATCAGCTCCCACCCCCCCGGATCGCCTTTTCAGTTCTGCAAAATTGAAAAGAAAATGATAAAATCTTCAAAAAAATAAAATACTTTGACATGTAGTTAGGTTTGAGTATCTAGTTGGTATTAAAAATTTTGAAATATGAATTTTGAATTTTTTTGCAAAAAATGAAAAAAAATATTGACATGACCATAACTTTTGCATACGACGTCAAAAAAATACGTTTAATATATCAAAAAAATCGTAAGAAAAAAAGGAGCTCGAACTTTTCTCAGATTCGGGAAATTCCAAAAGAGTAAAAAGTTATTTCGAAAAGAAGATTTTTTCTACAAAATCAAAAAAAAAATCAAAAAATAGGAAAAAAAAATTTGTGGCGCACGGTGGCCTGGTGGTGGCGGGTGCGCCACAGAATTGTTGGGCGGGATTCGAAATTTGAATCCCGCCCAAACCCTTCTCTCCTCTCTTTTCTCCTTCTTCTCCCTCTCTTTTCTCCTTCTCTCCTCCACTTCTCCACTTCTCCTCTCCCTTCTCCTCTCCTCCACTTCTCCTCTCCCTTCTCCTCCCTCCTCCTTCTCCCCTCCTCTCCTCCTCCTTCTCCTCTCCTCTCCTCCACTTCTTCTCTCGTCCTCCTCCTCCACCACCCCGGTGATCTCCTCCTCCTCCTCCACCTCCACCTCCGGCGACCCCCTCCTCCACCCCGGCGACCTCTCCTCCGGCGACATCCTTCTCCTCCTCCACCATCTCTGGTAACCCCCATCCTCCACCCACCCACCTCAGGCGACCCCCTCCTCCACCCACCTCCGGCCAAGCCACCTACGGCCATGGCCACGGGCAACACGGCCTCCGACGAGCTCCGACGAAATTCCAGCAAAATTCCGGCGGCCAGATCTAGATCCAGATCTAGATCTGGCCGCCTTTTTTTTTTGAAATTCAAAAAAAAATCTGTGGCGCATGGTGGTGGGTGCGCCACAGAAATATTTCTCTGGTGCATGCTTCAGGGTGCGCCACAGAATCTTGCACTTTCTGTGGCGTATGGGGGCCGTGCGCCACAGAAATAAAATTTTAGTGGCGAGGATTTAGTGGCGCACCCACCATGCGCCACAAAAAGTGTTTTTGGTGTGCCACAGATGAGCTTTTTCCTACTAGTGTTAATCACATGCGCTGGCTAAGTTTGGTATCATTTGGAGCACACATTTTTTTAATCTAAAACCACATTATTTATTGGATCAGAATGTTTTAAAGTATTTAATACTTCAGTATTTTTAGGGACCAGAGAATTCCCATGATACTTCAAATATAACTTGATGCCAAGATGGGCCTTATATTTAAATATGGAGGGACTACAAACGTGTTTAAATCTGAGAGAGGTGTCATATGAGAGGTGCCTTTGGAGTTGGAGTTGTCCAATAATCTAATTTAAGAGACTACTTAAATCTAAGTAAAAATCAAGAGATGTTACTATTCATAGACAAAATTTCTATAGAATACACCAGAACGCTGAGATGCATTCATTGGTAATGTTAAGTATATAGGGGTATTTGTTCTCATATTCTCTCACTTTTGAAAGAGATGGTAACAAAAATGAGCAAAATTATAGTTGGAGCAAAAGTGCTTATGACCAAAAAAAATGTTGAAGTAAACTTAATATAATTGAAATTACGTCTATTATATATGTTAAATTATGGAATTTAGTTTAGTTTCATTATGAAAAAAACTTTATATTTTCCTAATTAATTTCATGTATTGACATGCTATAACAAATTATGTTTTGATATGATATTAGATTAGAATCTAGGAAATGATCTTGAATCATACTGGACATCGAGAAAGATGGTTGGGAGAGAAGATGCGTTGTCTATATAGTTTTTAGGTAATATGATTTCTGGTTAACTTGTGTTGTTACAATATAGATCCAAGAAGAACAAATTGCACAATATTTAAAGAATAAGTTCTCATGATATCAACAGGATTATCTTCATACATTCATTTACTATTAAATATTTGAAGCTATTTCATACTTGTTTCAGTGTTTACTATAAGTTCGATATTCTCAATTGTACAATAAATAAATATAGCTACACTTTGTATTGCATGCATAACGGACGCTATGTGAACCCCACCATGCGCACAGGCACGAAATGCAACAAGCACAATTTCTACCTATCACACACCTTGCGTTGTCTTGTCCTTGTACGCATAATAGCTAGCTGGCAAAGCCCTACCCAGCTCGCACTTAAACAGGCGAATCAATCAAGTCATTTTGTAGATATTGTTCTTGATCTGTGTGTAGATCACTATACCTAACTAGTCGATCTATCAATTGTAGCAGCTCATGAGTGTATGATGTGCACATTATTTCTTTCCTTACTGCGCTTTACTACTTGTCGTCGTCGATATAAATACGTAACCCTACGGTGCGCTTGAATTTGACGTGCCAGGTTGGGCTCAACTGGGACTTCACATAGTGCTCTCAGCCACCCCTATTATTTGTACGTCATGTGTGCATGCATGGCTGGTTCTGGCGGATCACTACAACGGTGTTATCTTACCGATGTCGGCCAAATACTGAATTGGAAGGGAGAGATATTAAAAATGATTTATCTTTCCTCAGTTAAGAGATGATATCTTAACAAGAAAGACAGGACATTTTGTTCTATTATATGTCTCTTCTTACTCACATGTTTCCAATATTTAAGTTTCTTCACCCTAATATTTTATGCTTGCAAACCATTGTTGTTAGAGATAACGTTAAGGGATAAGCTATTATATATCATGTTTATGTCTTCTCTAAATGACGTGGAAT
Source organism: Poa pratensis (assembly GCA_947311845.1). Classification (NCBI taxonomy): domain Eukaryota; kingdom Viridiplantae; phylum Streptophyta; class Magnoliopsida; order Poales; family Poaceae; genus Poa; species Poa pratensis. The sequence continues at coordinate 75,755,043 of CAMZMU010000037.1, read as the reverse complement.
GCATGCAAAAATAGAACCTTATAAACCATTGTACATGATACATGCCATGTTAGAATTTTTTGCATACAAGTAGGATTTATGCTCATCTTGATAGGACATCTCAAGAGAGCTGATGGGTAAAATATTGGCATGCTTAACGAAGTGGTGTTTGTGCTAATTTGATTTAATCAACACACATTTTGGAATTCATGTAAACATTAACTGCTAGATGCGGAAGATGGCCCATTGTATAAGAGTAGAAGACTAGAGGACTAAAAAAATATTTTCTTCCACCTCATACGGAACGAGCAAGCAGCCGATTGAGCCGGCTGAGATGAAATCTTGTGTGTGTTTGACATTCTCTAGTGCACAACTTTGAATAATGTTTGTGTGATATTCCCAAATAATAATGAAAAATACCATGCAAAATTATAGGTCAAGTACAATAATTGTATTCTTCCATGACCAGTCCATGCACTTCACGTTAGTAATTGTGCACGTGCAATGCATAACGTCTGACTAACCTTTGCATACAACTGCAATATCGGCATGGCACGATTTGACTAGAAACTGGAGGTGGTAAAAGAGATCGTGGTTGTTTGATTGGGGGGTAACTAACAAGAATGATGAGCTAGAAAAGGCAGGTTATAATTGTGCACTACTAGTGCTAGCTACCAAACCTAAATAAGTCCACACGGCATCGGGATATACAATCATTCGAACTTCAGAAAAACCAGGGATATACATATATTGGAATTCTGAACAAGATCAATTAATACACAAAGGGGCGGGAGGGAGGAACTCAACTACAACCACCGTGCCTTGCAAATACATGCTCGAGAAAAATGCTGATTGGTTTCCATGATCACTATTGATATACTCCGTACCATATAGATCACGTACATGTATTGCGCAGTGTGGGACAGTAGTGTATATATTGCACGTTGCTATCATATCAGAGAGAGAGAACAGTGCGGTACGTACGTGGAACCAAGGTTTTGGTTACCGTTTGGAAAAAAAATCCCGGAGGGGCCGGTATTTCCGGTAACCGTGGTAACCGGAAAATACCGGCCGGTTACCGGCCTAATTTTCCGGCAAGAATTTAGGATTCAAACATAAAACGTCGAAAAAAATTCAAATTTAAATTTTGGGACAACGAATTCGGTCCAGATTTGAATATTCCGGGATTTTTCCGCCGATATACACAATTACCGGGGGTGGCCGATAAATCCGGTTACCGGCCGGTTACCGCGGAATTTCGGCCGGTAACCGAAACCCTGCGTGGAACACAGGCTGTTTCCAAATCAAATCCCCCGTCAATAGAAAAGCATCAGCTAAGCTACTTCTAACGAACAAGGCAACTGCATTGCATGCATCGTACGTAAGCATGGTGTCACCCATGCATGCATAGAGTTTCCCTGAAAAGAGTGAGTTCTCCATTCCCAACCACTTGCCTGCAGAAGCAAATAAAACACACACTAGAGATATTCAGATATCCATCAGACCTTGCCACAAATGTGATTGATTTGGTTTCCTAACAAACTGAGCAAGAGTGCATCTTTTCAAATATTTAGCCGTAACATCATCCTGCCAAACCCTCTCTGAATTTTTGAGTTTCCATAGACATTTACTCAATAAGCGCTTATACATCGCAGCCAGATCTAAAACACCTAAGGGCATGTACAACGCAAGACGCTTAGATAGGCGCTTAAGTGCAAAAAAAAAAAACCATAAAACGTAAGTATCAGGTAAGCGTCGAAGCTGACAGCGCTTGTCGCTTATTTCGGTCGCTACCGAATTAGAAAGAGTTGCGCTAGTGTCCCACCTCTCGAAGCCGCTTGCACTAGTAGGAAAAGGGCTATAGGGGAAAACTTACCTTTTTTTTTTTTTTTTTTTTTTTTTTTGAGATTTCCAAGACTTAGTACATCTGTAGTATCTGAACTCACGCACAACGCACTCCACACACACACAACACCACACACACGCCACCTGTGCGCAAGTTAGACCTAACCAGATTATACTAAGACTATGAGCCTTCCGCGAGCCTAGATCTTCCGGGAAACCCCTGCGGTGGTGGGCACACCACAATACCAGTGTCGAACCGCGGTGGAAATGGCTCTGTGCAACACTGTTCACAGTGAACACTGTTCACGTGAACAGTGCCGCACGGGTGAGGCACCCGAAACTCGCTCCCGCTGGGAGTCGAGCTCGGGCCGGTCGGTTGGCCACTGCCGAACCTGACCAACGCGCCACAGCGCGTCCTCGCCATGTTTTCGTGTGCGCCACAGATATTACCTGAGGCGCACTGAAATAAGCGTGCGCCACAGGTAAGTATTTACCTGCGGCGCATAGAAATAAGGGTAGCCGCTTGTGAACACCAACAGCTAAGAGCTGACAGCGGAACACTGCTCCCGCTCCACAAGCCTCCCATATTCTGGGGCTGATAAACTGTTGCGCAGTGGACAAAATAATATTTCTTCACCCCTTCTTTTTTCTTGCCAAAACAAACGCTTCATAAAATCATATTCTATGTAAAGGCCCCTTAGGAATTTCGAATAAGGAAATCATGTAAAGAGGAACATTTCCAATATAGATCTAAGTAATATAAGCCTGCCACCAGAAAACATAAAATTTCCTTGCCAGTTATGTGATTCACCTTCTACTTTATCTTCCACGGCTTTCAATCACTACCTTTAACCCTTTTATGAACAAGAACCCCCTAAATACTTGAATGGCAACTTACCTTCTACACTATTAAAGATAGTGGTATAATGATCCTTTCTATCTACTGTCGCCCCTAAACAAATTACCTCACTATTATGAAAATTAACTTTCAAACCGGATAAATGTTCAAATAAGCATAATATCAACTTGAGATTTCTGGCATTTTCCAGTCAATCCTCAAAAAATAAGATAGCGTCATCCCCATATTGCAACATCAACATAGCCCCGGGAATCAAATCATAAATTACCCCCCCCCCCCCCCCCCCCCCTAATCAGGCCACTATCCCGGGCTCTTTTAATTAGAATGGACAAAACATACAAGGCAATATCAAATAAATAGGTGACGAGGGATCAGCTTGCTTGAGGCGTCTAATAGTTTCAAAATAAGTACCAGTTTTCTCATTAACTAAAACAGTCACTTTACCATCATTTACAACTTTCATAACCGATTTATACAAAAAAAGAGGACGAAAGTCTTTCATTATCAGCACTTTCCCAATGAAAGGTTTTTCAATCTTGTTGTAAGCCTTCTCAATACCTTAAAAAGCACATCAACCAAAAAATTCAACTTTATTTCATCCAGAGTTTCATGTAACAGGACGGCCCTATCCCAAATATACCGTCCATTAATAAAGAATAAGAGAAACTACTGTGTTTGCTACTGTTACAGTCCTATTATTATTAATTAACTTTAGTAAAATTATAAAAATAACATTTAATAAACATATTAGCCTATAAGCTTGCAGCTTTTAAGCACCAAACAAAATTGGTATAAGATAGAGGACCCCATAATTAAACCTAGAAATAGTCTAACATGAAAAATATCAGTCAAAATCATAAATAAATCTGGACCTATTAGATTCCAAACTTTTTTTTTATAAAATACAAGGAATTAAATCATGTCTATCATGATCACTTATAAAGTACAAGGAATAGGAACCTCCAAGCTAGAAGGTTGAATTAAATCATGTCTAGCATGATCACTTATAAAGTACAAGGAATAGGAACCTCAAGACAAATGAAATTAAAATAATCACTAGGCCCAAACAAATTCTTATAAAATGAAGTTGCATACAAAAGTAGATCCTTATTCCCTTGAATGATTCTATCTTCTTGCCTCAGAGAAACAATTATATTTCTTCTTTTTCTACCATTAGCCTTAGCCATAAAATAAGTACTAAGAGTTTGTCCTTCCAACAATTCTCGAGAAAAATCCTTATATGACACTCCCTTAAAATTATGTTCCTTATTTGACACCGGTCAATTTTTTCTTCCCTATATGGTATCTCCCCAAAATTTCTTTCCCTATATGACACTCTAGTGCATTTTGTTCACCAAAGAGGCATAGAAAAACCTTTGTACCCCTGGTGCATAATGTGACCAATATTCTATACGGGACAACAGTTGCAGTAATATTAAATATTTGGTAAGCATTGCTAAACATCGGATTATTAAAAAGAGATTGTTAAATCAATTGTTTTTTACAGAAATATTAAATCAATTGTTCGGAACATCTATACGAGAAGAACTACTGTGTAGATGGAAAACGTTTACAATCATCCGACCGATCGTCCTTCTCCCACTGCACGCACCTCTCTCCGAACGGCTCCGTCGTGTGGTTTTTCTCTGGCTGTTTTCCTTTTTACTGTAGTACGCATGCAAAGTTGCAAACACAAGTCCTTTACATACGGTGGAGCCCACTATCGTAGCTGATTTTTTTACTGCTGCGCATGCAAACACTAGTTCTTCACATGTCGTGGTGCCCATTATGGTGGCTGAATTTTTTTCTACTGCTACGCATGCAGCAGTAAGAGCAAGTATAATAAGGTCCAGTCAGCGGGCTATAAGGATTTTAATAATATATTTGTGCTTACATGGAGGAGGGAGAATAGGAGAGAGAGTGAAAGTGGGCTCTCATGCAAGAGCCAGCTACAGCACGTGCTCCTAGGCACTTTGTGAGAGTGGAAGGTGGGCCAACTATTAATAAAATAGCCCATATTCATAGTCTACTATTGTACTTGTTGGCTATTAGGTTGGCTATATATGACATGGCACCATCTTATAGCCAACAGCCGGCTATACTATTGTACTTGCTCTAAGGGAAGGCTATGTCGTACTATTCAGCTATGGGCTATGGCCACACAAATGTTTGTCTCCACCAGGTAGTATTTTTTATGTATTTTGGTCACATTATGCATCAGGGGTAAAAAGGTCTTTTTATGCCTCTTTGGTGAACAAAATACACTAGAGGGTCATATAGGGAAAGAAATTTGGGGAGAGGCCATATAGGGAAGAAAATTTTCACCGGTGTCAAATAAGGAACATGATTTTAAGGGAGTGTCATATAAGAAATTTTCTCATAATTCTCTCTCTTAAGACCTTTGAAACCATTTCAGCTCTCCTTCCTTATTACTTAAGTGTAAACATTTCTCTGGCTCTCTTTTTATGACTAAACTCATCACTAGTAATACCATTTATCTCACTATTCTAGTAATACCTCATATGTCTCTTATATTTTTCCATTGACAATTACAATCCCATCCTTTCTAAATCTATTCTGACAGAAATCTGAGAAATTATACCACTATAAGCAACAAACCAAACCTTATTAACCACTTTTCAAATCTAAAAGGTTTGGTAACTTTTGGCTGTTTAAGCCCAAAATCAATTACCAAAGTTGTATGGTCAGAACTTAATTCAGGTAAAATTTTAAGAAAGCCAACGAAACTTATTCTCCCATTCGGTACGTACCAAAAAATCTATCTCGTTTTTTTTAAAAAACAGGGTCCCTTTTGATTATTCGACCAAGTAAAACATTGTCCCGAAATATCTAGCTCATGCACCTCCAATGTTCAATAATGGAATTAAAGATAAACGGCCATTTAGGGACCTTTTTAATCTATTACTGTCACAAGCTTTCCTAATAATGTTAAAATCACCTCTACCAAGAAAAGAAACTTACTACAGCCACGGACTGGTACCAATTCAATAAGAAAAGCTTCTTTACATCTAGCATTTGGAGGTCCATAAACAAACACCGAATTCCGATATAAAATTAGTTGTTCTATTCTTAAATAACATACGAATATAATATAGACCATTTTTCAATGATTTCATACTCATCACAATCCATACCCACCACTAAGCCTCCAGCCATACCTCCAGATCCTAGAACATGCCACTCAAAATTCTTCCTACCAGACATAAAACTTAAGCCAATATAAATGAACTATCTCTATTGCTAGACTTACAAAAGTTACATCAGAATCAACAACAGCTTCTTTGACACTTCTACAAGTGTGAGGGTCGCCAATCCCTCTCAAATTCCAAATAAACCAGACATAAATTTAAAATTAAAATTACTGTTACAACTAAATGTACCATGGTAAAAGTTGCACCCGTATTTGTATGTAGAGGCCAAACGAACTAATGAGGGTAGAGTGTAGACACATGCATACTAAGGTGTAGTGGCGGACCCAGCGTCCCGTCCGCCCGGGCTTCCGGCCGGCCAGCAAACCGTATTTTCATAGTATTTGTAAAAAACTAGCGTATTTTTATGGTACTTGTACATTTTGCCCAAGCTTTAAAATATTTCTGGATCCGCCATTGCTAAGGTGGAAGATCAATGCGCAACATAATCTACTAAGAAATAGAAAATATTTATCAAAGAGAAAATATACTGAGAAATAGCAAATCGGGATGCAGGTCAAAATCTCTTCTTGGTCCACTTGTCAGCTTCTACTCCTAACTTGCCCACACCCTATATATACACCACACCAATGGCGGCAGAACTTTGCACCTAGCAGCTAAGCTCTCCCAAGTGAACCGAGCGCGCGCGAACCGAACATATACACATGGAGTCATCGGACGACACGGCGCCGTTGCACTCCTCACCGACCCCGACGTCGCCGCCACTGGTAACGGCAACGGTGGTGCTGAGCCCGTGCGCGGCGTGCAAGATCCTCCGGCGCCGGTGCGTGGACCGGTGCGTGCTGGCGCCCTACTTCCCGCCCACCGACCCACACAAGTTCGCCACAGCGCACCGCGTCTTCGGCGCCAGCAACATCATCAAGCTCCTGCAGGAGCTGCCGGAGGAGCAGCGCGCGGACGCGGTGAGCAGCATGGTGTACGAGGCGGCGGCGCGGGCGCGTGACCCGGTCTACGGCAGCGCCGGCGCCATCTGCCAGCTGCAGAGGCAGGTGGACGGGCTCAAGGCGCAGCTCGCGCGCGCGCAGGCCGAGCTCGCCGCCGCGCGCGCCCACCACGCGCAGCTCGTCGCGCTCCTCTGTACCGTGGAGATGGCCACCGCCGGGGGACAGCTCGCCGCGCCGCACGACAGGTACTGCGGCGCCGTCGCCGGCGGCGGAGGATCGCAGCTCGCTGCAGGCCCGCGTGATGCGGCGCCCGTGGACGCGCTGTATGTCGTCGACGGCGCAGGCGGCGGCGGAATCATGCAGGCCTCACCGGTCGTCTGGGCCGACGAGCCGCTCTGGACATGAGCGCGCGCATTGAACTCGTCACCATAGCAACTGATCAAATCCACTGCGCACGGAGGCTTTAATTCATGGGTGTCTGTCATACTAATTACCGGGATCAATTGACACAGAGTTAACCAAAGGGTTAACCTAATCGATGGATTTGTTGGTGTTCCAAGATTGAGGATTGAAATATAATACCCTACCGATCGAGTGTATAGAATAAAGAAAAAAGTTATCAGCGGATTTGGTGTATGAAAAGTGGTAACTAATCGAGGCATAAATTTGTATTTCTTGGCTTCTTCGATCCTGGAGTCGCTGTGAAAAGGATGTGTGGAGTTGATTCTCTTGTGTGATGTTAGGTCAAATCGCATTGCTTCATAATCCATGCCTGTCATTCTCAAGGAGGAAGAAGAGAATCTTCAGTTCTTGCCGTCCTTGTGCTGACTCCTAATTTCACAATCTTCACTTGGAATATTGTGCCAAATGTCAGAACAGCCGAAGCTGTACTGTAAAGCAACTAAACGTTCCTTTTAGCCAGAATCCCCTGCTCTGCTACATTCTTAACCAGTTCCCAAACCAGCTGGCGATGTTGATGCTACATGGATGAAAAGGACTATCTTCAGTCAAAATCCTTCACCGAAATTTCCAAGTTTTCTCGTCTGGACATCACCAGCCCAGGGTGCCAACTGGGCCAGTCAGTGTGTGCATGTGTGGCTGTCTGCTCACATATGAGGTTCTAGAGAAACATACCAGCTCTCATCATGGGTCGTCAGGTTTAAGCACAAGATCAAATAAATGGGTCTGAACTTAGAGAAAGTATCAGAGAATCCAGCTCACCATTTCACAAACTGGCTAGCTACCGCTCACTTTCTTGCCCTGATCACATGGGCTTAGCCCCTGTCGCATCCTTTCTTCTCCGCAATTTTTTTCTCTGCCGGGAATCATGTGGCTTAGTTGGGTTCTGGGGAAGTCTTTCTACATGGTAACAGTCAATTAAACGTGTGTTTTTTCTTGCTACCTGAGTCCCTGCATTCCTACTTGCAGTTAGGCTCAATCATAGGCATCGTAGAATCATGTGGAGTTAACTTTGATAGACCATATGATGAGGCTTTCGCACTGGATTTGTATAAACTCTCTGTTAGAACTTCTTTCTTCCAGGGATCTTTGTGCTCTTATTCCCTGCTCCTGCTACTTGGGCTGGTCTAAGTTGGTCCACAATGTTTCATTTTATTTTTTCGATAAAGCAAATTTATTAAATCAAAACCGCATCAAGAGGATACAAGCAGAGCCGGAAGCAGGCTCGCGAAAGACGTATTTTCGAGTACTGCTACTGCCAAGCTTATGGTACAAATGAATGGTTTGATTAGCATGTAGCAGCAGCAGTAGTAGGATGAACCTGTCACATGTTGAACCAAATACTCCTATTAGATGTTGACGAATAAACTTCCTTGCAAGTTTGGGTCGTGGGTAAGATCAGCTTGTGCTTTTGTTAATATTAATTCAGTAATATGTTAGTCTATCGTTTCAGATTGTTGATTACTGGAACTAGTGTCAACCTACTTTCAGATTTATGTTTTGGATGAAACATTTTCAGTGTCACCTATATATATATCAACAGATGTTGGAAATTTCAGAAAGAAAGATTTGTCTCTGCTTTGTTGTTGGCGCTGAAAAATTCCAACTGGTAGCTGAAAACATCCAGAAACTGGGAAATACATGCCGAGTGATATAGCTTGCTGTTATGGCCGGAATGGCCAGGACGCCATCCAGCGAGGGTAAGGTGGACGCCATGGCAGATACGCGGTCAGTCACGGGGGTCTGCTCTTCCTGGAGAGCTCCGCATGAGTGAGATGCATATATGCTGTGCACTGCAGGGTGTAAATAATTGTTGAAGCAGAGCAGGTGGCGCCACTGGCCATTGTCAAGCTTGAGCTACTCTGCTCCAGCTCAGCTGCTCCTCTCCTCTCAGGGCAAGCATAACATACTACATATTAACGATATAGCTACAAAGACGAGAGAGGTAACCTACATTTCTTAGATTAGTACCACCATCCCATGCCAAGGCTATACAACAGGAACATCTAGCTAAACTCTGGCTAGCTAGAAAACAAAAGGCGATCACGGTTCATTGATCTAGTTCCATGATCATTAAGATCAGTAAACCATTAGACCTCTTAACTAATCCACTGGCACTACGATTACATCAAGTCAAGTTCACAAAAGCAGGACACACCCCCAGACTGCAGGTCAGCGCTTCCTCTTGTGTAATTGCCACTGTTTCAGGACGAACTGGATGGCCTCCTCCAGCGTTGCTTTCCGGCCTGCCTTAGAGTTCCACAGCTCCGGCACGACGTAGCGTCCGCTGGGGTTGTACTCATTGATCTCGAGCAGGGCCTTGGTTCCATGAAATACATGGATTCACAAAGGCGGCATTGGTTCCTCAGTTACCTCTATGAGCATCTTCCGAGCACCTTGCAACTCGTCATTGCTTGCTCTTTCCTTTGTAAGCAATGCCTGGACGAGCGACGCCATTGATTGTATGTCGTCGTCTTTCTCACCAAGCTGTTTTGTTCCCGTGTCAAGCTGCTTGGATGTGGTTTCAGTTATCTTATCTTCCGCCTTTACCATCTTAGATGCCGAGTCGAACTTCATCGATGTGGATGTGGTGTGAACATTTCTGAATTTCAAATCAATCCTCTTAGATATGGCATCCATCTCCTTGGATAACACATCAATCTTCTTAGATATGGCATCGAGCTTGTTGGATAACACATCAAACTCCTTGGACCTCTTCTGTTTGTCAAACTTCTTCGATATGAGATCGATCTCCTTAGATGCGGCGCACAACATTTCAAATGCCGAATGAATCTTCTTGGCATCGATCTGCTCGGACCTCGCTTCAGCCCTCGGCATGTCAGACTCGGAGAAACCCTTTTGGTTCTCATTTACTGCTGCTCGATTTCTTCCTCGTTCCTTCTGTGGGTGCAACCCAGTTGGCGCATCCGGCACGGATGGCAGCTGGAAGAGTTCCGGCCTCTGGACCCAGATGAGCCTCTGCAGATACAAACCGTAGTAGCTCACCGTTTCAGTGCTGTTCTTGTCAAGAAGGTGTTCCATCTCCGCCATCACTTGGACCCAGATTAGCATCTTCCAGTCAATATCGTGTGCCCTACCATCCTTCACAGCCCCCACCAGGCCGTAGTGTTTCCTCATCGGGAAGTAAACCTCTCCGAACTCTTGGGCGGCCAAGGCCACGACGGCAGGATCCAGGCCGGCCAGAGGACAGTAAGTAGGTCTTCCCGGCAGGCAGAGCGCCTTGGCGAATGCATCGATCGAGACCTCGATTTCTTTGCCACGGACGGAGCTCCATCCTCCATTGCAGCCAGGTGTACGATTGAAGTTGGCGATGAGCTCGGCGACTAGGTCGGGTCGCGGGGCGCCGGAGACGGAGAGGTCGAGGTGGACGAAGGGGAGGAGACGGAGGGCGTGGAGGCCGGCATCGTGGGCGGCGGAAGGGGCCGCGAAGGGCCGGTCAGGGAGGCGGAGGTTCGCGCGGACCCGCTGGAGGCGCTGCGCCCCCTCTGTAGGTTCCGGGGCTCTGGATGGCACCACCTGTTGGGGAGTATCCGGATCGGCGTCGGTGGGAGCTTCGGGTCTCTGGGTTTTGGCCATCGGCGGCGAGGAAGGAGGTGGAGGCGGAGTGGAGTGGTCGGGCTCGGCGCGCCGCCGCTTTGCCGTCGGAGTGGAGAGGGGACTAATGGATACTGGTGCCAAAGCTTGTTCCTTTTTCCATTCGGCCGTTTGGCCCATCGAGTCCACTAAAAAGGAATGGAAAAAAAGAGTAAAATCCATCACCCTATTTGAGCATGTTACTCGCTGTCATCATCTTACACAGTTATACTCGTGAATTACGGTCACCGAATACGCGCGGATGTGTCGTACATGGTCACCGCCAAGCCCGTAGGGCAGTATCTCGTGCCATGCCGGAGAGTGGAGCCCACTGTCAGCCACTTGCGGAGCGGACGAGGTGGTCGTTTTATGAAAAGAACCATCAATCTATGCGCGACACAGTTCAGCCCTTCCGCCACTGAACTAAAGTAAGGAGCTCATCTTCTTCTCTCGATCGTTCGGAGGTGGCAGAGGGAGAGGGAACGACGCTGCGGCAGAGGCGATGAGCTGGTGGAGAGAGTAGTGTTGTTGTCGGAGAGCTTTTCACGAGCAACGCGGCGACGTACCAGTGGGTCGACAGGCCCACGATGTCACTGCGGCGGCGACCTGACGATGACCCTCCACCCGTCTACAGTTAGTCCCCGAGCCACCATGAATCTCCCGTGAAAAAGCATCTTTTTGACGTTTGGGTCAAAGCGGTGCGTGTACTCCACAAGAAAATGGGGCTCGACGTTGGAGATATGCCCCTGCTACAGGCTAGGAAAGAATTCGCAACCACCTGCAAGACTCCGCTCACTGGTTCGGCAATCGATGGGTTGAGGACCCTCTTCAGGCTGAACTTGCCGTCCATCACGGCACCGGATGAAGCCTTGATTTCCCGCCATCGGCGGCGCTGGACATCTCCGCCTGTTCTGCTTCCTGGTTCCAGACCGCCCCACATAATCGATTTTTGAAGTAATGACGATATACCTTTCCGAGAGATTGGACGGAGTAGGATGATCTGGATCCTCGCGGGACTACTTTTCTATCGTTTAGTAGGCCCTGACCTGTACGGATTTTTTCTTTTTGGCCTCAGTCGTATCATGTTTGCTTCTCCTATATCAATATAAAAGGCAAACCTTTTACCTCATTTCGAAAAAAAATGGTCGTGGTATTTTTCTGGCAGTTTATTTGGAAGGGTCGCACTCGATATATTATCGATGGTAGCACATGGGAGACATATTTAGACAGGTTCGGGCCTCAACAAACAATGCCCGATAACAACCATAGTTCTGTTTGCAATACCAGCATCTGGAGCATAGATCATGCATAAGCTACAACAACTTCCATGAAGACACGGATCAACCATTCAATTCAGATCATGCACCAAACGAGAACAGCATGATCCTTCTGGGGTTTATTCAGTTAAATCTTTCTACGCTGTGATTAATGATGGAGGTGTGATCCCGATGCATACGCCGGCTGTCTGGCAACTATCCATCCCTCCCAGGATTCATGTGTTTCTGTGGCTTTTGGCTAATAATAAAACACTGACTAGAGATAACCTTCATAAGCGTAGACACGTTGAGGACCGCACGTGCTTATTCTGCCCTGTTTCTGAATCAGTTACTCATCTGTTTTTTGAGTGTTTTGTTGCTAATCAAATCTGGGGAGTTATCTCTCGAATTTTTAATTTATAAATTGGCAAAGATTTTGAATCTGTTGCACGCTGGTGGATTAGCAACAATAAGAATGGGGTTTTGAATATGTTCAGTTCTGCAGTGCTTTGGTCCTTATGGTCACTTCGAAATGAACTTTGTTTTCAGGGAAGAAGCTGGCTCGGCATGAAAATGGTCTGGGACAAGGTTATTGCTCACTTGCGAAGATGGTGTATTCTCTGCAGCCCTGCTCTTTCGGACATCATGGAGAGGAACCTGTTGGAGCTAGAAAGAACCAGGGGTGAACTTCTCAGGATTGCCTGGAGAGTTGTTTAGTTTTAGGTGAAGGCTTTTGTGGTTATCTGTAGAAACCTTTCGCTTTTACGCTTTATATTTCCAGCCGATGTGCTGTGTAAAACTTGGATGCCTGTACTCTCTGGTTGCTTAAATGGAACCTGGGGCGAGCCCTTTTATCTAAAAAAAAAAAAAACGAGAACAGCATGAAAAACATGAGCAACTTGGACCTAAACTGAACACAAACTGTTTCATGAAAAGATTCCAGAACAAAAATCTTGGGTGAAAAAGAATCTGAGTTTGCATCTACAAAAAACGGATCTAAAACATGAAATATAAAGGGATAAAGAAAACATCATGAATCGAACATGGATCCCAACCTAACACGCTTGGGATCGGAAAATTCACGAAACATGTCTGTTTTCACTTGCAGAGGCAATTCAAGTTAGCACCTACTGTACATGCCATGGAAGAATGTGCCCAAGGTTCTTCCATGTCCTTGCCCCTAGCAACAACGGCTTAACTTGCAGAGGCAATTCCCATCATCCTGTTCTTGTCATAGGATGTAAGTAATGAAGAATCTTTATTCGCAAAAAGAAAAGTAATGGAAAATCTTTGCCATTTTGTACTTTTTTCTGAGTTAAACTTCTTCTTTGTTAAGGGAGCAGCAACCCCTTTCTATGTAGGGCTCAACCCCCAGCTGAAGGAAGTGACTGGCAAATACTTTGCCCACCGCAACGAGGAGAAGACGAGCAAAATGGCCAAGAACGACGCCTTGGTGAAGCAGCTCTGGGAATTCAGGGAAGAGCTCAGCAGATCTGTGCAGTGAGAGCCGGAAGCAGGCTCGCAAAAGACAGTATTTCCGAATATGTACCGTCACATGTTAAACATGTTAGTGTGTAGCAGCAGTATAGGATGAAACTGTCACATGTTGAACCAACTATTAGTTGTTCACTGAATAGACGTTCGTGCTAGTTTGCGTCATGCTTTTTGCTAATATATTAATTCAGTAGTATGTTTGTCGATCGTTTCAGATTATTGATTACCGAAAATAGTATCAGCCTACTTTCAGATTTATGTTTCGGAAGAAACTTGTTCATCGTCACATATATATCAACAGGTGCTGAAAAATTCAGAAAGAAAGATTTGTCTCTGCTTTGTTGTTGGCGCTGAAAAGTTCAGATTTTTTTTGTCTGAAACTTTTTCAGTGTCGCATATACCAACAGGTAGCTGAAAAATTCAGAAAAAATTCAATCTTCTCTTTTGCCGCTGAAAACAATCAGAAACTTGGAAGTAGATGTCTAGTGATCTAGCTAGCTGTTGGCCTACACCTGTTCTTCTATGCCATTGTCGTTGTCATCGTCTTAGTCTCGTCCCATGATGGCCCGTCGATTGGCAGCCTCGACGCTGCCGGCACCGGGGCACGCCCTGATGCGCGACGGCCCAGACGTACATATTAATGATTTATAGTAACAAAGAAGATAGAGGCAACCTAAATACATTTCTTAGATTAGTACCAGCATCCCATGCCAAGGCTATACAACAGGAGCATTTAGCTAAACTCTGGCTAGCGACCTAAAGACGATCACACCTAATTAATCTAGTTCCATGATCAGTAAGAGGCAGCAAACGACTACAAACCTCTTAACTAATCCACGGGCACTACCAATAGTCTACTACTACTACATTAGTACAAGCAGGAAGCACCCCAACCTGCAGATTAGCGCTTCCTCTTGCGTGATTGCCAATGTTTCAGGACGAACTCAACTGCCTCCTCTAACGTCGCTTTCCGGCCTGCCTTAGAGTTCCACAACTCCGGCACGGCGTAGCGTCCGCTGGGGTTGTACTCGTTGATCTCGAGCAGCGCCTTGGTTACCAAGGCGTAGATTTCTTCGCCATGCTCTTCTTTTAACTCGCGGAGCTTCTCATCGTCCTCCAAGAGAATTTCCTAGACAAGAGGGAAAGAAGGTATGCATTTTCAGGTCGAATCATGGAAATGTTAGCCAGTGAATGTAAAGAAGAAAAGTGTTGGCATAAATAGATGGAATTCTTGGATCTCATGTACATAGCCGTTTGGTATTTTGTATTAAAGCATGCTATTAATTTTTCGAGAAACTAATGACTTAAGGTTATAACTAGCAGAGCATAGAAACTAGGAATGCTAATAATGAGTTTCTACATTCTACATACCGTCGGTTTACCATTCACCGTAATTATCCTAAAAGGATGCCACTCTGAGTTTGAAATTTCTGCTTGCCATTTTGAACAAAGAATAGCAGAGTTAAACTCTGCATCCTCATGTGGTACATTTGCTGCGCAAGCATTTGCAAAGGCTCTAGCGTCAAGCTCGCCCATCCTTTTGACAACTATATGTGACTGGCCAATTGTGAATTTCTGCAAAGCCTGCGAAAATGCAATAGATCCATCAGAAGTAATACTAAGGATAAAAATATTAAGATATAATGTGGAAGTATCAAATCCAGGCATCGACAAAGGCAGCATTGGTTCCTCGGTTACCTCTATGAGCATCTTTCGAGCGCCTTGCAACTCGTCATTGCTTTTTCTTTCCTTTGTAAGCAATGCCTGGTTGAGCGACTCCATTGCTTGCATGTCGTCATCTTTCTCGCCAAGCTGTTTTGCCCTCGCGTCAAGCTGCTTGGATGTGGTTTTGATCACCTTATATGTTGCATTGATCATCTAAAATGCCGATTCAAACTTCTTCGATGTGGCACCCATAATCTTGGATGCCGAGTCAAACTTTTTCGATGTGGCATTAATCTTCTTTGATACGGTGGCCAACTTTTCGAATGCCGTTTCGATCTTCTTGGATGTGGCATCGATCTTCTTGGATGTGGACCTCGACTCAATCTTCTCAATGTCAAACTTCTTCGATATGAGATCGATCTTCTTAGATGCCGCGTCAAACATTTCAAATGCCGAATGAATCTTCTTGGATGTCGCATCATGCTCGGACCTCGCTTCAGCCCTCGGCGTGTCGGACTCGGAGCAACACCTTTGGTTCTTATTTCCTGCTGCTCGATCACTTCCTCGTTTCTTCCGTGGGCGCAACCCCGCTGTCTCCGGTGGCAGCCGGAAGAGTTCCGGCCTCTGGACCCAGATGAGCCATTGCAGATACAGACCGTAGTAGCTCACCGTGTCAGTGCTGTTCTTCTCAAGGAGGCGTTCGATCTCCGCCATCACTTGCTCCCAGATTAGCACCGTCCAGTCAATATCATGCACCCTACCATCCTTCACAGCCCCCAACGCCGCATCCACCAGGCCGCAGCGTTTACCCGGCGGGAAGTAAACCTCTCCGAACTCTTGGGCGGCCAAGGCCACGGCGGCAGGGTCCATGCCGGCCGGGGGACAGAATGTAGGTCTTCCCGGCAGGTAGAGCGCATTGGCAAATTCATCGAGTGAGACCTCCACTTCCTTGCCATGGACGGTGCTCCATCCTCCATTGCAGCCAGGTGTAGATTTGTAGTTGGCGATGAGCTCGGCGACTAGGTCGGGTCGCGGGGCGCCGGAGACGGAGAGGTTGAGGCGGACGAAGGGGCGGAGGCGGAGGGCGCGGAGGCCTTCGTCGTAGGCGTGGGACGGGGGCGCCAACGGCCGGTCGGGGAGGCGGAGGTTCGCGCGGACCCGCCTGAGGCGCTGCGCCGCCTGGATCGGTTCCGGGGCTATGGATGGCGCCTCCTGTTGGGGAATGCCTGGATCGGCTTCGGTGCGAGCTTCGGGGCTGTGGGTTTTGGCCATCGGAGGAGCTTGCGGCGTGGAAGAAGGTGGAGGCGGAGTGGAGTGGTCGGGCTCGGCGCGCCGCCGCTTTGCTGGCAGAGTGGAGTGGGGGAAATGGTCCATTTGACCGTTTGGCCCCATGAGTCCACTAAAAATGAAAAACAAAACATAATAAACCTCGGCACGCCCTCCCGAGTCCCGACGTCGGCGCCGCGTCACCGCTGGGGACTCGGAGCACGTTTTGCGGCCGTCCGCCGCCGGGGATCGATCTTGCACACGCTCCTGGACGGCTCTGCCTGGTGGCCACCCCGGCAGCCACGATGCCGCCGGCGCCGGCGCACGCCGTGCAGTGCAAGCCGCCGCCAACCGTTCGACCGAATGCGTTTGAGATGCTTCTTGGTGCAGCCTCGCCTCCACGTTTTCACCCAAGCCTTCTTCTAAGAGTATATTTTCTCGGATCACCAACACTCTGCCCTACCAGCGGTCCAAAGGACTGCTGGTACATCAGCGCCGGCAAAGTTTTGAGGATCTTGAAGTCCTGCAAATCCGATGCGGACCTCGGCAAGGATGTCTGTCAGTTTTCTAAGAAGGAGAGATGGATGAGACATTGTTCTCAGAGAAGGAGAGGTCCAACTAGCAGGTGGCACTGTCGTTCTTCAACTAGGCGGCCCCCGTACGCCCACGGCTTGAGGATATACACCGAGATGCTCGATATCCCTGAAGAACACCGCAGCTATGAAGAAGGTCAGGAGGATGAGGCAACTCTTTGACGAGATCCCTGAAGAACACCGCAGCTCAGTCGTGGTGAACAGGATGTTTGCTTTGGGGGCGCACAAGGTGGCAATCGAGATGTTCTACAAGAATTCATAGATCTATCATAGAATGGCTATACAGGAATAATCATGTGTAGTTCCGCAGTTGCATTTAACCATTTTCGCAATGCCACTCCGCAGAAGCTACCAGGTACGCAATTGTTTGCTAATTGCTGCAACTGAACCACCTGCTTCTTATTTTCTCTGTTTTCCCGCTTTTATGTTATAAGGTTCTTATATCATAGAAGCACTTCACCATAGAGAATATTTGTCATCTATAAAATTTCAAGTTTTCAGTTCATGTTAATGGAATGATTTATTTATTTTTATAAACAAAATAAATTATACATGTCAATTATGAGTTTTGAAGAAGGAATCACTGTCTATTATTCTATTTTCTTATCCTAGGTACCTTAGGTATGTAAAGTAGTAGAGCTATTTAATACTATGTTCTGGAAAATCGAAATATTGATTTAATTTTGTGGGAGAAAAAATAATATCATGATGCATGTTTAGCAGGCCGACTAAGTTGTGACGAATCATTTCAAGTTTTTGTTTAGGAAAGAAACTAGCATGTTTGCTGACTGCTAATTCAGGGGAACCAAAAGCAATAGATAATCTTAGTGTAGGGCTTTTTTATTTGCTAAAGTATATGTTTTGTCATTTTGAATCCCAACTGAGGCAATCTATTTCACAAAGTTTGTTTACTGAACACAAATAACCGGATTTTTTAGAGCAACATCGCGATGTCAACCTCCAACTGTTGAGCATGATTAAGGGGGGAAATGGAAAAGAGTCGTTTCAGGATTCAGGGTACGTTTGGTTTGCAGCCAACGCAAACCAAAAATTTGGCTCGCCCAGGGCACTCTACGCGCTGCAGTGTATTTCTTCGCCAATGGTTGGCGAACTGGGGGCGCAGGAAAGGTTCACCAATATTTTGGTCAAGCCAAAAATTTGGTAGGCCTAAACCAAACGTACCCTTGTTCAGTTCTTCAACATCGAGCCAACACACGCGCTTCCCTCGTTTAGCTGGTTGGCCTCCTGTCCAATCTTCAATGCGAAGTGGATTCGGCCCGTATGGCTGTATCTCCTGCCGTGACCTCCATACGACTGCCCATGTGATAGTGGGCACATGACACCGGGGCATAGCAGGACGCTTTCGTCAATGGATGACGACCTTCCTTTACGACGTACGGAGTTGGGAAGCAGACCTGTGCACCGCACGCCACGTCCCCGCTAGACCCATGGCTTCGGATCTACTGATAACGAAGCGAAAAAATACAGTGTGGTCATAGGTTTAGGTGACCCCACGCCTACATGCTCTTTGAGGGAGGCGCGGCCACACTTCGTGCTGATTGTGCTCAACCTGATGGAGTTTGCTTGCTAGCATGTTGGTATCCTCCCATATCTCACATGATTGAATCGTTGCAACTACACTAGTTACTAATGAGTACTAACATGATGGAGAATAACTAACTAAAACACGGAGATTGAGGCAAGCTAGCTTATTGACATGCACTCAGCTTAGCTGCAAATGAAATTAGTCGAACATATATAGAGAAGCTTTTCTTCCTGTAACATTGAATGGTACGCGCGTATAAGCATGAGCACTAGGAACTCAAGAGGCCTATAAGCATGATGAAGTCTAAACCGCGTGAGTACATCACACATTTGTTCACAAAAACCAGCATGGGTTATCTTGTGAATAACTGAATCAAAATTTTGTCTAGGTATAGAAAATATCATGTTTACTGAATGCTTATAATCTAGGTGACCCATGACTCCATGAGTATTGTAGGAGTAGGCTTGTTGGTGAGTGGTGGCTGATGAGCTACTATGATACTTCTAATGTCGCTGTGTCGGTACAAGGCTACAAGCACGTTGAGGGGGTTGAGTGCCCTCTTTCTGCAATAGAAAGATGAGTTCCCTCCTGTGATAAAGAGCTGGAACATCATTCTTATCAACGGCTGGTGTGTCAAGGAAAGCCTGGCTGATGCTAAAAGGGTTTGGAACCAGAACATTGAATCTAAGCTCAAGCCAGATCTGTTCACCTCTGATACATTTATACATTCACTGACCAAAGCTGGCAAACTTTACCGGGGTGAAGCTGTTAACAAGCATGTGGTAGAAAGGAGTCAATCCTGAAGTGCCGTCCTGCAACTGTATCATTGACCAACTATGCTTCAAGAAAAAGATTCCAGACACACTCGAGAGTCTTCATGAGACGAATACCATGCTTGTCAAGCAGATGTTGCTACCTACAATACTTTGACAAAACACTTCTATAAGATGCTCTGCAAACAATATGACATACACCTACATTCTGAAGGCGACTGGGAAACTGAGAGATGTTATTAATTTGATTCAGCGGACAAAGAAATTGGGTTGTAAGTTGGACTCTCACACATATAACTTAATCTTGAATCTTTATGTCAGTATGGAATATAGAAACGTCAACCAACGGGGAAGGTCCCTCCCTTGGGTTTACGTTGTTAGGTAGATACACCTACATTTTGAATCAAATTAATACGTTGTTACGTTGTTTGCTCTCCAAACAATATGACATACACCTACATTCGGAAGGCGACTGGGAAACTGAGAGATGTTATTAATTTGATTCAGCGGACAAAGGAATTGGGTTGTAAGTTGGACTCTCACACATATTACTTAATCTTGAATCTTTATGTCAGTATGGAATATAAAAACATCGACCAACGGGGGAAGGTCCCTCCCTTGGGTTTACGTTGTTAGATAGATGAGACCTCCCGTAAATCGAGTATGCATCAGCTGCGACTCGAATTTCTTCGGATATGCGGCAGCTGGGACTCGAACCTGGGTGTGCTGGGCGCGCACTCGCTGCCTCTGCCACTGAGCTAGCGCTCAGTTCTCAATGTCCGTATGGAACATGAAAAGGGGTACAAAGTGTGGGAGGAGATGGAGAGAAATGGACCAGGTTCAGATAATTGCTTGCTAATTGCTGCAACCGAACCACCTGATGCTTATTTTCTCTTGTACTCTCTTAATGTTATAAGGTTCTTATATTATATAAGCACTTCATCATAGAGAATATTTGTCATCTATAAAATTTGAAACTTTGAGCTCATGTGAAGTTATTTAATAGTATGTTATGGAAAAAATACTGAGTTAATTTTGTGGGAGATAAATTAATATCATGATGCCTGTTTCGTAGGCTGACTAAGTTGTGAGGAATCATGTGAAGCTTTTTGTGACGGAAAGAACCTAGCATGCTTGCTGACCGCTGAATTCAGGGAACCAAAAGCAATAGATAATCTTAGCGCCGCGCCTTTTTATTTGCTAAAATATATGTTTCGTCATTTTGACTCCCGAACGAGGCAATATATTTCATTAAGTTTGTTTATTTAACAAATAACCGGAGTTTTTAGAGCAACATCGCGAGGTCGACCTCCAACTTTTTTTTTTTGAGAATGGGTGGACCTCCAACTATTAAGGGGGAAATGGAAAAGAGTCGTTTCAGGATCCAGAGTAGTGCGAAGTGGGCTTGAGAAGCTGCTTCGGCACGTATTCCTGTTGTGACGTCCATAAGTCGGCCCATGTGGCGGTGGGCACATGACACCGGGGCGGACGCGGTCAGCATGTAGCACGACGATTTCGTTGATGGATGACGACCTTCCTTTATGACGTACAAAGTTTAAGTTTAAGTGATTGATTGTGAAGCAAAACAATACATCCTGCTCATAGGTAGGTCACCGCGCGCCTACTTCGTCTCAGAGGGAGGTGCGGCGACAGTGTGTGCTGATTGCGCCCATCCTGGTGTACTTAGCTTGCTAGCATGTTGGTATCCTCCCATATCTCACATAACTGAATTTTGCAACTATACTAGTTACTAATGAGTACTAACATGGTGGAGAATAACTAACTAAAACATAGAGATTGACGCAAGCAAGCTAGCTAGCCTATTGGCATGCGCTCAGCTTAATTGCAAATGAAATCAGTCGATCATATATAGAGTAGCTTTCGTTCCTGCAACAATAAATGGTACGCGCGTATAAGCATGAGCTCTAGGAACTCAAGATGCCTATAAGCATGATGAAATCTAAACCGCGTGAGTACATGATGGCTCCCAAGTGCAGGAGATCAATTGTAGTACCTTTCAAATAGAAAACGTTGTCGAACCCACAAGGAGCTGAAGGTATTGGTTAGTAAGATTGATAAACAAAACAATAAAAGATGCAACTGTTTTTGGTATTTTTGGTTGTATAGTTTACAAAGCAGATAACAGATAGTAACAAGTGAAAGCTCTCAAAGAGAGAAAGCCCAATCCTCTTATGTGGCAAGAGGACAAGCTCAAGTGATGTGTAACTTATATGTGGCAAACGTTCCCGAGGGCGGCATGGATGATGCTAGGCATAGAGATTTATTAAACAACACGTTGAATATCTTGTCAAGTTTTAATCTTCTTTGGACGGAGCCATAATTAGGTATAGTTAAATAAATAAACTACAACCCCTTATGATGGATCATGTGGCCGAGCAAATAACTACACAAGAATTATTAAGACCTAAAGTCCCACCATAGCATTACACTCTAAGGTCCCCGATACTAATACCCTCATAATATAACTTCATGACTCGGTCTCAGGTTTACGTGTCCTCCCAAGTCTCCATCAATTCATTACACTACGGTGTTCTCCTATGAGCCCATAAACGTGAAGTGTTGTGCAGTCGACGTTCGCACAACACCATCATAGAATCACATAAAAGATAAACTCTTGACAAAATACCAACACATGTCATATATAAATCATTGCCAATTCATCCTATGCCCTCAGGAACATACGGGAACTACTCACAACGTGCGAACATGATGATATTCAGTGGCATAAGTGGTACAACACAATCTGAAATTATAATTTCACCACCAAATAATGACAAGTACTCAATCACAAACATGAATAGTAGCACAAGACAAGTATCTAGGGTATAGCAACTCTCAAACTGCGAGGGGAACGGAGTGGATCACGGTGGTGATGATGGTGATGGTGCTGGTCTTGATGGGGGTGATGATGTAGAGGCCTCCTCCCACGCCAAGGAGGAGAGGTGATGACGATGACGATGATTTCCCCCTTCTCCGGAGTTCCGGAGCAGCAGGATCTGACCCCCCTCGGAAGGGATCAGGAGTTTCGCCGCCGCCGCGACCTCGGATGGACTTGGAAAAATTAGGGCGTTACTTTTCGGGCGAGACGAAGGCGTCGATAAAAAGCCCCAGGCGAGGAGGTGCCCGAGGCACCTTTGGGTGCGTCCCACGCGGCCAGGTACATGGGCCGCGTGGGCCACCCCCATTTGGCCCTCGTGGCTCTCCTCTCTTCGGTCTTCTTCCCTCTGCCTTTCTTCCGATGAAAAACTGACGCAGTATTTTTCCTTTTATTATTTGAGTTCCCGTAGCTCCTGAAACATTAAAGACAAGAAAAAGGAGGTTTTCTGCCTCCCAGAAATTAAATACCAAAAATAGGGACTTTGTATGAAAGTCCCCAAAATCATCTAAAACATGTAGAAACAATCATATAATCATGCAAATAACATTCTAGTATGATACTAAAAGTTATATAAATGATGATATAAAATGCACGTATCAGTACATCACGCATTTGTTCATGAAAACCAGCATGGGTTATTTTGTGAATAACTGAATCAGAATTTGTCTAGGTGTAGAAAATATCATGTTTACTGAATGCTTAATATAGTACCCCATAATTATTGCAAGAGTAGGCTTGTTACTGAGTGGTTACATGAGAGCTCCATTTCAAGACGAATCTAATAATACTGATTTAGTGTCACATATAAATGCTGGTACTTCTCCCTGTAAAGTTAGTCAAAATTTAATAATTGACTTACCACAAAAGGTACAATTACACTTATTAATGAACAGAGGGAGTACAACTTTGGTTTGACTAATCAAATAGGATAATAAAATTTTAAATTGGCATAATATTCCACAGGGTTACAACATATCTAAAGCCCACCCCGTGAATCACCTCTCCTCTTGACGACTCGGAGGTGCACCTAGTGTGGATGGTTTCTTGCCGTTGGTGGGTGGATGCACCGCGTTGGCGGGGCGTCACTCGCTGAAGAGCGATGACGACGACGCTGGTGGGCAAGATAACAGCTACCCTTATTTTCAGCGGTGTGTGCAGCTTGTTTTTTGTATCCATGTGGCAGTTTGTGTCCTCGTGACGGTCCTGTTCCTTAATGTTCAGTGATTGTGTTCTTTCGGTTTTTAGCCGGCTTGCCGTTAATTAACCGACCAACTCTTTCCTTCTCGATTAATGAAATGACAACTCTTTTAGCTCATTTATAAAAAATATTTTTCGACACTTGAACAAAGACATAGTTTAACCAACTTAAATTGGGCACATGCAGTATATTAACTGGTAAAAGTTGACACGGATCTAGAAATAAAGCAAAAACTAAACAAGGTGAGGAACAAAGTATCGCACAATATACAAGGTCATGCTCATCTGTTGCGTTACCAGGTTATAAAACAAATTATCAAGAACTCAGTTCGAGATCATACGGATTGAGAGCAAGGCATGAAGCAAGTACAGACAATGCGTACTCGATGATGCCTTCGATCGGCTTTTTTCCTAGTCAATTCCCTATCTCAGTTGAATTGCCACATCCCACCATGGAATAGATGGACAGAGTTGGCCTCTCTAAACTCTATGAGGGACTTTTAGTCTTGTACCCCCTTAATTTACACTGCCTAGTTAAAACTACCCAACAAACACGCTGCAATGCAAAGTGGGGCTTGAGAAGCTGCGTCCGCTCGTATCTCCTGCCGTGACGCCCATAGGAAGCCCATGTGACTGTGGGGACATGACCATGACTTGGGATATACTGATCGCCAAGCAAAACAACGATACAACGTGCTCATAGGTTTAGGTGGCCGCACGCCTTAATCCTCTCAGAGGGAGGCACAACGACACTTTGTGCTGATTGTGCTCAACCTGGCGCAGTTTGCTTGCTAGCATGTTGGTATCCTCCCATATCTCACATAACCGAACGTTGCAACTATACTAGTTACTAATGAGTACTAACATGGTGCAGAATAACTAACTAAGCACTGAGATTGACGCAAGAAAGCTATATCTAGCTTATTGACATGCACTCAGCTTAACTCCCAATGAAATCAGTCGAACATATATAGAGAAGCTTTTTGTTCCTGCAACAATGAATGGTACACGCGTATAAGCATGAGCACTAGGAACTCAAGAGGCCTATACGCATGATGAAGTCTAAGCGGCGTGAGTACATCACACATTTTGTTCACAAAAACCAGCACGAATTATTTTTGTGAATGAATTTTGTCAAAGTATAGAAAACTATTATGTTCACTGGCTGCTTAATCTAGATAACCCATGAGTACTGTAGGAGTAAGCTTGTTGGTGAGTGGTGGCTGATGAGCTATTGAGTTTTCCTGACATAGTTTGGGCCCAAAGCAACTTGAAATGGTATGAACACAAGCCTTAGACCACCCAGCTGCATCGTGTCGACAGCTCGTATCATATTGTATAATCATAGATCATGCTGACCAAAAGAAAGTTTTCTCGAAAGGGAAAGAAAACTGCAGTCAGACAAACTGAAATAGTAAAACCGTACCGAAATTCTCTGGTAGCATTGTCACTACTCAGTAGATAATAACAACCATTTGGTAGCTCGGTGCAATAAAAGAGTTACCCAACTATCATAAGAATCACCATAGAAAATGTAACACAAATTGTTTTTAGTGATAACAGAAATAACTGCATAAAATTCAAAATACAATGGAAATGAATTTCGGCTGGTACAACATAAAACGATCTCTCCGGTGCATAACACTGTTTCGTTCGAGAGGACTGCATAACTACACCTTTGGAGATGCTTGTTTTAGTAGAAGCATGCACTCGAATTTGGCGACATGTACCTGTCAATAGACACATGAGCACACCATCAGTATATAAATTAATGTGGGGGAGACGTACGTGATCAAGGGATAATTTCTGAGATAAACCAAGATACTCACATTGGTCCAGTCAATGAGTACCGTCGTCTGTGGCCCCTCAGATGAACTAGCCTCGTCGGTTTTTTCAATAAAACCATTTGACATGTATACCATCAGAAGGGCCACGAAGGTCATGATGTCACCACCGTTGGTGAGATTTTGGGCATGAGATTTCTCGTCGCACTTGCGGGCCGTGTAGGACAGCATCTCCACCCACACTTGGAAAATCATCGCCATGATTCCATCAGCATTCCCGTCCTGCGCCATGTGGATCAGCATTTTGGCAAGCCGATGCCCTTTGTCCCATGTTATATTGGTGGAACGTTGTTCCGATCTTCTGACCGGTGAGTTGTTGACCGGAGACGACACAGCAATGACGATTTCATCAGGATCTCGTTTAAGTGGAGATCCGTCGTCCATCAAAGATCCTTGGCGCCAATATGGCCTTTAGCATTTTCCTCATGCTGTATGTTTCGTGATCACCGCCGACAGCATCGTGGCACAGCTGGACATAACTCTCGCGAGTAACGGGGTAAGGCAGCATGTAGGGACGTGCGGCAAGCAGGAAAAACATGTAATTGGAGAGGTCATTGGACCCATTGATATAGTCGGCCGGAAGTGCTGATCCTCCTCGCGCTCGCTTATCCTGTAGGCACCAGCTGATGTAGGCAGTGGTGGCGATGTGCCACACAAGGATACTATCAGCCAGTTCCAGCTGGAATCCGGAGATCAAGCTGCTCAGTTGCTCATTCTTAATTTTCCCTACAGCATGCAGGCCCTGTGCTCTGCTGATGTGGTCAACCTCGCCATCTTCAGCTGTAGACACTAGGTCCAACACCTTGTCGATGATCAGCTGGTCAACAGGCGTGGACCGGAGGAAAACATGGAGTCCCACCAGTCCTCCCGCCCCATCCATGTAGCCATTTTGCTGCCTATACTGTGGCCAGAGTGAACCAAGACTTGAGAGATGCTGTGCTGCCGCATGTCGCCGACCAGTACGCATGACTTCGTACAAGTCGCTTAACTGTCCGGGTGATGCGCCGTTCAGCGGATCCAATCTTACTCGCAAGCTTGTCCCATTTCCATTGTGACAGCAGCGCGACTGTCCACATGGAGAACACGGCCCTCAGAATTGACATGGCCTCCAGGACGACTGCACCGGTGAGCAAAACATTGGTGACGATGACATCCTCTTCTCTATAAACAGCATCCTCGCCTCTCGCCTCATTGTATGGAACATGAGAGTGAGGCAAGGTCAAAGGCAGCGAGATGACACGGATGAACACGCCATACCATGTGTGCACCACCGCGGCCTTGGTGTAGAGCAGGTCGTGCATCATCGACAGCTGCTTCTCGACGACCATGTACATGTACTCTGCTGTATAAGTCCTGTCACTTCTGTTGATTTTCACGTAGCGTGTCGGCCCCTTGAACATCTGCTTGGGAACGTGCAACAGCGAGTGAGCGATGATGCCTACGTTGTCTTCTGGAGGGTCACTCTGTCGTATATTTGTCTTCTGGAGGATCTTCTTCCTTCTGCTCACCCTGAAAATCCTTGTAGCTCGTGGCGGATAGGCTGCTACTGGAATATTTGTCGGCGCTCCATAGCGACCACACTCTTTCCCCGTACTTGAGAACCCCGACCACGGACATGGCGATGGTGGCCCAACGGAGCCAAGATGGCAGGGAGAAGATAGAAGACGCATACAGTACGTAGGCAGCTCCGAGACCTGCACCACGAAGGTCTGCAGGTGACGAAGCCACAGTCGATTATCTTCGATGGCATAGGCGGTGATGTTGTCCTGGCCGCCAAGGTGCACCAGCAGCAACGGCGCCCACAGCGCCATGAGGTGGTGCTCACGCGCCTGCCAACGGACATGTGCCCCAGGGCGTATATCGCAGTCGTGTCGGCCGCCGTGTACCCTAACCAAATGATGCCCTTTACCACGGCCCAGTCTTTGCGTCGACGGATATCTGCCAACAGGAGAAGCGTGACCTGCACTAGGAAGCTCAGTGACACCATCACATGGATCCCCATTCATACCAGAACACCACTACCGGCTGCGCTCCCGCCATTGTTTCTCTGCCAAAATGGACAAGGAGTGAGCATATACAACCAAAATATCCCAAATTATCCTAAAATATGTCCGCTTTGTGGTGTCGGACGCTGGGTGCTGCCCACACCAGCATCCCAAAACGGCTGGCTCATTTTCATTTTTGATCATTTCTTTCACAAATTGCAACACATCTAGCAAACACGGATAAAATTAAACAAAATTTCACAAGCAACATTTAAACTTGACCGAAATTTCAACTAAATCCTATATCTAGCGGTGCTTCCAGCTCCGGCGTGGGGAACATGGAAGCCGCTAGTTGGCCGACCCAGGTCGGTCCTCGCCGTCACGGTGGCGACGGCGGCGGCCTTGAGGAACCACAATGCCTCTCGAATAACTTACAAGCCTCTTGGTCGCCGACCTTGCCGGACTGTCTTGGAGTTTCATCTAGCGGTGCATCTCCTCCACTGGTACCGTGCTGGTGATGGGCAGTTCCTAGGCAGGTGCCGGTGCTTCGGGACGCTACTCGTCGTCCGACATGAATCACTCCGGAGGAGAGGACGGCATGCTGGCGGGGAGGAAGAACCTGCTGAGGCGTGCCTAGTACTCTGCGTCCACCACGTTGTGCCAATACGACGACGAAATGGAGTAGAAGGGGTCGATCCGCTGCGCCCACAGGATATCCCTTACTCCAGCATGGTGTGCATAGACGCGCCTGCCCGCTGAGCTGTGGCGCCACCTGTCTCTTGACGATGTTTGTCACCCACCCGTCCGGTAGATAAAGAATGTCTAGCACCGGGATGTTGTTGAAAGAGATATGCCTAGAGGCAATTAATAAAGATATTTTATTTGTCATATCTCAATTGTTCATAATATGTTTTGTACCATGCTATAACTGTATTAAGCGGAAACATTAATGCACGTGTGGTATGTAAACAAAGGTCCCTAGTAGCCTCTTAACTAGTCCATTGGCCAACCGATGATCAAGGTTTCCTGATCATGGACATTTATGTCAATTGACAATGGAGTCATGTCATTAGGTGAATGACGTGATGGACAGACACCCAAGATATATAGAAACATAGTGTTCTACCTTTGACCGTGAGATCATATCTAATCGCTGCTTCTGGAAGGTGCTTTGATTGCATCAAACATCATGTCTTATTTAGCGTGACAATAAAGGTGTCCCTTTCGGGTATCCGAAGAAAGTGGGAGAGGCGAGTGATCAAGAGCGGGATTTGCCAATCCACATAGCAGGATAGATACTCTGGGTCCACTCGGTGAGATTACATCAATGAGCTTGCAAGCATGTGACTAGGTCACGAGGATGTAATATCACAGACGAGTAAAGATAGAATTGTCAAGTGACGAGATCAAGCTTGGTAATCGTGATACCGGAGAACGAGTCTCGGACAATCTAAGTATCGTCAGGCAAAAGGTTGAAACTGGACGTCTAAGGTTCAAACGATAAAAAACATTCGTGGACGCACAGGGACTGTCACGGTTATCCAGCCACCGTTGATAGTCATTGATCGGAGAACGCGTCTCGATCATGTCTGGAGTGATCCCGAACCGTAGGGTGGCACACTTAAGGGTAGGCGACGGTTTTATAAAGATTGGATATTAGGAGAAACTTCAGGAGAACACCGGAAGTGTTCCGGGACATGTCCGATGATGATCAGAGGGCAACGAAATAAGTTTCGGATCTCGAATAAATTATATGTATTTAATATTAATTAGTGTAATTAATGATTAAATATATTTTTTATTTAATTAAATTCGAATTTTAAAGGCATTTACACCTAATTGGGCCTTAAGGGCACATTAGGGGAAAACCCCAAAAGGAAAAAGGGGAGGGAGGGCCACCGGCCTGGCTGGGCCGAATGGGGCCCACCAGGGCCGGCGCACCCCCCCATGGCCGGCGCACCATGTGGGAATAGTCCCACATGGCTTAGCCAGCGGGGTGGGCAGCCCTCCTCCTCCTTTATATAGGGATGCACCCTTGTCTGGAAATTCATCCCTCCTTCTCTTCTCTCCTACCTTGAGCGTGGTTCCGTTTCTGGAGCTGCGTACGAGGAGAGAAGCTTCTCCACCATACGCACACCGCCGTGCTGCTGGGTCCAAGCCTTCGCTTCCGCTGCTTCGCTGGATCTGGAGCTCGGAGGTCGTCGTCTACTCCGTACGTGTGTAGAGCTACGAGGTGCTACACGTGTGGCACTGGAAGTACGTCTTCTTCCTCTTCACCACCTTGAGGTCGGCGCCGTCTTCGTCTTCGTCGCGCCAAGTTCTTCACGACCTCGAGGTCGGCTACGTAGTCTACTTCGACAACGCTTGTTGCGGGAGCGTAATCCCCGCTTTCGGTCTACAAGGGTATGTACACTGATATCCTCCGTTACAGTATATCTGCATACTAATAGATTCTGGCTAGTTTAAGGTTATCGTTGTTAGGAAATTTTTTGTTTTCTGCCTACGATCCCCTTCAGTTGTAGCGGGTGGTGTTGCGCCTCCTCGACCATCATCTCTGGTGGATGCGCGTAGGACGGCAGAGGATATGCCTGAGGTGATGGCGCTCGGACGAGGTGGCCTCCTGCGCCGCATCTCGCGGCGCCACGACTTGGTCATCTGCAACTTCTCGTGCAGGAGGCAGCGTTGCACCAGTTGCTACGTCGGCTCCTCACGGCTCACCAGGCCGCTCACCTTGCGGCTAGGCATGTTGGGCGGTGGATCTGATGGCCGCAGGACTTGGGAGAGGAAGAAGGGGCGGTAGACTATGTGCGGAGAGGAGAGGTGTGGCTCCGCGCCGTTTTAAAGCCGGGCGGAGGAGCAGGGTTGGGTGGCGCCCATTAACGCCGAGCGCTGATTCCCCAAGAATGCATTAACACCGATGACGTGTGCTCAGTCGCTGCCTGGGGATCCGTCGCGACGTCAACACGTGGAAGGCGCGGCTCATGTGTCGTGTCCTTCTGCGCCCGTCAGGGGAACTGTTGTGCCATTGACACTGCAATAACTTGTCGGCGCTATGTCTATGACATGCGGGTCCAGCTTATCGCAGGGCGTGAGAAAAACCATCGTGCCTCCATATGAGGTTTTGGTAATTAATGAAAATCCATATGGACTAGTGTTTGCATTAAAATATCCTTATAGATCTTGTCCATCAGAAAAGATTGGAGTTCATGTGTTGGGTTGTAGAAGTTTATATGATGACCAAGACTCTATTGAAGGGTTTATAAAAAGAATGGTCATATGTAGAGTTGAGCATATTACAAGTATGTCTTAAAGAATATGATGGCGTGTATATTCATGTTTACCTTCAAGACATCATCATTGTGAAAAGAGTAGGAAAGATACAAGGTTGATCAAGGCTAAGTGCAAAGAGTGGAGTCAAGTTGATCAACACACAAAGTTAAATGATGTACCATGTGGATCATTGGTCTAATGGTATGGTAAGCAATTGTCCATATAGCTTTGTGAACTAACCCATCGTATATGTTTGTGTGGAGTATCTATATGGGGTTAGGTATCTTTCCATGGTCTTGCATCAAAAGTAAGATTCCATATAGCCATGGAGAATGACATAAAGTGATGGTCGCTATCAAGATAGTGGTCAAGTGAAGATGTGTCTAAAACAGGCTCTCCCATATTGTCTAGGGGGGGGGGGGGGGGGGACTCGAGCTAAAACATTTGCATACTTTCATCATTTTTCTTGATTATCATTTTTCTTTCTCTACATGATGGCTTGGAGCTCGTCGTGATCTTCAAGACAAGCTCAAGTTTATCAAAACGGATTTCGTATAAGCCGGGCGAAATCCCCGCATCAACTCTGGTCAGTTCCCGGGGGGAGGCGCCTTCGGGAGCCATTCTCCTTCATGTTCGTCTCATTTGGGAGTTTCTATCCGACCGGCGGGAGTAGCCTGAGAGCTCCGGGTGGAAATCTAAGCACCATTGGGATGGGTGGCGGTGACGGCTGCATCGCTACCTTCTTGATGACGCGCTTTTGTGATTTTTCGGACCAAATTTTCTCATAAACAGGGCAATATATAATTTTTAGGCCCGATCCTTTTCATAAACTGGGTCAACTATCTTTCCTATACAAATTATAGGAATGCCCTACCCTATTCGAGCGGTTACCCGAAAAAACAAAGAACCTACGGTCTACGATCTAAAAATATCTGGGCAGATGGAATTACGGGAAATAGCAGGTGATGCATTCCATGGACTGCTGGAGGATACCCAGAGCTCTCTTCTTGTGGATGTTGGTTTGATTACACACGAAACTATGGGTCCAAGAGCTTGCCGATATCCAGCCTCAATACTCAAAAACGGTTTTTTAGGTATTGGGGGCAAAAAAGTTGCTCCAAGAGCATACCCCCACAACCAAAAAAATATTAGGTCACTACCCATATTCTAGCCAAGAATTTGCATATATGGGTATTCCAAGCCAAATAGCCATATGGATTGCCTTAAGTGACACGTCAGCCTCAACCATGCCCGGAAGGCAACTGCCGCGATCCCACCGTCTCCGGTCACAACTGTCGCCGCCTTTGGTTGTTGGCTCCCCGCCCGAAGGTCGCCCCTACCTCTATGACCCCCGCCTCCCTCCTCCTTCCTCGTACCGCCCATCTCCGCCGGGATCGATCTGGAACGGCCGTTCCCGTCGCGGCGCCGCTGAGGAAATTACT
Organism: Poa pratensis; assembly: GCA_947311845.1. Taxonomy (NCBI): domain Eukaryota; kingdom Viridiplantae; phylum Streptophyta; class Magnoliopsida; order Poales; family Poaceae; genus Poa; species Poa pratensis. The sequence goes on along the minus strand of CAMZMU010000037.1, from coordinate 75,722,963 downwards.
CCGCTGTCGGGGCCCTATTCGCCGCCTCCAAGCTCGTCCGCCACCACTTTCGTGCCCCGCAGCCAACCTCCGGCATTGATTCGGCTGCGGAAGGCCCGCCGCGCCCCCAAGCCTAGCCCCGCTGGTGTCCCGACCTAGCTCGGCCACCCTCGTTGCTGTTGCTTCGCCTTCGGTGACCTCAACACCACCCTGCCACGTCGCCGGTGAGCCTGCCGCCACCGGTAACCCCATCCATGGTCGCACGTAAACACTAGTGACAGCCAAAGTGAGATCGGTCAGAGTGGAGGCGAAGACAGTGGTGAGAGAGAACCGGTCCTAGCGCGTGGAGGCGATCATGAAAAGGGAAGGATTCCAGGCGGTTAGGATCCCTTCCAAGCTGCCAACGGCATCGACCGTAGCGAATTCGGAGAGGGAAGAGGGGAGAAAAGAGCACGCGGTGAAACGATCGACGGAACGCAGTTTGGTTTCCTGCACGCAAACGATGGAGGGGGAGGTGGTGGAGATGGCATCGCGAATCACATGGCGTTTCAGAAGGCATCCGAGCCCTTTTGTGTTCCACGACTCGATGGTTAAATCACTGAACGTACTAATCATCGAGATTACAGACACCGAGAAATTACATGGGGGGAGACTGAAACTTAGACTGAAGGAACATCAGACATACACCTCTAAAGTTCAGACTACCGGGGGGCACAGGGCGCAATGGCGACGCGAATAGGTTCTAAATGGAAGCAGATCAGGCGGTGTTTGCATGACGGAGAGCTAATCATTGGCCACCGAGTTCACCGTGGCGGACGAGGCACACACCGATGACTCGATGGCGGCGACAGCGCATTAGCGGAGCAGCTTGGCGCACGCCGCGAGTGCGCCGTGCTTCTTCACCTGTTTCTACAGCGCGGTGGTGCAGCCGCCAAGCGCGTCGTGAAGGCCACGCAGCTTCTCAGCATGGTGGCAATCGGCTCGTAGCACTGGGGTTCCTTGAGGGCGAGGCGGGAGCTGCGCCATCCACCGTCTTACTCATCAGTGGCCTGGGCGACAGGAGGAGCGTGGTCAGCGGCTTCCACCAGCTCCGCGATCACCACACCGTGGCGGCGCATGATGGAGAGTGGCGTGTGCCGGAGCTCAGCGAGTCGGAGTCAGAGGCCAAGCCGACGCCGCACCAGGAGATGGTGAGCAACAATAGTGAGGAGTCAGGGGAGCTCGGCACCCGAGGCGAGCTGGCCACACTGTCCAGGAATGCGAGCAGGACCTCGTGGGAGACAACTAAGTCGTCGTGCGGCCTGTCGTGGCCCGCATCATCGTTGGCATCGTGGGCTGGGGGAGCGGTGGTGCCGCGAGCGTGAGCCGGTCGAGGCGGCGACGGAACAGGGGCGGCGGAGGTGTGCCAAAGAAGAGAATGTAGCGCTGTCATCGTTGTACGAATCCGCGGCACACCAAGAACGGATTTTCCTAAAGTGGACCAGGCGGGATCCCCACGGAGCGCGCGTGATGGTGATCTCCTGAGGCATTTCCATGCCGAGCTTCAGCAGCACGACGGCGCGCACGATGGCCAGTCCGTGCCAGTCAAGCAGGTGGGGTCCACCTCAAGCGTCTCCACAAAGCAGCTAAAAACGGCCGCCATGCCGAGCTGGCTCAGGTGCTCGATCGGCATCCGCTTGGCGGTGACAACAACGATGGTCCGCATCTCGTAAGGTATGTGGTCCGCCTCCTCCTCGCATACGAGCTTGAACGTGGCACCTTCGTGGACGAAGGCTTAGTGCATGATGGTGATCTCGCGGTCCTCATTGGAGAGGAACTTGATTTACATGTCGCCGATCGACGAGGGGATGATGGTGACGTGCAGCCCGGAAAATTCAGAGCAGATGGCTTCAGCGAAGGGCGAAGACGGAGAGGAGAACAGCGCGACGAGTCGATGTAGACCACAGCCATATGCCACGCGGCGTCCATCTCGCTGGGTGGCATGAACACCTCAAGTGGCTCGGGCACATTGTCAGACTCAACCTCCTCTTCGTCGTTAGCAAGGTCTGCGTCGAGTTCGTCAGCGCTCTCGTCAGCGACCTCCACAAGCATGGCGGGGCACGACGCAGGGACGACGTGGATCATGCGCTCCTCGGGGAGGGGAGCGAGCGAGTTCGAGCGCTCTCCCCTTCCTCAAACAAAGAGCGGCCGATGCAGGAGTGAGCAACACGCAGCGTGCCACTGCTCCCCGGAGTTGGGGAGAGCGGCGCGGTGAGTGCCGAAGGGTACGGGGTGGCAGGGCGGGGGCACTGAGAGCGATGGTGTGGGTGGCGAGGTGGAGGTGGGGACAAACGTTGGTTGGGAGAAAGGCATGTCGCACTCGCGGAGACGATGGCCGGAGCGCCCACACCACAACCTCGGCAGCGGATCAGGTCGCAGCACTTGCGAACAAAATGCTCGGTGGAGAGGCAGCGGAAGTATCCGTCAAGGCTTAGGGTTTTGAATGGGGCGCGTGGTGTGGGTAGGGGAGGAGCAGGAGGGTAGCTTGCCACTTCTACGAAGGGGCGAGCGTTGGGGCCGCTGGTGCATTGATCGGGTCCATACCTTGGGTCTGGTGGAGAGGGGGAGCAGAGTTAATGCCGGCGTTTGGCTCATGGTCGGCATGGGAAGAGTAGAAGCGCCAACGAAGCCCTGTGCGGAGCCACGGCAGACGCGGTGTCATCAAGGGGGACTCACAACTGAGGTGACAGTCGTGGGTGCGGGTAATTGTTCCTTCTCTCGGCAGCGAGGAGAAGGAAGTAGACCGGGTCCTCGAAAACCAGCAAACCCAAGAGGGGTGCGGGACTGTGTGGCGGCGTCCACCAGGTCGGCGAGCACTGACAGGTGGGGCCGAGGGGGTGAGAGAGCTACCTGTGGCCATGGCGTCGTCTAGAGAAGCATGGAACCCTAGACAAAACCCGGCGCAGTGCTTGGCACCTACAAAGATGACGAATGTGGCGACCGGTGGGGACGAGACGGCCATGCAGAAGGGATAGCAATCCCGTCAGCAGAGACGCCAACACGCTCGAGAGGAGCGCAGAAGAAGAACGAGAGCATTTCGGCCATTTTGGCCATGTCTCGTGGCTGACGCCCGTCAGAGCGGCGGACGGCGGGTCGCCAGTGTTGCCTAACGCGTCGCAGGAGCTACTCATGTTTCCCGAGGTGGGGCAATTGGTGGTATCCAGTTTTGGGTAAGCTAGAAAAACACCATTTTTTCTGACTACCCATATCCTCTCTCTTCTCTACCCAAAACCGGTTTGGGTAGATAAAATTTGGGTAACTCTTGGAGATGTTCTTAGTGTGGGCCGATATGGGCCATGGCCTGCCTAGGATTTTCGCCAAATTTGTTTTTACTACTACGCATCACAGGCCCAGCCCAGCAGAACGTCCCAACCGTGTCCATTCTGGTGCCTAGATGTACCATGCCCACGACTTCTTTTTGGTTTCTGGACACAGAGTGCCGAGACTGGACCAATGCCATGGGTGCGCGCCTCTTCTTTTTTTTGCGAAAAGGACTCTGGCATTAAAAGAAACATCGAACCGTACAAAATATCTCAACAAAAACGAAAATTACAACGAGATACTTGAGATGCCCTTCGTCTTCAACCTCCAGACTGTGTCGCCGGCGCGCCGCCGCTGCCGCTCCTCCCTGAGCCGGCTTGACGTTGTTGGTTGCGGACGGGAAGTCGCCGAACGGGTCAAGAAGACCACATCCGTCCCGGTGCCAAGAAGAAGGATGAACCACCGATGAAGCTCCACGACGATCCGGAGATCGTCACCGCCAGAAGAAGCCCTTGAGAAACACACCACTCCCACAAGCTTCTCAACGTCGCCGCCGAGATGGGGTTGAAGCCGGGGAGAGAGACGCCGCCTCCCCCATCAAAACGGCGCCCCAACAAACCTTGGCAAGAAAACAAGAAAACGGAGCCCACCGATCGACAAGAGCCGAGATCCACCGCGCCTCCATGGCCTGAAGGCCACAGAGGCGGGGCAGATCAGCAGCGGCGCCAATGAGAGGCTACCCTATTCGCCTCCTCGTACGCGCCTGGGAGGTCCGGCCTCGTACCTAGCCGTAAGTTCATACTGCGCGCCTCTTCTTTTCTTGCTAGACGTAAATTAGGGGAAACTAGGAGGAAGCAGCCATGACCCCATGACTGGAAGCAGCTGAGGCTGAGCTGGGCAGCAGCACCGCACCGCCGCCCGTAGGCAGGAGGTCGCTGACTCGCTGTAGCCCACAGGCAAGGTCGCAGCGGAGGCGGAGCTGGGCAGCATCGCCGCCCCGCTGCCCCCGCAGCCAGGGTCAAGGGAGCTGCCTGCTGCCGATTCTCCGTAGCCCGCTGACACAACCACGCGAGCATGGGACACCTGCCGACTGCCGGCCGGAGGTCGAGCAGCCGACGGAGCGACCTGCTGAGCTATCAGTCCGTTTCCTCCCAAATTTTATGTGCTTTCTGCCTGGCCCGCCCATTATTTTTGTTCAAGCTCCGCCATAACATCATATAGTGGTAACTTGGATCAAAACTTAAAACTAAACGCGGAAACTTTGTGATATACATTTGCCGAAAATAAATTAAGTACTCCCTCTATTAATTAGACGAGATATATGCATGAGATATCTTGCATATAGAGCCATAGAGGGGAAGAAAGAAGGCATCATACCGATCAATGACCCACTTCTGATAACGACAGCACAGCTGCTCACTGCATGAAGGAAATTAGAGCCACTCAGTCAGCCAGTTTTTTCTTTTTCGAAACGGTAGAAAGTATATGTATTACATTAATTGAAGCACACAAGAACAGATTACACAACTCCGACCATCGCACCAAAGAGAACGAGAAAAACTACAGAAGAGGAGCCCGACGACGGATCAGACGAGAATTCAACGACGCGACCGCAACAAAGATACACAACACAAGAGGATGGATTTCGCCCAACGAGAATCGGATATTTTGTTTCCCATGGTTCCCATGGTGTGCAGGGACGGCTTGATCTAATCATCTCGGATGAGTATCGGAGTCACATAATCGTAATCGTATAGCAACTCTCAAATAAAATGGACCAACACATCTACAGTAGCAGAGAAAGAAAGAACGCAATGTATGTACGTAACATACCTCCGTTTTCAGAACTCCAAGCAGCTATTCTTCTGCGAACACCATGGGAAGACGAAGAAGAAACAGGGCAATGCTTGCAAGCCGAAGGGAGGGCGAGGTCCTTTTTACTCCCTCCTGTTTTTATTGTGGGAAGCGAGATCTAGCTACTTTGTCTATTCACAACTTTCTTGCGACAAAAGGAGCAAAAGTGACACAATGACGAGGTACATCTAACCGTATGATACTACTCCGTACAAAAGAAAGTAACCAAACAAAGTGTACGATGCAAAAGCAATGCTTTGCAGTTACCTTTCGGCAACACCAATACTCCCCGCGAGCATAGACACATCTTTAGATTGTGGATCTAAACGATGAGGCAGGCGAACTTGACGGGAAGACTCCGGGTAGCCCGAGGATTACAGCTCGGTTCACATTACATGAGCGTGGTGAGGAGAGAGAAAACAAAAGGTTGCGTCTGAGAGAGAGAAACAAGGGAAAACAATGACCTCTTTCGAGGGAAAGATGCTCATCATGGTGGCCTCACCTTTTAATAAGGAATTTTTGCACATTAGTTCTTACTGCAGCAAGGTTTTAAATACTTGCATTAATTCCGCCAGCCAGATCACTAATCAAGAGTGAGATACTTGTAGGGGTTGGTGTAGTGACGGGTGTCAGGTTTTCATCCAGTAGCCGCCTCTCGAGAGTTATGAAGTGGGTTTCTCTTCCAGCTCGCTTCTCTCTCTAACCCTCAAACTTTTTTACTTTCAGTTTGTTCGAAGACTCGATAACTGTTTGTATTTCCGTTTATCTTCAAACTAGTCGTTAACCCGTGCGTCCGCACGGGCTAGTTTATTTTGGTCTGAGACATAAATAGTGATGCTTTTAGAACTGTACCGCCATTTTGGATCTATTATTTCAAACTTATTATTTAAACAATGTAATATTTTTTCAAGGTTATTTTATGACAACAAATATAAGTTCCTTAAATTAGTTGTTATGAAATCGAAGCATGCTTGTGAACTATAGTACAACTTACATATTTGTAAGCATTAATATGTATGAGTATTCATATTTGGAATTGGATTGTAGAACATAGTCTCGTCTTAAGGGCTCGAATTATTATTGCATGATGGAGAATAGTTTCTATAGATACGTGGACAATTGTTGTCCGTGAATGATCCAACTGGATCTCCTCGTCTTGTGAAAATCATGCATCTCCCCGTTCTTAAATATAAATTAAGTATAATGAATTAATGAGGACATACCTGACAAACAGAAGGCGTGCACCATATATTAGCTTAACTATTCTGGGCGTTCTGGGAAGCAGGCACCTCTCTAGCTCAGAGATGAGATCGCCTCACAAACTCATAAGAACAGTCACACGGAAAGTATGAAGCACAAACTAAACTTTTTCGGCTCCAAGTCTCCAGGTAGGCTCAGTCCATATAGCTCTTTAACCTGTGTATACCGTACCGGCTTGAAGTTTAAGAAATCAAACATTAGTTTTTCCATAAAATGTATTCCATATTAAGTTTCACCATAGGAAGAGCAACAAATTATCCACACGCACATGGTCGAGGTAAATGAACACAATATCATCACTGCCGAATGCTCGTCGTGAAATTGTCACACCAATCATCTGCAACCAACTCAGAGATGCTTCTGCTATAAAATATGATGCCTTCAACATTCATGGAAATGGCATCAGAGACTGTTATGTACTAATGACAAAGGGATTTAGAAATTCTTTAGTTTTTGTGACACAAAAGTATTTACATAAGAAGGGGGTGTGAAGGTGGGTGGAATTACAGGGAATTAGCGATTCCAATGTGAACTAAAGTATCTATGTTGTTCATAATTTCACCATCGACACGATAATTACAAATTTAATTTCACTTCTGCACATTTATAATATCCATGTTTTCTTTAGAGTTTTTTTTTTTTTTGTACAGAGGCTTGATCATTCCTTGCCAAGAACAAAGCAAAAAAATTATAAATATCTTGCAAGGTTAGACACTTACAGTAATTGTAGCAATACACACTTTGATGGGATATCATGCATAAATACAATATCCAATACATTTATAATATCCAATACACTTTGATGCGAAGAAGAACAATTAATATCTAAGTGATCACAGGGAAGATTATTTGTAGGTAATAGGTGGAAAGAAATGTATTTTTATATTGTGGAAGTTCAGCTAATAATGATACCCAACTGTAACAGGAAAGCTTTGAGATACTTCTGTTCAGAATAAATAATGATATTTACCGGCAGATTTGTGAGTATAGTGTAAAATATATTTCCATGTACCAAATAGGAAGACACTGTATTTCAGACTGAGAGATGTGTAGTACGAACCACTTACAGAAAATCATGGCGCCAAAGCTATTTGTTTGGTTTTGCTGCAACAGGTTCACCATTTCTCTTTTGTTACATACAAATTGGATTACTATTACCTATTTCAGAAAAAAAGAATGAGAGATATATATAAGAAAAGTAACAAACCTAATTCTATTATAGAATCCAACCATATTAAAGAAATAACTTGACTACAGAGATAACATTAAAAAAATAACAGCGTTAGTTACTTCTGTCGTTAAATCAGTTGTAGACGTGTTCTAGCTAACTGGATTATAGAAATCACAGAAAAAGAGATGCTATAATGCAACGTTGCTGAAACTTTAAGTCCAGAGACATGAAAAGTTAAGAGAAGAAAGCGATTGGTGACAGGCAAGTTTGAACGTGGTCGTTTTCAGATAGATTACAGCCTCAAGGGAACTCCAAAGTACAGGACGCCATGGCAGAGAGCACGGGTGAGGCGGACAACGAAGAGGAGCGTAGCCATGCATCGCTCCATGGATGGGGGCGGGAGCGCTAGATAGATAGATTTGGTGATGGTTTGATCTATGGAGCGTGACAGCCGTCGGAACCCTGAAGCTCGCTGCTGCCGCCACGGCTGCCGGCTACTCAGCCCGCCGCTAGCGTGGTGAAACTACTGCCGCGTCGTCCTGCCGGCGAGACTGCAACGCCATGCTCCATCCATGGTCTGTCTTACTCGCATGTGCATACAAATGCTAGGGTTAGCTTCCGATGCATCAGATGTAGTTTGACCCGGAAAGTATGTCGCCGATGATCAGTTGGAGCCTCGACGGGTTGCCATCATGCCTCCTATGCAGGTTGCCGAAGGCCAGTCAGGCGGCCAGATGAGTAGGTCTCAGAGGCAGAACGTCATTGGCGATAGTCAGCGGCATCAATTGGAAACAGCTCAGTACGTGCATACCTCTGCATGGCTGCAAGATTAAAATTGGCCATACTCGCTAGATTGAGGAGAACGCGATAATTTTTTGAGAGGAGATGAGAATTAGGGATACCTAGAACTCACGTGGCGGGACGTGGGATCAAACCTCTTTAGGACAATGATGGTATTAGCTGCTGCAAGAGATCAAGGCGGCATAGCTGGAGCCGATTTAACATTCTCCATGGTTGGAGACGTGATGAAATTGTGGAGGTTCCCGGCGCGCCGGCGGCCAGCCGTAATGCGGAAGCATCGAGTATTTTTTTTATTAGAATAAGAAGATGATCAGGCTACCGATGTGTACGCTTCTTGGACTCTTACCGCCCATAATAGTTACGAACTTTCGATCCTATCCGTAGAATTTACATCGTAGGGTTATTTTTTATGTTTTCTCCAGGATTAACGTGGTGTCTCGTATGGTGCCTCCAATTAGTAAATATAAGATGGAAAGGGGTAGAAATTCAGTTGGAAAAAAATCACTAATCAATCACTCCATCTTTTCCATATCACTACCGTTTTATTTGGTCATAGTCAAAATTTCTGTAGTTTCACCAAGTATATAGAAGAAAATATCAACGCTTTTAATATCTTTTTTATAAACTAAGTCAACCTTTATAACTCTCAACATTAACAAAAACAAAACTGTTGTGTAATTTGGAAATGATATAAAAGAGTCTTCAGGATTCTGACTCAAAACCTCGGTATTCAGCTCATATTTATCAATGAAGAACCATAAAGTTGTATGAGAGAGAGGACATTACTAAACTGTATAGTATAAATATATCTCGTACCTAATTATTTAGCAATCATAGCTACCAAGTCAATGCAGAGGTGAACCACTTGAAAAAACCTTCTAAATTTCATGAAAAAGGATCAGTTTGAATTTTCAATAGAGAATATAGCATCAGGTTATTTAGCTCTTACTCAGAGAATATTTAGTACTATAAACCAATATATACAGAGCATGCATTTATATCTGAAGCGTGTAACAACATGGTACCATGAAAGATGCTGCAATTTAGAGGGACATCAATGTTCCAAAGTTTCCAGCCACATCATTGTCTGACAGTATTTTACTCCTTAAAGCTAGAGGAAATTTGATAAAAATATATAAGTATTGGAATCAGACATGCCAATCAATGTTCTAAAGTTTCCAGCCACATCAATTTCTGACAGTCTTTTACTCCTCAAAGCTATAGGAAATTTAATAAGCATAACCTATACCACACTCCATGTACTTATTTCTATCTCTTTGCTTATGACCTCCAACAAATATTCAAAGAACTACTATGATGAAATCCAGTGAAACTCATAACACATGGTTGTATTTCATAGCTAAGATGGAGCTTAGGCAGTCAAGATTCTGTTAATTAAAATTTTGAAACTGAGGCAAAAGATTTGCCTCATCCATTTATTAAGGAGAAGAGAGTTGCCCAATTTATTTACGGAAAATCGGGCAAAAACCTTTACAAACTTGGTCACAAAAGCAACAAAGACACCACGCAACACACAAGAGGATTACTCCCAAAAAAGAACACACAACCAAAGAAACACTCAAACACACATTCGCAACACGAAACTCCAACAACACACAGATAGAAGAGACACACCGTCATCAAAGTGCCCCCTTAGACCAACGATGACTCGAGGGAACCACATTTGCAAAGGCAACAAACACGAGCACGACCACGATGACACGCCAAGACACCGAGAACCATTCATCAAGCAACTTCAGGCGCCTTTCCAGTAGCGCCACCCTTTTTGCTTCTGCATTTTGATTTCTCCTTCACGAGAAGCCTTACGTACAACTGGAACACATAATAGAGTTGTCTAGAAGCCTGAAAGGACAATAACGCTGGAGTCCCTTGTACCACTCATAGATTTCTGTTCAATGATGATAAAACTGCATTTCAGGGAATGGGATGCGTACATAGCAAAACCAAAAGACAGTAAATGCATAATCATCATAACTATAATTTAATTAGTAGAAGATGCTTTATTTTGAGCATCGTATTTTTTGGCTCTACATAAACATTTGTTTATCACTTAGGTAAACAACATTGGTATTTCAAAATAAATAGTTAAATCCAAGGAAAGAAGAAGAGAAAGCACAGAAAAAGATTTCAGAAACTACCCATGATAAAAAATTATATTGTCGATGAATTCGCAGTAATTTAGTTACCTCTTGTATAGTGAAGTCATGTTCAAAACAATTCGCATGCCAAGGCTATAAAACAGAAGCATATTGCTAAACTCTGTCTACCGACCTAAAGGCGATCACGCCTAATTAATCTAGTACCTTGATCAGTAAGAGGCAGCAAACGACTACAAACCTCTTAACTAATACGCTGGCACTTCTACTAGTCTACTACTACTACATTAGCACAAGCAGGACGTACCCGGCCAACCTGCAGATCAGCGCTTCCTCTTGCGTGATTGCCACGGTTAACTGCCTCCTCCAACGTCGCTTTCCGGCCTGGCTTAGAGTTCCACAACTCTGGCAAGGCGTAGCGTCCGCTGGGGTTGTACTCGTTGACCTCGAGCAGCACCTTGGTTACCAAGTTGTAGATTTCGTCGACATGCTCTTTTTTTAACTCGCGGAGCTTCTCATCTCCCTCCAAGAGAATTTCCTAGACAAGGGGGAAAGAAGGTATGCATTTTCAGGTGGAATCATGGAAATGTTAGCTAGTGAATGTAAAGAAAAAGGTGTTGGCATAAATAGATGGAATTCTTGGATATCATGTACACAACTGTTTGGTATTATGTACTAAAGCATGCTGTTAATTTTCGAGAAATTAATAACTCAAGGTTATAACTACCAGAGCATAGAAACTAGGAACAGTAACAAAGAGTTTCTACATTCTACATACCGTTGGTTTACCATTCACCGTGATTATCCTAAAAGGATGCCACTCAGAGTTTGAAATTTCTTCTTGCCATTTTGAACAAAGAATAGCGGAGTTAAACTCTGCATCTTCATGTGGTTTCATTTGTTGCACAAGCATTTGCAAATGATCTAGAATCAAGCTCGCTCATCCTTTTGACAACTATATGTGACCGGCCCATTGTGAATTTTTGCAAAGCCTGTGAAAATTCAATAGATCAATCATAAGTTAAATTAAGGATAAAATTTTAGACAAAGATAGTCAAGTTTGACTTTATAAAAAACTATACACCTTATAATAAGGAATGGAGGGAGTAAGATATAATGTGGCGTCGACCTTCTTGGATGTGGAACTCGACTCAATCTTTTGCATGTCAAACTTCTTCGATATGAGATCGATGTTCTTAGATGTCGCGTCAAACATTTCAAATGCCGAATGAATCTTCTTGGATGTCGCATCGACCAGCTCGGACCTTGCTTCAGCCCTCGGCATGTGGGACTCGGAGCAACGCCGGTGTGGGTGCAACCCCGCTGCTGGATTGCTTCCTCGTTTCTTCTGTGGACGCAACCCCGCTGGCTCTGGCTGCAGCGGAACAGTTCCGGCCTCTGGACCCAGATGAGCCATTGCAGATACAAACCATAGTAGCTCACCATGTCGGTGAAGCTCTTCTCAACGACCTGTTCCATCTCCGCCATCACTTGCTCCCAGATTAGCACCGTCCAGTCGATATCATGCACCCTACCATCCTTCACAGCCCCCAACGCCGCATCCACCAGGCCGCAGCGTTTACTCGGCGGGAAGTAAATCTTTCTGAACTCTTCGGCGGCCAAGGCCACGACGGCAGGGTCCACGCCTGCCGGTGGACAGAAGGAAGGTCTTCCCGGCAGGTAGAGCGCCTTGGCGAATGCATCGATGGAGACCTCGACTTCGTTGCCACGGACGGAGCTCCACCCTTCGTTGCAGCCATGTGTACACTTGTAGTTGGCGATGAGCTCGGCGACCAGGTCGGGTCGCGAGACGCCGGAGACGGGGACGTTGAGGCGGACGAAGGGGTGGAGTGCGAGTGCTCCCGGCCGGCTCTGCCTCGTGGCAAACTCCGGCAGGCACGATGCCGCCGGCACCGACGTATGCCGTGCTAGCCGCCGCCTTTAGGACGAAAAACCGCATCTCCGGACTCCGGTACACGTCCTATCCACCCCTTCTCCTCCCTCTGTCAGTTTGTGCCTCTCATTGCTAACTTAGACATTGTTCATTGGTTCCTCAATTACCTTTATGAGCATCTTTCGAGCACCTTGCAACTCGTCATTGCTTTTTCTTTCCTTTGTAAGCAATGCCTGGTTGAGCGACTCCATTGCTTGCATGTCGTCATCTTTCTCGCCAAGCTGTTTTGCCCTCGCATCAAGCTGCTTGGATGTGGTTTTGATCACCTTATAAGTTGCATTGATCATCTTAAATGCGGAGTCGAACTTCTTCGACGTGGCACCCATAATCTTGGATGCCGAGTCAAACTTCTTCGATGTGGCATCAATCTTCTTTGATACGGTGGCCGACTTTTCGAATGTCGAATCAATCTTCTTGGATGTGGCGTCGACCTTCTCGGATGTGGACCTTGACTCAATCTTGTGCATGTCAAACTTCTTCGATATGAGATCGATCTTCTTAGATGCCACGTCAAACATTTCAAATGCGGAATGAATCTTCTTGGATGTCCCATCGATCTGCTCGGACCTCGCTTCAGCCCTCGGCATGTCGGACTCGGAGCAACACTTTCGCTGCTCATTTAGTGCTGCTAGAACATCTGGCACGGACGGCTCCGGCCTCTCGACCCAGATGAGTCTCTGTGGGAGCAACCCCGCTGGCGAATCCGGCACGGAGGGCTCCGGTGGCTGCTGGAAGAGTGTTCCGGCCTCTGGAGATACAAACCGTAGTAGCTCACCGTGTCACTGCAGTTCTTCTCAACGAGCTGCTCCATCTCCGCCATCACTACCTCCCAGATTAGCACCTTCCAGTCAATATCATGCGCGCAACCATCTTTCACAGCCCCAGCGACGCATTGACCAAGTGGTAGTGTTTCCTCAGCGGGAAGTAAACCTTTCCGAACTCTTGGGCGGCGGAGGCCACGGCGGCAGGGTCAACGCCGGCCGGGGGACAGAAGGAAGGTCTTCCCGGCAGGTAGAGCGCATGGGCGAATGCATCGTGGGAAACCTGGATTTCCTTTCCACGGACGGAGCTCCATCCTCCGTTGCAGCCAGGTGTGGGTCGCGGGGCGCCGGAGACGGAGAGGTTGAGGCGGACGAAGGGGTGGAGGAGGAGGGCGCGGAGGCCGTCGTCGTAGGCGCGGGATGGGGGCGCGATGGGCCGGTCCGGGAGGCCACGGTTCGCGCGGACCCGCTGGAGGCGCTGCGCCGCCGCCTGGATCAGTTCCGGGGCTCTGGATGGCGCCTCCTGTTGGGGAATGTCCGGATCGGCGTTGGTGCGAGCTTTGGGTCTCTGGGTTCCGTCCATCGGAGGAGCTTGCGGCGAGGAAGAAGGAGGAGGCGGAGTGGAGTGGTCAGGCTCGCCGCGCCGCCGCTTTGCCGGCGGAGTGAGTGGGGAAATGGTCCCAGCTTGGTCTATTTTTCCATTTGACCGTTTGGTCCACTAAAAAAGAAATGAAAAAAAAAACTCAATATACCTCGGCACGCGCTCCCGCCGACGGCACGTCGGAACCGCGTCACCGGCGGGGACTCGAAGCACGTTTTGCGGCCGTGCGCTGGCGGGGCTCAATCCAGCACGCTCCCGGCAGGCACGATGCCGCCGGCGCCGGCGTGCGCCGTGCTAGCCGCCACCTTTAGGACCAAAAACCGCATCTCCGGTGCGCGTCGTATCCACCCCTTCTCCTCCATCTGTCAGTTTGCGCCTCTCATTGCTAACTTAGACATTGTTCGTGTGCAGTTCCTAGCTCGCTCGGCATTCTTGCTACGCGCACAGCCGCACGCCAACTGTTCGACCGAATGCGTTCGACGTGCTTCCTGGTGCAGCCTCGCCTCCACGCTTCCACCCAAGCCTTCTTCCGAGAGGGCATGTTCTCAGATCACCGAGACTCTGCCATAACACAGAGGACTCCCGGGACGTCAGTGCCGGTGAAGCTCTGGGAAATCCTTAAGTCCTGCAAAGGCGACGCAGACCTCGGCAAGGATCTCTGTCAGTTTGCCGGTAAGATGGATGGGGACGTCGTTGTTCAACTGGAGAGCCGGGCTGCCCGCGTACTCCCACGGCCTGAGGATATACATCGAGATGCGACATCCGCGGGCGCATGAAGAAGGACAGGAGGATGAGGCAGCTCTCCGGCTCCGTCGTGACCAACTGGATGGTTGCCGTTCTGCTGAATCGGTGTGTGCGGGTGCACAAGGCGCTGCGATCGAGATGTTCTACAAGAGGGAGGAGTATGTGTTTGAGGTCGACCTGGTTGAATTCCAGATACTTCTTATGTCGCTGTGTCGGTTCAAGCACGTTGAGGAGGCTGAGAACCTCTTTCTGCGGAACAAAGATGATTTCTCTCCTGTCATAAAGAGCTGGTACATCATTTTCAATGGCTGCTGTGTCAAGGGAAGCCTGGCTGATTAATGGTTTGGAACCAGATCATTGCATCTAAGCTGAAGCAGTGAAGCCGGACCTCTTCAGCTATGGTACGTTTATAAATTCACTGACGAAAGCTGGCAAACTTTCACCGTGGTGAAACTGTTTACAAGCATGTGGGAGAAAGGGGTCGATCCAGACGTGGCAATCTGCAACTGTATCATTGACCAATTGTGCTTCAAGAAACAGATTCCAAGAGCACTCGAGATTCTTCGTGAGATGAATGACCATGGTTGCCAAGCAGATGATCGTACCTACAATACTTTGATAAAACACTTCTGTAAGATAAAGCGGACGGAGAAAGTTTATGAGATTTTGGATGATATGGAGAAGATGGGATGCTCTCCAAACAATATGGCATACACCTACATTCTAAAGACGACTAAAAAACCAAGAGATTTTATTACTTTGATTCAGAGGAGGGAGGAATTGGGTTGTAAGTTGGACTCTGACACATCACACATACAACTTAATATTGAACCTTTATGTCAGTATGGAATATGAAAAGGACGTACACCAAGTGTGGGAGGAGATGGAGAGGAATAGATCAGGTCCAGACCAGTGTTCATTCACTATTATGATTCATGGATTTCATTCCCAGGGAAAGCTGGACCAGGCTATGGAATGTTTACATGACAATGAAGTTGAGAGGGATGACTCTAGAACCAAGAACCATGATATTGGTGAAAACAATACATATGAAGAAAGATAAGGCCTGCCTTAGAAGATCGATCTCCAATCAGGACCGGGAAGAATCTAAATCTGGATGGACTATCAGGACTATTCCATGTTCACAATAGTTCACCATCAGATTCTGATTCGCCAATCCTAGCAGAAGGTACTGGGCACTATGGTTTACAGAACATAATGTAGGCTGCCAGTGTTCAGCTCATGATGCCCAGTCTTGAGCTTAAAAATCCGCAAGAGAAGAATCATCGAAAAACATGATGCCCCAAAAGTTATGCCTTATGAAATGTCATAGCAAGATATGTTAGGATGAGTTGAGAAGCTGCATCTCCGGCTGCACATAACCGAACCGTAACTGAAAACCGAAACCGAAAAAACCTAACCGTGACCGAAATTCCGGTTTTTACGGTTAGTGGTTAAGGTTACGGTTAGCAAAAATGTTAACCATATGACCTTCGGTTAATTCGGTTTATAACCGAAAAACCAGTGGTTTAACCGAACTAACCGAATAGCCCAGCCCAACAGAAAAAAAAACACGTCAAAAGCCCAGCCCAGCATTACGTAATTCATTATAAACAGCGTTCTGTGCTTTTTGGTAGATCTGACCTACAGGTTATTGCGTCCAGGAACTATTTCGCTCCTGTAGTCACGAGTTCAGGTCCCAGTTTCGCACCTTTTTTTTAACCTAGGTCGAAATTTCATTGTTTTCATGTCTATCGTTTTTGTAACACATTTAGTTTGGTCATACAAAATATAAAACTGAAATATATTGTCATAACATTTATGTGTTTTCAAAAATTCGCGTCAATTTTGGTTAATTTGGTTATTACCGAAACCGAACCGAAGTTGAATGGTTATTACCGAAACCTAACCGTATTTTTATACAAAACCGTATTTACCGAAGTATCAAAACCGTATTTACCGTATAACCATATAAACCGAACCGAAATAACCAAATTAACCGAACGCGCAGCCTTAGCTGCATCACACGTATCTCCTGCCGTGGCGTCCGTACAACGGCCCATGTGACGGTGGGCACATCACACCGGGGCGGACGCAATCAGCAGCACGCAGCACGACGATTTCCTCGATAGATGACGACCTTCCTTTAGACGTGGCATGTGCACCGCATGCCACGTCCCCACTAGACCCATGGCTTGAGATATAATGATAGCAAGACAAAAAATAAATCGTGCTCATAGATTTGGGTCACCGCACGCCTACATCCTCTCAGAGGGAGGCGCAGCCAGACTTCATGCTGATTGCGCTCAACATGGAGGAGTTTGCTTGCTAGCATGTTGGTATCCTCCAATATATCACATAGTTGAACGTTGCAACTACACTAGTTACTAATGGGTAGTAACATGGTGGAGAAGACGCAAGCTAGCTAGCTAGCTTATTGACATGCACTCAGCTTAGTTGCACATGAAATCAGTCGAACATATATAGAGAAGCTTTGTTCCTGCAACAATGAATGGTATGCGTGTATAAGTATGAGCACTAGGAACTCAAGAGGCCTATAAGCATGATTAAGTCTAAACCGCGTGAGTACATCACACATTTGTTCACAAAAAACAGCATGGGTTATTTTGTGAATAACTGAATCAGAATTTTGTCTAGGTATAGAAAAATATCATGTTTACTGAATGCTTATAGTCTAGGTAACCCAGGAGTATTGTAGGAGTAGGCTTTTTGGGTGAGTGGTGGCTGAAAAGCTACTGAGATTTCCTAACATAGTTTGGCCCAAGCAACTTGAAATGGTATGAACACAAGACTTAGACCACCCTGCATCGTGTTGACGGTTCGTATCATATTGTATGATCATACATCATGTTGACCAAAAGAAGGTTTCCTTGAAAGGGAAGGAAACTTCAGTCAGCCAAACTGAAATAACAAAGTCGTATAGAATGACCATACTTCACCAACAATGGTCTCAATGACTGATTTATTTGCCAGAATAAGAATGACTGAATTCTAGATGAGCTGATAAATATATACTGAATTGTTGAACATCATTTGGAGATAAATACACCACATTCCTGTACGCACTTTTGTACTTTTATCTGGTTAATGGGAGGTGAGTTTTTTGTTCCTTCTCAATGTGTTCCTCTGTGGACAATTGGACACTTCACCTGATGGCTTTAGTGATGCCCCATAGTTTTGGCATGACTAGTTTTGTATTTTCTTGATAATGATGACTAGTTTCGTAAGAGGTTTATAGTGGTCAGCTAATGTAGTAGCTACCATGGAACTAATGTAGTGATTTGTAACTAATCAACTGGCACTACTACTACATTAGCAAAAGCAGGACGCACCCAATCTACACATGAGCGCTTCCTCTTGTGTGACCTTGCTGCCGCGTCCGGTCGGCACCCAGGTGGCGGTGGAGGACGTCCTCCAGGTGACCGTGCTGTTGTCACCCTCCGACTCTAATGGTCTGGTGTGCTCTTGTTGTTGTGTCCGGTCGGCTACCGCCTATGGCGGTGGAGGTTGTTCCCTCCCGCGTGGTTGTGGTACCATCACCCATTGTCTACGGTTGTCTCTTCTCAATCTGGCCTCGCAGTGTTTACCATGGTGAGACGGTGGTGGTGACTTCCAGACCAAGGTGGCGTCTGTTGGTGGGCGGCAAGATTGGCGGAGCGCTACAGATTGTCCAGGATGTGTTTTTTGGGGGTCGGGAAAAATCCCTGTCATTTTGGCACCGACGCGGTGACGCTTGAGTGTGTCACCCTTCCTTCTCGAAGGGCGTCGGGTGTACCTCTTCCCCACTCCTCGGAGCGTACCGGTGGAAACCCTAGGACCAGTGTAACACCCCAAATTTTGGAGCTAAGAAAAACCTAGTTGTAAAAGACCCAAAATTCAGAGCCAACAAAAACTTTTTGAAATGTTTCTCTAATGGTTGTGTTTTCCTTCCTATTGCTCTGTTTGACCTTGTGTGACTTGTTGTTTAAGTTGTTTGACCAACAAATATTAACCTAAGGACCCAACCAAGATAAAAAATATATTTAACCTTGGTGATCATGTCATGACAAGAAAAATAATCCATATATCTTTTCCCATTCTTATTTTGACCAAATTCCATTTCAATGATGCTTTGGTTTTAGCAACAACCAAAAATACCTATTATTGGGAAAGTAAAAGTGTCGTGGTTTTGTCACGGCAGATGTTACCCGGAGGTAACTTGAGTTGGGGGTCATGGCAGCTCTGGTGTACTGAAGATTGTCACGCTCTACGGGGAAAATGGGTTTACCCAGGTTCAGCCTCTCCATAGGAGATAAAGACCTACTTCCTGCTTGTTTGTTATTGATCTGGAGATCTCGAAACCCGGGCTCTGATATCGCCGAGTTGCGAGTATAGGTTACAGGGGGTGTGTCTCGACTAACTTTCAGCTTATTTGTCTATGACCTAGGAGCCGGCTTATAAAGGCTGCCGAGTCTCCTGGTCGCGTACAAGGCAAGGCCGGGTTACACCCGTACTTGGAGTCCTACTCTAACTCTTCTAATCTTCCGTGCCCTCCAAGTCTTGGACTCCATGACGCGTTCCACCTTCGGGTCTTCTGGAACCTTCCTTGTACTGGCCGGGTTACCGACAAGCTCTCCGGCCCATCTGTGTAACCCGGCCCATGGTGATGGCTAGCTGGCCTCGCCCGGCCTCCTGCCTAGCGGGTCATGCTTCCCTCTTCATGGGCCTACCGGGTTACGATCCTGTCGCAGCAGTGGAACACGGGGTTCTCCTAGTGCTGCCAAAGTGGGTCCACCCCATGTGGGCCCAAGATGAAGATGGACAAGACCAAGACTCAAGTCAAGCTGGCGGGTTCACCATCAGGACACGCAAGGCCTACATCGACAAAGGGCTCCGGTCCTGGGGGCCTGCCGGGTCCCCGAATCAAGCAAGAAGGCAAGGAAGGACCCGAGAGCCCGAGTTCCTGGCAGGAGGCCAGGCCCCTCTCGGGTACTTCCCCACGTCATTGTGGATAAGCTCTCCACCTCACGCTGGAAGACCTCAGAAGACTTGGGAAGCAAGGCGAAGGCAGCGCGGGCAGGAAGCACAGCCCGTGGTGGTGTCAGCTCCTGTCCACCCCAAGGCGGACGCTCCCACCTAACCCAAAGGAGACGCTAGGCTGAGGAGAGGCCACGTCTCCCCTAAACTAGATGAGGAGGGTCCTTCACCCCGAAGGTCCCTCGTGCCCCTCACGTGACCCTGTGGCAACCCCTTAGCCTATAAAAGGAGGACCAAGGCACGGAGGAGGAGAGGAGGAAAGGAAGGAGAAGAACGCAAGTCGAACCAGAGCAAGACTAGACTAGGGCTGCGAAGGTAGAGGAAGGTGATCTCCTCCGGGTCAGGATCTGTCCTTCTTCTACCTCCAGCCAAAACCCTTCCGGGTACCCCATCCGGGAGGTTCCATTGTAAGCCACACTATGAAGAACCCATCAATCCAGACATGCAGGAGTAGGGCTTTTAGCCTCCGGGCGGCCTGAACCTGGGTAGCTCCTTGTGTCCCTTTGGTTGCATGCTTTGATCGTGGAGAGGAGAGCTTGATCTAGACTCCGCCCGAGAAGACGATTCTCAGCCTCCTTCGCGCCCCGTGCCGAACCTAAAAGGGGGTATCCTATACTCCCGGTGTCCGTGCATCGAGACACGACATCTGGCGCGCCAGGTAGGGGGCGCAAGCGCTGGTTTCATCTTCATCAAGTTCATCGGCAAGTTCTTCGTCAAGCATGCCGCCGAAGAAGAAGGGAGACCCTGCGGCGTCCAAGCCGGTTTCTCCCTCACGCACTCAAGCTTCAGCTGAACGTCGTGCTGCTGGCGCGGCGGAGCGTCTCTCCGTCCCCGCCTCCCATGGAGAGGGTGGCGCCGGACGAAGTGGACGGTCGCGACAAGGACAACGGCCCTGGCGGAGCGGCGGCTCCAAAGGGCACCACCATGCCTCCTCCTCGCTCGGGGAGAAGAGCGTCTGCAATGGCGCTGGCAAGGAGCCCACCGCTGGAGGAGGGAACCACGGCGTTCGCCCCAGCGGGGATCCACGAGCATCCAAGAGCAAGACCTCCGCGCACTCGCCTTCGGACGCGCAAGCTCGCCATGATGCTCTAGTCGCTGCCAAGGCCCTGATGCAGTTCCCTCCAAGCAGCGGCGATCCCAAGGTCTACCAAGAATGGAGGACTCGCGTCGAGAGGCTCCTCGACTTCGCCGATGGTGGTCCGGGTCGAACCCACTCAAGCTCCCACCGTCGACGATCCCGGAGCAGCACAAGACAAGACACGTGATCCGCGAGGCCAGCCTCGTGGTGAACGTCAAGCCAAGACGGCGCCTCCTCGCACCGCGCCACCGATGGCTGATCGGCTAAACCGCGATCACGGCGAGGCCATCTCCATCGGGTCGTCTACCTCGCGCAACCCAGATCTTCGTGACGAGCTCAACAGCCGTCAGAACGAGGATATGCGCACCCGCATCGAGCGTCGCCGAGAACGTCACCGCCGGGAAGATCGGGGCATCGACCTCGCCGAAGGCTGCCTCGCCCTCGCCCCGAGTTCCGCCACTTCAACTGGCCCAAGAAATTCAAGATCGACGTTCTCCGCTACGACGGCACCACGAACCCCCGGGACTTTCTGCAGATCTACTCTCTTGCTGCATGGTTGCCGGGGCCGACGAGGTCATGATGGCCAACTGGTTCCCGTTGGCCCTGAAGGGAGATGCCCAGACTTGGCTTCTCAACCTTCCCAAGTGCTCCATCCGTTCCTGGCGGGCACTGAAGGAGCAGTTTCTGGGGGCTTTCCAAGGCGGGTACGAGCGCCCGGGGGCTCCCAGTGATCTCCACGACTTCAAGCAGCTGCCGGGTGAAACTCTCCGCAAGTTCATCCAGCGCTTCACCCAGAAGATGAACACCATCCCGTGCATCAAGGAGGAGTTGGTGATCCAGTCCTTCCACGCCAACGTCCGCAACCCCAAGATGCGCGAGAAGCTGAGCATCCATCGCGTCGAGTCTGCTCGTAAGCTCTGGGAGCTTGCAGATCGGTGCGCTCGAGCTGAAGAAGGAGCCAAGTTCCCCGGGGAGGATGAACCCGAGGACAAGGTCGCTCCAGCCAAGAACAAGAAGCGGGACCCTGGACCCGACAAGCGGATCTTCGTCACCGAGCCTCTTCCGAAGAAGACCAAGCCCGCGCCGACTTCCGAGGAAGAAGGTGAAGGTGATCCCTGGTGCCACATCCATCCAGAAGGCAACCACTTGCTCAAGGACTGCCGCATGCTCAAGAACCTCGCCATCCGGGAGCAACGTCGAGCTGATGGGGTCAGTCAAGACGGTTGCTACAACTGCGGCACTGCCGGGCACATCGCTCGTGACTGTCCCACGGGTCGCCAAGGCGGAGGCGGCCGTGGATGGAACCGAGGCGGTGGCCGCGGGGGCCGTGGAGGAGGACGCGGCGGTCAAGGTGGTCGCGGGTACAACACTCCGGAGGCCGCCCACGGCGGCAACGGGGAAGCTCCGGCTCCCCAAGGAGGCAACGGCGGCAAGTATCAAGAAGTCACTGGAGTTGTCGGGTGCATCCACGGAGGGTCTTCTCTGCCTCCCTCCAACGGCGCCTGCAAGAGACTTGTCCGGGAGCTGAACGCGGTTGCTTCTGCTCCGTCCAAGCCCCTGGACTGGTCCAGTCAAGTCATCACCTTCGACCCAGAAGACCACCCTGCAACACTGCCGGGGTGGGACCCTGCCGCTGATCGTGTCGCCCGTCATCCACAACTACAAGGTCACCAAGATGCTGGTCGACGGAGGCTCCAGCCTCAACTTGCTGACGGCGAAGGTCCTGGCTATCCTTCAAATTCCCCTGTCTCGCCTGCAAGACACCGGGTGTTCCAAGGCGTGAACGGAAGTGTTACTCGACCCCTCGGGAAGATCACCCTTCCGGTCACCTTCGGCGACTCCAAGAACTTCCGCACCGAGGAAATCGTCTTCGACATCGCCGACACTCCGCTACCGTACAACGGCATACTTGGCAGACCTGCTCTGGCCAAGTTCATGGCCGTCTCCCACTTCGCCTACAACATGCTGAAGATTCCGGCGCCGTGGGGCTGATCAAGGTCAAGGCCGACATCGACGATGCTATCTACTGCGTTCACCAGCTGAACCAGACGGTGGCAATCATGGCGGATGTCCCTCAAGGTGTACAGGAGGATGATGATGGGGCTCTCCCCGGGGGCGAAGGGCACCCTGGGGGCTCCACATCTACTCCCCCAAGAAGGCGCCATTCCATGGCGATCCGCAGCTGACCAAGAAGGTGGCGCTAACCAGCGACGGAGTTCGCTCCATCACCATCGGCGCCCGCCTCACCGACAAATAGGAAAGCGCGCTCGTCGCCTTCCTTCGGGAAAACTCTGACGTCTTCGCGTGGGAGGCGTCAGGTTTACCCGGCGTTCCAAGGGAGGTGATCGAGCACAAACTGGCGGTCAATCCGGGGGCTCGCCCCGTGAAGCAGGTTCTCCGGAACCAAAGCAAGGAAAAGCTGGAATTCATCATCGCCGAGGTGGACAAGTTGATAGAAGCTGGTGTCATCCGGTCGGTTCCCCACCCAAGCTGGGTGGCCAACCCCGTGGTGGTACCGAAGCCCATGACCTTCAAGTGGAGACTCTGCATCGACTTCACAGACCTGAATAAGGCCTGTCCCAAGGACCCTTTCCCCCTGCCGCGGATCGACATGATCGTGGACTCCACGGCCGGGTGCGAGCTGCTGTGTTTCTTGGACGCCTTCTCCGGGTACCACCAGATCATGATGTCTCGAGGACCAAGAGAAGACGGCCTTCATCACTCCCAAGGGCTGCTACTGCTACACCCGGATGCCTTTTGGCCTCCGGAACGCCGGCGCTACCTTCCAGCGCGCAATGCAAGCATGCCTTGGGCCACAGCTGGGCCGCAACGTTGAAGCGTACATCGACGACATCGTGGTCAAGACCCGGTACAAGGACTCCCTCATCCAAGACCTGCACGAGACCTTCGAGAACCTCCGCCGGGTCAACTTCAAGCTCAACCCCGACAAGTGCGTGTTCGGGGTCCCCTCCGGCAAGCTGCTGGGTTTCCTGGTCTCTCACCGAGGGATCGAGGCGAATCCGGACAAAATCAAGGCAATCGAGCGCATGGAGGCGCCCCGGCGGGTCAAGGACGTACAGCGCCTCAACGGGTGCATCACTGCACTCGGGCGCTTCATCTCAAGGCTTGGGGAGCGGGCCTTACCGTTCTTCAGGCTGCTCAAGAAGTCAGGCCCCGTGGAGTGGACCTCCGAGGCCGAGGAAGCCCTGCAGTCCCTTAAGCGCTACCTCGCCTCGCCACCAATCCTCGTGGCACCAGAAGAAAGGAGCCCCTACTACTGTACATTGCTGCCACCAACCAGGTGATCAGCGCTGTGCTTGTGGTAGAGCGTGACGCTCCTCCGAAGAAGTCAAGCAAGATCAAGGGCAAGCGACCCGGGAACTCTCTCCCGGGACAACCATGCAAGAAAAGGCTGCCGGGTGACCAGGGGTCTCGCGATCCTGACGTCACTGCAACCTTACCAGACGGTGCGGAGCCCGTCGGGAATGGAGAATCTCCCTCCGACGAGACTTCGCCGGGGGCTACCTCGTCCCCACCCCAAGACGTCGACGTGGAGGAAGCCGAGCCCTTCAGGACTCGGCGACCCGCAAGGTGCAGCACCCGGTCTACTTCGTCAGCGCAGTGCTGCGCGACGCCCGGGAGCGGTACCCCATGATGCAGAAGCTGCTGCTGGCAATCCTCATTGCCTCCCGCAAGATGAGGCCGTACTTCCAAAGCCATCCCATCACGGTGGTGTCCAAGTACAACCTAAGAAGCCCCCTGGAGAACCCACTTGCCACTGGTCGCATATCATGGTGGGCCATGGAGCTTCAAGGTTTCGGTCTCAAGTTCGAGCACACGGACAACATCAAGAGTCAGGCGCTGGCGGACTTCACGGCCGAGTGGACCGAGACGGCGTTCGACGACCCGGAAGAGGAAACCTGCCTCCCCGGGAAGGAAGATCCTAGCGCCTGGACCATGCACTTCGACGGCTCCTACACCAAGGGGAAAGGAGGTGCTGGGGTTGTCCTAACCTCACCAACCGGGGACCGGCTGAAGTACGTCGTCCAGATGCACTACCAAGGGAACATCTCCAACAACACGGCGGAGTACGAGGGCCTGCTCGCAGGACTTCGTGCTGCCATCGGCCTCGGCATCAACAAGATCGTCGTCAAGGGTGACTCTCAGTTAGTCATCAAACAAGTGAACAAGGAGTACGCGTGCCCTCAGATGGCACCATACGTTGAAGAGGTCTGGAAGCTGCAGCGGCGCTTCGACAACTTCCGGGCTGTGTACGTCCCACGGGGAGAAAACACGGCCGCGGATGAGCTATCGCAGGTGGCGTCCAAGCAAGAACCAGTGCCTCCCGGGATCTACATCGAGGTCCTCAGGCGACCTTCGATCCACCCGAGAGGCTCGCGCAAGATCTGCGCCGGGGGCTGGCGACCCTTCTACCTCGACAACACGGGTAGCCAGCCCAGAAGCTCAAGACCCGGCAGCCCCTCTGGGAGGAAGCTATGCTTTCTTTCCGTCGGATGGTGCTACCGGTGGAAGGAACCCACCCACCCTGGGCCCGGGACATCGTCAAGTACATCATGGAGCACGCCCTCCCGGAGGATGATCACGACGCCGAGCGGGTGGCTCGTCAAGCCAAGCTCTACGTCATGATCGACGGCGAGCTCTACCGGCGACGGGACAACGGAGTCAAGCTCCGCTGCATCCTCAAGAACAAGGCCAAGTACTGCTACGGGACATCCACGAGGGCACATGTTCAAGTCATGTGGCATCAAGATCACTGGCGGGTAAAGTTTTCGTCACGGGTTCTACTGGCCAACAGTCCTCAGTGATGCGAGCAGCTAGTCAAGACCTGTGAAGCCTGCCAGTACTATGCGAAGAACATACATCAGCCGGCGCAAGCTCTGCAGCCAATTCCAATCTCCTGGCCGTTCGCGGTCTGGGGGCTGGACATCGTGGGAAGATACCGAAGTCTGTCGGGGGCCATGAATACCTTTTCGTGGCCATCGACAAGTTCACAAAGTGGGTGGAAGTGATGCCAGTACCAAGACAGACAGCTCAAGCAGCCATCAAGTTCATTGAAGGGATCGTGTACCGCTTCGGAGTACCCAACAGAATCATAACGGACAATGGCTCTCAGTTCACAAGCCGATCCTTCCTCAACTTCTGTGAAGAGCTGGGAATCAAGGTGTGTTTTGCCTCGGTGTCCTACCCAAGGTGCAATGGGCAAGTGGAGCGAGCCAATGCGGAGGTCCTAAAGGGTTTGAAGACCAAGGCCTTTGACAAGTTAGAAGACAAGGGCAAGAACTGGATTGAGCATCTACCAAGTGTCTTGTGGTCCCTCAGAACCACACCAAGCAGAGCCACTCAAGAAACACCATTCTTCCTTGTCTATGGAGCAGAAGCCGTCTTGCCAACAGAGCTCAGGCATGGATCCCCCGGGTACTTGCCTATGATGAAGACGCACAAGCTGAGAGGAGGATTGATGACATCAACTTCCTGGAAGAGGTGCGGTGTCGAGCTTCTTACGATCTGCTCGATACCAGCAAGGGCTCCGCCGCTATCATGATCGCCATATCCGTTCACGGGTACTGGAACCCGGAGACCTGGTTCTCCGCAAGAAGCAGAAGCTTGATAACATGAACAAGCTGTCGTCCAAGTGGGAAGGACCTTATCGGGTGACGCATACCCTGAGACCCGGAGCTGTTTATCTGGAGGACGAGAAAGGCAGGCCGGAGGGCAACGCCTGGAACATCGAGAATCTCCGGAAATTCTACCCCTGAATACGAACATGAATCGCAGATAGTTCGAGTCAACTAAGCACGCCCAAGGGGCTAGTGTTCTGTATAAGGGTGTAAGAATCGTCGCCAAGGAATAAAAGATAAGTTTTTCAATTCCGTGAGCCTCTCTTGTTGTCGTGAAGTGTGTTATCCGTAACAACCCCCAAGCAGGGGGCTGACATGGTGCCGGTGGCTGACAGGTCGAGCGCGAGTAGCCTATCAGTAGGCGCTGCCACCTGATCGTGCCGTACTGCCGCGGTAAGAAGTGGAACGGGCAGTGCTGTGTTTTAAAGAACTAAACACAGAAATGCACATTCAACTTTGCTTGCGGGTTGCTCCGGATGAAACACTTTCACGACATGTAAGGGAGGGTCCATTCTTTTCCTACTGAAAGTGTGTTATGTGTAGCGCCTCTCCCGGGACAGGAATGGATGCTGAAGAGCGGCTCAGGAGCTGGATACCCGGGAAGGACAGAGCAGATCAAGAGCACGGCAAAAACCAGCTAAGTCTTTGCATGTGCATCTTGCATTCTAGGCATAATATCTCGCTCGGAGTCAATATACCACCAACCTGCGCATGCTTGACAGTTGATGAGAACCTTTGCGGGGGTAATGCGTCCTCCCCGGCGAACGGTCAGATTTCCCTTCTGGCCTAGTACCCGTGGCTGTGGAGTGGACTCCCGGAAGGCATAGTGCTCTTAGGGGTGCTGCTACCGGTACAGGCGGTTAGAGTACTTGTCACCTAAGAGATCTCCTCAGAAAACTTGACGGCGCGTTAGTGCAAGGGGAGGTTTGGGAAATGACCCCGGGAGTTGAGCCCTAGGATTGCATTCATCTGAACTTACATTCTGAATTTACAATTCTGATTACATTCAGTCGAAGCTTTCCCTGGATACATATCTATGCTACTAAGGCCAGCTCAGAGCTCCTGGCTGCGCAGATCTGTCTTCTGTTTTATTGCCTGCCGGGTGCACTCTTTCTTCCGGGGACGCCTGGATGAAAGGATAACACGCGTGCAGGATCTTGTCAGGCGCGTCGAAGAGCTCGACCCCCTTCTGCCGACCAGGGCGCTCCAGGGCCAAAGAGACGGAAGATTCCGTCCGCCAGTTCGCCTACGGACTGACTCTCGGCCTACAAAAGCAGTCCAGGTCAAGATCGAAGTCATCCAAGAAAAAAGGCGGAAAAACAGAGAAGAGCAACAGTGAACCTGTCGATGGCCTCGAGCTCAGCCACAACCAAGGACAGCTCCGGAATACCGGCAGTCCTTTCCTTCAGGATGGACCACAGGTGCGCCCTCCTCACTGCCCTAATCCTTGCCTCTTCTTGGGCAACAGGACCGAGACAGCCGCCAGGCGAGCGACATTCTGGGCAGCAGAAGAACGGGACGCAACCTCGCCATCAGTGGCTCGGGCTCCAGCTTCGCTGGGTGCCTCCGCCGCGCCTCGGAAGACGGACTCCGCCGTCGACACGTCGGACAAGGCCATCTCTGCTTCGCCAGACATTGTTCTGCGGGGCGTGGAGAGGCAAAGGAAGAAGAGGAGCGGAGCAAGGCGAGAAGATGTGTCAAGGGTTGGAGTCTGGAGGGTCTTTTATAGGCCTCCCACGCTCCACCTACCCCTTGGCGCTACGGCTGCTGCAGTAATGGGAGCGCGTTTTGCAAAAAACTCGTTCTCATTCACACGAGCGACGACACGAAGACAAGGAGGAAACAAGATCTTCTTCATTTACAAGGACTACAAGGGGACGATCTTTTTTACAACAAAAAGGTTGGCTCCCATCGAGCAAGGAGCACCGCCGTACAATGGAAGCGCTACTTCCAGAAGTACGTCGTCAAGGCCGCCGGGAGGAGGTCAACGAGATCTCCATGGCGCCCGTCCGAAGCTCCTCGCCTTCAGAAGACGAGCTCCCCTCGACCTTGATGTCAGATGAGTTTTCCTCATCTTCATCCTCGTCGTAGGAGCTCGAACTGCCGCTGCTGCTCTCCATGCAGCACTCCACGCGTCCGCCATCGACACCGAAGATCTTCACGGAGAGCGTCGCATCTCCGTCGTACCGGAACGCCAAGCATTGCCCCCGGGACAGGCGGCGGGCACGGGAGAACGACTTCCACCCCGGACCCAGAAGCATGGCGCCTTCAGTGGTGCGCTCCGCCATGGCCCAGGAGGGGCCATTGGGGCAGCCTTCCACTTGCAGCCAGAAGCCGGAGGGTCCGATGTCCTCCGTCGCCATCGCGAAGGAATCCGGCAGGAGAAGCCGGCTGCGAGGCCTGTGGTTCAGATCCACGATGAACTCGAACGGCGCGAAGCTAGTATGAACCATGCTCCTAGGAGGGGAGCAGCGGTGCCGCGGCCTCCACGGCCGCCGCGACCGCGAATCCCACGACCTCGCGGAACAGCTCGACCACGAGTGGAGGGGCCACTCTCCGCAGCAGCTGAAGAAGAACGAGGGCGCCCAACTCCTCTCCTCGCTCTCGCCATTGGCGCTGGCAGCTTGTGGGGAGGCCTGGAGTTGGACTGAGGAAGAAGATGAACAAAAGCCAGGGGTGCGCCTCGCTTTTATAGCCGCGGCGGCGCCTCTGTCAGGCGTCTCCTCGGTTCTTCCGTTACTGGGAATCGAGGGGGCCATCGCAGTTACTCCCCCAAGCGGAGTAACTCCAAGACCTTCAAGGCCATCAATGAAGCAGAGCAAGGAAGACCAGGTGCCCGGGGACCCACTTTGACCTATCTTTAGGCCATGGCCCCGGCAGCTGGAGCAAGAGCCGCCGGGACCATGCCCGGGGGCTACTGTCGCAGCAGTGGAACATGGGGTTCCCCTAGTGCTGCCAAAGTGGGTCCACCCCATGTGGGCCCAAGATGAAGATGGACAAGACCAAGACTCAAGTCAAGCTGGCGGGTTCACCGTCAGGACACGCAAGGCCTACGTCGACAAAGGGCTCCGGTCCTGGGGGCCTGCCGGGTCCCCGAACCAAGCAAGAAGGCCAGGAAGGACCCGAGAGCCCGAGTTCCCGGCAGGAGGCCAGGCTCCCTCTCGGGTACTTCCCCACGTCTGTGGATAAGCTCTCCACCTCACGCTGGAAGGCTCAGAAGACTTGGGAAGCAAGGCGAAGGCAGCGCGGGCGGGAAGCACAGCCCGTGGTGGTGTCAGCTCCTGTCCACCCCAAGGCGGACGCTCCCACCTAACCCAAAGGAGACGCTAGGCTGAGGAGAGGCCACGTCTCCCCTAAACTAGATGAGGAGGGTCCTTCACCCCGAAGGTCCCTCGTGCCCCTCACGTGACCCTGTGGCAACCCCTTAGCCTATAAAAGGAGGACCAAGGCATGGAGGAGGGAGGAAAGGAAAGGAAGGAGAAGAAAAGAACGCAAGGTCGAACCAGAGCAAGACTAGACTAGGGCTGCGAAGGTAAAGGGGAAGGTGATCTCCTCCGGGTCAGGATCTGTCCTTCTTCTACCTCCAGCCAAAACCCTTCCGGGTACCCCATCCGGGAGGTTCCATTGTAAGCCACACTATGAAGAACCCATCAATCCAGACATGCAGGAGTAGGGCTTTTAGCCTCCGGGCGGCCTGAACCTGGGTAGCTCCTTGTGTCCCTTTGGTTGCATGCTTTGATCGTGGAGAGGAGAGCTTGATCTAGACTCCGCCCGAGAAGACGATTCTCAGCCTCCTTCACGCCCCGTGCCGAACCTAAAAGGGGTATCCTATACTCCCAGTGTCCGTGCATCGAGACACGACAGATCCCCCCAACAAAAAGTATTTCCAAATGTAAGTCTTTCTAAATTAGGGAGATCTATATACTATCTCCAACCTTGATATTTCCCTTATATTTGTAGCTCTTATTTTAAACTCATATTTTTCACTCATTCTGGAAATAACAAAAGTGGGAAAAATACTACCCCATATATTTTCTCTTTATCAAACCTTTTGAAAAACTATCAAGTTATGAGTTGAGATACTTTTGAACATCATCTTGTCATGATTAAGTGTGATCACTCTATCTCATAAAGACATTGAAGGTTTTGAAATTGGTTGCTTACCCTATGTTTGTGGTTTGACTTGTGTTGACTTGTATGTGTGGTTGCTCCTTTTTGTGTATGTGACTTGATTGTCTTGAATTCATCATCCTTGTGATTGTTCTGTGTTTGTGTGTAACAAAACAAGAAACTAGCTTGTATCAAGTTTTTATTCTTCCAATTATCTCAAATTCCAATTCTGTCCTATCTTCTTCCATGTTAATAGATACCATTTCTAGAGCCTCACAAAAATCACAAATCTTGTTAATTACTACAATGCACCCTCTTAGATCCCTTCTACTCCATCTTATATTGCTATCCAAGCTGGATTTCGAATCTTTTGAACTCATTTGCTTAACATTCCATGATCACTTTGTGGCCTAATCAAAACAGTGACCAATTTCTCGAGTATTTTATACCATTTTGGCACCTCTGTTTTAATCCAAAATCTTGACCCTTGGGCCAATGCACCACCTGGTGATCCATCATTGGCACCACATCTTCACACCCCAGCAGATGGTTGGGTTTTATGAGATCATTTGGCCCTTGATCTCTTGAACTCCACATGCCTTGTCAGTGTTGTTAATTCTGAAAATCTGTTTCCTTCCTACCTATTTTTTTAACTTTCGTCAATAAATTCTTTTAAGAAATTCCAGGAAGAAGGTGAGATGAACTCTCATCTCATATTCTTGTCACCATCTCTCTCAAGAAAATATTTTTCCAACTACACCCATTTTGAAAATATTAAATCTTATTCTTCTCTTTAACTCTTGAAAATGAAGGAAACCCTATTTTTCTCCTACACCAAAATTCCAGGAAAAATCAACAAAACCCCATCTATCTTCCTAATGCCAAATATGAACTCAAATCACCCAAATTAAAATTAGAATTTCGGCCAGGCATTCTGTCGAACACCTGGTGGGCAGAAACTCTAATTTTCTAAAATCAATTCATCAACTGTGGTAAAATAGTAGAAACTTGACCTCTCTCTCTCACCAGGCCTAGCTGAACCCCCACTCGAGTGCTTGCCAATTTGGCCGTTTCCCGTTGGATTCTTCTCTCTCTCTCCCCTCTTCGGTCACCTCACTCGGGCAGGAAGAAAACGGGCGTGGGGCTGCCCGAGGCTGCGCCAACCCACTCCCTGTCCCTCCTCTCGCCATTGGACAACGGCCGCGCACGCAGGATCCCTTCTGCCGCTCCAAATCTTGCTCGCCCAACCCCTGGTCGACGTGCACATGAGCGCCGAAGACGTTCTTCGTCGTCTCTGCACTCGAGCGCTCGCCGCCCGGCACAGCCAGTCGCCATCCTCGCCTCGGCCCCACAAACACCCCTACGTCACTCCCCCTGGCCCACGATGCCGTCATCAAAACATCGAGAACCTTCTGTGCACGCCGTGAACCACCACCCCGAGCTTGCGACTGACCTCTCCCATGCACGCCTCTGTCCCAAAACCCTAGCACGCGCTCGTGAGTCGAAGCAGCACCGCTACGCCCGCCATTGGCGTGTTTCCCCTCTCTCTCTCGCATCGCTACACCGAGACCACCGTGCACCGCCTCCGGCTATAAAGAGCCACCCCAAGCCACTCTCTCACCGCACACACTCTCCCTCTGCCTCTTCCTTGCTCTCCACTATCCTTTTGCACCCGCCAGGAGGGCGGGATTGCTGTCGCCGCGACCGTGCCTTGGTGCCGAGCACGCCCACGCTCGGCCACTCCCGATGTTGGAGACGACCACGGCCACGCTGCCTCTCTCTCTCTTTTCTTCCCTCTCTCTGCTCTGCTCGGTCGCTGTTGTCGTAGCACACTCACACGCCTCTCCCTCTCTCTTTTCGTGCACAGGAACTCCTCTTGGAGATCACCGTTGAGGTGCCGTGTCCGTGACCGCCGAGCAGCTCGCCGCCGACGTTCTGGACATCCCCGACGCGCACAACCCCGCCATCCTGCTTCCCAGGGCCTCCGCACGCGTCTCCGACGTCTCCGCCATCGCCAGGAGCCCCTAGGTGAGCACCGTGCCGTCACCGTCGTCTCGGCCACGGCGGCGCCGCCCGTTTTTGGTCGCCACCGGTGCGTCTGTCACGGGCCGTTGGATTTAGATCCAACGGCGGCATACAGCTTCGTTTTAAATAAGCCGCTGACGGGCAGGCCCCACCCGTCAGGGTTTTGAACTTTTCTGATGCAGGAAAAATCCCGTGGGCCAGCCCATTTAGCCAAATTCACCAAGGCCCTTTTCCATTTTCTTTAATTTCTGAAAATATTCAAATCTGGACTCCTGCTAGAAATTAAATAACTCGAGTTCTGTAAGTCCAAAAATTATGAACCAAAATTATCGGGAAAGCTTATGAAAATTCCTAACCAACAGTACTCGCCCCATGTCATTTAGATTAATAACAAATGAATGATAAATTAATTAGTACAGAAGGTTTATTTCATAAACTTGTTTGTTTCTGATACTCTAGAAATCCAATTGATATGAGGTCAATTTTGTTAGCTTTGTATTGTGCAACCCTAGCTTCCCTTAAATTGGTAGAATTTTTGGAGCAACAGAAGTTCAGTGGTAAATAAATTAGTGTTGTACCCCTTTTCTGTAGTATAAAAAATATAGTGGGTTAATTCTGTAACCAAATGGCCTAGGGTCAATTTTGTTACACTCAAATTAACCAGTGCTAGCTACCCCTAAAAGGACACATTTTTGTGAACAACAGAAAGTGATTTGTGAATTAATTCTTGAATACCTAATTTCTGCACTAATAAAATCATATATGCATATTGGTAACTCAAAATGAACCAAATCCAATTGCCTTGCCTTCTGTATGACAGTAGCTATCTGTAGAATTTTAGTTTGTATTTTTGTGTTGTTTTGTCGAATGGTGGTGTGATTGTGTGTTTTTGCTTGTTAACGACGATTAGACGAGAACGTTGCCGGAGTTTGCGAGGAAGGGGGATTTGTTGAACAAGAAGAACAAGACCAATGACACTTTGCTGAGCAAGGCAAGCCACCTCTCCGATCATGCATTTATACCTTGCTATTTTCGTTTACATGTTTTACTTACGAAAAATGCTTAAGTGGTTTAAGTGGTGCGTGCCACTAAAACAATATTATTAAAGACATTTTACAAAATATAAGTATATTTATTTTGACACCCTATATAGAGGTGTTAGTAGTATCTATCAAACACTAGGTGGGAACATACTTGTTTTACTCAAACTCGTCTATAAAAACCCTTGGGTGAAATTATGTTTTACCCGAGTTATGGTTGAAAGTATTTTGTTATGAAAATTGGAGTTGAAGACGGGGGATGGAGGTTTTATGAAAAAGCACATTGTGTCTTAGTACTCATGACGACCAACCATACCCTGTGCGACCACATTACCCCCATATGGGATGGGGCTTAGTCATGCAGTTTGCTCGTCTTAGTATGGGATACCTCAACAGCGGAGATGCTCCGTTTCATGAGGGGGTGGTTTGGTGACCCCCCCCCCCCCCCTGACCTGGGTCCTCCCACATGGTGGAGGATAGAAGGATTGCCATATGCACCACCGGGGAAAACTATGAGTCCTCACATCCAGGGCTTCGACGGAAGACCGGACTGGGTGTCAACAGAATGTTCATAAGGGCAGGGTTCTATACTAGGATGAGCAAATGAGAGTCTATGACCGGTTACTGAAATTCGCATACACCTTGTATGGCGGGACGTGGCAGACACGATGAGTTTACCAGATTGTGTGGGAAGCGTGCAACCTCTGCAGAGTGTAAAACTATTCGAATAGCCGAGTCCTTGGTTATGGACAGTTGGAAGGCTATCCTATGACCTATGTGCAAAGTTTTGAGATTTGAAAAGAAAATGGAGATGTTTTATGCAACCATGCCAAAGGGTCGGCATGAGGTTGCTGGAAAAAGAGGAAGACCATGAAGGGCTATGGTCGAGAAGGCGGAGTTTTGAGGAAGAACATGTCTGATGTTTTTGAGGAAAACGAAAAAGTCTATCCTTTTCCTTTTTCAACAAAGATATAGAGATGTTATATCTACAAGAAAAAAAACTACTTTCCAAAATGTTTTGTTTTCAACAAAGATATAGAGATGCTATATCTACCAGAGAAAAACTACTTTCCAAAATGTCTTGTTTTCAACAAAGATATAGAGATGTTATTTTCAAAATAAAGTTTATCAAACAAACTAAACCTAGGGCTTTATACTAAATAAGTTATGCATGGGGTGGTTTGCGAGTACAATCAAATGTACTCATATTGGTTTCGTCCCTGGCTGTTGTCTTAGCCAGATCTCGAGGAGCAATATGAAGAGAAGGTTCTTGAAGATGAGAAGTTTGAGGACGCCTTTGCGAACTAGGTCGTCTCCCAGTCGGCTGCCTGTAAGGTTATGTGACGGGGATATATCTCCCCGATATATCCGCGGCTTGAGTCGAGTCTGACCAGTCTGTTCCAGATTCGAGTCCGGGGACTCGAGTTTGATTGAAAGCTAGTAAGGTTTTGCCCGAATGTGCAGTTAACCGGTCCCGATCCGTCGAGTGTACCGGGCCTACTAAGCAATTATCACTTGATTATCATAAGCAAAAACCGAAGTTGATGAAATACTCGACATAGCCAACATGTGCTATTCATACAGGAATTCCAAATATAAATACAAGTACAAAAGAATATGACGTGCACTAATGAATGAGTCCATGCCCGATTCTTCGAGTCAGACAAGTACTCGGGGGCTACTGACGGGGATATATCTCTTGGGTACCCTATCATGAGGGTACCTGTTGCACGTATCGACTAAGGCCCAACTATCAAGAGCCTACATGAAGCCCATAACAGAAGGCCCAAGAAGATGGAGTATCCTCCAAGATTAGGCATAGACGTAGTCGGTTTAGACTTTCCTTACATGTAATCTGAGTCGGTTGCGAACTCCCAAGACCCAGCCTATTATATAAAGGTTGGGAGGGCCGCCGATCCAGGACAGACAATAATCGAACCACCAAAACCCTAGCAAGATCGACATCTCGCCGGGATTCCATTGTAGCTCGCATATACCCTCAAATCAATACCAGACAAGCAGGAAGTAGGGTGTTACTCTCCGGAGGCCTGAACCTGGGTAAATCCTTGCTTTGCTTGTCAGCCGGCGAAACTACCAGCTCTACCACGTTCTCTCCCTCGTAATCTCAACCCTAGGTCCTTAACCATAAGATTTGATGAGTTAACCCCTCGTCAATTGGCGCCGTCTGTGGGAAAGGATAGTGCTATACTCGCGGTTTCGCCGGTTCCGCCGAAAAAACGGCGACTCGCTGATCGCATCCACGAACGGCAACTCGCCGACTGCATCGACAAACCACAACTCGCCGACTCAGTCGACATACGGCAACTCGCCGACTCACTCAAAAATTGGCAGCCCGCCAACTTCACCAACAAAAGGCGCATTTGCTCCACACCCGCCAGAAGCCCGAGAGACGTTTGCTAGTCTCGAGTCCGGTTTGGATTTAACTGTTGGAGCATTCAATTTTTTCGTAAACAAGTTTGGTACGCAGGACTTGACAGATCCACAACTACTCGCGACTGCCACATCCGAAGCTCCATCGACTGCGTTCGTCCCATCATCGATTCTCGAAGCCTGCTCATCTGCAACAACCATGTCGACTCGAGAGCTCAACGAGTATTTGGCAAAAGAACTTCAAGGTGAGGAAGCTGAATCAGCGTACCGCAAAAACGAACTCGATTTCGATTTTCCACTCGACGACACCTTCGACTGCGGGATCTCCCTCGACGACTTCGAACTTCATAACGACAGCAACGTCGACTCTGAGATCTGTGCCAACAACAAACTCGACTCCGAGGTCCACAACGGTTTCGCTGACGCCGAGATGAGCATAGACGATGAACGCATCGGCAACAAGATCCGTCCAGACGGACCACTCGACGGGCATACCGACTCCGACATGAGCCTTGATGAAGACGTCGAGTCCATGACAGGATTTGGCAGCACATACACGTACCCGTGGGTCATCCCTCACCAGGTTTACGTTGCCATCAACGGAGAATCATCTGAAGCCGCAGCCTCCCGCAGGCCTACAGAATTCCCATGCACGGTAACTATGCAGGATGGGGTCACAACTCTGACAATTACTGCTGAGATGTCAGCAAAAGCAGACAAAGTAATTAAGGAGTGCACAATGATGCCAGCAGACGCAACTCCGGAAGAGATGTTGACCTTCCAGTACTTCAACTGGCAGGAATCACTTCGACTGCAAAACATCAAAGCAGCACTTGATGAGCGCAAAAGGCAAGCCAGCATCTCGAGCATACGAAGAAGACAACTATCACTTAGCTCCACAGGGCGGGCGAGCCCAAGAGGCAGATCGAGGCTGGCGCGCCTCCCGGAAGATGAGAGAGCGGCAATTACTCGCAACCTAGGCTTGTCATTCATGACACACGACGACGAAGGAATCCCAGTACCCAAAATAGCTGCGGGTGCTCTTCTCTCTGTGGGTGCTTACCTCAAGCCAACACAGCCTCCGGCAGACGATCCCAACGCAACCCTGCATCGCCAACAGCTCAAATCACTAGCCCTAGCGGTGCAGGCCATACATCCAGATGCAAAAACTCCAGGAGGGAGTCGAGATCGCAACATAGTCAGCTCGCGACAAGCAGAACACAATCGTAGCGGTCGCAGTCGCCACTCGGAGGAAACAAGGAAAGGCACACGCCGACACAGGTCCAGCAGAAGCAGATCTCGAAGGTCTTCAAGTAGCGACTCATATTCCGATCGGGAACCCAAGCCATGCGGAGACTTGTGTTTCACTCAACGCATCCGCGAGACAAGGATGCCCAAAGGGTTCAAGCTAACATCTGAACAACCCAAGTACACAGGTCGACATGAACCTTCAGGATGGCTAGAAGACTACAGACTCGCCGTCTCATGCCAACGAGGCACGAACACTACGGCGATGCAATGCATACTACTCAAACTCGAAGGTACAACTCACGACAGGCTCAAGGCGCTACCTCCATCAACATACGACTCGTGGGATCACTTCCGCAGAGACTTCATCAAAAACTTCGAACCTCTGTGCGAGCGACCGAAAGCATTCGAAGAACTGAGAGCCTGCACTCAGCGATCAGATGAAACATTGAGATCATACACACGGCGATGGACCACCATACGCAACTCAGTTGGCGTAATATCGGAAGATAGAGCCATGGACGCCTTCATCATGGGTCTCGCCAGGCGAGATTTTAAAGAAGCTCTTGGTCAAGAAAATCCAACCTCCCTGGCTAACCTCATAAAAATCACGACTGAGTGGGCAGACGGAGAAGACTCGGTGCGAGCAACCCGCGCCTCCTCACCACGCGACAACCATGACAGCGGCAGCCGCAGCCGCAGGGACACATACAGAGACGATCGGAGGCGCAAGCGTTCCAAACGTCATTACGATGACGACAGGTCCGAGTTCATGGTGGCTGGATTCACACAACCCCGTGACGACCAAGATAGAAGCGACCGGAGGCCAGATGATCGTCGGGATAGTCGGGACCGCGAGCAACAAAGTAACAGCTACAAGAAGCAAGAGTGGCGAAAGCCGCGTTCTAATGCACAAATCGAGCGCTGATTCGATGACAAGATGGATGACTATTGCAGATTCCACCTGTACAAAGGGGAGGACGGAAAATTGCGCTCCAATCACTCGTTAAAGAACTGTAGAGAATTCGTCAAATTGGCGTCCGAATACATGAATCTCAGAAAGGCACCCGCCGCAACTGCACCTCAGCCAAACACTGTACCTGCCCTGATGGCACCTCCACCACCACCACAGCCTGCCGCAGGCGGACATGTTGCGGGCGCCATACACCCAGTACCTCGGGTAGAGGAGGATCGGTACCCTCAGCCTCAGGGGCAGATGTACATGATACAGAAGGGTCGCCCCTCCAATAGGCAGCAAAAACTACGCACTCGACAGGTGAACATGGCTGCCATGGCACCTCCCGCTGTTCCTGAATTTTTGAAGGGATCCGAAACTGCCATAAACTTCAGCCGGGCGGACCACCCCCCAGCTGTAGTTCGACCAGGGCACGCAGCTCTGGTACTCGACGCGCAAATTGGAGGTTACGCCATGACTCACTAGTACAGAACGATACTAAGGATACCGCTCTATGGAAACGGCAGCAAAAAACAACAGTAAAATGACACTGTGCGTGGAAAATAAGAGCCCGCGCCCGCGAATCGCGACACATCGGAAACGGTTAGATTAGTATAACTGTTTGCGATATATTGGCAACGGTGGAATTTTTAGCTCCGTATGCAAATTAATGTTGGTCATATAAATACTGAAACCCTAACCCGCACCGCATTCTCTCTCCTTATCCTCTCTCTCGCCCGCACGCTCGCCTTCTCCCCACAGCCTCGATCCCCTTCTCCCCACCACCGTCCCCTTCCCTCCTCTGCGTCGCCTTCCCCTCCGGCAGCCCTCCTCCTACCACCGTCCTCTCCTCCCGTCCGCGTGCTCCCGGCCGTTCCAGCTCCGGCGCTCCTTCCGGAACAAGGACGATGACCTGCGGCCAGATGCGCCGCCGCCGTTGGACAAGGTGAATGCCGACCTCCTCTTGCTACAGATTTCCTCCGGCGCCGACGGGGACGAGCTGATGCGGATCGATGCCGGTGAGCACATGCTGTTCTTCAAGTTAGCATGCGATTTCCTTGCTGCCTCCCGTGCTGCTTTGTTTGGTACTACTGTTGTCGTGGGTTTGTCACGTCAGGTGTCATAGATGACTTCGTAGGTGTGGGATTATGCGAGTCAAGCATCTCCGAGCTTGGGATCGCAGGAACAAAGATCAACACAGATTTACCCAGGTTCGGCCCCCTCAATGTGAGGTAAAAGACCTACTTCCTGCCTACCCTAGATTGGTATTGATATGATAATCGAGGTGTTACAATGGAGGCGATCCGATCTGGTACTCGCCGTATGAGCTAGGGTTTGGGGCTTGATAGCTTGACCCGCTCTAAGTCCTGCGAGTCCTCTTTATATACACAGAGGCTCGCTAGGTTACAAAAGGAAACTTCCCCATAAGGAATACATCCACAGAGGCCTACTCGGAGACTACTTGGTCTTCACGTCCTCCGGGATATGTCTTCTAGATCTTTCCCCTTATGGCGGTTCAATATTGGGCTTGTCCCAAGTGGGCCTTCGTCCGTGCGAGTAAGTTAAGTCGCACTGGGCCGCGGGTTAATCCAGAAAGTATTCCCCCGACATTAGCCCCCAAGCGTGGCCTGAACTTCATAGTATTCTTGATCTTGAATGCTTAGGCCGCGCTTTTCCTTGTTTCGCGGCTTATAATTGTGCAAGTTTGGCCTTGACTCGCACCTGGAAGATCATCTGACTTCGTGAGCTTTAGAGTATCCTGATAGCTTCAGAACTTGATGACGATCTATCTTCAAATTTTTGATGATAATATGATATAGCCCCCAAGGATTGAGAGGATGTTATGTGGTAATCATCTCAATTCTTCTCAGAGAACTCTGAAGGTCATCACCTGTAACTTGATATCATGAATAAAACAATTGTTAAGTTACAAGTAATTGTAATTGGTGTTGCCGTACTATAAGCAGTACATCGACCTCTAGTTAGGCCATCTGAATCCTTAAGTGGGCACTCGCGCGACTCAGTATTTCCTAGGAATATGTGTGTTCAGGGTCGAGAGCGGCCATGATAGGCAATCAAGCTCGATTGACGCCACACCCCAGTACTTTGGCCACATAATGCGAGTAGCAATCCAACTTAAGGTAAATTTGATAATTGCCAATAAATCGGCTGTTTCAGGGTAACAAAGACCCCAAGAAACATAATGATATTGCCATGATAGGCTAAGCTATGATAAGCTTTGATTATGATGACACATAAGGTCGCGCCTAGGTGGCAACCGAGTGTTATACATAGGGTTGGATCGCGCGTAGGTGGCGATCCATGGTGATACATGGGGTCGGTCGCGCCTAGGTGGCGACCAGAGATGATACAAAGTTTACGGCCGCGCCTAGGTGGCAGCCGGTTTCTGATACAAGGGTCGATCGCGCCTGGGTGGCGATCAGATGTTGCATAGGTCGCGCCTAGGTGGCGACCAAAGTTGAAGTTCTAGCCCTGAGTGGCTGTGATGATACTCAGCTATAAAGCTGGAAAGGATGATGCTTGGCTCTGATTAGCCTTTTCTTATGTATAGTACGGTCGCAGGTGTGCGACGTTCCAAGGGCGAGGTGCCTCGAGACGATCCTCGAAATCATGGCGTTCGCTGCTTTCTTCCCTTACATCCAGCAGGTAGTACGACCCATTGTTTAGCTTCTTGCTGATGATGTAGGGTCCTTCCCATGGAGAGGACAGCTTATGCATTCCCTTGTGATCTTGTTTAAGTCGCAGTACTAGGTCGCCTTCTTGAAAGGTGCGGGTTTTGATGCGTCTGGCATGATAGCGTCGCAAGTCTTGTTGATATACTGCTGACCTTGATGCTGCCAAGTCTCTAACCTCTTCTAATGTGTCCACCGAGTCTTGCCGAGCTATCTCATTATCTGTCTCGATGTAAGCCGCAACTCTTGGTGAATCATGTATGATATCGCTGGGCATGACTGCTTCTGCTCCATAGACCATGAAATATGGTGTAAATCCTGTGGATCTGTTAGGGGTTGTTCTCAAGCTCCACAGTACTGCTGGCAGTTCTTCCACCCAACATCCTGGAGATGCTTCGACCTTTTCAATAAGGCGCGGCTTAATTCCATGGAGAATTTCCTGGTTAGCTCGCTCAGCTTGTCCATTGCTCTGCGGGTGTGCTACTGACGTGAGGTCCAATCTTATCCCATTGTCTGCGCAAAATATCTGTGTAGCCCCTTCAGAGGTGTTGCTCCCATTGTCTGTAATGATACTATGGGGGTAACCGAAGCGGAATATGACCTTCTTCAAGAACTTGACTGCTGTTTCAGCCTCGCAATCTCCCACAGGTTCTGCTTCTATCCACTTTGTGAATTTGTCCACCATGACTAAGAGGTGAGTTTTTCCGTTTGAAGACCGTCTGAAAGGCCCTACCATGTCAAAACCCCATACGGCAAAAGGCCATGTGATGGGTATTGTGCGAAGTGCTTGGGCTGGCATATGATCTTGCCTAGCGTATCTTTGACATCCATCGCACACTCTGACAATTTGCTCTGCGTCTGCTAATGCTGTTAACCAGAAGAATCCATGTCGGAACGCCTTTGCCACCAAAGATCTTGACGAAGCATGATGGCCACAATCGCCTGAATGAATTTCGTGCAAGATTTTTCGTCCCTCTTCTGGTGAGACACATCTTTGGAATGCTCCTGATACGCTGCGCTTGTATAATTCGTTGTTGATGATTGTATAGGCCTTTGATCGTCGTATGATTTTGCGCGCCTCAATTTCATCGTCCGGCAGCACTCCGCGACTTAAATATGCCATGTATGGCTCTGTCCATCCTGGCTGTTCATGCAGGGCTGCGACTAAAGTTGAATCATCCTCTGGCTCTGCAATGTCAATCTCTGCTGGAGGTTTGACTGATGGATTGTGCAGTTCATCCAGGAAAACATTGGGTGGGACTGACTGTCTGTTGGATCCAAGCCGAGACAGGGCATCCGCAGCTTCATTTTGTCTCCGATCAATATGTTCAACTTGGTATCCAGTGAAATGTCCAGCAATTCTGTCCACCTCTCTCCTATATGCAGCCATGTTCGCATCCTTGCTGTCCCACGTTCCGGAGACCTGCTGTGCCACCAAGTCTGAATCGCCAAAACAGCGTATGCGACTGATGTTCATCTCCTTTGCTATACGTAGACCATGAAGCAGTGCCTCGTACTCCGCCACGTTATTTGTGCAGTTGAAGTGTATCTGTAACACATACCGCAGCTTGTCTCCCTTGGGAGATGTCAGAACAACTCCAGCCCCCGAGCCTTGCAACTGTCTTGACCCATCAAAATGCATGGTCCAGTATTTGGTTTCTGCCATGCTAGGAGCAACTTGGATTTCTGTCCAATCGTTAATAAAATCTGCAAGGGCTTGCGACTTAATTGATGTGCGCGGCTCGTAACTGATGTGATGTGGTCCCAACTCGATCGCCCACTTAGCGACTCTTCCAGTAGCTTCTCGATTACGAATGATATCTGCCAATGGTGCTGAACTCACCACAGTTATTGGATGCTCTTGGAAGTAGTGCTTCAGCTTGCGACTCGCCATGAACACTCCAAACACCAACTTCTGCCACTGTGGGTAACGCTGTTTGGAAGCTGTGAGGACTTCGCTCACGTAGTATACTGGTCTCTGGACAGGGTATTCCTTTCCGTTTCTTGTCTCTCCACAACCATGACAGCACTCACAGCGCGGGAATTTGCCGCTATGTATAGTAGCATTGGCTCTTTATCTTTTGGAGCCGCCAGAACTGGAGCATTTGTCAATTGATGTTTCAAGGCTGTCAGAGCTTCGTCGGCCTCTGCGTCCCAAACGAAGGTGTCTGATTTTTTCAACAGTCTGTACAAAGGTAGTGCTTTCTCTCCCAATCTTGATATAAAGCGACTCAAAGCTGCTACGCAACCAGTAAGCCGCTGTACATCTTTTATCTTTTCTGGCTTTTGGAGATCCATCACGGCCTTTATCTTGTCAGGATTGGCCTCAATGCCTCTTTCTGATACTATGAATCCCAATAGCTTTCCTGCTGGTACTCCGAAAACGCACTTTGTGGGGTTGAGCTTCATGTTGTATTTTCTGAGATTTGTGAATGTCTCTGCCAGATCACCAATAAGATCCTGGCTAACTTGCGATTTAATCACAATATCATCCACGTAGGCATGAACGTTGCGACCTATTTGCTCATGTAGGCAATTCTGAATGCATCTTTGGTAAGTCGCACCTGCGTTCTTCAACCCAAAGGGCATGCTGACATAACAAAAAGCTCCGAAGGGTGTGATGAAGGACGTCTTTTCTTGGTCCTCCCTCTTCATCTTGATTTGATGGTAGCCTGAATAGGCGTCCAAAAAGCATAACAGCTCGCACCCAGCAGTTGAATCAATTACTTGGTCGATTCTTGGCAAAGCAAATGGATCCTTTGGACAAGCTTTGTTAAGACTGGTGTAATCAACGCACATTCGCCACGTACCGTTCTTTTTCATAACCAATACTGGATTTGCCACCCACTCCGGATGGTATACCTCTGTGATGAATCCTGCAGCCAGCAAGCGAGCTATTTCCTCTCCTATTGCCTTTCTCCTGTCATCATGAAAACGCCGTAGTGGCTGCTTCACTGGTTTAGCCGCAGGGTTCACTTTGAGGCTATGTTCTGCTAATTCTCTTGGTACCCCTGGCATATCTGACGGCTTCCATGCGAAGATGTCTTTATTTTCCTGGAGAAAAGCGACGAGGGCCTTCTCCTGCTCTTCTTCCATGTGTGCTC
Organism: Poa pratensis; assembly: GCA_947311845.1. NCBI lineage: Eukaryota > Viridiplantae > Streptophyta > Magnoliopsida > Poales > Poaceae > Poa > Poa pratensis. The sequence goes on along the minus strand of CAMZMU010000037.1, from coordinate 75,679,101 downwards.
CAATGCTAGTTTGCTTGGATGAGTCGCCAGGAACAAGATTTATCTGCTTAGTGTCCTGGGCCGCTTTGAATTTCATTGGTGGCTCGGCAGATGGCGTGGTAACCACACTCATATCGTTTGGGTCCACCTGCGACTTATAACCTTTTAGTTCTTCCGCGGCACAGGCGGATTCTGCGAAAGCCGCATCTCCTTTCTCACATTCTATTGCTTTTTCTCTATCTCCGTACACTGTGATGACCCCTTTTGGTCCTGGTATCTTCAACTGTAGGTACACGTAGCATGGCCTGGCCATAAACTTAGCAAAGGCCGTTCTTCCAAACAAGGCGTGATATGGGCTTTGGAATTTTACCACTTCGAAGCTTAGGAATTCACTTCTAAAGTTCTCTTCTGTTCCAAAAGTTACCCCTAGGGTTATTTTCCCCACTGGCCGTGCGGACCTTCCTGGGACAATGCCGTGAAATACTGTTGACGTGGGCTGCAGGCTGGAATCCTTGAGTCCTAGACGCTGGAAAGTATCGTAGTACAAGATATTAATGCTGCTTCCTCCATCCATAAGCACTTTGGTCAGCTTGTATCCTGCAACGTATGGTGCCACAACCAGTGCCAACTTGCCAGGTTCCCGTACCTGTGGCGGGTGGTCGTCGCGACTCCAGGTTACCGCGTATTCTGACCACCTTAACCAAGCGGGTGTTGTTGGTATCACGGCGTTCACCTGCTGACTTCTCCGGCTCAATTTCTCTTCTCTTTTGGAGGTATCGATAACTATTGTGTGATACTGCCCCGTCTGCCTGGGGTTACTCGCGCCGTGCTGCCCAATGTTTGTGTTATGAGCCGCACTAGGGTTTCCTTCATGGGAATTCCCCCCGTTGTGTTGGCTCTCTTCTTTCCACTTTTTGTAATAATGGCATTGCGCCTTGGTATGGTCCGCTGGCCGTCCATCACCTGTCGCATGAAGGTCGCATGGCCGGTTGAAAACTTCTTGCATATTGATTGGACGGGAGCCGTATCCTCGACCCCTTCCACGCTGGCCTCTGAATCCTCCACGCGTATTGGCGACGAGCCCTGAGTGACCATCTTCGCTTTTGCGTTTGTTTTGACTCGTGTTGTTGTGGCTCGTTTGCTGCTGCTGGGGCTTGTTGGAGTTTTTCTTTCCTTTTGCAGCAACCTCCTCTTCTTCTCCGTCTGACGCGTCTCTGGTTTTGTCTGAGCTGGCATATTTGTTAGCCGCAGCCATCACCTCGCTGAGGCTCTTGACTTTATCCTTCATGCGACCCAGCTTATGAATCAGCGGCTCAAACTTGCAGTTTTTCTCCATCACCAGGACGGCTGAGCTTGGTGGTATATTATCTGAGGAGTGTATTATTTCTGCCACCCTTTTCATCCAATGGCGACTTGACTCGCCTTCCTTCTGGACACAACGCTCTAAATCTTCTATATTGCAGAGTCGCTTGCAAGTTCCTTGGAAGTTCTTAATGAAGGCATCCTTCAGTTCCTCCCAAGTATTTATAGAGTTGGGAGGCAAATTTTGCAGCCATATGTGCGCTGCTCCTTCTAGCATCATGTTTAGGTAGCGTGCGCAGATCTCTTCAGATGCGTTTAGGATGCTCATGCCCATCTCGTAATTGTTGAGCCAAGTGGTTGGATCCATGCTGGCGTTATAGTTTGCCACCTTGCGTGGCCCTTTGAAATCTTCAGGAAAAGGTTCCGATCTGATCTTCTCAGTGAAACACGCCGGTCCCTTGAGTCGCGAGGACAGGGCTGTGGGCGCGCCTGCGGGGTTATCTGCGGGCCGCTTTTGCATCAATGGTGCATTCGCCTGCGCTTCTGCGACTTGCTCCTGCTGCCTCTGTGCGACTCCTGACACGTCCTCTGGTGGCCTGCTCTGGACGCTTCTTTCTGCTGTAATCCTGTGATTGGCTGGTACGAGGGGCAGCTGTGCTTCGGCTTCCGCCCTATTGGCTTGTTGCAGGACTGCCGTACTTAGCATCTGAATCGCGCGCCGCGCCTCAGCATTGACCGGGTCATCGCCTGTTGGTACCATCTGAGTCAAGATATTAGCCGCAGCATACATATTATCGACAGGGTTCTGGTAATGGCCCTGTGGGGTGTGAAACCTCCTTGGTTGTTGCTGGGTCTCTTGATTTGTTGGTACCCTTCCTTCCGCAGTCGTCTGGATTCCCGTCCCGCGGCTGGAGTGAGCGGGATTTCCACTGTTGGTTGAGTCGCGCGCAGCTGTGTTTGCGGGTCAACCTGTTGTTGAGTCGCAGCCAGCGCGGCTACTCTCTGCCGCTCCTGTTGGATTCCTTGGTTTATCTGATCGAGCCTGCGGCGCTCTTCTTCCATCCTTCGAACCTCATACAGGAGCTCGGCCCTGGCGGCCTCAATTTCTGTTGCACGGAGGGCGGCGTTCGTGGCTGACACAGGGACAAGAAGTGGGTTGCTTGGGGGTGCCGATGCCTCGGTTTCTCCAGCAGTTCCTGATGCACCTGCTCCTCCGGCCATGTAAACCGCGACTTGTGCCATCTCTTGATCTGGTGATGATGTGATTTCTGGTGGGTAACCCCAGCAACTTTCTTCAAAGGCAGGTATGATGGACCCAAACTCTTGCGAGTCCATGCTTTCCACGGATTCTTCCCCGTCATCGGCGACTTCTTCTACTGAATCGCCTTCCTGGACCGATCTAACGGACCTGCCACCGATGAAGCCGACGAAGACGTTGATGGATCCGAACGGGATGACGTGGCCGGTCTCCAAATAATCTGCTTCCGGCCCCCAGCTTGAATCGTCGATGAGGGGTGTGCCATTGACCGTGATGATACGGCCAACAACAAGATCTTCAGCTCCCTTCATGGATCCTGCGCGGAACGTGACGCTCTTGACCGCAGGCCCCACGGTGGGCGCCAACTGTCGTGGGTTTGTCACGTCAGGTGTCATAGATGACTTCGTAGGTGTGGGATTATGCGAGTCAAGCATCTCCGAGCTTGGGATCGCAGGAACAAAGATCAACACAGATTTACCCAGGTTCGGCCCCCTCAATGTGAGGTAAAAGACCTACTTCCTGCCTACCCTAGATTGGTATTGATATGATAATCGAGGTGTTACAATGGAGGCGATCCGATCTGGTACTCGCCGTATGAGCTAGGGTTTGGGGCTTGATAGCTTGACCCGCTCTAAGTCCTGCGAGTCCTCTTTATATACACAGAGGCTCGCTAGGTTACAAAAGGAAACTTCCCCATAAGGAATACATCCACAGAGGCCTACTCGGAGACTACTTGGTCTTCACGTCCTCCGGGATATGTCTTCTAGATCTTTCCCTTATGGCGGTTCAATATTGGGCTTGTTCCCAAGTGGGCCTTCGTCCGTGCGAGTAAGTTAAGTCGCACTGGGCCGCGGGTTAATCCAGAAAGTATTCCCCCGACAACTGTAATAATCCGCGTCAGGTTCTGGATCTGGATTCCCGGGACTCTACAAAAGATATACCATGTTCTTGGTTCCTCTATGTGTGATTTTGTCCATTAAATCGAGCTAGTTATTACTAGTTCGTCGCATGAGATTCTTTTCTGCCTGAATCGTCGTTTCGTCCTCTGATTAAGGTATCGATTGAAACGCCAGATTTTCTTAAACGAAATACAACACCTGTTGCACAGCTTTTTGTCTTCGATTCCTTTTTCTGCTGCTAATTCACTAGTACTGGTAGCCACTAGATAGATCCTTTTGTGAAGGGATCAAGGGAGTGGGATTAGGAAGTTCTATTAATAGCTGAATACGAGGTATCAGGAGTGTATTTGAGGAAAATCAGTTTATCACTTTATGTAGTGCCCAAGCCTGGTCGTCTCCTCTCCCGTTCCTGTAGCGAGAGAGGCGATTTTTAGAAACTCCCAGGCGATCCACCTTCGCACCGCAGATCCGCCGGATCCCTCGCCCTCCGGCGGCCGCTTCGGCGGCGGGAGGGTGGGGGATCCCCGCATCTCGGCTGTACATAGGGTAGGCTCTTTTGGGGCTACTGCCGGCGGCGCCGTGGAGGGGGTGGGGTCGCTGGCGGTGTTTTTGTTGCAGGTTCGCATCCTCTCCGGCGGCGGTGCTCGGTGGAGTGCCGTGGCGGCGAGCCCGCTTCTCTGGCGGCGGCGGATCATTGGATCCGCGCCGTGCGTTGATCTCCTGCCAGATCCAGCGCTGCGGTCTCCGTGCTGGCGGTGGATCTGATGGAGGAGGTGCGAGGTGGCTGCGGTGTGGGGTAGCGGCGTGCAGGCGGTGGATCTGGCCACCTCCGGTGGAGGTGGGGCGGTGCTGGCCCCAGATCCGGCGCGGGTGGAGCTCGGGGTCTGTGGCCCCGGCCGACGAGCGTTCATCGACTATGGATCCAGCTCTGCGGAGCTGGTGCTTGTAGCGGCTCTCAGACGCCTCCGGGCTAGAAGCTCCTCCGCTCCAGGGTGCAGGTCTCCGGGCTGCGGCGTTCTTCCTCGCCTCCGGTGGTGGAGTTCGTGCTGGCTGGGGTTCCTCGTTGCGGTTGACGGCATGCCACGGCAGTGTTGCCTCTGTATTCTCCTTCTTTTCCTCGTGTATTTGGCCTTGTACTTGTTTTCTTCGTATGAATACTAGTATGGAAAATGCAAAAAAAATAAAAATAGCGTTGTGCCATCAGCTTTCCTGACGGACGGCTTAAGACAGCGTGTATTGTTACTTCAGTAAAGTACATGAACGCTTGGTTGCCAGTAACAAAACCATTTTCTTCACATTAAGCTGCATGCATTGTTGTGTTCCAGTTAGATACTTATCATTTTTCTCGATGTTTTAGGATGTCTTAGCCAAACAGGATTGTCTGGATTGTGCTACCTAAAACGGGATCATGGTATGGAAACTCTGAACTCTTCCCTTTTTTGTTTTATATATCTGTTCGTACTACTACTCCATTTGGCAAGCTTGCTTAATTACTACTTCTTACCTGCCTGCTAGGGTGATAGCAAGAATGAGCCTGCCGGAGAGGGGTTGCCTGATGGTTGGTCGAAAGAATACAGGCCTAGGAAGACTCGAGCTAGGGCCAGGAGGGACATGGTAAACTGTAGTTCCCATGGTTCAGTTCAGAAAATATTTTAAAATCGATGCCTTAGATAAGGGGCAATATACTGATGCATCAAGTTGATACAAACTATTTTCACAGAATAACGGGCAATATTTTAACTCGGTGCCTTTGTGATCTCATCATGATGCATCTTGCTTCCATGAAGAAAGCTATCGAGATCCTAAAGAACAAGTGTTGTTAATGATCTGGTACAAAAGCAACTGCATAACTCCCCACTTGCATTAGGTTTTGTGTAGTTTTCTTTTAGTGGAGACTGAACCGCCAGCCTTTTATTTTTCACTAGTAATATACTGGTCGTTTAACTTGGTAAAAACGTGATCAAGGATTCTAGGGTGTTAATTGAATTGATGTTTGCCAGCTTTCTATGTGAGTAATGCAGTGAAGCTTGGACATTTTTAATCAACTTTCGACACATAAATTTATGCTAAAGGAATTATGTCTAGCTATCGGTAGCAATTTGAAATAAAACTACGTACATGTAGTTTCAGTTTATTTAACTAGGATGTTACACCTAGCACTTCTTATTTAGATTGGTCTTGTCCAGTTTCGTTCTTCATAAACTAGCTCTCTCACTCATATTTCACTCCTGTTAAGTGCAGTTGCTACTTGTTGCCTACCAATTCTGTATATATTCCCTCCATACTTTAGGGAGCAGTAGCGAGACTGAGTAATAGGAGCTTGAAGTTGGAATTGATCTGCTTTCTTAGCACAAGTTGTTGCTCACATGATAAAACAATGGTTTAGGTGACCGATGATGGAGTCGAGTATCTTTACTGCTGCAATGCAATGCTTGACGACACGGCGGGCAGACGGCGCGCCTCGCACATCTCACCAACTGCCTCTACGCCGCCGCCAAGGAAGTCTTCCTCAACCAACCCAACTTCTTCGATGTCCCATCAAAGTCTATGGTAAGGACCTGCTCCACACGCCTGCTCCGCGCGCCTCTCTTCTCCCATAACTTAGATAATTTGAACTTCAGTTAGAAGCTAGCTAGCAAGTAAATGCCTAGTAACTAAATTTGTGACATACTCTTTGAGAAGATATCTTATAATTTTCTGCATATTGTTTATTTCAAATTCAGTTAGAAGCTAGCTGGTAACTAAATTCTTAGTAACTAAATTTGTGATACATACTCTTGAACTAGTACATACTCTTGAGCCAACTATGTCATCTGTCAGCAGTGTTGTTGTTCTTTTCCTGTTTAGCTACTAGGATATTAGTATAGTTAAATGTGGAACATATTATGATTCTTAATTCATTAATTCCATTTGGCAGCTGCAAGAGCAATATGGAAGTGCTAAACTTTGCTCCTCTGAACAACAAGGCCATGATGCTTACATGTGTGAAGGAGCGCATCAACTCTACGCATGGCACACCATTTACAGTGTCAAGTTCATTGCGCTGGAACTGCAACGACGCTGCCTTCTCTGAACCAGACAAGCTGCCAGATGCAAGAAGTCAGCCTTTCTCCGGTGGATTGTTGCGGATTGCTGCTAGAAGTCAGCCTTTCAATTTTTACCTTTTGTGCATTTTACTTTCCTATGTGTAATTGGATGTTCAATGTTATATTGTGAAATGAACTGATTGCTGGTCAGAGTGCTGTTATGAGTTGGCTGTATTGATTGCTGGTGCAATCAGCTGTGAGCCGGCTATATGGATTAATTGCTGCTGTGAGCCGGCTCGGCTCGCAGCCGGCTATTTTTTTAATATTTAATATTCACATCAGAAACGGTTATATATGACAACCGTTTGCAATTTGCATTTCACATTGGAAACGGAGTTTTGGCCTCCGTTGCCGATGACCTCGTTCACATCAGTGACAGGGTCGGGGACACGGACCCTTTCTCCGTTTCCGATGAGGGTTTTGGCCCGTTTCCGATGTGTCGTTCTGTACTAGTGACCAAAGTCTTCATGGATGGAGGCAGCGGCATCAACATCATCTTTGCAGACACACTCTGCAAAATGAACAGTTCAGTCGAAAATCTACCGAAGTCCACAAATACCTTCCACGGTATCGTCCCAGGCAAAGCAGTCAGTCCAGAAGGCACAATACAACTCAACGTCACGTTTGGGGACCCAAGTCACTTCAGGACGGAATCGATTGAGTTCGAGGTCGTCGACTGGAAGTCACAATACCACGCCATACTTGGACGACCAACATTCGCTCGATTCATGGCAGTCCCACATTCTGCATACCTCAAGCTCAAGATGCCAGGGCCAAAAGGAGTCATCACTGTCACTGGAAACTTTCAAAGGTCCGATTCTTGCGACCGCGAGTTCAGCAAAATCTCTGAGACGTTCGGTATGGAAGAAGCACTCGCCGATCTGTCGATTTCCAACGACCGCACACTCATGCCGGAACATAAAAAATTGGCAGTTGACAGAGCGTTCAACACAACAAATGACACAAGGTCACATCAGGTGCACCCGACCGATCCGTCCAAGACAGTCAATGTATCATCGAGTTTGCCTATCGCATAGGAAAGCGCGCTCGTCGAATTCCTCCGTGAGAACTGGGAGATATTTGCGTGGTGTCCAGCCGACATGCCAGGTATCCCCATGGAATTCGCCGAGCACTCTCTCCAACTGTTTCCAGATGCTAAGCCAGTAAAACAAACAATGCACCGCGTCTCCGGCCCAAAAAGAGCGGCCGTCGAGTCTGAGGTTGATAGACTACTCGCGGCAGGGTTCATCCGAGAAATCAAGAAATCACAATGGGTGGCTAACCCCGTACTTGTAGAAAAGAAGCATACAGATATCCTTCGGATGTGCGTGGACTTCACAGCCCTCAACAAATGATGTCCAAAGGATCACTTCCCGTTACCTCGAATCGACCAGATCGTCGACTCCACCGCCGGATGCGCACGCCTGTCCTTCCTAGACGCTTACTCAGGTTACCACCAGATAAGGATGAAGGAGGAAGATGAAGAGAAAACGGCGTTCATAACCCCACTCGGGGTCTACTGCTACACAACCATGCCCTTTGGGCTCAAAAACGCGGGTGCGACGTACCAGCGCATGATGCAAGATTGCCTCAAAAAGCAGATCGGACGAAACGTCCAAGTATATGTGGATGACATTGTCATCACAGCAAGGAAAGAAAACACACTACTCGACGACCTGCGAGAGACGTTCGCCAACCTCAAACAATTCCACATCAAGCTCAATCCTAAGAAGTGCACGTTCGGCGTACCAGCCGGGCAGCTCTTGGGTTATCTAGTCTCAGCTCGTGGAATCGAGGCGGACCCAGAGAAAATACAGGCCATCTTGACAATGCACAGGCCTTCAAAGCTTCATGACGTACAAAAATTAGCAGGTCGAGTGGCGGCGCTCAGCCGCTTCATTAGAAAACTAGGCGAAAAAGCACTCCCGTTCTATCAACTGATGAAGAAAGCAGACAAGTTCGAGTGGATGCCAGAAGCCGAAGCAGCTTTCACGGAACTCAAGCGAGTCCTCACAAGCCCTCCAGTCCTCGTCGCACTTAAGGAACGGGAACCGCTATACCTATACGTCTCGGCTACCAACAGGGTGGTGAGTACCGTACTGGTGGTCGAACGCATGGAAGAGGGACACGCCCAAAGCATACAATGCCCAGTCTACTACTTGAGTGAGGTCCTCTCCATATCAAAGCAGCGGTACCCGCACTATCAAAAGCTGGCCTACGCCGTGTTCATGTCATCAAGAAAGCTGACGCACTACTTCGCAGAACACCCGGTCACTGTAATCAGTAACTCAGCGATCGGGGATATTCTCACAAACCCCAACGCAACTGGGAGAGTCGCAAAATGGCTCATCGAACTAGGACCAAGGGACATCAGGTACGATCACCCGAAGGCCATCAAAGCACAAGTCTTACCTGACTTCACAACCGAGTGGATCGAAGCTCAGTTGCCTGGAGCGCCAGATGTGTCCAACTCATGGACCATGTACTTTGATGGGTCCAAGAAACACGAAGGCGCAAGCGCAGGTGTCATCCTCATATCGCCAAAAGGCGACAAGCTTCGCTACGTCCTACAAATGGGATTCGAGTTACCATCAAACAACGAAGCCGAGTACGAAGCCTTGATCCATGGCATGCGGATGGCCAAAGCTCTCGGGTGCACTCGACTAATGATCTACGGTGACTTGAATCTAGTGGTGCAGCAGACAATGAAGGCCTGCGACGCCATTGCAGACAACATGATCGCCTACCGCGACCTATACAACATAATGGAGGGCAGCTTCGAAGGCTGCGAGTTGCGACACATAGGGAGAGAAAGCAACGAGGAAGCAGACATGCTAGCCAACCTAGGCTCAACCAAGGCGCAAGTTCCACCTGGTGTCTTCCTCGAGCGCATTGAGCATAGATCAATCAAGGAGAAACGGGCACCTCCTACATCGACTGCACCAGCCAAGAGCAAAACACCCAGCACAGAGGACCCGCTAGTCGAGGTACTCCTCATTGAGCCAACTTGGACTCAACCTTTCCTGACGTACATACTCCGCAACGAGCTACCTGAAGACATAACTGACTCGCGACGTGTCACTCGACGGGCTAAAGCATACACCATCATCAATGGCGAGTTGTACAAACGAAGCATATCAGGTATGTTCCAACGATGCATCGCATTCGAAGATGGCAAAGCCATCCTTCGAGATATTCATGCAGGTACCGGCGGACATCACGCCAGCAGCCGATCACTCGTAGCCAAAACCTTTCGACCAGGTTTTTACTGGCCCACAGCACTCAAGGACGCGGAGGACATAGTCAAAAGGTGCATCGGCTGTCAAAAGTTGGCCTCCAAGCCACACGCACCTGCATCAGCATTGAAGACAATACCATTGGCCTGGCCTTTCACCCAGTGGGGGCTCGATATGGTTGGGCCACTCAAAAAATCCTCGCGCGGAGGGCACACTCATCTCCTGGTGGCAGTGACAATTTCACAAAGTGGATCGAAGCAGTCCCCATCACAAATTCGACTGCTACTAGGGCAGTTAACTTCATAAAGGCCATCATCTACCGTTTCGGTGTCCCAAGCGGCATCATAACTGATAACGGCACAAACTTCACGGCTGAAGAATTTCGTTCCTTCTGCAAAGAGCAAAGCATTACGCTCAATTATGCATCCGTAGCGCACCCGCAGTCCAATGGCCAAGTCGAAAAAGTCAATGGTCTTGTGTGCAGCGGAATCAAGCAACGCCTCCTGGTGCCACTCAAAAGAGCCGCGGGTGCTTGGGTTGAAGAACTTCCGTCGGTACTGTGGAGTCTGCGTACAACTCCTAACGTCTCAACACAATTAACACCATTTTTCATGGCCTACGGCGCAGAGGTAATCCTGCCATCCGATGTAAAGTTCGATGCACCAAGGGTGGCAGCATACGACGAAGATGACGCAGAAGAAGCACTCGAAGATGCAGTCGACTTGCTCGAAGAAGCACGCAACACGGCCCTAGCTCGCACAGCTGTCTATCAGCAGGATCTCCGCAACTACCATAGCCGTCGACTGCGCACCAGGTCCTTCATGGCTGGCGACCTGGTGCTTCGGTTGAAGCAGAAGAAGGTGCACAAGCTCGCCTCCCCATGGGAGGGACCCTTCATCGTCACCGAGGTCATCGACGGTGGCGCGTACAGACTGAAGAACGCGAAGACAGGCGAACTCTCGAATAATCCTTGGAACGTTGCGCACCTGCGCCGTTTCTATGCTTAGGCTGCTCAGTCAAACAATGTAATAAGCGATATGTCGGATGGCTGCAGGTTTCAGACGCGCTCTTTTCCTTACCAGGGTACCTATGGGGACTGGAAGGTTTTTAATGAGGCGGTCTGCAGCCTAACATTCAAAAGTGGAATATAATCAATGTTCCTCCTATCTTCTTCTGTTCACATAACTCACTAACAAGCACCTTAGCCGCACCCGAACGCTCGGGGGCTGTGCTGTCAACAACATGAGCTTTCGCTCCCACAAACATACAACTTAGCCGCACTCGAACACTCGGGGGCTAAGTCTCAAATCAAAGTTGGATAAATTTCAACAAGAACGCAAACTTCACAGACGCACTCGAATACTCGGGGGCTGTGTAATCATGATTTCACACTCGAAACATTTTCATAAACCCCACTCAATAGACTCGGGGGCTGCGGAAAATGCAAAACAAACAATACATATTATATACAAGATGCAACTTTACACTCGGGGGCTGCCCCCTATACAAGTTTCTACACAAAAACCCTAATCTTCAGGCTAGCCCTTGATGGGCAAAACAGGACCAGAGAGTTGGGCATGGTTCCTCTCGACCAGTATCCTTGCAGAAAGAACGGTGCCATCAAGATCTTCCTGGGACAGAGTCGCACCAACAGCAGGTGGCGGCAGCACCAAGTTGGGACGTCGACTCCGAACATACGCCATCGCCGCGTTAGCTCCAACCACAAGCTTCTGGGTCAGCAACTCCCGGATAGGGCCTGCGTGACGGAAAAGATCGAGCAAGGCATGGATTCCTTGTGGTTGTGGTCCTGTTGGAAAAAGGGTCTGGTTGATGCGAATCAAGGCCGCCCTGCATAACTCAAGTAGCTGAGCACTTCGCCAAGGTCGATCCTTCAAAGTAGCGAGTGTACGCGCTCGAAACCTATCAAGCCAAAAGTGCTGGCGACCAGTTGTCGGGTTGTCACTAGCCATTATCCAAACGCTCCTCAACGCGAGCTTGCTCTGCTTGGAAGTCAGAGACAAAACCTGCAAAAGAACAAGTCGAGTCAAAAGCAAAAAGAGTAGCCAAACAATCCGTAATCAAAGCAGGATCGTACTCACAATCAGTTGCCTGTTTACAAGGTCCATCTCGCCAAGCACATAATCCTCTCGTTGTGTGGCCGGAGCTGGTCTCATTTGCAGCATATTCAGCTCGCGCTGGGCACTCTTTAGTTCTTGCTCCAGTCTCACGACTCGAGTTTTCATATACTCCATTAATTTGGCATCATTTGCCACCTGAGCCTGTGACCGGGTGGCAGTATGAGGAGGCGAGGAACCAACTGGTCTATCGGGTTCCTGTAGCTGTTCAAAGCACAACCATCACACAAATTTGGAGTCAGAAAGGGGAAACCCAGTGATCATTTATGCAAGCTAAGCAGCACGTAGCCTCTCAGGTAAAAACACAAAAACATTCAAGGTGACATCCATACAAGTGTAGCAAAAGCACACGCGTACTCGCGCGATTAAAGGTATCATTACAGATCATAAAAAAATAAGGTTCGGCTGTCACAAATCTATGACGTGGACTCCGACCTAGCCCTAACTCGACACAACTAGTCGACTGAAGAATCACTCGGTGGCCATCGACTTTTTGGAGGAGGCTTTCCTGGCCTGGACCTTGGCGGCCCTGTCTTCAACAGTTTTTATAAGCTATTGAGCATACTTTTTGACGGCCTCCATCCAAGTACCTAACCCGACGGTTTTGCCGCCAGGACCTCTCGGGAACTTCGTCGTCACCGTGTCAAAATCTGCATCGACTCCGTGCGCGAGCAACATGAGAAAAGTAGTCTGAGACCCACTTACCATTTGCTCGCGACTGAAATCGGCGACGGCAGTTCCTTCTGGCTTGAAAAGCTCCACCAGCTCTGCAAATGTTGATGGCAACTCGTCATCTGGAAAGAAACTGCTGTGAAGGGCGCCTAGAGCACTCGCCGCGCGTCTTCGACAGCATTTCTCCTGCTCTCCCGCTGGCGGCTTCCGTGATGGTTACGCTCTCATCAAGCGAGGCGCCCACGCTCTGCTTGCCAGGTGCGGTAGGGCCATCCATCACATCTAGGAAAACATACAATGAAAGGTTCAGCAACCTTCTATGAAAAAGTACTAACCAATGCAAAAGCAAGGCTGCGTACCAGTCAAGGCGGTGTTGCAGGCAGTGAGTCGACCAATCGCTAGGCCTTCCCTATCTTCGGCATTTTTCATCCTTTTTTCCAGATCGGCCACTCGGCGACAGGCGTTGCTCATCTTCTCCGCTGCGTCAGCTGCTGACTCTGCACGCACAAAGCAAAAACATATTCAGCAGACCGCAAAAGGATTCAACTCGACAAAGTTGTAATCCCACCAGAAGACACTCACTCTTGGCAGCTTCGAGTTGCTGCTGCAGGGTGGTGACCTCCGTCTCCATGTGAACGTACTGGGCGCCATCCTTCAGTAGCTCTTGCATAAATGGCTTCAACATAGCAGAAGCAAGTTCAGAACAAATTCATCGAGTTTATGCACAACCTTAACACCCGATGGTGGTTCAACTGCGACACAAAAGCGCAAACTTACATGATCTGCGGAGGCGGAAGTCGAAGCAGGAGCACCTGTTGCCGCCGCCTCATCTTTGTCAGCTGCAACCTCAGGCTCTGGCGGCACGGACGTGTCCGCGGCAGCCGCAGTCGCAGTGGCTGTTGGTGTTTCTGGCGGCTGGCTATGCGCCATCGACACCGCGCTTCTCTTCTCTACTGTAGGTGGTGGCGGCAGGTCTTCATCGGATGATACACTGTGTCACACATGCTAAGTATCCGGCTCGGCAAAATTCATCAGTCAAAATTGGTAGTGCACAGAAAACTTACTCTTCGGTGAGGTCGACCATCCGACCAGGTGCGAGCACGCCTACGCTCGGACGCGACCTTTTCGTCGGGCGCGGAGGAAGAGAGCGGATTGGAGGAACTTCAAGCGGGGACATGGTCGACTCCGTCGCATTCCCTTCCTTATCCTCAGAGTCCGATGTGTCCTCTTCCTCGCGTGACCACTTTTGCTGACCATCATTGGTCTGGTTCTCAGCGTCGCCTTCTTCAGCTTCTGGAGTATGGGCGGTGGCGAGTGAGGTCACCTCATCATCCGAGCCAGCCTCGAGTGGTTCATTATTCGGCACTGGGCCACTCTTTGGAAATGGAGGCATTGACTCGCACATTTTGTGTCCCTGCACATGGAAATAGCAAGAAGAAATAAACACACACATGCGTAACATAACAACTACCAAAAATGGTGGCGAGTGTTACCTCCGCTAGAGGGTTGCTGGCTTCATAAGGTGCAACTGGCGACTTCGTCTCGCACGGTTTGTCGTCAGTCAATATGGTAAGAGTCCTCACCAGCTTCTTCACCTCGCTAGCGGACAACTCCTCTGCGAGTGAGCGGGTTGGATCAGACACCCCGGTGTATGCCCACATGGCGTGCACCCGGGCTCGGAGACGTTGCACCCGCCTTTCGATAAAGGTGGCCAGCAAGTGGATGCCAGTCACCTCCTTGCCAACATTGGTCTGCAGCTTCAAAAGCTTCTCCAAAAGCATGTCCGCTTCTTCAGCTTCGGCTCCGGTGGGTGGCGCAATCCAGGACGGTCTCTTCGCCACCGTGGCGTCTGCATTAAAGGGAGGCAACCCGAACGATTGGTTACCCGTGGTCACATCCTTGATGTAGAACCACTTCTGGCGCCATCCTTGCACAGACTCAACAAACTTAATCTTGAAGTACTCGACGTCAGGTCGAGTTTGTACTCCAAAACCGCCAGGACCCTTGACGTTGTGCTGGCGCTTGACATTGAAAATGCGGCGAAACAACCCAAAGTGGGGCACAACGCCCAAGAAGCACTCGCATAGCACGAAGAAGCAAGCAATATGCAAAAGCCCATTGGGGGTGAAATCGTGCAGTTGCACCCCATAGACGTGCATCAGTGCACGAAGAAAATCATGAACAGGGAAGGAGAATCCCCTGTTCACAAAATCCACAAAACAGACCCTTTCATTGGGGCCTGGGCGTGGGATTACCTCGGTGCCGGGGATGCGGACCTGCGTCGGGTCCGCCGGGATCATCCCGTCGTTCCTCAGGCCGGTGAGCATCCGCTTGCTCACCGTGGATTTGGTCCAGGCGCCCTTCTCCCTCTTCAAACCGCTGGCGGCGGCCCCGCCAGCAGCGCTCCTACCCTTCCGAATGGCAGGCTTCGTCATCGTAGCGGTGGTTTTTTGCACAAGCTTCGATGTCAGGCTGTGGCGATGCGAGAGGAAGAAGAAGGAGAGCGGCGGAGGAAAGGGGCAAGTAAAATTTACCCAGCTCCATCCTCTGCATATTTACCATCAAAGGAGAATCAATCGCAGTCATCCATCCAAGATCGTGTGCTCCACACGGAATCCTGCCGTACACGTGGCGGGCATGGAGAGCAACCGTCAGAAGCTATTCCATCCACTACGCACGGGAATCTAGGAACCATCATCACACCCCGTGAAAATCGCGCCGGAGCGGTCAAATCCAGTCCAAACGGCACCGCCCCTCGGTCAGCACTGCATAACGGGCCCACAAGCGTGTTGTGTCCCATCAGTCATACCAAGCACGCCATCGCTTGTTAGAAAAATTGCAGTCGAGGCATGCGTCATTGCTGACGTCACTTTAGGTCTCATAACCAGATAAGATAGACGAGTCATCTAACATTTACGACAAAGGCCAGTCCTTCGACTGAGTAGCACAAGACATACAGGCAGTCGATAGTTTCTTCGACTGAAACATATTACTCCCATCGGGAGCATATCAAAAATATTCTTCGACTGACAATGTACGGGATAAACAGATTTGAGATTATCCTCCATTGCAAGCAATAAAGCACAATCTCGGGGGCTACTCCCATCGGGAGCGCTGTCGCGCACCCGATAGAATAATGACAAAGAACCAGTCGACAAAAGACTCGACTCATCAGATAAGCAAAATTTAATACAAAAGCATACTCGATAAATTCCCGAGTTGCGTCCGCCGCAAATACCTCGGATGCTGCATGCATAGTGCAAAGGTAAGACCCGCCGAACTTTCGAGCTGGGCTAAGGACCGTTCCAGCAACGTTAATCCTTAAAACTTTCCGTGTCAGCAGACATGATGAAAAATCCCGACGGACGCGTTGGGTAATCTCAAAGTTATACTGCAGAACGATTCAGTAAGACCTCCGCGGCTTGAATCAAGTCTGACCAGTCTGTTCCAGATTCGAGTCCGGAGACTCGAGTTTGATTGAAAGCTAGTAAGGTTTTGCCCGAATGTGCAGTTAACCGGTCCCGATCCGTCGAGTGTACCGGGCCTACTAAGCAATTATCCCTTGATTATCATAAGCAAAAACCGAAGTTGATGAAATACTCGACATAGCCAACATGTGCTATTCATACAAGAATTCCAAATATAAATACAAGTACAAAAGAATATGACGTGCACTAATGAATGAGTCCATGCCCGATTCTTCGAGTCAGACAAGTACTCGGGGGCTACTGACGGGGATATATCTCTCGGGTACCCTACCATGAGGGTACCTGGTGCACGTATCGACTAAGGCCCAACTATCAAGAGCCTACATGAAGCCCATAACAGAAGGCCCAAGAAGATGGAGTATCCTCCAAGATTAGGCATAGACATAGTCGGTTTAGACTTTCCTTACATGTAATCTGAGTCGGTTGAGAACTCCCGAGACCCAGCCTATTATATAAAGGTTGGGAGGGCCGCCGATCCAGGACAGACAATACTCAAACCACCAAAACCCTAGCAAGATCGACATCTCGCCGGGATTCCATTGTAGCTCGCATATACCCTCAAATCAATACCAGACAAGAAGGAAGTAGGGTGTTACTCTCCGGAGGCCTGAACCTGGGTAAATCCTTGCTTTTGCTTGTCAGCCGACGAAACTACCAGCTCTACCACGTTCTCTCCCTCGTAATCTCAACCCTAGGTCCTTAACCATGAGATTTGATGAGTTAACCCCTCGTCATTATGGCAAATGACTTGGGCTCCACGGTATTTGGTGTTCTTCCGCTGCAAGTATTTGTTGAAGATTTTAACTTCAATTCAAGTAAGTATTTTATTCGGTATTTATGAATGTTCTTTGATACCAGTTTGATTGTGCTCAGTGACACACTGATCATGGGATCGCTGCTGTTGTAGGCACAAGGGAATTTCGGACAGCTAGTGAGACCTAATTATCCGTGTCCAGATGAAGAAGTTTCCTTCACAAGATCTCAGTAAGTAACATCAAGGTGTTGGCTACGTAAAGACCAAAGAGAAGGCGCAATCTTCATATTTTGAAGTAATCTCACCAACAAGACTCGAATAAGAAGGCTCTACGATACCTTGGGGACTCCACTCAAAATTTTGGCTATGGCAAGGCCTAGTTTGTGGTCGATACCAAGGACCGGTCAATTCCAATGTTATCAACCGCGACGGAAAAGCAAGATACTTCCAAAGACCTCGCATCTGCATGATACGAGATAACAACACCTCAGCAGCTTCCCTCTCTCGACTCATCATCAACAACTCTACCATGTTTACAACTTGGGCAATCTCAAGCTTTCCCTCTGAAGCCACAGATGGTTACATGAAGACCTCAACAACCCCAACTAACCAAGAACCATAGGATGATTATAATAGGAACCTTGGTTGTACTAAAGCGACTACAACGAGTATTAGGCGTCCGTTGGTACTAAATGTACCTTGTGTGTTCTTGCTTGTGTGCCCTCTGCTTGTGTGTTGTTTTTCCTGTGTGTTTCATAAGCACGCCTTGTCGTCAAACCCCAAGTGATCACTTAGTAAGTAATAAGGTGTCCTGACCGCGGTGGTCTTGTTGCGCTTTTAAAATTATTTTGTTTAAACTACCTCTACAAATTTTGTCTAACTCGTTTTCGGCAACCATAGTTCCCCAGACGGAAATGTCACGGGAGCGCTCCATCAAACCAAGGTCACACCAGGGAACCGCTCGACACCCTTTGAAAAGGAGGAGTCCCATACGTCTAGATTTCTATCCGAGGACATTAGTGAGGACATCATCGGAGTCAGAGGACCGAACCCCAAGGCCATAGAACAACGTTGGTGTTACACTTGCAAGGAATGCGGACATATGAGCCGGAAGTGCCCCCTTAGGTACACCATAAAGAAGAGACCACCAGAAGGAAACGCTTGTAGTCAGTGCGAAAGGGGAGGTCATCAGGCCAGTCAATGCCCTGGCAGATGCCCACACTGCTTCAATGCGCACCCACCTGGCAAGTGCCCAACCAATAGCGTCACTTGCTACCTATGCGAAGGTGATGACCATGTTCCGGCTAAGTGTCATATGGAGTTCATAGTAGTTGCTGTAAAGAATGCCCAACTAAAAGATTGTTCAAGACGCCATCCATGCCCCGAGAAAGGCGTCCACTAGTGCATCTCGCCCATGTCGGAATTCGAAGCACCAGAAGGATAGAAGCCACAAGGAGCCAACACCACCCTTGGAAACATATCACAAGTTGTGCCTACGATCTGGAAGAGCCATTCTCAAGAAAAGTTCTATTAGAAGTGCCTCCCACCCAGCAGAGCCTCAGTCCAGTACCTCGGGCCATGATGACTTTTAGACGGACCCCTAGGTGAAGTATGGGTCCTCTTTATCGAGCAGTATCTGGGTACAATGTAAGGTCCTTCATTTTTAATAAAATCCTTTTTAGACTCTTAAAGAAGTGTGATGCCACTAACATGTCTAACGCGAGCCTGAAGACTCTCCCACTTTGGTTTTTGTGCGGATTTGCCACCGCTGAATAACGGTCTTTGAGAGAAGAAAGGTTCCCTGTGAAAACAACTTGCCCATTGGCATCCTAAGAAGGAACAAAGGTCGGAGGACCTGCGGTTGAGAACGCCAACCACCAAGCCAACGGAGGCGCAAATGGAAGTTTTTAGCACCCTTCGACTAATTAGAATCCGGAGAGAGTCAAGTCTACGGACCTGACACATCGTGTGAGGCTTGAAAGCAATGCGTCCCTATCTGCGACCCTCGTAAGGTGACAATAACAGGACGTGATATCTGCACCAACCCCAAGCACTGAAGAGTGACACCCAGTATGAAGATCGTCAAGCTACTCAAGAAGAACGATGCCACCAAGTCAACTCCAGCTGCAACCTTCAACATGACCATTCAAAATCCCATTTAGGGGGGAAGACATGCACTACGTATACCAGAACGTATTAATAATTAGTTCCTTGCGCCCTAGCCTTGTAGTATCTAGAAAACAACCAACCAGGACTCTCCATCAGCGTCGATCGTCAAGTCAACCCCATCATCAAGGATCTGGACTCATCACAGAAGATTATCGACAAAGAAATCCCTCGCAACATCAAGTTGTCAAGATCTCAGGAGGCCACCTCAATGGAGAAGCAACGACCTCAGGAGATAAACAAGCCTAAAACTCCTTGCCCTCGTACTCCCCTAGTACCCCACTTAGGAATCTCGGGGTCGAGATTCTTTTAAGGGGGAAGTTTGTAACACCCCAAATTTTGGAGCTAAGAAAAACCTAGTTGTAAAAAACCCAAAATTCAGAGCCAACAAAAACTTTTTGAAATGTTTCTCTAATGGTTGTGTTTTCCTTCCTATTGCTCTGTTTGACCTTGTGTGACTTGTTGTTTAAGTTGTTTGACCAATAAATATTAACCTAAGGACCCAACCAAGATAAAAATATATTTAACCTTGGTGATCATGTCATGACAAGAAAAATAATCCATATATCTTTTCCCAATCTTATTTTGACCAAATTCCATTTCAATGATGCTTTGGTTTTAGCAACAACCAAAAATACCTATTATTGGGAAAGTAAAAGTATTTCCAAATGTAAGTCTTTCTAAATTAGGGAGATCTATATACTATCTCCAACCTTGATATTTCCCTTATATTTGTAGCTCTTATTTTAAACTCATATTTTTCACTCTTTTTGGAAATAACAAAAGTGGGAAAAATACTACCCCATATATTTTCTCTTTATCAAACCTTTTGAAAAACTATCAGGTTATGAGTTGAGATACTTTTGAACATCATCTTGTCATGATTAAGTGTGATCACTCTATCTCATAAATACATTGAAGGTTTTGAAATTGGTTGCTTACCCTATGTTTGTGGTTTGACTTGTGTTGACTTGTATGTGTGGTTGCTCCTTTTTGTGTATGTGACTTGCTTGTCTTGAATTCATCATCCTTGTGATTGTTGTGTTTTTGTGTGTAACAAAACAAGAAACTAGCTTGTATCAAGTTTTTATTCTTCCAATTATCTCAAATTCCAATTCTGTCCTATCTTCTTCACTGTTAATAGATACCATTTCTAGAGCCTCACAAAAATCACAAATCTTGTTAATTACTACAATGCACCATCTTAGATCCCTTCTACTCCATCTTATCTTGCTATCCAAGCTGGATTTTGAATCTTTTGAACTCATTTGCTTATCATTCCATGATCACTTTGTGGCCTAATCAAAACAGTGACCAATTTCTCAAGTATTTTATACCATTTTGGCACCTCTGTTTTAATCCGAAATCTTGACCCTTGGGCCAATGCACCACCTGGTGATCTATCATTGGCACCACATCTTCACACCCCAGCTGATGGTTGGGTTTTATGAGATCATTTGGCACTTGATCTCTTGAACTCCACATGCCTTGTCAGTGTTGTTAATTCTGAAAATTTGTTTCCTTCCTACCTATTTTTTTTAACTTTCATCAATCCAATAAATTCTTTTAAGAAATTCCAGGAAGAAGGTGAGATGAACTCTCATCTCATATTCTTGTCACCAGCTCTCTCAAGAAAATATTTTTCCAACTACACCCATTTTGAAAATATTAAATCTTATTCTTCTCTTTAACTCTTGAAAATGAAGGAAACCCTATTTTTCGCCTACACCAAAAATCCAGGAAAAATCCACAAAACCCCATCTATCTTCCTAATGCCAAATATGAACTCAAATCACCCAAATTAAAATTAGAATTTCGGCCAGGCATTCTGTCGAACACCTGGTGGGCAGAAACTCTAATTTTCTAAAATCAATTCATCAACTGTGGTAAAACAGTAGAAACTTGACCTCTCTCTCTCTCACCAGGCCTAGCTGAACCCCCACTCGAGTGCTTGCCAATTTGGTCGTTTCCCGATGGATTCTTCTCTCTCTCCCCTCTTCGGTCACTTCACTCGGGCAGGAAGAAAACGGGCGTGGGGTTGCCCGAGGCTGCGCCACCCCACTGCCCTGTCCCTCCTCTCGCCATTGGACAACGGCCGCGCAGGCAGGATCCCTTCTGCCGCTCCAAATCTTGCTCGCCCAACCCCTGGTCGACGTGCACATGAGCGCCGAAGATGCTCTTCGTCGTCTCTGCACTCGAGCGCTCGCCGCCCGGCACAGCCAGTCGCCATCCTCGCCTCGGCCCCGCAGACACCCCTACGTCACTCCCCCTGGCCCACGATGCCGTCAGGAAAACATCGAGCACCTTTTGTGCACACCGTAAACAACCACCCCGAGCTTGCACACCGTAAAACCTCGAGCGCTCGTGAGGCGAAGCAGCACCGCTCCACCCGCCAATGGCGTGTTTTCCCTCTCTCTCTCGCATCGCTGCACCGAGACCACCGTGCAGCCGCCTCCGGCTATAAAGAGCCACCACGAGCCACTCCCTCACTGCACACACTCTCCCTCTGCCTCTCCCTTGCTCTCCACCATCCTTCTGCACCCGCCAGGAGGGCGGGATTGCTGCCGCCGCGACCGTGCCATGGTGCCGAGCACGCCCACACTCGGCCACTCCTGAGGTTGGAGACGGCCATGGCCACGCTGCCTCTCTCTCTTTTCTTCCCTCTCTCTGCTCTGCTCGGTCGCTGTCATCGCAGCACACTCACATGCCTCTCCCTCTCTCTTTTCGTGCACAGGAACTCCTCCAGGAGATCGCCGTTGAGGTGCCGTGCCCGTGACCGCCGAGCAGCTCGCCGCCGACGTTCTAGACATCCCCGACACGCACAACCCCACCATCCCGCTTCCCAGGGCCTCCGCACACGTCTCCGACGTCTCTGCCATCGCCAGGAACCCCTAGGTGGGCACCGTGATGTCACCGCCGTCTCGGCCACGGCGGCGCCGCCCGTTTTTGGTCGCCGCCGGCGCGCCTGTCATAGGCCGTTGGATGTAGATCCAACGGCGGCGTACCGCTTTGTTTTAAATAAGTCGCCGATAGGCAGGCCCCACCCGTCAGGGTTTTGAACTTTTCCGGCGCGGGGAAAATCCCTTGGGCCGGCCCATTTAGCCAAATTCACCCAGGAACTTTTCCAGTTTCTTTAATTTCTGAAAATATTCAAATCTGGACTCCTGCAAGAAATTAAATAACTTGAGTTCTGTAAGTCCAAAAATTATGAACCAAAATTCTCTGGAAAGCTTATGAAACTGCCTAACCAACAGTACTGGCCCCATATCATTTAGATTAATAACAAATGATTGATAAATTAATTAGTACAGAAGGTTTATTTCATAAACTTTTTTGTTTCTGATACTCTAGAAATCCAATTGATATGAGGTCAATTTTGTTAGCTTTTTATTGTGCAACCCTAGCTTCCATTAAATTGGTAGAATTTTTGGAGCAACAGAAGTTCAGTGGAAAATAAATTAGTGTTGTACACCTTTTCTGTAGTATAAAACTTATAGTGGGTTAATTCTGTAACCAAATGGCCTAGGGTCAATTTTGTTAGACTCAAATTAACCAGTGCTAGTTACCCCTAAAAGGACACATTTTTTTGAAAAACAAAAAGTGATTTGTGAATTAATTCTTGAATAGCTAATTTCTGCACTAATAAAATCTTATATGAATATTGGTAACTCAAAATGAACCAAATCCAATTGTCTTGCCTTCTGTATGACAGTAGCTATCTGTAGAATTTTAGTTTGTATTTTTGTGATGTTTTGTCGAATGGTGGTGTGATTGTGTGTTTTTGTTTGTTAACGACGATTAGACGAGAACGTTGCCGGAGTTTGCGAGGAAGGGGGATTTGTTGAACAAGAAGAACAAGACCGAGGACACTTTGCTGAGCAGGGTAAGCCACCTCTTCGATCATGCATTTATACCCTGCTATTTTGGTTTACATGTTTTACTTATGAAAAATGCTTAAGTGGTTTAAGTGGTGCGTGCCACTAAAACCCTATTATTAAAGACATTTTACAAAATATAAGTATATTTATTTTGACACCCTATATAGAGGTGTTAGTAGTATCTATCAAACACTAGGTGGGAACATACTTGTTTTACTTAAACTCGTCTATAAAAACCCTTGGGTGAAATTATGTTTTACCCGAGTTATGGTTGAAAGTATTTTGTTATGAAAATTGGAGTTGAAGATGGGGGATGGAGGTTTTATGAAAAAGCACATTGTGTCTTAGTACTCATGACGACCAACCATACCCTGTGCGACCACATTACCCCCATATGGGACGGGGCTTAGTCATGCAGTTTGCTCGTCTTAGTATGGGATAACTCAACAGCGGAGATGCACCGTTTCATGAGGGGCTGGTTTGGTGACCCCCCCCCCCCCCCCTGACCTGGGTCCTCCCACATGGTGGAGAATAGAATGATTTCCATATGCACCGCCGGGGAAAACTGTGAGTCCTCACATCCAGGGCTTCGACGGAAGACCGCACTGGGTGTCGACGGAATGTTCATAAGGGCAGGGTCCTATACTAGGATGAGCAAATGAGAGGATATGGCCGGTTACTCAACTACGCATACACCTTGTATGGCGGGACGTGGCAGACACGATGAGTTTACCGGATTGTGTGGGGAAAGCGTGCAACCTCTGCAGAGTGTAAAACTATTCGAATAGCCGAGTCCTCGGTTATGGACAGTTGGAAGGCTGCCTATGACCTATGTGCAAAGTTTTGAGATTTGAAAAGAAAATGGAGATGTTTTATGCAACCATGCCAAAGGGTCGGCATGAGGTTGCTGGAAAAAGAGGAAGATCATGAAGGGCTATGGTCGAGAAGGCGGAGTTTTGAGGAAGAACATGTTTGACATTTTTTAGGAAAACTTAAAAGTCTATCCTTTTCCTTTTTCAACAAAGATATAGAGATGTTATATCTACAAGAAAATGAGGATGCTATTTCTACCAGAGAAAAACTACTTTCCAAAATGTCTTGTTTTCAACAAAGATATAGATATGTTATTTTCAAAATAAAGTTTATCAAACAAACTAAACCTAGGGCTTTATACTAAATAAGTTATGCATGGGGTGGTTTGCGAGTACAATCAAATGTACTCATATTGGTTTTGTCCCTGGCTGTTGTCTTAGCCAGATCTCGAGGAGCAATATGAAGAGGAGGTTCTTGAAGATGAGAAGTTCGACGACGCCTTTGCGAGCTAGGTCGTCTCCCAGTCAGCTGCCTGTAGGGTTATGGCCGAACTAGGAGGTTTTTCCACTGCAAGTATTTGTTGAAGATTTTAACTTCAATTCAAGTAAGTATTTTTATTCGGTATTTATGGATGTTCTTTGATACCAGTTTGATTGTGCTCAGCGACACACTGATCATGGGATCACTGCTGTTGTAGGCACAAGGGAATTTCGGACAGCTAGTCCGGGGTCCCCACAACCAGTCCGGGCAGCAGCGTCGTCGTCGTCGCTTTCCTTCTTGGAGGTGTTGTTTGGTACGCGGTGATTCAGAGCGCTAGGATCGTGGTGGGAATACGCTGGAGAGGAGGCAGCGGTTGCGAGTCACTTTCGTTTTCGTTGATCCTCCGTTGTTGGCGTTGTTTTCTCTTCTTTTTTCTCTTTCTTTCCTTTTGGGTTTGATTGTGCTGTTTGCCCCGGCAGTTGTCTCAAAATTGTATCGGGTGGTTGCTATATTAATATAGCGGGGCGAAAGCCTATTTCTTCTTCTTGTGTGACTGCCACTGTTTCAGGACGAACTGGATAGCCTCCTCCAGTTCCATAGCTCCGGCACGATGTAGTGTCCGCTGGGGCCGTACTCGTTGATCTCAACCAGCGCATTGGTTACCAAAGCATAGATTTCTTGCCCGTTCTCTTCTTTTAACTTGTGGAGCTTCTCATCATTTTCCAAGTGATTATAGAAGCACTTCATCACAGAGAATATTTGTCATGTATAAAATTTTAAACTTTGAGTTCATGTGAAGGGAATCAATGTCAATTATGATTTCTGAAGAAGGCATAAATTCACTTTGGCTCCCGGGTGAATTTGCTCAGGTTATTTTTTCCAAAATTAAACAAATGCAACAACACTTCGAAAAAATCTGAAAAAAAAAAACTGGACACAAACATATACAAGTTTTAAACATTCTTGCAAAATTTCAGAACGAAGTAACAGTTTCTGTGGTATGTGAAGAAAAGACAAAATCTATGGCCGAAATGAGATTTAAAATACATTTTTCAAATCCTGGATTTATCATTTTTGCACAGACCGTGGAAAGTGTTATTTCCTTCCGGAATTTTGCCCGAGTGTTGAAAACTTGTATAAGTTTTTTTCCAAATTTGTTCAGAGTTTTTAGATGTGTTTTCATATTTTTTTTAATTTTGAAAAACATAACATGAGCATATGCACGGGTGACAAAATGCCTTGCCCAAATCACTGTCTATTATTCTATTTTCTTATTCTAGATAGCTTAGGTATAGTAATATAGCTATTTAATATTATTAACTGGAAAAGAGAAATATTGAGTTAAGTTTGTGTGAGATAAATAAATATCATGATGCCCATTTCGCAGGCTGACTAAGTTAATAATTTCAAGTTTTGTGTTTAGGAAAGAACATAACATGTTTGCTGACTGCAAACTCAGGGGAACAAAAAACAATAGATAATCTTAGCGTCACGCCTTTGTATTTGCTAAATTATATGTTTCGTCATTTTGAATCCCAGCTGAGGCTATCTATCTCACTAAGTTTGTTTACTGAGACAAATAACAGGAGGTTTTTGAGCAAGATCCCGATGTCAACATCCAAGTGGTGAGCAGGGTTAAAGGGGGAAATGGAATAGAGTAGTTTCAGGATTCATTTCTTCGACGTCTAGCCAACGCGCGCTCCTTCGCTTAGCTGGCTGGCCTCCTGCCCATTCGGTCCAATCTTCAAGAGTAGTGCGAAGTGGGCTTGAGAAGCTGCGTCGGTCCATGTGACACTGGGCACATGACACCGTGGCGGGAGTGATCAGCACGCAGCACGGCAATTTCGTCGATGCTTCCTTTACGACTTACGGAGTTGGGTAGCAGACCTATCCACCGCACACCACGTCCCCACTAGACTCATGGCTTGGGATATACTGATAGCCAAGCAAAACAATACATCATGCTCATAGGTTTAGGTGACC
Organism: Poa pratensis; assembly: GCA_947311845.1. Classification (NCBI taxonomy): domain Eukaryota; kingdom Viridiplantae; phylum Streptophyta; class Magnoliopsida; order Poales; family Poaceae; genus Poa; species Poa pratensis. The sequence continues at coordinate 75,652,972 of CAMZMU010000037.1, read as the reverse complement.
GCAGGCCTACATCGTCTCAGAGGCAGGCGCATCCACACTTCGTGCTGATTGCGCTCAATCTGGAGTACTTCGCTTGCTTGCGTGTTGGTATCCTCCCATATCTCACATAACTGAACGTTGCAACTATACAAGTTACTAATGAGTAGTAACATGATAGAGTATAACTAAGCACAAAGATTGACGCAAGATGGCTAACTAGCTTTTTTTTTTTTTTTGACGAAGGATCCAATACATATAAAAGGATGCACAGCACTTTACAAGCAGGTCCCCAACGAAACAGAAAATAACAAAGAGACCCGGGAAAGTGCAAGCAGCACCCCGAAGCACCGAAGAAAAGCTCGAAAGGATCCTCAACCGCACCCCAACTCTCCTAGTCGCCGTCGTCGACGCCGAACCACCGCCCGCGAGGAAGAAGACGCTCCAACACGCTGAAGAAGGCCGCAAGAACCATCCGCTGCACAGCACCGGAATCTGAAGTCGCTGAACGAACACGGCCGCGACGCCAACTCCCCGCTTCCACCCTTCTTCCAGCCGTCACGGCGGCGCCCAGGACCACCACCACCACCCTCACCGCACCACCTCCAGAGGCCGCCCCCCTCGCCACCACGGCCGGCCGGAGCAGAGCCACCAGAGGGAACCATCCACAGCACCTGCAACAAAACGGAATCACCCTCCAGCACCACCACCTCCCCTTGCCACCGCGGCCGGCCGGAGGAGGGATGAAGGAGAGGATCCGAGCACCAGTCCACACCACCCAAACTGGATGGCAGGAACCAACATCACCTGCAACAAAACGGAATCACCCTCCAGCACCACCACCTCCCCTTGCCACCGCGGCCGGCCGGAGGAGGGATGAAGGAGAGGATCCGAGCACCAGTCCACACCACCCAAACTGGATGGCAGGAACCAACATCCACGAGCTCTACGGCGCCGCCAAGAGGGCCAACACCGGGAGGAGGCAAGAGCTCGGGAAGACACAGCACCGCCGCCAGCACCACCTCCACCAAAGCACCAGCGACACGCACACCTAATCCACACCTATACACGCCAGAAACGAAGAACCGGGGTTCCCCCACCGTCCCGCCGCCGAGGCGGCCGGCGGAGGGGAGAGGAACCCGCGGCTTCGCCGGCGAGATCAAGGGGGAATGAGTCGCCGCCGGGTCGCCTCTCTCTACTGTGGAAAGAGGAGAGGGGAAAGGATAAGGCTGCTATCACACGGCTAGCTAGCTTACTGACATGCACTCAGCTTAATTGCAAATGAAATCAGTCGAACATATATAGAGAAGATTGAGCACTAGTCACTCAAGAGGCCTATTAGCATGATCAAGTCTAAACCGCGTGAGTATATCACACGTTTTGTTCACAAAAACCAGCATGGGTTATTTTATGAATAACTGAATCAGAATTTTGTCTAGGTATAGAAAAATATCATGTTTAAAGACATGATATTATAGGTACCCATGAGTATTGCAGGAGTAGGCTGGTTGCTGAGTTGTTACATGAGAGTAACTTCATTTCAAGACGAATCTAATAATACCGAGTGTCATAAATGTTGGCACTTCTCCCTATAATGCTATTAAAGTTTGACTTACCACAAATGGTACAACTACACTTACTCGTGAACGAAGGGGAGTACATCTTTGATTTGACTAATCAAATACGATAATAAAAAAATTAAATTCGCATATTATTCCACAGGGTTACAACATATCTGAAGCCCACCCCGTAAGTCGCATCTCCTTGGCGACTCGAGGTGCACCCAGTGTGGATGGTTTCTGGCCATTGGTGGGTGGATGACCTCGTCGGCAGGGTGTCAGTCGCTGAAGAGCGATGAAAACGACACTGGTGGGCAAGCTAACGGCGACCCTTATTTTCAGCAGTGTGTGCAGCTTGTATTTTTATCCATGTGGTTGTTTGTGTCCTCGTGGCGGTCGTGATCCTTAACAGTCAGCGAGTGTGTTATTTCGGTTTTTGGCCGGCTTGCCGTTAATTAACTGGCCAACTCTCTCCTTCTTGATTAGTGAAAATGACAACTCTTTTGGCTCTTTTATAAAAAATGTTTTTCAACACTTGGACAAAGACATGGTTTAACCAACTTAAATTGGGCACATGCAGTATATTAACTGGTAAAAGTTGACACAGGTCTAGAAAAAAAAAAGCAAAACTAAACAAGGTGACGAACAAAGTATCACACAGTATACAAGGTCATGCTCATCGGTTGCATTACCAGGTTATAAAACAAATTATCAAGAACTCAGTTCCAGATGAGAGCAAGGCATGAAGCAAGTACAGACAATGGGGTACTGGTTGATGCCTTCGATCGCTTTTTTTCCTGGTCAATTCTCTGTCTCAGTTGAATTACAACGTCCCCAATGGAATAGAGAGAGTTGGCCTCCGTAACTCTATGAGGGACTTTTAGTCTTGTACCCCCTTAATTTACATTCCCTAGTTAAAACTACCCCCAACCAAACACAGCTCCAACGCGAAGTGGGGCTTGAGAAGCTGCATCGGCCGGTATCTCCTGCCTTGACGCCCATAGGACGGCCCATGTGACGGTGGGCACATGACCATGACTTGGGATATACTGATCGCCAAGCAGAACAATACATCGTGCTCATAGGTTTAGGTGACCGCATGCCTACGGGCCCTTTTGTTTGGGCTGGCTGTGCCTGGCTGTAGCTGTTGTGCAGAAAAGCTGTTGTCCAGGGAAAGCTGTTTTTTTGAGCGGAAGTCTTTGGCAAACTAGCTGGCTGTCTGACCATAGATTGTGAAATTGTCTGAAACGCCCTCACGGCATGAAAACGAGTATTATTGTTGATTTACGTGTAATAAATAACGCATACGTCACTAAAATACACAAAGTTATATCATGTTTGGCGCACATATACGCATATTCGGCAAATAAGCATATGGAACTGTAGATTTTAGCTAAGCAGGCAGCTACACAGCTCAATGCCATCTATTATATAATTAAAACACAAGACAATAAACGGTGGAGATTTAGCAAATCAAAGTGAACGGCTAAGATGATTAGATCGATAGACCAATCAGTACCGATGGGTGCCCGCAGCCAAATCTATACGTATTGTTCATGGACTCTCTCATGGACTCTCTCTGTGTCTCCTATTTCAACCACGAAAATTGCTGCCCTCAAAAAAGAAAGAAAACTAGGGCTTTTTGCGATCAATCTATTATATAATTAAAACACAAGACAATAAACGGTGGAGATTTAGCAAATCAAAGTGAACGGCCACGGCGAGAGGACGCCGGCGACTGCACTGGCGCACCGTGTTCATGACTGTCCTCGCGCTTTTGTGTGGCAGTTCAAAGGTCATGTCCATCAACATCTGCCCCTATGGATATGTGCCATTGCTCCAGATCTGTTCATGGCTAATGCAGCGAGGACACCTACGTGGAAATCGACCCGATTGAAAGATCAGCTTCGGGCCGACGCCAGCCGACGGCCACGACGCCCGCAGGTACTAACGTAAGCAAGCAGACAGCCATCTCAATGGATCGATCTGCCTTTTAGCTAGCCGCTCGTACTAAACTAACCAAGCAGGCATGCACCTCTATTGATCGATCTGCCGTTTACCTAGCGGATGCAGTCGCAGGCCACGATTGAAAGCGTGGTGAGCGGCACCATGGCCTGCCCGGGCGGATGCAGATCACAGACGTGAGGAGCTGCCGCGCAACAGGATTAATCAACGGAGTATATGTTATATGGTACTGGGAAGATTTTATTCTGTGATTGATCATACGCGGCGGTGAGCGGCAGCTTATTTAGTAACCGCAGATCTGTGCATGGATGCAAGATAACAGATGTATCAATGGAAGTGGAGAAAGAAGACGTACCAGCCTTTGTAGGTAAATCAGATTACCACTCCCAGGCCCAGCCGTCACCCATGTCAGACCGGCGCTAGGTATTACAGCATGGAGGATACGATTGATGTCCAGCGGCCGCCGACACATCGAAAGGCCGATGGAACGTTCTCTATCACTGCGTAATCTTGCCAGAAGCATAATCGGGTCATCAGTCAGCTTCCAGGGAGCAGCCCATCCATCCAGACTTTGTGCAATCGGAAGAAATAGTACGTGAGCTTTTGAGATAAATCCTACAGGTATGTGGTCCTCAATCCGTTCTACAAAAGTATTTTTTAGAATTCATCGATAGTGTAACTATGCAGCTTTTTTTGTTGCATTAGTGGCACTTAAGTTCACTTTGCAGCATGATATTTACATGTTAGTAATTACCGAAGAAAAGACATGATTTTGCTGTATATTATTCGTTTTGATGTCCCAATGATATTAATATGTGAAATTGTGGAATTATAAGATGTTCCAGTTTTTGAGTGCTCCGGATAAAGTTGGTTATATTTATCGGGATGCAGGAGAGATCAACCAACTCTTTGAGAAGAAGCTGTTGGGATGTAGGTCAAAATTCATGAATGTTGGGATAGTTCTTGCAACACATAGATCTGTGCATGGATGCAAGATAACAGATGTATCAATGGAAGTGGAGAAAGAAGACGTACCAGCCTTTGTAGGTAAATCAGATTACCACTCCCAGGCCCAGCCGTCACCCATGTCAGACCGGCGCTAGGTATTACAGCATGGAGGATACGATTGATGTCCAGCGGCCGCCGACACATCGAAAGGCCGATGGAACGTTCTCTATCACTGCGTAATCTTGCCAGAAGCATAATCGGGTCATCAGTCAGCTTCCAGGGAGCAGCCCATCCATCCAGACTTTGTGCAATCGGAAGAAATAGTACGTGAGCTTTTGAGATAAATCCTACAGGTATGTGGTCCTCAATCCGTTCTACAAAAGTATTTTTTAGAATTCATCGATAGTGTAACTATGCAGCTTTTTTTGTTGCATTAGTGGCACTTAAGTTCACTTTGCAGCATGATATTTACATGTTAGTAATTACCGAAGAAAAGACATGATTTTGCTGTATATTATTCGTTTTGATGTCCCAATGATATTAATATGTGAAATTGTGGAATTATAAGATGTTCCAGTTTTTGAGTGCTCCGGATAAAGTTGGTTATATTTATCGGGATGCAGGAGAGATCAACCAACTCTTTGAGAAGAAGCTGTTGGGATGTAGGTCAAAATTCATGAATGTTGGGATAGTTCTTGCAACACATATACATGGATCAAATCTACTGTTCATTGCTCTTAGGATGCAAGTCCCTGTCGCTTTGAAGAGAACAATGAGCAAAAAGAAAAGTCAACAGACTGATCAAATCGGTATGTGCTCAAAATGTACTTCCATATTTCTAAATACAGTACCATTGGTGATATGATGGTGAATTAAATCGCGTAATAGCCGAGAGGAGAACATCCAAGCAACATTAGATAAGTTTTCACCACTAAGTCTCACCTCATGCATACAAGTCTGCAACTTTTACTGTCAATTTGATGGGTCAGTTTTTAGTTTAATAAAATACACCACTGTTTCAAAATTTGGCTGAGGAGGATCAGCCCGCACATATTTGCAGATTTATTTTTGCATGTCGGGTGAAAAGTATAATTGACTATGAGAAACAATCAAGCTATCGATTAAATAGCGATGCATATTAACAAAATTGAATAACAATTGAATATTATCTTTGTGACCATACAGAAAAAAAGAATATCAGTTGTGATGGTATGTACTAGCCATGCAAATGCGCAGGTCCAGTTTTAATCCGCTTTAGAAAATAATTTACTGAGGATGTGCAACCTGGAGGTTTATAAACAAATAATACTCCAGTTTTTTCCTGACTTTCCGGTTCTATATGAATATTTGGTACGATAAATAATGCATTAGTCCAATTTGAAATTTTCATTGTCTATAAAAACAGGTAACGAACGTTTCTACACTTTTGTATTTTGGCAGTTTTGGGAACTGATGAAGTCTGTTGCTCGAAAAGAAATAGTATGAAGCATTGTTATAATCTTCAAGTAACCTGGAGGTGTACAACGACGCTTCTTTGCAGTGTGCTAACGTATGCTTAATCTTTCAGCTTTCTGTACTCTAAGTGAATAGGATTCTTAGGATACATCTCGATTGATTTTTTTACTCCAACTCACCTGGAGGTGTACAACGACGCTTCTTTGCGGTATGCTAAGGTATGCTTAATCTTTCAGCTTTCTGTACTCTAAGTGAATAGGATTCCTAGGACATATCTCGATTGATTTTTTTACTCTATGCATTTTGGTATGAGGAAGTTGTTATATCATTAAATTAAGTGATTTTCCTTTGACTATATGTTTAATTTTGGAATATCATCTTAGTAGCACAAATTGGTATTTAGATGTTACAGTGTGGATTCCCTGCCATGCATATAGTTTTTTTTCCTAAATTGTGCATTTGTTGCCTTTTCATTGTCCTAATTTGTTAATACACTTTATCCCTATACTAATGAAATCTAGGAGATCCATTATCAACTTGCATGAAATCAGTTGAGGTAGGATTGATTAAATGAATTACAACGTATCAGAAAAGATGATCTGGCCCATCTAATTTGTGGATGCACTCCAGCCAAATGGTGTTGAAAATAGGCGCTAGAGACAATCATGTTATAATGATGAGTATATTCATAAGCTATAATATTATCTTTAAACAACATCAATAATATGTATCGTCGAAAACGAGATTCAGAGACGAAAGACACATGAAAAAAGGTCGGGCGTGCCAATTAAGGCTTCTAATAAATGATAGTCATATCCATAGTTTTTTTAGAATATATATGAATGTTATGCGCATATTAAAATAAAACTCTGGTACTTCTTTATATTTTTTTCTAAAGTTTTGTTTCTATTGTAGTAACAAAATGTGGTGCTGATAGGCTGCCACACGGCCACACCAGCATCGACAGTCTCAATAATGAAATCGGCCAGAAAAGATATCTGATACCCTGCTATACATCTGATCATAGTGGTGAGATGCACGAGCGGAGCATGGGGGCTATATATACATCCCTAGAGGCCTTTTCTAGGTAGGTAGAGTTGTTTGATTAGTACACATATAAGAGCTACTAGGATACAACTGTCGCGCGGAACCTCAATAGGGTCACAAAAACTCAAGGAGTATGTGATGCTGCCAATGCCGTGATAGGAAGATTACAGAGGCGAATGCAGTAGGTGGAGCTTGCATAGAGTGTTCAAAGTTTATTCCCAGAGAAAATTTCTCAAAAATATTGTATATTGGTGTAAGGATGGACACGTGGCAAGGATTAGGTTAAAAAAGTGTTCAAATGGTGCGTTCAAAATAACGATGACCACAGAACCACATGTATTAATATTTTTACGGAGATCAAGTTACATATACCCAATCGAAATTTAATGCTTTCACTGGCAAGAATAAGTAATATAGTTCGAGCATAAGACGTAATATTAGCAGAAATTTTCAAAATATTTAGTATAACAAGTGCACTACAGTAAATCTAGCCGCGCAATTGCGCGGGCCACTCAGCTAGTTGCGTATGAATGCATAAGCTAGCAAACAAGAGATGGCCACGTGACAACGTGTGAGTGGTGGAGATAGGTGCGGTGCATCTGGTTGGTGAGGTGGCATTGGGCAGCTGCCGCTGCATGCCTGCATGTGCCGTGCGACCCAACGAACATGGGAACGAGGGTGGCAGTTTCCTGTAATTACGATCAACGTGATGGGCAATGCTACATACCGGTTCGATCTTTAAGTGGGAAAGCTCGGGAAGCCGCTCGAAGCACGTCGGGACGTGCTTTTTTCGGTATGAAGCAATTGGACCTGCTTCGGCAAAAGCCTACCGCCACCGCGATGCCTTTGGCTGGTTCGCTCTGTTTTTTTTCGTGGGAAGCCAAAAAAAGCCCAAACAAAAGGGCCCTACATCCTCTCAGAGGGAGGCGCAGCGACACTTCGTGCTGATTGCCCTCAACATGGAGGAGTTTGCTTGCTAGCATGTTGGTATCCTCCCAGATCTCACATAACTAAACGTTGCAACTATACTAGTTACTTATGAGTATTAACATGGTGGAGAATAACTAACTAAGCATAGAACAATGAAATCAGTCGAACATATATAGAGAAGCTTTTCTTCCTGCAACAATGAATGGTACGCGTATAAGCATGAGTACTAGGAACTCAAGAGGCCTATAAGCATGATGAAGTCTAAACCACGTGAGTACACCACGCACTTTGTTCACAATTCACAAAAACCAGCATGGGTTATTTTGTGAATAACTGAATCAGAATTTTGTGCAGGTATAGAAAAATATCATGTTTACTGAATGCTTAATCTAGGTAACCCATGACCATGGTATTGTAGGAGAAAATTGTTAGTGAGTGGTTACATGATGAGCCATTGAGCGTTCCTAACATAGTTTGGGCCCAAGAAACTTGAAATGGGATGAACACAGTCAAGGATTAGACCACACTGCATCGTGTCTACGGCTCGTATTATATTGTATGATTACACATCATGCTGACTAAAAGAAAGTTTTCTTGAAAGGGAGAGAGAACAGCCAAACTGAAGTAGCAAAGCCGTACAGAAATTCTCTGGTGTCACTGTCACTAAGTCAAACACTAGAAGATCATAGCAACCATAAGGATATGTCATGCGTGGATAAAATGAACAGTGATAACAAAAGGCAAACCTGGATTCTCACCAGGAGACCTACTGATGGCATGTTCAAAGATCCCTGCTCTAGGCCACATAGCCATGGAGATAGCCGATCCAACAATTTGGCTACGCGAAGAAGCAGAAGAGAGGAATATTTGGTTTCAGTGAATGCGCTTGGTGCCTCCTGCTCAGAGAAAAGAATCCCTTGAGAATGAACGCTGATGAGAAATTATGCTGCAGAAATGCATGTTATCAGAGATGCATACCTCTGGGTTTCAAGTTCTCTAGTTCGGAATCAGACCAGTTTTTTATCTCGATGTGTTCCTCTGTGGACAATTGGACACTGCACCTGATGGCCTCAGTGAAGCCCCATGATGTTGGCAGGACTAGTTTTGTGCGACTATTGGAAGACGGCTGTGCATTACAGCTATAGAGCAGGGCCAGGGCATTGGTTGCATAGCACTAAATCTTTTAGTTACTCGTTCTTAACGGAGGTGATCCATCAATAACGAGAACTCCTGCCTCTGAATGTTCAAAACTGCTTACTGTTTTCGTCATACAATATCAGTATACATGTATGAAAGGAAGTATCTGAAGCTCAGAAGGATACATATTCAATGTTGGGCTTGTTTGAACTTCACGTAGTTATTTGCATGTTTTTATGCTGAAGTAGCGATATCTTGTGTGTTGTTACCAATACATGCATATATGTAAAATATTAAGAAATATTGTCTTCATACCTTAATGCAGAGTTAGAAATATATTCAGGTTTCACATGGCAAAATATTACCAACTGAAGTGATGATACTAGTGGATATATCGTTGACCCTGTGGAAATATATTGCCTGTTTTTAACATTTATCTATCTATTGAAAGTTAATTATGATGTGCATATTTCCTGTTGGATTTGCAGATCAGTCAAGGAGTGGCTACACATTGTACGACCTCATCATGTCTTGCTCAGAATCGGAGTGGTGGCTGTCCACTTGCACACTGCTAATGCTCAGGTATGCCTGAAGCTGACACTTAACTGCTCACCTCTGCTTTTCTGTGTTCCTGCTTAGTCTTACTGATGGGGGTTGAGTCCCGATCTTCACGGATTGAGGACGGATGTGATGAACACGAAGAACACGAAGGGGATCGAGGGGAAAACACGAGGGGACGGGGTAAAACGCAAAGGGGTAACTAACAACACCTACAAGAGAAGATCAATCGATAACCGGCCCCAAGGGTAGCCCTCGATTCTCACAACCCAAGTCAATATTGCTTTTAATTGGAACCTTTTCTCTTCACCGGTAGGTCCACCGGTCCAATAGAATCCACAAAGGTGGGAGATTGGTGAGTAGCAACTACAAAGAAGAGGCCTTGTACAACCCGGAATTCGAATCCTCTGAGAGGTCTTGGTTTCCACAAGGGAAAAGATGGAACATAGCTCAACATGTCAAATCATATCATAGTCTAACCCTAACCCTAGGAAGGGGAGGTCCTATTTATAGCCTAGTGGGCGAAGGGGTAGGTGGGAGGAGGTTACATGGGCCTTCAGCCCGTATTCCTGAAGTGCGCAGCGGTAGTACCGCTGGGGGTAGCGGTAGTACCGCTCCTGGTACAGGGGCGATAGTACCGCTGACTCCGGCGGTAGTACCGGTGGTGCTTCATGGTACATTGTATTTATTTATGGCGGTAGTACGATGTTGCTACCGGCCGGGTACCGACGGGAGTACAGAGGCTCTTTTGGAGTTGGCGGTAGCTCGGGCGGTAGTACCGGCTCCTGGAGGTGGCGGTAGTACCGCTGGCCCGGCGGTAGTACCGGCTCCTGGAGGTGGCGGTAGTACCGCTGGCCCGGCGGTAGTACCGCTGCCTGGAGCTTCTTCTGCTTCAGCGTGATCATCAGGTGGGCGGCGGTAGTACCGCTCAGTGTCGGCGGTAGTACCGCTGCCTGGGACTTCATGTCCATCAGCTTGTACATCTTCCTCTTCTCCTTGGCTCATCTCTTATCCATCTTCTACACTTCCTTGGAGATCTTCATGAAGGTGCTTCCTGAGTATGCACAAGGTTTCCGAATGAAGTAGCAACCCATTCAAAGGGGTGTCTAAATGACACGTAGATAGGAGTGAGTTCACCTTATTATGGAGAGTTTTGACTCTTGATCTTGTCATGGGGCCAATTGATGGTCTTGGTGTGGTGTGCCTAGGTTGCACTACATCATCTCCCCCCCCCCCCCCCCCCCCCCTTGGGAAAGAGTCGTCCTCGACTCTTCGCTTTCATCATCGCTTGAATTCCCATGAGTACATCACGCACTTTGTTCACAATTCACAAAAAACGGCATGGGTTATTTTGTGAATCAGAATTTTGTCTAGGTATAGAAAACTATCATGTTTACTGAATGCTTAATCTAGGTAACCCATGACCATGGTATTGTAGGAGTATCTTGTTAGTGAGTGGTTACATGATGAGCTATTGAGCGTTCCTAACATAGTTTGGGCCCAAGCAACTTGAAATGGGATGAACACAGCGAAGGATTAGACCACACTGCATCATGTTTACGGCTCGTATTATATTGTATGATTACACATCATGCTGACTAAAAGAAAGTTTTCTTGAAAGGGAGAGAGAAGAGCCAAACTGAAGTACAGAAATTCTCTGGTGTCACTGTCACTAAGTCAAACACTAGAAGATAATAGCAACCATAAGGATATGTCATGCGTGGATAAAATGAACAGTGATAACAAAAGACAAACCTGGATTATCACCAGGAGACCTACTGATGGCATGTTCAAAGATCCCTGCTCTAGGCCACAGAGCCATGGAGATAGCCGACCCAACAATTTGGCTACGCGAAGAAGCAGAAGACTTGGGGTGCTGCCGATGTGACATGTTGAGAAGCAGAAGAGAGGAATATTTGGTTTCAGTGAATGCGCTTGGTGCACCCTGCTCAGAGAAAAGAATCCCTTGAGAATGAACGCTGATGAGAAATTATGCTGCAGAAATGCATGTTATCAGAGATGCATACCTCTGGGTTTCAAGTCACATGATGTTGGCAGGACTGGTTTTGTGCGACTATTGGAAGACGGATGTGTATTACAGAGCTATAGAGCAGGGCATTGGTTGCATAGCACTAAATCTTTTAGTTACTCGTTCTTAACGGCGGTGATCCATCAATAACGAGAACTCCAGCCTCTGAATGTTCAAAACTGCTTACTGTTTTCGTGATACGATATCAGTATACATGTATGAAAGGAAGTATCTGAAGCTCAGAAGGATACATATTCAATGTTGGGCTTGTTTGAACTTCAGGTAGTGATTTGCATGCTGTTATGCTGTGTGTTGTTAGTTGTTACCAATACATGCATATATGTATAACGATGTATAATATTAAGAAATATTGTCTTCATACCTTAATGCAGAGTTAGAGATATATTAAGGTTTCACATGGCAAAATATTACCAACTGAACTAAATAGTATCAGTGGATCGTTGACCCTGTTGAAATATATTGTCTGTTTTTAACAGTTATCTATCTATTGGAAGTTATTTATCATGTGCATATTTCCTGTTGGATGTGAAGATCAGTCAAGGAGTGGCTACACATTGTAGGACCTCATCATGTCTTGCCCAGAATCGGAGTGGTGGCTGTCCACTTCCACAATGCTAATGCTCAGGTAGGCCTGAAGCTGACACTTAACTGCTCACCTCTGCTTTTCTGTGTTCCTGCTTAGTCTTACTATGTGTGGTCACTTTTCTAAACAAAAACAAATTCAGAGTCACCGCAAATAAAAAATAAAATCAGAGAAACCAGAACATGGCATGCTTTCCTTCTGACTGGTAGACGAGTTAGTTTCACATGGCTAGTTCTATTTTTCTTTGGAGGATTCAGATGGCTAGCTAAAGCCATTTGATCGAAATGGCGAAAGCAAAGAAAACATGTACAGCCCATTTCAGTGCCATTGAGAGAGACAACACATTTCAGTGCCCATTTCAGACCAAAAGGATGCATGCATATGTACTGGCTCTTGCAATTGCACACAGCCAGAGCCAGCCGGCCCTAGCTTAATTAGCTACTACCGCCTTTCTCAGGAAAATTAAGCCATAATTTTTTTTCTAGTAGCTAGCGAGCTAGATCATCACTTTACAGTAAATTAAAAGGTCAAGATACATAAATTTTTCTTCAGCTAGCAAGTTTAGATGTCCAGTTATTAGTTGCTGCGTACGTACAGCACTGTTCTGTCACCAGTTCAGTGACATACACACATTCAGTCCTAGCTCTGGATCAATTGCATGTCTTACGTATCCTAGCTCTGAATTAAAACGCAATCTTTATGTAGGCACCAAGATTAACGCGCCACTGCAAAAGTGCAGAGAAGCTTCAGGCGGCACGGCTCCTCCGTGCCACAACGAGCGGCAAATACTTGAAGCACCCTACCTCTACAACTTCAGTATGTAGTTGCATAGCAGCACAACTCCATATCTTCCAATACCTGCCCTTCTTCAACCATAATAACATAATCTTCTAAGGAAGATGACAAATCAAAATCTGTGCAGAATAATAATACATCCTAAGTGAGGCAACTCTTCTTGTTCCTTCCAACCTCATCATGTACCCCCAATACAGAATAGACCTACCTAAACAACAAAGCAGTCACAAAACCCAAACATCAACTTTTGTTCACCCCACATTTCAGCAAGAAGTATAGTTTAGGCCGCCACAGTGGCACTTTGTACAGGAAATAGTCTTTCCGGTCCTGCCGCAGCAGCCTAGAACTGGAACCTGCTCGGCCTGGACTTGGTCATCCTCGCCATGCCGTACGACTCGTCGTTGTCCATCCTCTTGGCGTTGCGGAAGGCAGCGCAGCCGGCGACGTAGACGATGACGAGGATGATCAGCGCCACGATGTTGATGATTGCCACCTTGCGCCAGCTCTTCTTGATGCCCGCGAGGACGCCCGCCTTGCACGAGTCACACCCATAGCAGAGAGTCTGCTGGTCGTTGCTCCACTTGCTGCAATCAGGGTCGGTCACCACACCATTAGAGACACCAGTGTTCGTGTTCCAGAACGTCTCGTTCAGGTAGCCGTATCCGCATGACGACGGCGGCTTGCAGCACCCAGACTGCGATTGTCAGTTGCAAAAATGGTGTTAGATCCAAACTTAGCTGGGCAACTCAAACTTACTAATGGACAGAACAGATAATGAAATTCACAACAAAATGCATTTAGTTGTGTATATGCAATATTACATCATCAACTTGGGTTTGACGCTTTGAGATCCCAAATGGATACATCAACATGAAACCTAATTATAAGTTTTTGTTGGTAAACCTGAGGACAGATTGTTAAACTGAGATACTCAATTCTCTGAATTGAAGTCCATTCCTATTTTGTGTACATTAATGTAAGAGTTTCAACTACAAAGCTGTTAGCTCAATGCCTCAAACAGTTTAAGTCACTGAAATGTTTTAGATACCCATCATGAATTTCAACTGCATAGAAGATATTTTATCTACAAACATGATTTGTACACCCTTCAAGAAGACAACTACTACGCAAAAAAAAAAAAAAGACAGCTACCACAGCAGTGTAAAGTAACAAAGCATAGTTCCCCATGAGACTTGTGGCAAGAGTTGGGTCAGTATGGAGACCATATTTAATTATTTATCCCATTTGTCTGTTACCCAGACTAGCAGAGCCTCAACCTCCAATGAAGACAAATATATGACAAGCACAAACACATATTTAATCATGTTGATCTTCATATCCTATACCGAAAGCGAAATTGTCCACATCAGTTCAATTTAAAGCCTACCATATGAGATAGTCCATAACATGCAAATGTGTGCGTGCACCAGGATAAACAAAGCCATCCGACCTGTTATCAGAAAACCATGAACCATGCCTTCATGGGCAGGATATCTCCTACAAATTATATATCCTCATGTGCACTGAACTGCATACGGCTTGATTCCGCAACCCAACAATTACTTCTCCATAAAACCAGATCTATGCAGACATGGGCACTAGCTAACCCGCATTAGAATACAGAAGATGCAACCCATAATGCACTAATATATGGACCTTATCTAAAAATAAATCACAGGGGCAGTTGGTGTATTTTTCAAGTGCTCTGCAGTTAGATTGTAGCCGAGGAAAAGAACAAGCTGGCTGGCAGTTAAGAGGAGATAGCACAGAGAACATCAGGACAAGAAGCAAGGCAACTGGGCAAGGTTTCCATGGTCCAATTCCAACTCTGAAATGTGGCACATCGCATCTGGCTTTTGGCTGTCCTGGTCACGCTTTGGGCGTCCTGATCCCTCAATCATACAAATATCTCGGTCCTACGTGTCGTTTGGTATCCGAAAAAAGCTAAGAAAATGACCTTATCCTTAGCATCACCACCACACATGGAGATTCTACTAATTACCGCTGCAATAGTGTCAACTCCAAGTAACTACTATCTGTTCCTTGCAGCATCATGGATACTGAAGAGAGAAACCAAGTGACAAAGACCAGGAATCAAATTGACCACTGAGTCAATTCTTATTGCTTAAGGCACTACAGGCTTTGTTCCATACAAAAAGCATACTCTACTTTGAGTTAGTTGTTCACATCAGCCAAAAAAATCATCCCTAAAA
Source organism: Poa pratensis (assembly GCA_947311845.1). Lineage (NCBI taxonomy): Eukaryota > Viridiplantae > Streptophyta > Magnoliopsida > Poales > Poaceae > Poa > Poa pratensis. Next base: position 75,637,756 of record CAMZMU010000037.1, on the reverse strand, counting down.
CACTTTGTCCAACCCAATCCTGGTGGTAATAATCCTTGATGTATGAAATCTCGAATCACCCCCGTGGTATAGGGCCCTACCGTGGTATGCGTCTGTCCTTACTGGCACGCATGGTATAATCTCGGCGCGAAGTTATTTTTTGTGATGTCAAGCAACTCCATGAACCAATTAAAGCTAAAAAAGATTGCTTTTGGAGAAAGGTGTTTCATGGAATCGGAAGGGAGGGTGCTAAAGTTCAGTGGCATGTTCTTGTTGCTGGTTTTGCCCCAAATCAGGGAGAAGCAAAAAGGGTTGCAGGATTAACAATTTTATTTTCTCTCAAAGGCGATGCATGACTTGCTAAGCAAAAGTGGCTAAGCAAAGTTCATCTCGAGATCCACATGGTACCAAGTAGCAGTAAACTGGAATATCCTAAAGTTACTGCAAGCAATCCGGAAGCAGTGTTGAAAAATACAGCCAATAATTGCTAATGAATGCAGAGCTGAGCTGAAGACATGTGAGCTAAATCGCCTTACTTAGCCTCTTTGCAACGAAATCCCAAAAAATGTTTTTGAGCAGAAAAAATCCCCAAATTTCTACTGGTTGCTTGGCAGGCACCGGTGCTTTGCTAAGAAGAATCCATGAATAGTTCTAGCTGCCTGGACAGCCCCAAAGTTCTAATCTTTTCCATTGGCCGTCACAAAGAAATCACATGAAAAGAGCAACAGGAAGGAAGGAAGTAAATCTGTCGGTCGGCAGATAGAGAAAGACAAGAACAAGAAAAGGGGGACGGACGGACCTGAATCGGCGAGAGTTGTCGGCCGTAGAACATGGCGGGGGTCTCGGGGACGAGCATGCCGGTGTTGGGGTCGCGCGCGAACTTCCTCATCGACTTGCAGGCGTGTCCGTCGCGGAGGCAGGCGGCGATGGTGGCCCAGTACTCGGGGTCGGCGACGCGGTTCCTGAGCCAGCCGTTGTAGTCGGAGAGCTGGTACTCGAGGAACCTGCGGTTCATCACCACCTGGCCCTCGCCGCGGTCGGTGACGGCGAAGGCGAAGACGATGAAGAAGAGGAGCGCGAGGACGACGAAGAACATGGCGAAGAGGTAGACGCGGAGGAGCCAGGTCTGGCGGTAGCAGGCGCCCGCGAAGCCCGCGAGGGAGACGACCATGACGGCGAGGCCGATGATGATGATGGGCCACTGCAGGAAGCGGATGCAGTCCGTGGAGTTGGCCCGGGAGGCGAGCCAGATGCCGCCGCCGAGCACCGGGATGCTGGCTAGGAAGGTGATGAAGTTCACTATCCCCAGCATGCTCGTGCCCCCGTGCTGCATCTTCGCGACCGAGCGAAGATCCTTCTTCTTCTTCCTCTGCTTCTTGGCTCTGCTTCCTCCTCTTGTCCTCTCTCTCGGATGATGATGCTGCTTGCTTGGTGCGTGCGTGGGAGAGAGAAGGTTGAGGGGAGGAGAGGCGATTGGGCTGGCCTTTAGCGAGCTGAAGAGCAGCAGCAGGTGAAGCAGATTGTGCACGTCACGTGTGTACGCCTGTACGTAGCGTATAGTATATCCAGAGCTTGCGCGGTTGCTCTCGGGTGTATACGGCTTGGGGGACTCTGGTCTACTGTCTACGTCTACGTATAGTAGTAATTTAATCTTTGAAGCATTTGTAGCGGCATGATGTGATTTGGAGAGAGTTGTTTGACTCTAATTTAAGAGATTTGTAGTTCTTTTTTTCAACAATACGATGATTGCACGGCTCTATGATTGCTCTGGAGCATCATCTTCGATTTGAAAACCGGTGACAAATTTGTCCATCTTGCGTAGTGAAATCAACGGTTTGCTTCTGTGTCAACGTATGTATATACGGTGGTTGACAACGACAATACATCGATTACACAAGCAAATATGACAACCGGATAAGCAAGGGTGGTGGATGCAAAAAATTCTCTTAGGTCCCAATTTTTAATGTTCAAAACTATGTACCCATGACCACACACACAACCCCCACCCCATATTTTTTTCGTGGTTCAACTCGTCAAAATAGCAAACCCCCATCTCCGAACCAGACAAAATTTCGGTGTTCAGAATAGATTTCTCGAGACAAAAATTCATATGTGCATTAGCTATCAGGTAGAACAAATGTATTCATTCGAATTGTTTAACTAGAAGGGCATGTTACAGCTGGAGTCTACACTTGTTATAAAGCAAAACACCCATATCACTTACTCTTTAGCCAACCAATTGTTCATGTCATCCCATTAATATTTGGGATTTCTATTTTCATGCCCCTTGTTTCTTAGTTGTACTCAGTTTTCCCCATCTGCTCATTTGTGAAGGTTTCTACGGGCTTTTTCAGGGGCTTTTTCAGGGGCTTTTTTGAGCATTCATGAAGGCATGAAAATAACCCAATGGGGAAAAGATTGCATGAAGAGATGCCACACATTGTCGCACATTTGTTTGCAAATGTCTTGAGTGTTACATATAAAAGACTAAAAGAGCATGTAATTCGAATAGCATTTAAATATTTTTCATCATTGACGAACAATTGGAATTGACTAAAATTATTAAGAACAAAAATAATTGTGTTGTTTTAGTTGCGCGTGATTTATTGTATAATTGCATAGCAGTATAGGGTGATCTTATCAATTGGGTGGCTAAAAAAGTATGATGTGGATAATTGGATGGCTAAAATAAGGTTGATGCGAACAAAAATCTGATGTGAATAGCTTGCATGTTTTCGGAAAGTCCATTTGGAGGACGTGCTCCATGGAGCTCGGTATTTCAAGAAATTCAAAATCTGCATATTGTTGTTTTAAAAAATGCGAAACAAAATTATACATGTACATACTATCGATGTACATCCATGCAAAATTTCAAAAGAAAATTTCATGTATTTTGTCTTAGGAAAAAAGAAAAATGTAATAAATTTTCAAAATTTTGAAACCGTGCAATGTTCACCGATTTAGGTATACACATTCTTCTTTTTTGTGCAGGCCAAAATATAACGAATTTTCATTTGAGAGTTTGCAAGGTTGTAGATCTCGACATTATCTACACCTAAATTTTTATTTTCGAATTTTTTGAAACATAAAAATGTCGATTTTGAATTTTTAAAAAACGTGCTTTGTGGAGCTCGGCCTCCAAAACATTGCACTCGGATGTTTTGTCTTATAAGATATATAGATTTTGGCTTGGCACTCTGGTCTTTACATTTACGTCGTAGTAATCTAATCTGGTATGTTGGCCAACTCGAAGCATAGACACATGACATTTCGAGAGTTTTACCAACTATAATTTAAAAGATATGTTGTTCTTTATTCTTCAACAACACAAGATGATTGCACGGCTCTATACAGTGTTGGATCCACGGCTAACTGGTGCACAGGACACCCGGTAGAAAAAATATCTTTGTAAATTAGCATTTTTTTTCACGACATATGCATCCCCTAAAATGAGTTTTATATGTATTGGCACCCTCCGTGCATCCTGGTTCCAAATGGTGTAGCTCCGCCGCTGCCTCTATATATGTTTGCTCTCGATTTTCGGTAGCGAAATACACGCTTCGTGTGTGTCAAGGAAAACATAAGCTGGTCGACAACGACAATGGTGGTCTGACTCATCGCTCAAACGAAGAAATTACACCAAGCAAAACATAACCTGAAAAAAGAACGCTTGGTGCTTCAAAAATGTTTTTCTATGACGGGTGGACGGTTCGTAAGTTCTCGTTTTTCTGCAAACCACTCACATAACATTAAGCATGATTTCAGTAGTGAATCAGGGTGGAGACACCCTAACAGGTAGCTAGCTAAATTGGAAATAATGTGCTAAATTGGAAATAATGTGCCAACTCATAGACTGGAGCCTCTTGCGACTTGCTTCCAAAATCTGTTTCCGAAACGAGCCTACCTGCGTATCAAAGCATGGGTTTCGTGGCGTGAATGCCGGTTTGCTTCTATTTGCACATCGAGCCATTTCGAGTCCATGGTAGGAATAGGCGCTCGCACGCATGTCGGCATGTGCATCCTTCCCATGATTCATTGATTTTTCCTTACATGGACGCTTCGCCGCTCATATTGGCAGGAAATGATGCGAATTTGGATTGTTCAGTTGGTTCACCTGGAAATGATGACGAGGTAGTGCTAGTGTAGATTCATGTACTTGCGATAGAGTGGCCACGCAATGAATTTCAGTTTTGTTAGTCAACATAGTTTCCCGGTCTATTTTTTTAGAACAAAGTCCGAAAGGCCCAGCGATAAATTAATAGCGCCAAACGGCGAGAGATACACAGTGCTGAACCCAGCATACAACACAACCCCACGCACACACAAAAGCCAGAACTACCAAGCGATTACAGGTAAAACGCCGAAGACCACCGCCACCGTCCACACAGGTAGACAGGCTCAACAAACCCCTCAACGGGACGCCGAGGAGACTAGGACGAAACATCGCCACTAACCACAAAGCTGCAGCCAGCCTCAACAAGGGGACCACAGAGAGACGCCGGTGAGATAAGGTGAGCGCCGACGAGCACCGCCATTAACCACAGAAGCTGCAGACAGGTACCTCCACACAAGAAACGCCGATGTGCAAAGGGAGTTGTAGACCTTGCCGGAGAGAGCTCGGTGAGAGGTTGCCACGACAGCCAACACCTCCCAACCTCCGGAAAGCAACCAACCGTGAGCTCCAAAGCGATGTCTTCAAGAAGATCACGACACCGTAGTGCCGCCACCGCCCGATCCGAGGATCTTGGACTTTCATCCGGAGTGTAGAACGCCGAGAGAGACCACAGCGACGCCTTCAAGAAGGGGGCGGCGTCCATGGACATCGCCGCCGCGGCCCGAGAAAAGTCCCGGGCAAGGGTTTCCCCTCGCACTAGTAGGAAAACCATTATAGGTAGGTTGTATTCTGTGGCGCACCCCTAATTGGTGCGCCACAGAAATATAATTCTGTGGCGCACCAGGCCTGGTGCGCCACAGAAATGTGACTTTCTGTGGCGCACGTGGCCAGGTGCGCCACAGAAATATGACTTTCTGTGGCGCACCAGGCCAGGTGCGCCACAGAAAGTTATCCGGGGGGCAGGTAAAAAATTGAAAAAACAAATTCTGTGGCGCACCTGCCAGGTGCGCCACAGAAAGTTGGCATTCTGTGGCGCACCAGGCAGGTGCGCCACAGAAAGGTCACATTCTGTGGCGCACCAAGCTGGGTGCGCCACAGAATCTGATTTTTCAAATCCCACCCCCGTGGATCGCCTTTTTTAGTCTTGCAGGAAATAAAAGAAAATGAAAAAAAAATTCAAAAATTAAAACCCTTTGACATGTGGCTAGGTATGAGTGTCTAGTACGTGTAGAAATTTTGAAATATGAATTTTGACCTTTTCTGCAACAAATGAAAAAGAAATCTTGTAACGGCCATAACTTTTGCATACGACGTCGAAATAACGCAAATAATATGTCAAAAAAATCGTGAGAAAAATCCGAATTCGAATCCACCTGGGTTTACCCGGTCAGCAATTCACAGATTCCTCAAATTCAAAAAGAAAAAAAAGTTATTTCACACAGACGAGTTTTCGCAGCAAAATCAAAAAATTTCAAAAAAATAAAAAATTTCGAAAAATTCAAAAAAGACACAGAAATGTATAACAAAGAAGATTGTTGAATGTTTTTTAAGTGTTTTGACTTTTGTGAATTTTTTGGATTTTTTTAAGTTTTTTGAATTTTTTTGAAATGTTTTGACTTTTTTGGATTTTTTTGGATTTTTTTAGGATCTTTTGAAACTTTTTAATCTCCTTTTCAAAGTTTAGAAGTTTTTGAAAAATCTGAACTTTAAAAACGCACATTTATAACACATAGGTAACATACACACATACAAGACTTAAGAGGATTCATATGTTATATATATCAATAAGAACTTGAGTAGCACAAGGGTAGGTGAAGTGGGTGGAACTTAGAAGTTAAGCGTGCTAGGGTTGGAGCACTTTGAGGATGGGTGACCTAGCGGGAAGGTAGAGTTCAAAAAATCTGAAAATAATTCGAATAAATAGGATTTTTTATATTATTTCATATTTTGCTTTTTCTGATTTTTTTTGAAACTTTTTTTTGCAATTTTTGAATTTTTTGAAATTTTCAGAATTCTGTGGCGCACCAGGCAGGTGCGCCACAGAAATGTGGATTTCTGTGGCGCACCAGGCCAGGTGCGCCACAGAAAGTGGATTTCTGTGGCGCACGCCCATGGTGCGCCACAGAAAAAAATATTTTAGTGGCGAGAATTCTGTGGCGCACCCAGCAATTCTGGGGTGCGCCACAGAATCCATTTTTGGTGCGCCACTGATAAGGCTTTTCCTACTAGTGTCGGCCACACCTCTCCGCCTTCTAACCAGGGCACCGAGCGTCGCATGACCCTCGAGCCACCGTCACGGAACGCTGCTCGCCAGCCCCACGCCGCCCACACGGACGTGGACACCGGCCAGCACCCGAGCTGCTGGCACGCCCGCCAACCAGGCAAGCTCCCACCTTCCAAGGCCGCCGCCCCGGCGTCCAAGCTCAACGCACCACGGAACTGAAGCGAGACGGAGAGAGATGGTTCCTTCACCAACTCCGGCGACCAGCAGCCCCCATGGCAGCCGGCAGCACCAGATCTGGAGCGACGACCGGTGGGCTCGCAGCGGGCACGGGGCCCCTGCCCCGTCCCAAGCTCGAGGCGGCCAGAGAGACCGCATCACCAAGCCGTCGCCGCCCGGAACCTTCCACGCGAAGCCTGCAGACCGCAGCGCCGCCGGCGACCATGCCCGCCATGGCCGCGGCGAACAGCCTGCCTTGCTTGCGCTCCCGTCCACCCAGGCCAGAGGAGAGCAGAGCTTCGTCACCTGCCGCCACCGCCGCAGGTACGCAAGCCCACGGAGCCGCCACACCGCCGCCGAGCAGCCGCGCCCTCCGAACAGCGCCGCGCTCCCCCCGGTTGCAGCGCCCCGCGCCGCCGCCACCGAGCGAGAGGGAGAGAGATCCCCGCCGCCGCCAGCGCCGCCCACCGGCGACGCCCTCCGGCGGCGGCGAGGAGGAGGGGAAGGGGGAGGGGCGGACCGGGCTGTGGCGGCTAGGGTTTCACCCTGCCGCTCGCGGGAGCGGACAGGACGAAGACGTTTTTTCCCTCCGATCCCCGTTTCCCGGTCTATTTGGTCGACGATTTGTATCTAAATTTTTTTGCGACCACGCTGTCCTCCCTTCTTCACAAGGGGTCCCGTGGAGGAACCGCCGAAGCTTGACCTGAATGTTCGTAGTACAGCATCAGTTACACAGACCCACCCACCCATCGGCGGCCGTACTACGTGCCGACATGGACCACCAATGAACGAACGTATATTGCTGTGCCATGCCTACAACGACACGTGGCTGCAGCATCATCACGGTTTGACTTGCAACACCAGATACCACAGGAAGCATTGCACCTATCCATTTCGTACGTCGTCGTGTACCATGGTCGATCGGCGTCCTGAAGCAGACCTCTATCTTAACTTGTGCGTACGGAAACGTTGCTGTCTGTTTGAAACGAGTGGTAGCACTGGGTAGAATGTACTGTGCGTATTACAGTACATTTACAGGGTTGACCCACGTTCCGATGGACTAAAGAAACAAGGACCGTGAGACCGACCCGCACCGGCCAATGCACGGACCAGATCACTTTAAAAATCGCGCTGCTACAGTAACACTGTAGCAGTCGAGTTTCTACCAATCCCACGCTGCCACGACGCGCTGCAGCGACGCTTTTGCAAAAAACCGCCCGCAAAGGACATTAACGTAATTACCATAAAAGTCAGGGACTTTTTTGCAAAATCACCCGCACGAAAAGCCTCCCTCCTCTTCCTCTCTCCCTCCCGCGACGGCCGCGGGTCGCCGCCGCCACCGACGCGCGCCGCCGGCGCGTCACGCCTCCCCGCTCGAATCCGCGGCCACGGGAAGCTCCGCCGTGCTCGGATCTCCGTCCTCGCCCACCGCTGCCTGCCGAAACGCTTCGCCGGCGTCGGAATCGTCCCCGCCGCCGCGCGGACTTCCGCCGCATTCCGCGGGTTTCCGGCGGCGCTCCGGCGACCATACAGGGGCGGCGCCGCCACCTCCCGCCTCCCCGCGACGAGCCGCGTCGAACGCGCCCACGCGCGCGTCCTGAGAGCCGCCGGAGCGCCGCCGGCGAGGTCGACACCGCCGCGGGCGGCCCGGCCAGATCCACTGCCCCTGTGACGTCAGCATGACGTCACAGGGGCCTTCCCTGTCAATTTTTTTCCTTTTTTTTTGCAAAAAAAGATTTTAAGATAATTCCAAAAAATGCAAACAAACATTTTAAAATTCAAACAAAAAAACCATACACGTTCCAAACTATAACTCGAAATAACAATTACATAAAAAATTTAAACAAAAAAAAATATACGTTCCAACCTATAACTCAAAATAACAATTAGACATAAAAATTGCAAAAAAAGATTTCAAAATAATTCCAAATATTGCAAAAAAAACATTATGTATATATATATATACATTCCAATCTATAACTAAAAAAATTGCTTAAAACATTTAAACAAAAAAATATATACGTTCCAACCTATAACTCAAAATAACAATTAGACATAAAAATTGCAAAAAAAGATTTCAAAATAATTCCAAATATTGCAAAAAAAACATTATGTATATATATATATACATTCCAATCTATAACTAAAAAAATTGCTTAAAACATTTAAACAAAAAAAATATATACGTTCCAACCTATAACTCAAAATAACAATTAGACATAAAAATTGCAAAAAAAGATTTCAAAATAATTCCAAATATTGCAAAAAAAACATTATGTATAAACTATAAAAAAACTATATCTCCTAATTTACAATAAAACAAAAGATTTAAAATAAATCCAAAAAATGCAAACAAACATTCTAAAATTCGAACAAAAAAAATAGACGCGTTCCATTCTATAACTCAAAATAGCAATTATATAAAAAATTAAACAAAAAATATATATACGTTCCAACCTATAAATCACAAAAGCAATTATATATAAAATACATAACTTTTAATTTACAAGTAAAAAAAAACATACCAACAATTAAAGGAAAATATTCCTAACTGCAATTCAAAATAACAATTAGAAAAAAAAAATACACCACAAAAAAAAAACCTATTTTCCAACCTGCAGTTCAAAATAATACAAAAAAATATGAGTTCCAAACTATAACTCGAAATAACAATTACATAAAAAATTTAAACAAAAAAAATATATAAGTTCCAACCTATAACTCAAAATAACAATTAGACATAAAAATTGCAAAAAAAGATTTCAAAATAATTCCATATATTGCAAAAAAAATTATGTATATATATATATATATACATTCCAATCTATAACTAAAAAAATTGATTAAAACTATAAAAAAAACTATATCTCCTAATTTACAATTAAAAAAAAGATTTAAAATAAATTCAAAAAAATGCAAACAAACATTCTATAATTCGAACAAAAAAAATAGACGTTCCATTCTATAACTCAAAATAGCAATTATATAAAAAAAATAAACAAAAAAATATATACGTTCCAACCTATAAATCACAAAAACAATTATATATAAAATACATAACTTTTAATTTACAAGTCAACAAAAAAAAAAACATACCAACAATTAAAGGAAAATATTCCTAACTGCAATTCAAAATAACAATTAGAAAAAAAAATACACCACAAAAAAAAACCTATTTTCCAACCTGCAGTTCAAAATAATACAAAAAATATGACAGAATTTTCTAAATTTAACAAATTATCAAACTCTCCAAAATCTAACCATTTTTAAACCAAAAACATTTCCCAATTCCAGTTATTTCCAAACTAAAACAACTTTATTTTCAAATTCAAATTCGAAAACATCACCATTTTCAAATTCAAATTCGAAAACACACACGCGGCATCGCCGCGCTAAGATCCCTAGTCCATATATAAAAGCTGATAGGATTCAGCCTCCATTTCACTGTCCACGTCGCCCCAAAACCAGGGCCGTCGGATCGTCGCAATCGGACGGTCAGCAGAAGCCCACGTCGACTATACTGTAGCAGCAACAGTGTCGAGCGATTTTCTTCCAATGGAAGCGCGACACGTCACCCCGTCAGCAGCCGGTGGAAACGGAGAGCAACCGGTCACTCCGCGCACGAACCGCGCACGAACTTTGGTGCAACCTTTTGCAAAAAAAACGCCCGCAAAGGACTGTTTCGCAATTTTCGGAAAAGTCAGGGTCTTCCTTGCAAAATCGTCCGCAGACATCATCTTCCCCTTCCTCTCCCGCGCGCCGCCGACGTGCTCCGCCGCCGCTGCGCCGCTCCCCGGACAAATCGGCGCCTATGGCGACGTGCGCCGTCGCCTCCGCTACCGCCTCGCCGGCATCTGCGTCCGGGGACGCCGCCTCCGCACCGTATTCGCCGCGGTCACCGCGCCAGTCTCCCCCGGTCACCCGGTTGCCCCCGTTCCATCCGCTCCGCTCGCACCGCCTGCTCCCCTTCTACCTCATCATCTCCTCTCTTTCCTCGACCGCAAGGCGCAGCCGCCTGGCCTTGCTAGGGTTTGTGCGGATCTCCACCACCCGCGGTACCCTCCACGGCACCACCGACCGCCCGCGCCTCCTCAGCCTCGCTGCCCCCGACGTTCCCGCAGCGTCACCCCCGCACCCCGCAGCGACTCCTCATCCTACAACCCTAGCCGCCTCCCTTCTTCCTCCTCAGTTCCCTCCAGCGCCGTCGCCTCACTCCGCTCTCCCTCCCCTTTCTTCCTCCTCCCTCTCCCTTTCTTCCTCCAGGTGCTGCCTCCAGCCCACCCTTCCGGCCCCATTCTCCTTCCCCTCCTCCACTGGCACACCGTGCCGCCACCGTCACCAGAGGAAGCGCATGTGGCCGCTCCCGCCGTCACCATCGCCTGGAGGAAGCGCAAGAGACCTTTGGTTCGCAGCTGCACTCCATCTCTACCTCTTCCGTGAGGTAATCCCTGTGTGGCTGTGTCCCCAACCCTCCTCCACCTCTCCTCCTCCCCAAAGTAGTGGGCTCATGCCGCCGACGCACTTCGGCTTTCTTGCCCGCGCAGGAAGGAGGCACATATGTCGGACACCTCCATGGACCCTTGCTGGCCTCCGGTTCTTATGGGGGGACGACAGAAAGTAGAACAACTACCAGGAGATGCACCGAGGAGGAGGGAGATGCGGATCAGCGAGAGGATGAGGCCGAGCACCGTTGATGATGGATAGTTGAAATACAGCAGCGGGGCGGAGGGGATTGGGAGAGAAACGCAGAGAGGACGGCGGACGACGATGGTGCCGCTGATTGCAGGTCTCTCTCTCTCCCTCTCTCTCTCTTTCTCTCCCTCTCTCTCTCTCTCGATTATTTGCTTCTACCATTCTTAATTTTGGATTGATGTATTAGGCTACGATCAGGTCTGGGTGTACTAAAATAGGTCATGAGTTGTCATTTATATATCAGGATAGTGGCGTTATACTGCTGCATAGATGAGATTCATCTTTTCACGTTGTGCTGTTTGATGTGAACATTTCTTTCTGATTTTGCAGGTTTAATACCCCTTCACAGTTTCTACTGATTGTGATCCAACCAAACTGAATCAAGCTAGCCACGGAAAGAAGACAGAAACTATTCCACTTGATGCATTACAGACTAGCAGGTAAATAATTTGGAGTATGTGTCAGATTACTTACACTCATTTACGTCTTGCTATAATGCAACAATATCTACTGATTTTTTTCATGAATAACCAAGTGCAGGCTGACCAGCGAGTTGGAAAAACTGGCCAAATGGGCATGCCGAGTGTTACAGGTTCCATCTACAAATATTCTGTTGCTGCAAGTGCTATGCATATGAAATCATTAAATCTTCTTCAACATCCTGAAGTTTGACATCAACTAACGCCTAGCTACCTTGAACATCAAGGTGAGCACCCCTCTCTGAATTTTTCCCTTTCAAATCTTTCAGAAGTGATTGTGTTTGACCGTATGTTCAATCTAACATCCTTTAACAGTATTAGTTTGAATGGGATGCAACAGATCTCTCATGTCCTGTAACAATATTAGTTAAAATATATGTGCCTTCCAAAAAAATATTGTTATAGCAGTGTTTGCTCTAAATAAGGTCGTTGTTTGCTGCAATATATCTTGGTTATATAAGTTCCATCTGCAAGATATATTTGCTCAATAGATGAGTAATTCGTGAGAACAATTTCATTCTCAGATTTAAGGGCCATGCCGGATTCGTGGGATCAATTTTTATTCTCAGATTTAATGCCCATACCAGTGTCAAATTTGGACATGTTTAGGCTTTTGTATGATATCATTCCTGAAATGAAGTTACAGATCATCCGTTAGAACCATGCTTCATTATAAATCTGATGCATATGATTTTTTTATGTCAGTTTGTAGGCTATGTGTTTTTTGTTTCAGTATTAAAAGATGGACAGATTCGTGCCTCCTCAAGGGAGCCACGTCGCGGGCGAACGCTGACCGTCGGATCGGCGTGACAGATGGATGGGATGCGGCCACGCCGCCCCAATTCCTCCCGTGCTTGACGGTCGCCTGGTCTGTCTTCTAGGTAGCATTTTTTACTTCCATGCCTCTTTATTTATAAGCCAGATACATATTAGTCGAAATAAGTTCCTCGGGGCATGCTAATAAATATTCCTGCTATTGTTCAAGGTTCTGTTCTAGGATTTATTGTTCTTTCATATCTCTTGCTTTGTTCTACTGTAACAGCAAATTATTTTGCAAATCAAGTATTTAGTTTGTGAAATAATACCATGGGGTATTAATTTCCTGATTGTTCTCAGGTGCATTCTTGGTTATGTTTCATGTGCTCCACATTCTTTCGAGTTTGATTCCGCAGCTCAAGTATTTCTATATCTGCGAAGTTCATGTGCTATTTTCAGCTCACGGAATTTGATGTGGACATAAATAACTACAATGCAATGGCTTTGATAATGAGATTTCCTTTCTCACACTGAATAGAAAAGTATAAGAAGAATTGGGACCATAATATTAATTGACATCAATTTTTGGATCCATCATGATATAGTAATGGTACTATTTTGTTCCCATTGACTGCATGAACAACAAAGTAGTATAAATATTTCGGTTCACCAGCGTGATTAGGTAGAAAGTGGAAGATTTGCATACAATAAAATATTATAAATTTCCCACTTCAGTATGCAAAAGGAATATATACCTTATAGATATCACAGACTATTATATTAAATATTAGTTCTCTGCTTGAAGAACGAGGAAATATTGTATGTCTACGGCAATAGTCTCTTAGTAGCATATGTGTCCTTTCTACGTTTCTAACTTCATTATAAATCTGATGCATATGATTTTTTTATGTTAGTTTGTAGGCTATGTGTTCTTTGTTTCGGTATTAAACATGCAAGCATCTTTGATCCCTATAGGGTGAGCAGTCAAAATCTAACATAGCAGTACATAAACTAATTTTGTTGATGGACTCTTCCCAAATTAAGGTACGTTTTTGTAAATGTACAGGATTTTCATGTGTCAGTGATAACTAAGTAGTGTTGTGTCGCTTCTATGATTTCTTAATTTTCTTTAACATGTTCTATAACTTGGTAGTGTTATGTCGTCTGTATGATTTTAGGTTTCTCGCTAAAAAGAAAAATGCGTACATGCTAATCGTGTAGTCGCTTGCCCATACTGTTGCTCTTGCCTCATACTGCATTTTTTTGAAATATTCTTATTTCTTAAAAGTTAATTGTTCATGTTGACCGTCTCCACTGTCTAGATTTTGAACTTTCGATCTCATAAAGCGTGGCCTTAGGTTTTTGCATGCAGTTATTCGTTCTCCACCTCTGGATTTTCTTCCAGATATATGTTCTTGGTGCTTCGAATATGACCTGATGACCAGAGTTGGGTGATGGTCTCGCATGCTTAGGAGATAGGGCCTTCAGGTTCGCTAACTAAATTCCCTTTTATCTTAATTGCCATCTCTGCTTAGGAGCTGTTCATTTTCAGTGAGATTATTGTCTGTAGGTACAATTTGGTATAACAAATATTCTTTTTTGTGATCTCTGCATGGGAACAAAAACCCCTGATCAAAGGCTAATCTTATATGTTTAAAGGATCGATTTTAATAAATGTTTGTTAGCTTAGCAATGGAATTATGCAGTGCTACTTTTTGGCATTGTTCTTGATCTCTAGGGGGATTGGTGGTAGTGCAGGTCTGAAATTACTATTTGCCAATACCAGTAAATGTTGCAGTGTATCTGTGGAAATATTGTTTACCTGCTAAAAATAGATATTTGTTGATTTCTTAACCACCCTCTCATAACTCATGCTAATTTCAGAGATGGAGTTAGCGAAAGCAAGTTTACTCGGGCCATAAACATCAAGCTTGAACAGATCATTGAGGTAGTGAATTTATTTGATCTCAAAAGGTGCTTCTTACAAATCCAATAGTGCTGTCTATACAATAGGATATTTTAATTCTTTGGTGCAATATGTCGATGCTTCAGGTTTGAATTTTTTTCTTGCTACTTTAGTTGAGGCCTTCGGGCTACAAGGAAATCAAATGTTACTTAAAAATATGAAGTGATGTGCACATACTACAGAAAGTAGTTGTATAGTATCTATCAGGAACTGGTTTTTCATCTAAGTAACTGTACTTACTTTTCGTTTGGTCAAAACTGATAGAAACTAGCTGCTAGAAAAATGTCTAAGCAAAGAACTTTTAAATTCTGGAAAATGGTGTTAACACAATTATTGATATAGCACAACAACAAGCCTTAAAACCCATCAGGCCATTGATCTTTCTTTGGATTGTCTGATATTTTGCCTACGCTCCTCACCAAGTTGTTGTTCCAAGATTAGGCTGCAAAAAACTATCCTCTTGCTATTTCAGTTTTGCACACTTTATGAATAGGACCATTGCTGCGCCACAACAACGTCGTGGTTTAGTAACGGAAGAGTCTTGGAAAATTACCATGGTCTTTGCTGCTGTATGTTGTCCTTGAAGAAAATTATATTGATCTGAATTTTCTTATCACAGGATATGCTGATCTCCTTTTGGATCAAGGAGAACAAAGATGGCATGGGTAAGACAACATGCACACACACACCAAAATAGATGTTACTGTCATTATTGTGATGTGCAGATTAGTACTTGCCACTATACCAGCTTAGTGGATGACTTTTCGTTGCTAGAGTTTTGTTTCCTTCCGAAACAAAAGAAACATGTGAAATAGGATATTTTAATTCTCTGGTGCAATATGTCAATGCTTCAGGGTTAAATTTTTTTCTTGCTACTTTAGTTGAGGTCTTAGGGCTACAAGGAGATCAAATGTTACTTAAAAATATGAAGTGATGTGCACATACGACACAAAGTTGTATAGTATCTATCAGGAACTGGTTCTTCATCTAAGTAACTGTGCTTATTTTTTGTTTGGTCAAAATGATAGAAACTAGCTGCTAAAAAAACGTCTAGCAAAGAACTTTTAAATTGATATAGCACAACAACAAGCCTTAAAACCCATCAGGCCATTGATCTTTCATTTATTTTCACGTACATACCATAGTACATGCTTGACTATCTTACTCTCTTTTTAAGTTAAAGTCCTCCTTTTACAGTACTTACTATGACTTCCCCAATGTCTATTTTCTTTAAAAAAATCTGTTCCTTTCTAACTACAGCAATGTAGATGTGGAAGTTTAAGATGTTATAGTGCTGATTTACTTCCCGATGTGTAGATTGGTAAATATGTCGTTACATGGTAGATGTGGATTGTTTGATATTTTGCCTACCCTCCTCATCAGAGTTGCTATTTCAAGATTAGGTTGCAAAAAATTGTCCGCTTGCTATTTCAGTGTTATATTGCAAAAAGGTGTGGTGCACACTTTGTGAATAGAACCATTGTCGCGCCACAACAACGTCATCGTTTAGTAACGGAAGAGTCTTGGAATTATAGTATGGTCTCTGCTAATGTATGTTGTCCTTGAAAAAAATTATAATGATCTGAATTTTTGTTGTCGGTGCTGGCAGGGATGGAGATGCCATTGCGAACTCTCAAAAGATGACGGCTGCTCCACGTAGTGCTATACAAATGATGGATCAATTGCCGTTGAATCTGAAAGACAAAGAAAATAGAGACCATTGTTGGAGTGAAGAACAAACCTATTTTTTCATATCGTAATAAAAATATTTTCTCCCTGGAGAAACAGAATATAGCCTTATTTGGTTAATGATGTGACACTTTTTTAATTCCATTTCACAATCTGTTAATTCGATGTTTGGATATGACAACACTGAGTGTAAAATCCAATATTGATTTATACTTTTATTAGTGTGCAAATAAATATACTTTTGTTAGAATGCAAATAGAATAAAGTCGTCCTTCCTAGAGATGGATCGATATGACAACACTAGGTCTTCATTCATTAAAACAAAAATTAATACCCTTGAAACCAACATTACCATGAACATATTATAACATTCGTTTTCACCGCACAGGCGCAGCGTGTCGCTGCGCCAAATTGCCTAGTACTACCTTAATACACTCAGACTTTGAGGTTTAGATAAAGATTCCTATATGCACCGCGTCATGTTCAAGCAACATAAATTATGTAGTAGATCGATCCTATCCAAGTCCAAGTCGACGATCGACCATGGTCCATGGCACAGAGGCGCAAAAATAAAGAAAAATCAGGTCTTCGAACAATGTCCATTTCCTCTGCGTTGCTAACCTCAAATACATATCAACCACAACAAATGCAGTGCCGTTATGCACGATTTCAGCAGTGAATTCCGGTGGAGGCACCATGTAAGTACATGTCATGCAATGACGATGTCCAACTAACTGATTGATTGCGAGAGCCTCTCTTTGCGGCTTGGTTCCAATATCTGTTTCCGAAACGAACCCACCTGCGTACCAAAGCGCATGAATGCCGGTCGGGTTGCTTCTATTTGCACATCAACCATTTTCAGGTCAATGTTTTTTTTTAAAGATCTTTCATCAGGTCCCATGCTAAGATACGCGGAATAGGCGCACTCGCATGCTCGAAAACCTATAATGAAACCTGAGCTACACGGAGGACGTTATTTTGAAAATTTAAAATCGACATTATTAAGTTTGCAAAAATCACGATTTTTTTTTCCAGATTTAGATATTATCTAGATCTACAATCGTGCAAATTTGCAACTCCAAATACGTTGTAGTTTGGGGTGCACAAAAAAAGACAAACGGGTGGATCTGGGTGGTTAAGAATCTTCTCTCGTTCTCTTAATTATCAAATTCCTGACAGACTTACCAAACTTGTGCCTCGAGGAGAAACGTCATAGACATATTTGAACGAAAAAATAATTAGCCCATAAGGAAGATTAACTATGATGCGATGGTACGTACTGTAGTAGTTGTTCGTTATTCCATTGTTGGTTCCAGTTATGACTTACGATGCAGAGTGTAGATATGATGGGCACAAACATGGGATAAAAGCCGTTCTATGTGGCAGAGTACATCCGAATGACAAAGTAGTGGGCCCACTGATGATGGTCCATGAAGTTTTGTCCTTCTCTGCCAAAAAAGATAATCCACCTGCCTGATCTTTTTATAGCACGTGAGTCACACGGACGGATGAGAAGGACACATGCCCTTTGCCCTTTGGATTTGATGAAGCGGGACAAATAAAAATATTGAAGTCGGTCGTATAATCCAGAGACCAGAGTGAGGACAACGGTGAGGACAGAACAAGACAGGTCGCAGATCGTCGAGTCTCACTGTCACGTGGATCTTTGATGAAAGCAGTGGGTAACAGCAGGGGATCATCATCAGATGGTTTTCTATGAACCGAGATGTCATGTCCATTTGATTAAGCTCATATTGATGGAGATGCATGGCGAGGTTCTCAGATAATTATTATCGCTACCAATCAGCAGCCGCTGCTTAGCCCGGTGGGGCATGCATCAGCCGTACAACGTGCCGACTTGGAACACTAGGTGGATATGCTGGCCGTCCCAACGGCGACACGGCGACGCGCCTCGCCCGCTACGTGTCAGGGTGCGAGTCTTGCCGTTATCCGTTCCACCGGCCGGCCAGACTCCTCGACTTGTACTCGTATCTTGTTTCAGATGAGTAATCTGAAACAGATACTACCGTGACAGAGAGCTGGAAGTTACAGTGGCAGTAGAGTTATCTACGTGCCGACCAGCCAAAGAAAGAAGAAACGTGCTAGTAGTGTCCTTAACTCGCTGACAGTGCCTTTGGCCGGTGCAGACCTGCCACCTGTCTCGTGGTAACCGGCGACAGTTGGTTCTGGCAAAAAATCAAGCCAAGAAAAAAAAAGTGCGTGCGTGCGTGGTACTGACGCGGCGTTGAACAAAGCATATTGCATGCATCGATTAGCTTAATCCACTCGACTTTGCGATTCAGATAAAGATTCTGCATGCACTGCGTAGTATTTAAGCAGCAGCAAGCACGCACATGCAGATTCCGTCGGGCTTCAGATCAAGATTTTTTTGTGTGTCATGTCATGACAGTATATATGTGTCTCATACATTACCATTAATGAAAAATGTGATGAATGTGCCGTACATAGCACAGTCGGGCTCTTGATAAAACGGTGTCGTGTTTTTTCAGTGCCAAGAAATATCCCCGTGGTGTTATTAGTTAGTTTTTGTTTCGTTTTCGGGATAGCCTATCTCTTGTGTTTCTTTTTAACAGCGGATAGCTTCGACTCCTTCGAGCATACTCCCTCCATCCACGAATAAGTGGACTGCCGAAGCCAAAAAGAAGTGTCCAACTTAAATCTCGCTTATTTCCACCGAGAAACGGCCGCGTAGTGCAATTCTAGAAGATGGGTCGGAGGTGTTCCCGAGTTTCTGTAACTTACGAGCCAACCGTCGTCTGAAATGGGACATGTCGTCAGGGCCGTCTCCATAAATTGGGGGCCCCGGTGTGAATTGTAAAATGTGGCCTCATCAAACTGGCATTTTGTTTTTATTTATGCTTGGTGCGAAACCCTACATGAATATCCATCTGAAATCATTTTTTTTTTAACAAAGGGTGGTCCCAGAGGGACCTAGAAGCTTTCATTCATAGCGGTGGTTTCATACAAGAAGGACCAAAAAGGAGTTAAAATTACAAACAGGTCTAGACAATTTGCACAAATGACCCTAAAGCTTAAACGGGAGTCGCCTTCAGGTCCAGCTCCAAATCCACCGCTAGCAAACGCCACGACACAGCCAAACACATCGCCGCCGGGGACGAAACCACTTGGGGCGAATAGTCGGGAGCCAACTGCATCGGAGCAAGAGGGCCTCCATGAAGGCACAACGGCCTGGAGGTTGAAAATCACCTGCAATCGTCGGCCGGAGGGAGCCGTTGCCGACGAAGAAGGAGGGAGTGGTCGCCCTTCGACCATCTTGAATGGCAGCCAAAGGATGACTGCCATGAGAGCACTCCCGGGAGCAGCTTCTGAACTCCCAATTACCAGATCCCCAAATCCCGCGTCACCGTCTTCTCTTTCACCTCCACGGTGAACAGATCCGGTGGTCAAAGCAAGATATGGATCTCTCATGAGCTGAAGAACGATGCCGATGCCAAAGTGAACCTCCTCGTCACTCCACCTTGGAGCAAAAAAAGAAGCAACTGCCGGCCACCCCACGCCACCGCTCGCTGGTGACCAGGATCGGCCCACCTCTCTACCACTGCCTCCTCTGCAATGGAGAGCAGCTGCACCTCTTCCCCGGCCCCCTCCCGCACCGCAGACCACCACCTGAAGCTGCTCCTTCTCCTCGCCACCACGGTAGGCCAGAACAGGAAACAGAGCAGGGGCGACCCCAGTACAGAAGAAGCCAGACCTGCGCTTATTGAAGCGAGCCGCAACCAAGCACCCGCCGATTCTCTTCCTCCTTGGAAGCAAATCAGGTGCGCTTAGCAGCCATCGTCCTTTTGCCGCGCCACAGCTTAGGACGGACAAGCTCGAAAAGCAGAGGTTGCCACCTCCAGATCCGCCAATCTTGACGCCATCCCACTCCCTCCCCTCACCGCTACGGCCGGTCAAAGGGAGCAGCATAGCCTCACATCTCCAGATCCAAAGAAGGCAAGAACTACCTTTATTCATGGGCCTTTCGACCTCCATCGCTCCAGGAACAACCTCCCACCTCGGGAGCTCGCCGGAGAGCGTCGAGGACGACCAACCAGCGCCAGGCAGCAGCACCGGTAGGCAGAAGCCCGACGGCATCTCGCCAAACACCAAGAAGGAACACACATCTAACCCTAAGCCTACTACTACGGCGAGATGGGCAAGACCTATATACAGAGCGCCACGGCCGCCAGCTCCAGCCCCACTCCAACCAGCAAAGCCGGCGGAGGAGAAGAGGAGCAGCGCCGGGCAGACCTGAGCGGCTCTCAAAACCTGGGAGAGGGGAGGAGCGAGAAAGAGGGAGAGGAAAAGAGCCCCCCGCTCCATCTGAAATCTGAATTATAATATGTTTTGCAGCTTCCAGTGCATTTAAAAAGCCAGTTTCTCTAAACTTGGTGAAAAGGAAAATCAGCCCCTATACAGTCTCAATTGCAATATGAATAAACATATCCTTTGATTACAGTTGCATGTTGATCAAATTAATAGAAGATAAGATTTTATACCAAATGATCAGTGTGAGATGTCGGCTGGGCGGACGAACGGCGAAGCAAGACGATCACTAAGAACAGCGGTCGGCGGCGCAACGTGCCTAATCAGCCGAGCACAACTCGATTTTTTTGTCGGCTGATCTGGATGCGCCGGCGTGACGATGTCACTCTAGAAACCGTGACTCCTATGTAGAACGTATTGGGATTGAGATCGTGGCCTTTCTTTTGTGCATCTTTTTTTCTTTGATGGAAGGTGATCGTGGCCTGCTGGCTTCTGGAAACCGAGCATACGCAAGTTCATATTGGGCTTTCTGTTAATAACAAGGACCACGTCTTGTACTTGGAGTCTTGGACAGTAAAAGTAATTTGGGGGCCTCGGGATTCTGGGGCCCTGTTCGATCGATCACCTCGAACACCCTCATCGACAGGCCTGCATGTCGTCGACCTTATTTATGTCCACATTGCCACCGCACAGCCGAATCGTTTTGCTCTTCCCAAACCCGCAACAGGGTTGTAAAGCGCGCCAGGCTCGATCGATACGGATAGCCTGCCGCAGAAGATTAGATAGCTTACCCTGTAGATCAGAACTGGATGGATCGTAGGTTACACACGTACTACGTACGTCGTATAAATACGCGATCATGCTACCAACAAGATCCATTTCTATTTTCTTTTCTTTCAAACAACGTAAGTACTAACTCTGTTTCTAAATATAATCCTTTTTAGTCTTTTCTTGATTCGTACATATGTAGACATATCTATACACAATATTAGTGTGGAAGTTCACTCATTTCGTTCCGTATGTGTCCACCTTAAGATATATCTAAAAGGTCTATGAAATGTAGGAATTATGTGATTTTCGTTATCTAGGCCATATTTCAAAATCAAAGGTATTACAGACAATAGACAACTCAATACAGTAAATAAGCCCAAACTCTAAAAGCCCAAAAGAATATGCATGAAGCATAAGCCTAGAAGAAGTCACCCTAAGTGTACATCTAACTTTTGTGTTAAGTCAATTTTTTTTAAAAATTTAACCAACTTTATAGACAAAAGTAACTACATATATAACATCAAATTGGTATATTTTGAAGCTTTATTTCAAGACGAATCCAGTGATACTAATTTAGTGTCATAAATATTGGTATGTTTCTCTATAAAGTTAGTCAGTCAAATTTGTTTTGAATTCTTTTGACACTTAAATTTTTGAAAAGTGGTAACACGGTATCATACGAGGCGTGGTATCATTGCCTCGGAAGTCCACGACTATTGGCACAATGGGTGTGTGCTGAGTAAGGATGCGCACGGTTAACCGAAAACCGAGAAACCGAACTAAAAAAAATCGAAACCGAACCGAAATTGTGGTTATTTTGGTTTCCGGTTAAGGTTACGGTTAGTAAAATAGCTAACCATATGCCTTGCGGTTAATACGGTTAATAACCGAAAACCGAATGGTTAAAAAAAAAACCGAAATGCCTATTAACTTTTATTAATTTGCTACTTTTATTGACTTTTATTAACTTTACGGGTTACTTGTAGCATGTGATTTGCTACTTGTATAGACTTTTATTAACTTTATGGGTTATTTGGTTACTTTAGATCATATGCCTATTAATTTTATAGTCTATTCCGTTATTTTGTAATATATGGCCACAAAAAGAAATTGTCATTTTAAAATTCGCGTCAACTTAGGTTAATTTGGTTATTACCGAAACCGAACCGAATTTAAATGGTTATAACCGAAACCGAACCGTATTCTCGTAAAAAACCGTATTTACCGAAGTATTGAAACAGTATAAATAAAAAACCGTATAAACCGAACCGAATTAACCATATTAACCGAACGTGCAGCCGGAGTGCTGAGATAGGGATGTAAATGGAGAGGTAAATGGCGCCACGTAATCCAATATAAGTAGGTTGGTAGTTAATTTTCTTAAGAAATGAAACTTTTTTAAAACTGTTGACCAAAATATGTGGTATTATGCTGAGATGATACGGGGCTACGTGGGCTAATCTGGGCCTTTGGACGATAGGATTTGCACGTCCGGAATCGGTTCCAAACTCTGGTGGGGGATCCGACTTCCACCTCTTCCTCCACCTCCAGTCCTGACCTATCCCCTGCTCCCAGCCTCAAATCCGCCGCCACCGCCGTAGTTCCGCGCCGCCGAAGACGCCTCACGTCTCTCCCGCGTGCCGCCTCCATCTACCTCGTCGCGTCCGTGCTTCCTCCGCCCCGCCCCCGCTCCTGGACACTGGTTTCAGGTATGAGCCATTATTCATACAGCGATTACTTGAATCCAAACTAGTTAGACTCTACGAATTTCGGGCGTGTCGGTTCTCGCCCGCTCCTGCCCGCGGTGGACGCTAGGTCTAGAATTTCACGAGGATGTTCACTTGTTCAAGCACAAGTCAATTCTAGGATACCGGGGTCCCTATCTCAGATCGGTTTGCAGCCCTTGCGGATTACCGTTGTTTGTCTGTCGATACTCCTGCGTGTTGCGTCTCGTTAACAACTGATCTTAGCTGTGGATTTTTGTGCTGGATAGGTTTGTGTCGTTCATCGGCATGCAAATTATTTGGGGATGCCTGTTATAATCTGTTATTAGTGCACTGCTTCCAAGTTTAATGACGACTATGATGAATTGCAACCTCGTTAGCCGCATGACAGGATGAACCTTACCAGGATCGATTAGTTCCTCCCCTGATTCTTATAATTTGGCTCTCTTCAGATATGGAGTCAGTTCCACTCACCGCTGAAGCTATTGCTTTTACCGAGAAAAAGATGGACATGACTCTGGGTATGCTATTTGTTGTTTGATGTTTATTCTGCAATGATAATTCATATCTTCTCAGAGTTTATTTTGCTCATGGTTTGTTGTTCTGTGTTTGTACAGAGGATATTATTAAGATGTCAAAGAAAAAAGTCCCTGCAGGCAAGAAAGCCCCTAGGCAGCCGGTACGCAGTCTAATCTGTTGAAGCGCCCCTGTTTCCTTACATTGGCTAAATCATTTCCAAGTTTTGATGATTACCTTATACCTTGTGTAATCGCAGATTAAAAAGCGTCCTTTCCAGAATGGTAACAGTAATAATCAAGGGAACGCCAAGGCTCAGCGGTTTATCGAGTCTAGATCATCTATTAGACAAGTATGCTGTGCCTTCTCTTAGTCACCTGTTTCATGGATTGCCTTATGCTTGGTTCTCTAATGCTGCTTTGGTTTCTTAGGGTGTTCTTGCGCAAAGGAGGACAAATCTTGACGGAAATCAGTTCCAGATCACAAAGCAGGCTGCAAAGAAGGCTGCTACAATGCCAGTGCGTGGTAGGGCTGACAGACGGAACACGACAAGGTATCGTCAACAAATCACTACACTCTTATCTTTTTCCTTGTACAATCGCTCTTATCATTTTATCTGAACACAAAAATTATGAACAGGTAAAGATGGTTCTTTTATTGTTCATGAGAAGGTTTACTGCATTCAAGCACCCATTAAATACTTTGACTCAACCGCCTTTGGATTGATTGGCTGAGAATGGTTATGGTGCTGTTGTTTTCATTGAACCCATCTTTTGCTGCTATCGGTGTTCCATTGGGCCATATGGAAGTCTAAACATCAACCAAGTTCGTATTATTGTGGCACAAGGCCTAATTTTTGGTTTAAACTGCATGAAATAGATGATGAATAAGAGGTGCAGTAAACCGAGCAGATCATATTGAATTGCACGGTTATATATGGTCCTTAAACCTCACAAAGCTACAAATAACTATTATTATGGTTGTCATATCAAAATTTATGAAGCTGCTGGAGCACCTTGGATGTACATCTGTTGTTGCCTGACATACAATAAGACAATTTATGATGTAACTTTAGCAGTTGGAGAGGTGCTATTTTGGGAGGTCAGAACTAGGTTTTTGGGACGGGTACCTTGCTCTCGTTTGCTGACTTTAGGAACTGGAACTGGATATGATACTTTCTAGCATCACAACCACTGCTCACTGGACACCCCAGATTCTTTGTATAGGTTGTGGATGCCAGAGTCAAAGTGGTTTTGATCACTAGCTCCATTGTGCAGAAGATATTATTTTTCATGAAAACATTGTGAATGTAGGGCTAGTGGTTCACACAGGAAAACTTGTGGTATGCTGTTTCTCTGGAATTTTTCTGCTGCTGTTGTCATATGCCTAGTTGGTTGTATCCATAGTGGTGTGCATTGTTTCAAGCGTCATCATCTTGGATTTCAGTCAGCAGGTGCTCTATATTTACATTGTTCACTGGTTCTCAGCAACAATGTTACTGGCGTGTTTGTACAGTTCAACTGGGTAATAGGATATCATGGTATCTCATGAATTTTCTTGTTAAGAATCATCCCAGTATGTTGTGCTGTACGAGGCTACCCTTTCAGGGCCAACTGATGGAACCACTTTTCATGATCCCTTGCATGCCTTTGGGTTGGTTCTGTCTCAGCAGTCTAACTTGTCAATTATGAGGGTTGGTTCTGTCTCAGCAGTCTAACTTGTCAATTATGAGCTCATCGGTTCAACCAAGCAGTAATTGTGTCAGTTGGAAAATTGTCGGATCATCTGCAGTTCTGCACTCAAATGCGGTGGATGTAACAACATAGGATGTTGAGGGCTATATGGATCAAGAGGATTTATTATATATATGCAGTATTTGATCAGATGTAACCATAACTTTATCGTTTCTGTTTGACTTTGTTCGAAAACATGGTATGTGCACCTGATTTAAAAATTAGAGAATTCTTAGTTTGAAGGTGTATGGTAAGCGTGCTTTACCTTACCATGAAGCACAACAATCTGGCTTTTGGTCCTCTGTCGCACATGTTTTTTTGTTACTTGAGATAACTCCTGCATATGTGAGCCACTAATGTTTTCTTCTGGATGCAGTGCCCCATCAACCTCAGTACAGAGGAGGCCTGTAAGTGATCAACCTCAGAACAGCAAGGTACAAATTAATATGGAATTTAAGTAGAGTACCAATACAAACTGTGATCATTGTTTTTTATAGTATTTGGTGACAAGCTTTTAGTTTTGTTGTTATCTACTAGCATGTAAACCTTATTGATCTATTTGTTCACCGGCTTTAGTATTAACAGCACACTAGTACATATATCAATTGCTCATCGACTTGAATTGCAAGCCATGGATTCAGAGGTTCAAGCCATTACAGAGGAGCAGAGGAACACAAACACGGGAGGAAGAGGAGATAGAAGCGAGGAGGCCGAAACAGTCCTAATCCAAGCCCAGTTGTTCGTAGCCACTTCCCTTGTATTTGTAGCTGCTGCCTCCTGTGACTTCCTGAGCAGCCCAAACCCAATGGTGCATCCCATATGGCTCAGCCCAGACGAGGGTAGGGGAGGTCGCTAACATTCCCCGCTCCTTAAATTTTGGCTTGACCTCAAGTCGATGCCATGTCGAACCGCCTGGATCCCACGGTACCTGATGCTTCATGACTTCACCAAGGTCGTGATGGGTGCTGTAATTGAGGCAGACCTTGACGAGGTTGAGGTAGCAGACGGCACCGACTTACTCAATGAAGACACCAAGGTAGTCGTGGCCGATGTGCACTTGGTCACAAAAGAAGTCGAGATAGTAGTCTTGGTCCGCACAGTCTGTTGAAGTAGTAAGCATGGTCGAGGGAGTGGAAGCTGTAGTGG
Organism: Poa pratensis; assembly: GCA_947311845.1. Taxonomy (NCBI): domain Eukaryota; kingdom Viridiplantae; phylum Streptophyta; class Magnoliopsida; order Poales; family Poaceae; genus Poa; species Poa pratensis. The sequence continues at coordinate 75,611,464 of CAMZMU010000037.1, read as the reverse complement.
GCTGGAGCTGAAGCATTCCTCCCTTTTGCCTCAGCTTGTGTGAAAAGTCCGAAGGAATTTCGGCCACCAGGATCCAAAGATAACTGCAACTCTTCACGAAGCAGTACCAATGAGACTAAAGAAAGGAAGGAGTCACTGAATGTATCACCTTATTCGCTGCTTCTAACGAGTTTCAGGAGTAATTGAACATCTTGCACTCTTGATAGCAGATTCACAACATGAAAATATTTGCCATGAGCTTGTGATTTGTCCTCAATAATCCCCTGGCAAGAAAGGACTGCACACAGAGCAAGGGCCTTCGAGGATTTTCATTGGCAAGCACCTCACCGGAAAAGGAAGCAGAACCACCACAATATATATGTCCAGCATCACAGGATTGCAACAAGTAATCCAGTAGTGAGGGACTAATTCTGTCCATAACGAAACCTGCTGCCTGGATATGTGGATGACCATGTAGAAGAGCATAGTTCGTGGTGGATAGCTGAAACTATCCTGAAGTAATTTGCTGTGTGCTAGCTCTGTTGCAACTGCAGTAGAACTAAGGTGACATGAAACATGGCAAAACTGAGTGCAGATATCAACAGTCTTTGCAATGCCTGGATCCCATTGCTCCATTGGTCCCTTCCATGTTGAATTTCCATAGGCAAGAAGAACAGCAGTTCGTGACCACAAGATGCATGACCAAAGCTCAGGTGTGCTCTGAATGGTCCTCAAAATGGCAAACGGGCTGGACCATGCGAAGTCCCATGATTGAGAAACAGAACCATAAGGAAAAACTATTCCAGCAGTGACAGTTGCCCAGTGGTAAGGTACTGAACGTGCCACCAACGTCGACGCTTCAGGGTACAGAGGTTGAACACTGCTCAGAACAGCACAAACAGATCTTAACAGGAAGTCCTCAGAGGCCACGGTTCAGCACAAATTGCAGGATATGTAGGAGCACAAGAACATGACTTTCCATGTATTGTTTACAGAAAGGGCCACGCTGTCGAACAGGTAATGGAGCAATCCCATGTAGATGTCCTGACAGAAATACTTGCGTCCGCACTTGAACAAGACAATTGAATAAACCAATGCAAATATGAAATCTGCATCCAGTTACTAAACACATGCACCCCAAGCAATATCTTTGCTACAGGCAGAATCTGTCAGTACCGCTGTTTTCTCTCCCGGATCCCATGGCAACAAGAAAGTTAAGTAAGTCGTGGCACTGGCACAGTCAAGATCAGAACACATACCATTGTACTTTGCTTGAAGCTGATTCAAAGATGTGCTCCATGTGACCATGACCTGAGTGCATTCTGGCAGTAGAGGTTGACACGCACATCTCCTTGCTCTTGGACAATGGCACTAACAGCTTGAGCGGCAAATGGACCTCAAACGAGTTGTTGACATGGCCGTCGTCAACACCGAGTGCGACCAGAGTGAGTGGCATTGCAGACGTGCCGGTGAAGAAGCTGTGATCATTCAACACATCCCTCGCAGCAGTGAGTGCGAATGGCCGTTCCACGCTCGATCAAGCCAGCTGCTGCTCATCCTCATGTGTCCCAGCAGTGTCAGCGTCCTCAGATTTGTGAAGCGGTGCCGACATGGACACCAATGCACCAGAGCCGCTGGAGTCCACGATATTGAGTCTGTTAGCGTGACTGCTTGCGCGTCAGGGACAGGCTCGTGGCACAGTGCAGATCTGATCGCTGGCGGCGCCATGATAAGGTCAGACCCGAGCGTCGTTGATGCCGCTGGTTTTGTAGTCGCTGAAGTCGGTGCTCTAGGACCATCGCAGGCATGGTCGTAGACGGTGGTAACGAAGGAATGCCGCTCGTCAGGGATGCGGATGGCGCTGTCATGACCCATGTTGCACCGTTCTCTCTTCCTGGACATTTGGTTGAGCAGGTGATGGGCGCCGCGAAAGCTAGGTTAGAGATAACGCTCGCAGTTGTGGTCGTCGGCGGAAGGGCAAGATCCCCGACACTTTGCATTTCACCTATGCCGCGATGGCCACAGACACCTCTATTACAACCTGCCGCGATGACTGGGATGTGGGTGGTGAACTCGGCGCGATGCCGTGCCGCCTTGTCCTCCCATCCGTACTACGCCTGAAGCCCGGGTCCGTCTACTTGGCGAGTCGGTGCAACATGGCTGGAATAGGCTGGAAAATTTGTTTTGCTCGAATTTGGGGATTGTGGGGAAATTTTGAGTAGAAAGTTTTGTGCATTTGCGTGGAGGAATAATTGGCTCTGATTACATATCAATTGCTCATCGATTTGAACTACAAGCCATGGATTCAGAGGTTCAAGCCATTACAGAGGAGCAGAGGAACACGAACATGAGGAAGAGGAGATAGAAGTGAGGAGGCCGAAGCAGTCCTATCCTAATCCAAGCCCAGTTGTTCGTAGCCACTTCCCTTGTATTTGTAGCTGCTGCCTCCTGTGACTTCCTGAGCAGCCCAAGTCCAATGGTTGCAGCCATGGCCCAGCCATGGGAGGGTAGGGGAGGTTGCTAACATTTTTTCCTTAGCGAAGTTCAGTCTTCTCTCTCTTAATTTTCTTATGTCCGAGATCACGTAGGAGCCCATAGTTCCTGATATCTTATTCATGTGTTTTTCCTATTTTGATGATGTCTAGGCTTCAAATGTAGACAACCATTTATTTTCCTAATCAGCAGTATACTTTTATTTCTTGGGCAACCATTTCTGCTGTCATCTATATTGGTTTCTGACACAGTGTCATATGTCTTGCGTTGACTCGTTTTTCAAGTGTTTTCTTGGCAATATTGACCCAGAGACAAACATAGGGACTTGCATTAGGAAATTATTTTCATGGGTTCATTTCCTGCCAAGTTGCAATGCATGCAAACCTACCTAAATATTTTCTTAGCCTTTTAGCATAGTGAATAGTTTAGAAATTATTATAATGTGTTTTAATCTTTTTCTAGGGCAAGGAGATGCAGAGAGAGCAGCCAAGGACAATGGACGCACTCTTTGCACAGATGAAGCAGCAGCGGATGAGGATCATGCCACCTCAGCAATCAAACACTGCCCAGGGCCAGCAGCGACGTGTTCAGCAGCAGCGACGAGGCAGAGGAGGATACGGTGGCCGCAATGGCGGTGGTAACCGATGAGCTCAACATCCATATGCAGCATTATGAAATCCATTTCTCTTCATTGGTGTGTTCCTTGGAAGGAAGGTCCCCCTGGAACTCTTGCGTGGCTTCGTCTTGCTTGTATTTCTGTTCTTAGTGAGCCGTGAACAGAATTTTAACTTAAGTTTCTGCTGTCCGCGTGTATAATGGTCGATGGAATGCACGGATATTGTTTGCTAGTCCTTTGTTTCCTTACCGTATACCACATATGGAAATTTATAGGTTACTGATGTAGTAGTCAGTTGCACCTAACTGATTGTTTTGGTTGGTAACTATCGCATTCTGTCGAGTGTGATCAGCATTGACACACAGTTGCGTTGATGTTTTTTGTGCTACCACATTCTGCCAACTTGGAGTGAGATGGCAAGAATTTTGCTGGTCTGCTTTTGTTGCAGAAAAAAGTGTGAAATAATTGGTGCTTATAATTTAATTTAGCTCACGTGGCACATGAAAGTCCCTATAAATCGTCAAAACTGAAGGTTGTCGAAGTAGTAAGCTGGTAGTGTGTTGTAGCTGATGTTTTCTTACCAAAATATACATCCCTATAATTTAATTTAGCTCACGTGGCACATGAAAGTCCCTATAAATCGTCAAAACTGAAGGTTGTCGAAGTAGTAAGCTGGTAGTGTGTTGTAGCTGATGTTTTCTTACCAAAATATACTAACTATATATAATAGCGCGTCCGATAGCTGGCCTCTCAGGGCCCGCGCACTGTAGATCTACAGTGTTGTCACACTGTAGCGTGCCACAGCATCTACAGTGTTAGCTACATTTTTTTTTTTTTTTTTTTTGCGAAGCCTCCAGAAAATATATACACGAAAAATTTTCGCGCCGACGAGTAGGTTCCATTCCCGTAATCGGTTTCGAGTTTGATCAAGTCTAACTTCTTAATTTCAAATCCAAATTCGCACAAACATTTGACAGATTTTGTCCAATTCGTCGCACTCGGTCATCCATTTGAATTTCCATTTCACAAATAGATGTATATCACCATTCCAAACAACTTTCTACATAAAAGTCCCCACACTTTTTTTTCCCAAAAAAGTCCACGTGTTTTCAAAAATTATAAATCAGCCCTCGGAATAAAACTTTCTGGAAAAAAAAAACCCGTTCCTAAAATTGTAAATCGTCCTCCCTGCCATAACACTTAAAAAAAATGGCACAGCAAAATTAAACAACTCTTAACCATACTTAAAATACCAAAACTTCCCCTAATTCACAATGTATTTTTTTTTTGGATAATTCAGAACATTCAAATGTATATGACTATTTTCCATACTTACACAAATTACAGAAACCTAATTCACCAACAAAAAATAATAGCAATACCGCATAATTTTAGATTAATTTTCCAATAATCTGTAGCTATGCCAAACTTATTTTCCAAAAAAATATAATTGAATCAACAAACAAAATTTAAAATAGAACATGCTTCAAACAATTTAAAACACTTTATAAATATTGTTTTAGCCTATTTATACAATTTCCAAAACCTACTAAATGCTGCAAAATTAGTAACTTAAACTATATCCACCAACAAAATATGGAAAATATATTGAATAAACACAAAAAAAAAATGCTGCCTACCTATGGCGTATGATAAAATTTCAATTCCAGATATTTTAAACTTTTAAATATCTTTTAACTCTGACCATTTCGCAAAAGTAAACATAAATCAAATCTGGAAAACATCCCAACTTGAACAATTTCCAAAAACTAAACAATTTCAGAACGCAAACTTTTCAAATTTCCAAAAAATTCCCAAACCTATACAATTTCTAAATGCGCACGTTACCAAATTTTATTTACCACACAGGCGCGGCATTGCCGCGCTAAGTTCCCTAGTACATCCCTATGCTATGAGCCAGTGGTAGTGGCACGGTGCTGACTGAAGAAAGAGCATGCAGCAAAAAAAATGAAGGAATGCTTTACAGAGCTAAATTCACTCGACTTTTGAGGTTCGGCCCGGCTTCAGCCTCCAGATGATGATTCTGTACTGCGTCATATTCAAGCAGCAGGCACAACCAGGTCCAAAACGAAAACGTATTTGAGGAGCTAACTTCCAAAGGAAACCAAGCTTGTTCGGTGCAAAGAGAGCCAGGTTACCAGGTGTCCACCGATCATGGACCACGTGTCGCCCCAGAGGAGCCACGTCGACCCGTCTCCCTTCGCTGACCTGAGCTCTGGCCTCCCATGCAGATAGATGCTCACTCGCCAGTTGATCCCTCCGCCTCTCTGAAGAACAAGCTCTCACATAGCACCGGTTGATCAAGAGAAAGAAGAAGCTGAGATTTCATCGAGAGAGGAGGACTAGCGCGCTAAGCTAGAATCAATGGGTTCGGAGACGTTCTTGGAGATCCTGCTGGCCATCCTGCTGCCGCCGCTCGGCGTCTTCCTCCGCTTCGGCGTCGGCGTAAGCTTATCAAACGATCTCTCAGTTATTTTGAGCTGTCATGTCCAGTGGTTTCATGGCATCGATTTCATGGTCGTCTGATGCATGCATGCAGGTGGAGTTCTGGATCTGCCTGCTGCTCACCCTGCTGGGCTACATCCCGGGCATCATCTACGCCGTCTTCGTCCTAGTTGCCTAGTCTAATTGCTTCAGATCTGGCTTGTTTGTTGTGATAATAAAATCGGTCTTAATTTTATTATTTTGCTTTGTTGATGGATAAGCTGCCTTGCCTTGATGTACTCAGTTGATGTTCGTTAGTCACTGCCTGCCAGGGAATGATCAAGTACGTGCAAGGTTTGTACGCCATGAATAAAACCAGCTCATCTCTTACTAGTGTGACGATTGCTTGAGCCATCAGTGCAGTTCCGTTTCGTTTCTTCTGTTTTAGTCGTTGAGAAAATTTGACGCCGCAACTTACATTTTGTGCTAGTTCGGTTCTACTGTAGTATGTTTCTGAACAAAGGAATCGATGAAGAAATAATATGTAAGAAACAAACGGGCGGGTCTTCCGTAACAAGAGTTCCATATCTTTGGTGATCATGACCAAGATCAGAGACGAGGACAAGAATTAGGTCATTGTTGGGACAAAACACTTAGTGGTTTTATGCCGGGAGATTAGTCGCTTTTTTTGTATCGGGTTTGTTAGACTTGAAAACTACTCCCTCCGTTCCAAATTAATTGACTTCCATATATTTACATTTGTACATCATCCAATTGTAGATATATGGAAGTCAATTAATTTAGAACGGAGGGAGTATTATTTAATGCCAAACCTCATGAAATCTCCTTAATGAGTTAAGTAAAATCTTTTAACCCCGATTCAAAAAAATATCATTTTGCACCTTCGATTATGGCGCTCGATTTATCTTGTTTGTGATATTACCGGACATGACATATGTCGCCCTCGCCCCCGTGTTGAACACAATCATGAAGGTGGTCAACAAGTCGGCGGCTCCTGGCTCTGCACGAAAGAGGTTGCTGCACACGTGTACCGACTATATATCAAGTCGATGCTGGCACCCTGAGTAATCACTATGGTCACAAAGACCATATAATTAAACTGTCCATGCATAAACTTGTGATATATAGGAAATACATGTTTTGCCATTATGTTTTTTCCTTTTGAGAGAAACCTGAATAAAATGATGGAAAGATTTGAGATGAAGTTGAAATTGTTTACATAAAAAACCCTTGTATTTTCGTCACCTTTTGTTTTTTCCATAATAAATAGTTCCAGACAATGAATGTATATATATTAGGAAGTAAATTGAAATACTGAGAGGATATTCAACTGTGTTTTTAATTTGAACAAGATATTCAACTGTATTCTTCATGCATTTGACTCAACTACGTATTCTCATGTTGTTGCAGTGATGCAATTGAATGTACTGCATCTTTTTTGCAGCTGATTGAACCCTTTTTTTTTTGTAAGTTGATTGTCATACATGTTTTAGTGGCACGTTTCAACTGCACCTCCTGTTTCCACTTCACGTTTTCAACTACAACTTTAGTGCACTTCTAACTGTTATTTTGTGGTGATCCAAATTCGTTTATACTGATGAAGGCCAACTTGTGACGAAGGAGAGCGGTACGGATCGTTTCCGGGTCGGACTGCAGCCGACCTAGGGTTTTATGCCACCATATATACATCTTGTAAGCCGCCGGTTGGGGTAAGCCATACATTGTAAACCCAATGTAAACCCACGGCGTTTGTAACCTCACCCGATTATAGTGAAGTATTGCTGGCTGGCGCCCGTGGTTTTTTCTCCTCCATTGTTGGAGGGGTTTTTCCACGTTAAAATCTCGTGTCCCCATTGGTTTGATCGTTCCGCACTTCGTCGTTTCTTTGCTATCGTTTATAACACTAACAACATTTCACACTTTGCTACATCTCTCGTAAAATCAAATTTAATGTAATGTTTAATAATTTCATTAAATGTTTACCATCTTTCGGTTAACATCTCAAGCTCCAATGCACAGATTAAACAAAGCTAGAAATGGATTCATGTAAAGTACTTTCCAATGAAATCTAACATATTTTGTAATTGAAATTATTCAATATGCGCGAAATACTAGTTGTGATCTGAACATGTGACACATTGCAAGAGGAGTCTATCACATATCATATATCTAGATTAAGGTGCTCACTACCGCACACTTAATGCCAGTTGCTCCTCAAGATATTTTTGAAGTGATATGAAGACATTGTACCATGGTTGTTGCACCAAAAGTATCGTCTAGCGTGTTGCTTTGCCTTTTAAAGAAGAGAAGGAGCGCAGGACTATTCTCAAACAAAGTATCCAACGTGAGCCGGAGCGAAAGCTAGGATGTAAAGCTAAGTTGCAACCGCAATGTACTACCTAGTACCTAGGATTAGGAAACATCAGGATTTGCAACGGTGGCTTTGGATGCAACACTGCGTGGATGACCAAAACAATTTGCATGGCACCACAAGTATGGCTCACTTCACATCCTGGTCCCTGATTAGTCGAAGGGAGCCTTGGGTGTAGCACTTTCCATTTATTTTGGAGTTTTATGCTACACTGCTCAATGCACGGTACATATTTGCACTGATTGGCAAAAATTCTAAGGTTCTTCAAGCCCACGAGCTAAATGTTCCTGCAATCATCTAGAAATAAAAAAGTCAAGTAGCTAAACAAACTTTTAAAAACGAACTTCGAGATTCTCCATGGCGATTGGCCACAAAGGTTCATGGAGATGCTCCGCGGAGGAGAATTGTGGCTGCCGTTTGCCAGCGATGCGGTGTGTGATTAGCCGGTGACCCCATGGTGGGAATGGGTGATTTTCTAGCCGCACCAAAACAAGGTTGTGCGTGTTACAAAGTCAAGAAAGGACCGAACCGGTACGTACGAGGGCAGAGGCGATCTCAAAGCGACTAGGGTTTCTGTCCCGGCCACCGCCGACGCCGCCGGTCTTCTGCGCCTGTGATGGCCTTCTAGGCCTTGGAGGCGCGGTGGACCCTGGCCTCTCGTTCGCGGGAGGGTTCCCGTTTACAATTTTTTGTAGTTTTTGTCTTCATCTGGGTGGTGAAGCGGCGGCTACATCCCGGTGTTAGAATAAGGTATTCCCCGTCCTATCCCTGCTCCGGTGGTGCGTCTAGCGCTGGTGAAGGGCGCGTGGAGTTGTGTGTCCGGCGGATGTCCTGGGATCTTGTCCGTTTTCGTGTTCGTCCGTGTGGTTGCATGTCAGATTATTCCGATCTATGGTTCTCACCTTTGGCGATGGTTGCTGCTATGGTGCACTGGCCCTTTGGGGTCGGTGCGCTGGCCCTTTGGGGTCTTAGCACGACGACTTTCCGTTTTTCTACTACAACAACCTCTCCTACGACAAGTTTTGCCTGACCCTGGTGAATGAGGGGCGAGGACAGCGGCGCGCCTTCGGCTCGCTCCATATTGACACGTTGAGTTGTGTGCCTATTTTTTCCCGTAGAACGTGATCTTCCATTTGACAATCGCAATCGCAATCGCAAGTGCCATGTGAACCAGAATTATGTCCCGGTTGTTGGGAACATTTTCTAGGTCGGCGGGCTGCAGAATCCAGCATGTTGTATGTTCTCATCGAAGTTCATGGACATGCCCTCCCTCTCATTTGAGCGAACAATTTAGAGGAGGGTTCTTCTAGCCAACTAGATCTCTGTTCAGCGTTGCATTGATCCAGAGCGTCGCTGTGATCAGATTCTTGTTCATGTTGAGCTAGAACATCATATCGAACCTGAAGGGACGGAAACTCTTACCACTTTGTCAGACAAACGTTTACTCCATACTCCTTGGCCTTTTTAGGAACTCCATGGCGCTCGATGCTTTTAACCGGGGGTCAACTGACGACCTAACAAAGTGTGGACATGGTTCCCAATTTTGATGGAGTGGCATTGAAAAAGCATGTGTGTCGCCGACTCGGGATCATGCTTACAAGATTGACAAATTAAAGACCGCTATATGCACAACCCCTGCCCTCAAGTATGAAGAGGTGCTCACAATGATGACATTTACGGTGATTCTGTGATCAGGGCAAGGATTTTTTGTGTGGCACTTTTTTATTTTGGAATATTGTGCAGCATTTGCCCATGCAATGCACGCATGTTCACATTCAATGGCACAACAGAAAGGCCCAGCCAAAGGTGGTGGCTAGAATTAGGGCTAAATGGAAAGCTAGCTAAACTAACTTTTGGAAACGGTGGAACGACTTTGATGTTCTCCACAGCGGCAAAGATACTTCCAGCAAGATGCTCCGCGAGTGGAGAACCATGGCTGCTCTGCCATTCCCGGAGTGGGCGGTGCGGTGTGTGTGGGATTACTGAACTATTTTTTGACTGACTAAATTGCCCTTACGAAATTGGAAGTTAAATAAAATACGAAACGGTAAATTACCAAGAATGCCCACACAGTCAGCGCGGCTCATATAACTCAACCGATACTACTCGCTCATTCAACTAGTCCCTCCGTTCCAAATTATAAGCATTTTTATTTTTTCTTGATTCAAGCATATACGGACTGAAATGATAGAATCAACACACTAAAATATGTGAAAGGATTCATGACCCAACATATTTCTCTCGCAGCGATCTGGACGAAATTTGAATGATGTGTCACCCCTGTTCCTTTCAACCTCTGCCGATCTCGCCGGCTTGCCGCCATATAAACCCATGTGTCGTTTACTCTACTCCAACCGCCATCGCCGCGCCAGGATGATCTTGCCTAGTTGTGGTGCCCATAGGAAATGGGCTTGCAGGTTTCGAGCCGGCGGGGTCTTCTAATTGTCTGTGGTAGCTACACAAGTTCTTGTACATGTGACAACGGTAGCTCGTCAAGAACTAGTGACCTCCTATCAAAATAAAGAACCAGTGACCCAAAAAGATCAAGATGAAAAACAATAGTCTTCACATGCAATATATGCCAAAAAGCTAAATACTAAAAGTGGTGCACATACAATATATGTTCTATTTTTAGGTGTACAATACGGGTTTTGAGAGAGCCCTAAACTTTTTCCTTGCTTTAAAAATTATCCTGACCTGTCTCGTGAAGAGGTAAATTATAATCTCCACCGTGCTAGCTTTTAGAGGGGTTGTACAGAAGCAAAATGATAATGGATCGTCATCATCATTTTTAGGCAAGTTGACTCTTCAATTGTTTTGTGGTTCTTTAACAAATAAAAAAGTAGTAAATGTTTAACATGGAGTCTTGGTAATCTTATTTTAATTAATATATAAAATCGAATGCACAAACTAAACAACACGCAATGACTTCTGGTAAAAGTACTTCACAATAGCATATAACATACTTTCTAATTGCTTCAAAATATTCATAGCTGCGTGAATAATAGTTGTGCTCTGAAGATGTAACACACTGCAGGAGGAGTATATCACATATATCATAGATCTAGAGTAAGGGGTGTAATTTGATGCCAGTTCCTTAAGATATTTTTGAAGTGATATGAAGGCATTGATATCATGGTTGTTGCACCAAACGGTATCACCAAGTGTGTTGCTTTTCCGTTTAAAGAAGATAAGAAGCATAGTGGGACTATTCCCAAACAAAACTTCCAAGGAAGCTAGAATGTAGAGCTAAGTTGCAGCCAGATCAATTATGCCACACTGTGCACACAATGCACTACCGAGGATTAGGAAGCATCAGAATTTGCAACGATGGCCTTGGATATAACACTAGGTTGATGACATAAACAATTTGCATCGCTCCACAAGTATGGCTCACATTAGTCTCCTCTCCTGGATTAGTGCAAGGGAGCGTTGGGTGTAGCACTTTTGATTTATTTTTCAGTCTTGTGCTGCATAGAACCGCAAGTATTTCTCACATTTATTTTTAAGTCGCGGTGGGCTCTAGGAGGAGCTTCAGTGCGAGGCTGATCTGGACCCAATGCCTAGTTGTGACGATGATTGCCATAGACCGCCGGACTTGTGGAATTGACGGTCTGCACTGGTTTGTGGCTGTGGTCTGGCTGTAACGAGCGTCTCCTCCACGTGTCGTTACGGGGTGAAAACCTTGCTCAGGTCGCCAGTTGGGACTGAAGGCGGATATGCCTTTGGGCGACACGTGGTGTTGTGTGTTGTATCTGTTTTTGACCAGATTTTTAACAAACTAGCCAAATCTATTCGTTTTTGTGAATGAAATGGTTAAAAAATATCGGGTGGCACACTCAAACCAACCAACAATAGAAATGGCAAAACCTTGTCTTGTTTAAGGAAAACCCGGTTACTAGGTTTGTTTTTTCAAAGTTCAACTGCGGAAGAGAGTAAATACAGAAGCATTTATCAAATTTTATGAAACTTGGCATGTCGATGCAAGGTGTCAACTTGGTTTGTATGTACTTTTTTTGTGGGAACGGAGGAAATTTGAAACGTCAAAAATGATGTCCTAACATGAAAAATTCTGGTGTCTTTGACACTGGACCTCGCGTTGGCATGAAACGACCTGCTGCTGCGCTGCGTGGGGACCTTGAACTAAAACGCAAATCTCGTAATTAAGAAAGGGTGTTTATATTGTACCAAAATTTCCTACATGCATATATATATGCAAGAAAATTCACAACATCAAACACTACCTTCGGAAACATAAATGCCTACGCCAATTGATTGTGCGACAAAACTAGCTCATAACCAAAATCTTAACACCACGTGCCTAAGGATTTTTTAGTGAGATCCCACTTGTCCCACTTATATTGTATTTGTACGTGTCGATTCGACTTAGACATCCCTACACGCGGTGTCAGGGTGTCTTCCTTGCAGTGCATTGCCGCAGGCTAGCATGAGGCAGGGGCCTTCTTGCCGCGTTGGGGTTCCGGTGTATACCACCGCCGTTCGCCCTTGCGTCAATGTTGGTTGGGGATAGGTTTGTTCACTCCGGGAAGTTATCGCTTAGGCGGGGTGTTGGTGAGTTGTGACTTTGCCTTCCGTATTTGGTTGTTTTGAGGGTGGGGACTGCATTTGGAGATTTCGGTGCTAGATTTGGAGATTTTTGGTGTATGTTTGATGTATGGTTCTTTCTCCCTTTTCCTCTGTTCTGTGATTTTCTCATAGCATTTTTCGATTTTGGGGTTTTTATTTGGCTGTCTTCTTCTTTTCTGGTTTGCTGTTTTCTTATTTGCCCAACTCTTCTGTTTCGTTTGTCCCTTCTGATGTGTTCAATGTCAGCCGCTCCACATATGGAATGGCTGATGGCAAGGGAGGCATCCAACCGACATAGCTGGCTGGTTTTTTGTGCGTCGCTGGGTGTTGAGGATGGCCGACCCCCTTTCTTCACCTTGACCTCGAGTGGAGGGAATCAAAATTTTAAATAGCGGGCTATCCTATGTAGTGGCGGCTCGGTCAGAAGCCATGAAAAGCTATAGCGGAGTTAAACCCACTTAGTGTTTTTCTAAAGTCGTGAAGAAATTAAAAACAAATAAGCATACAATCAAACATCATATATTTATATCAAATATAGACATAAAAACCGAGTATTGATCAGGCATGCATATCCTACTGTAATACCTAATCTTCATATCAATGCGTGGTATATTTATTCATGAAAAAGAAGAACAAATAATTAGATGCATGGCTTTACAAAAGTCACTTATATCTCTCCTCTAGCTGCAGCTTAGCGGTCTAAATGATTCAAAATGTAGCGCTATACCAGGATATAGCGAGTTATTAGGCTCATTTTCAGTTTAGGGTTAAAATTGCATAGTTTAAGGGCGAGGGCTCTACAAAGTTATAGCGAGAGTCATCTCTACGGACTACGGGTGATTCACAAGCATGAAGAACGATATCCATGGATATATCAAGATGCAAGTTAAAAGAAAAGAAATGTCATGATCTGCCACATCATACAAAACCACTATCAATAATTGACAGTTGGTGAACCGAGGCATAACCCGGATGGCTACCAGGTGTTGATACCTGTGAAACCCGCCCACTCGAGTTCGAGCGCCAGCACCCGGTCGCGGGTGTGTACACACAAAATTCTTCTAAATAAACTGTTTGGGGGTCTGTCTAAACCCTAAATCGTATTGTTTTTTTAATAATTGGCAGTTGAAAGCTTGAATATGACCAATGGGAAGAATCGTTTAGTGAGTACGTACGACCTGGAATTGCGAGCGACCGGAGGTTCGAACCAGGAGTTTGTGCCTACCATTGAGGCTACGCCACTGTTCTCATTATTTGTCCCTGTCAATTAATAATAGAAATCTCTCTGAACAGTTTGAGTCATGCATGCATGCCTTTTCTGTATCTTCAGGTTGTGCTAAAAAGCCGATGATGCTGGCTGCTCCTTGCTCCAATATTATTACTACCAGGAAAATACTGAGACTTCTGTTGGGATAAATAATTATATTAGATATAAGGGCTTGATTCTTGGTGCAAGAATTTGATACATAGGTGGGTGGTTTAATCCTTACTTCCTTCAAGCTGCAACGATCAAAAGCTAATCTACTGTGGCAGGGTTGGAAATGGCTCTGTAAGTTTGATTTACTCCAGCTCGTCACCGATTTTTCTATACATAATTCTTGATGCATTACTAAGTATATAAAAGCTGTGCAGATCGGCGGCCTCTCCGCGCGCGTTTAACTGTAGCAGCTACAGTTACACTGTAGAAATCTACAGTGTTGAACAATAGCTTGATCCCGGCCGTCCGACGGCGATCGGACGATCCGCAGCCCACGTCCGTGATGTTTTCGCAAAAAACACCTCACAGTTTCCACAAATTAATCCGCAATCCACCGCGGGTGTGACGTCCCAGCCGCAGGAGGGACCTATCTGTCATTTTGCGCAAACTCAGGGACTTCCTTGAAAAAATCACCACAGAACTCGCCCCTCTCCTCTCTCTTCCCCGCGCGCGGCCAGAACTCCCGCCGCCGCCGCCGCGCCGTCCCGCCGCTGCAGGCCCTCCAGTTCAGATCGAAGTACACCCGTGGGACGGCCTCGCTTCCCTCTCCGTCCTCGACGAAGATCGCGGGCTGGGAACTTCGGAGGCGCCCGCGCCGTGGCCTCCTTCGCCGTGTCCGTCCGCCGCCGTCGCCCCCCCCCCCCCGATTCGCCGCCTTCCCGACATCGCCCTGCCCAGCGCCGCCGTGCGTCGGTTCCCCGCGACGCGCCGCGTCGGCCGCGCGACGCCGCGCCGCCTCTCTCGCCCCCAAATGACGCCGCCATGTTCGACATCGCCGCACGGGGAAGGAGACGATCTCCATTGATGACGCCATCGGATGACGTCATCACGGTCCCATGGATCCGTTAATGGGCTGGGCTGGTCCTCTGCGGGCCGTTCGGCCCTTTTTTTTCTTCCTGTTCTATTTTCCTTTTTCTAAAAAAACTTTTAATTCTTTTTTTATATATTTCAGAAAACTTCTGCAATTTCAGGATACAAATTTGAATCAGACCAAATGAAATTCTTCGAACTTTTAACAAAGATACAAATTTAAATCAGACCAAATGAAAATTTTCGAACTTTTAACAAGTTAAAATCAACATTTCAGAAACTGTGGTACAAAAAAAAACTTCAATATTCAATTTTAACAAGTTAAAATCAACATATTTATACAACTCACATAAATAAAATCTTCAATATTGAATTTTCAAAAATCCGAGCAATTTCTAAACACAGACTTTCTTTGCATTTCAAATACTTTCATTTCTCTGCAATTTTTAAATACCACCATTTCGCAATTTTATTTTCAACCCCACATACGCGCCATTAAAATATAAAATACATATTCAGATACGCAAATTATATATTCGCTTAACTAAATGCTCATATAATGCACACCTCCTAATTACGAAGCAAAAAAAAATTAGAAATGCTATCATATAAACATAACCAAACATTTAAATTTACTAACTATTCGAAAATACCCTACCATTTTCGAAAAAAAGAAAACGAGTACCATTCGGATACAATTTAAACACATTTTCTCCAATTACATTTAACAATTCGTATCAACATACAAACGTATTTGAATATTTCAATTTGCTACATATTTCGATATTCTCTAATACAACTACAAATTAATTCAGAGTAACTTTTTTTTAAGCAACAAAATAACCATTCCAAATACTGTAGAACATTGCCAAAATTATTGCAAATCTTGGAAATTTAAAATCCTACATATTTGCATCAACTTACAATATATGGACCCCATAAGTCTCCTTTCAAATCAAGAAGAATCTTTATAAAAAAAACAATTAATTGTACCAGTAAATGAATTTCTACAATCAAAATTTACTTCCTCTAATTTTATGCATTCAATTTTATTACATTTCATGCAAATGGATGTATCTTTACAAAATCCCATCTAGAAATAATGAAAGAACACAACAAAATGCTCCGACAAAACAAATAATAATTATTTACGTCAGAAAACACATAATTTTAACATTTTAAATTGATGAATATTTGATGAAAACCCTACCGCACTTACTCTTTCGAACAATTTCCAAAACATGAAAATATTTTCATAAATACCCTCACAACAATAAATGCTGATTATTTGTGCCGTACAAAAAAAAATTCATACTTACATATTCCACAATCTTTAATATCTTTGGAAACTGCTCATTCTACAAACGCAAATTATTTTAATCTTAAAAACACCCCAACTTCAACAATTTCAAAAAACTAATCAATTTTTAGCTGCAAGCTTCTTTCAATTTAGGTAATAAAAGAGTAGAACCACCAGAAAAAAAATTCTATAAATACCCATCGCCAAAATATAAAAAAATATATGAAAATAGTAGAAAAAAAGATCACCTATTTTCCACAAAAGACAAATAAATTCAAACAATTCAAATTGCCCTACATATGCACAATTTTATGAGAAAAGCAATCATATTTCACCATTCCAACTCAAATTACAAATATCAATATTTTCATAGTGTCATATGACTTCCAAGTCTCCTGATTCCGCAACCACTACGACTTGAAAATGTGGACATTTCCAAGAATTGAAATTCACCACATTTCCCCTGGTTTTTGTTTTTCCCCCGAAAAACTTTCGTACCTTCCGAAATACAGCTTCAACAATTTTCAGATCTGCACAACTTCAAAATATAGACATTTTCAACATTTCAATTCCACCACATAACCACATCATACAAATTTGAAAATTCCAAAAAATTCGAATCCTTCCAAACACATAATGCATTTCCTCTAATTACATAACTACATTTAAATTTGGAAAATATTTCGAGATAATTTAAATACATTTTCTCTAATTACATTTAAACATTCATAGCACAATACAAATATGTTTGAACATTCCAACTTGCTAGATATTTTTATATTAAAAAAAAAACTATATAAAAAGAAAACTCAGAAGAAAAAAATACTAACTACTTATGATAAAATACAAACATATTTGAACATTCCAATTTGGTCAATATTTGGATGCAATATAAATAGATTTTCCCTAATTGTAGAATCAAATCCAAAAAATATGCATTCCACTAATTGCGTACTTACGCGAAGAAAGAAGCATAGTTAAGCATTTCCTCTAATTATGTCTTGATTTTAAATTGAAATTAATAAGTGCTCAAACAATTTATTCCCTCCAATTATTGAGTTCGATTAAATATTTAACACAAACCACAGACATATCATACCAACTCAACTAAATTAATATTTACAAATAATATTACTGAACTTCCTTCAATTATGCAGTTCAATTTAATAAATGTTCAACTTGAACTTAACTCTCTCTAATTATGTGGTCGAATTTAAATAATGCTTCATTCCATTCACATTTAAAGAAATCAAAAATTTGTTTCCTCTAAAGATGGATTCAATTTAATAGATGTTAACACAACATATTTCCTCTAACCAACAAGCTAAATCACATATTTACGGTGAAATATACACATAATATTTAAACATAACCATAATATATTCTCTCTAATTATGGTGGTTCGTATGAAAATAATGGCAAAATACAACCATATTTAACCATTCAAATTTGCCTAACATATTTGCAAGCCATATAACTTAAATCCCTCTAATTACGTATTTACATTTAAAAAAATGATTGTTTATATGAATATTTCCAGAAAATACAAACACGTCTACTCTAATTATGGATTGCTTCCAAATTGAATTCCACCTAACTACATTATACAAATTAGTACAACCACCTTCCCTTACAATATATATACCGCAAATAAAAAAACAAACAAATTATTACAACAAATCCTCAGCAAAGGCGCGGCGTGTCACCGCGCTAAATTCAACTATCTAAATATTTGAATATTCTACAAAATATATAAAAAATGTTCGGACGAATTACTATCTACTCATAACAAAATAAAAAACATGTTTGCAAATTATAATTTCACCAACATTTTAGCGACTTTTCCTGATATTCCACAAAATATGACAAGAATGCTCCCAAAAAATAAACGCAACATACTTATAGCGAATTATAAATATATTTCAACATTTCAATTTCGCCAACATTTCTGACATCATACAAACAAACTCACAAAAAAATCACAAAATATGACAAAAATGCTCATAAAAAATGCTACCTATTCATGACAAAATAAAAACATGTTCGAACATACCAATTTAGCTAACATTTTGATTAAAATATATATATATATATACTGCACAAAAAAAAACATCAAGGACGTGCCGTGACGGCACGCCAAATTCAACTAGTATATGATTCCATCTCACTTCTAAATTCTAATACGGAGTTACAAGGCTGCAAAGATCTGTAACAATATGGCTATGGCGGTCAGCATGCTTGGGATCTCTGGTTATGGGCTGCGAAGCAGCCTGCTCGGGAGGGCGCTGCCGCGTAAATTGGAAACAGGTCTGCAGGCCAAAAAAGCTTGGTGGGCTAGAGATCAAATGTATAGAAAAATTCAGTCGGGCCCTACGTCTTAGATGGTTGTGGGCTTGTGGCAGCGGTGGACTTCTAACAATAAGCTTTGGGACAACGTAACTGAAACAACTATGTAGCAAATAGAGTCGCTAAAAAAAAAAAAACTACCAAATAGAGAAACATAGCCAAGGCCCCTTTCGGTGACTTCATCTTGCCGGATGGAGGATAAGGGTTTGAAGTTTATTGACCATCCTCATTACTGACTCTTTCAGTTTTGCTGAGAGAAAGATGACACGGAGAAGTACCAAGAATGACAACGAATGGGACCGCTCTTCATGAAGACGAAGGCCTTTAGTGATAAGTAGATAAAGATATGGCCTGACCGCAACTACCAAATTGGAAGAAGGTTCATTGAAGAAAGAGCTGTAGGCTTGGAGTGGCAGAACGGGTAACATGTTGGAGCACGAGAAACCTATTTTCCCCTAGCTTTTCTCGTAATTTTTTCCCAAAGCCTCCTATTCTTAAGTAATTCAAACAGGTACTGCAAGATAACATGTTCTTACTCTACCATTTAGCTTCCCATTTCTTCACACATTTGCTTCCTCTTTACTATAACATTTCATCACCCCTTGTTGCTTGGCATAGTTGTTACTGCTTCGCTATTGTATATTTATATATGGAGTCTGGTAGAGTATAGTAGCGGAGACTAGAACACGTGATGATATAAAGAGATAATAAAATGCATTCATCGTTGAGTGGGTACTTGTAGATGCGCAATGATAATATGTAGTAATGATTATTTCCGTATTCATGCACATGTGCATGGAGCGTGTGCAAGGTAGCATGCATCCAACCATTTTAACAAGTAATTTTATAGGTGTGGATTCGCTCGACCCATATGCGTATTCCTTTCAGTAGGTCTAATCGAGCTCTCTTCGCAGCTTCGACTAGTATATATTACCATGGGCAACGGAAAGAAAACCACGTTTTGGACTGAAAATTGGCTAGGAGGTGTAAGTCCGGAGATGATAGCTCCGTCGTTGTTTCGCATCTCAGTTTGCAAGAATAGGACCGTTCACGAAGCACTACAAAATGACAAATGGAATGTGAGGACCCCTCTGTTGACCGGTGAAGGCTGCTTAGTTTAGTCCCACCTCGCTTAGGGGAGGAGGCCACACCCAACTTATAAGGGAGAGATTGCTCATCCTTTCAGTCCGGGCTTTTGGGATGGAATGGGCTCTACTCTTGTAGTTGGGCTGTGTGCGCATAAACGTCTGAAACTATGCCGAGTGTTGGGCTAAATCTGAGTGGACGCTAACATTTGGTATCAGAGCCAGCATTGCCATGCCCACCTGGGGGCTTCCTAGGGGGATGGGATGTGAGTACCCCTCTGTTGACCGGTGAAGGCTGCTTAGTTTAGTCCCACCTCGCTTAGGGGAGGAGGGCACACCCAGTTTATAAGGGAGAGATTCCTCATCCTTTCAGTCCGGGCTTTTGGGATGAAATGGGCTCTACTCTTGTAGTTGGGCTGTGTGCGCATAAACGTCTGAAACTAAGCCGAGTGTTGGGCTAAATCTGAATGGACGCTAACATGGAAGCAGGATCTAAAGCTCAAACACGACGATTCTCACATTGACGAGCTTATTCAGCTATAGATTAACATTGAGGCTATTAGCCTGAATTAGGTGGAAGACAACATCTCATGGACTGCTTCGGCGTCGGGCAAATACACAGCGCGAGGTCGGCTTACAGAGCCCAGTTCTTTGGCTCCTCAAGCACAAACTTCAAAAAAATCGTTTGGAGGCAGTGGGCACCGCCTAAGTACAAGGTTTTTTTCCTCTGGACACTTCTTCTAGACAGGATGCTAACAGCTGATAAACTTCTATCTCACTTGTTTCTCGAGTGCCCTTGTTCCAAAGAGGTGTGGGCCAAGGTGGCTATGGGCTTCGGTTTGCCCAAGCTCAAACCCAACAGCTGACCGGAGCAGATAGGTTCAGTCCACTCTTTGTTAACTCTCGTCACTAACGATGGCTCCAAGGATCAGATCCAAAGCGATCAACACGATGTCTACCTTGGTTTGTTGGGAAATCTGGAGAGAGCGCAACCGATTCTTTTTTCAAGGCAAAATAGCTAGTATGACCTGTTTTTGGCGCATGTTAGAGGCGGCGGCTGCGAACTGGCGACTAGCCGGAGCTCCAATCCCGAATCCCCTCAGTTCTTCAGTATGGGGGATTCCCTTTGATCCGGGCCTGAGCATGTTCACCAGTTTTTTAGTTTCGTTCCCAAAACCCCATGCTTTCTTTGCCTTTAGGTAATCTTGTAATACCTTTTACTTCTCCGTATCAACGAATATAGCAGCTCTCCTGTTCTCATTAAAAAAAAGATCATATTAACAACAGTGTTTTTTCACATCGCACGTTTTTTCAGATGTATAGTTGCTATCTGTAGTAATTTTGGAGTGACATTACAGTAGATCACCCCACGCAGTCTACTTTATAAGACGAACAGCTAAGATTGCATCATTAATCACACCGGAAGCCCGAGCAGCGTATCCGCCTTGTGCACGCTGCGGCCCGGACCAAGCAGGCATCCACTGAGGCGCTCCTCGCCGCCGTCTTCCTCCCTAACCTTGCCCTCCGGCGCCCCGTCGCGGCGTCCGTACGCTGCCTCTACGTCGTTAAGGATGGTTGACACCTCCGGCATCCCCGGCCGGCTGCGCCCGTCTTTCCCCACGCACACCAGCGCCACCCTTGCCATCCGCGCGAGCAGCCGTGACTCCGCTTTGTCCGCTGGCGCGCCGGCTCGCGAGTCCAGTACCTCCTCTGCCGCGCCACCACGTATCTGTGGCAGCGCCCAATCCGCCAGCTGACCGCTGTCCCACCGCAGCCC
The DNA here is from genome assembly GCA_947311845.1 of Poa pratensis. Classification (NCBI taxonomy): domain Eukaryota; kingdom Viridiplantae; phylum Streptophyta; class Magnoliopsida; order Poales; family Poaceae; genus Poa; species Poa pratensis. The sequence goes on along the minus strand of CAMZMU010000037.1, from coordinate 75,590,157 downwards.
CGTCATCATCTCCAGCAGCAGCGCCCCGAACATGTATACGTCGTTCTCCGGGAGGACTTCCAGGCGGTCCGGGTTGTCGTCGTGGTCAAGAAAGGCGGACAGGCCGTAGTCGGTGACCCTGGCGGCTTGCCGCGGCCGCCTTCGCGAGGGCGAGGCAGCGGCGTCGACCAGCACGTTGCACGGCCTCACGCGACCATGGGCAATGCCGTGCCTGTGCAGGTGCGCGAGACCTCGCGCCGCACCGGCGGCGACCGTGGCACGTAGGCGCCATGTCAGCAGTGGCGGGCCTGGTGGCTGGTTTTGGCCGTGGAGCAGGGCTTCGAGGCTGACGGAGCCGGCGGGGGCGCGTTCGACGAGGAGGACACGCTCGCCGGGTCCCTCAGAGAGGCCGACCAGGGCGGCGAGGTTCGGGTGAGCCGGGACGGTGAGCGAGCGTACGGCCGAGGGGAAGCGGCGGCCGCCGGGGTGGCCGAGGATGAGGTGGGGGCGCATGCGCTTAGCCGTGAGCCCCGGCGTGGCCGCGTAGACGGTGAAGTGTCGGCCCTGCCCGATCACCCGGCTGGAGTGGAACCCGTCCGTGGCGCGCTCCACGTCGGCGAGCGGCAATACGGGCAGAGGAGCTTGAGACGAGGAGCCCAGACCGTCGGCACCGCTCGCGGCGCCTACGCGCTTCTTTCGCCAGATCAGGAAGAGCGCGACGGCCAGCGCAACAAACACGACGGCGACTACGGCCACGACGGCGTGGTGTACGGCGTCCACGACGGTGCCGTGCATGGCTGAAGAGCTCTGCGACTGCGATGTCGGGGTCTCGGGGAAGTGTGCGTGTCAGTGTCACCTGAACGTCTGATAGCATGTGAGAGCACGCAAAGGCTCACGTAGGTTACGTACTTGGGTCAATCGTCAGAGAATAAAACCATGGTTAGGAATTTGAAGATTGGACTTTTTATGTTTGTGCTCACGCATGAGCACTTGAACAGGTACAGTGGTTATAGCTAACGTGATCCTGTCATTAATCAAGGTTTTTATTCGACATGTTAATTTAGGTTTTTCGGACGTAAGCAAAGGGTTGGTCAGGTGGTGTTGAAAAGTGACTCTTGATCTTTCCTATCTCATCCATCCCTGGTTATATCTTTCGTTTTGACCAGTAAACGGAAAAAGACTGTGTTAATAAGTGCACGTGATTCAGATTAGCTTTTCGTGCGTCAAAACATGATAACTGAGCCATGCATGCATGCGCCATATAGGATTTGATTTTCAAATTTTAAATGTTTTATCTTTTAAACCATAAGTCGAAATTCAGATCAATTTTCACGGTTGCCTTTGTCGTGACGAGATATTCGAAACTAAATCTCATATTGATATGTTTTGACAACTTTTTTTACCCTAATACCAAATTATAGTCACTCGGTCACTAGATATAATCACGTTGGTTATCAGGTTAAAATCTAATGTTTAAGAAGTATATTCAACTTCACTCCATACCAACGTAAGCATTTTATGATGATAATGTCATATTTTACTTATTTAGAGTGGATGGAATAGTCACATTCTGAACATGTAGATTATTGCTATGACAAAAACATGTAAAAGGTGTCTGGTAAGTGTGTATAATTCGAGTGATAACTATGTTAGTTACAGTATTATAACCTGTCAACTGGTGATGAACTTTTATTCCTCAAAATATATTAAGATGAGGTCTTGTTTTAAAGTGCTCGTTGAGGCGAACTCAACCGTGAAAACTCATCAACAATTGGATTAGAGTAAAATGCAGGTTTAGTACACCAACTAGCCGCAAATGTGCGCTTTGGTCACCCAAGTTGCAAAACGCGAAAAGCGGGTCACCAAGTTGCCACGCGTGAGCGTTTTGGTCACTACGTGACGGCGGCCGTGAGTTTGCATATTTGACAAACTGTTTTTGTAATTGCCCATTAAATTTTTATTATTCTAATTGCTAGGTCCTTTTCAACTGGTTTTTGTTTGCCTTTTTATGGTGGATTTGTAAAAAAAAAATTAGGGGGTATTTGTAAAAAACACTATGCCACGTATGCAAACTAACTGCCGCCGTCACGGAGTGACCAAAAGTCTCGCGCGTGGCAACTTGGTGACCCGCTTTTCGTGTTTTGCAACTTGGTGACGAAATCGCACATTCGCCACTACATTTCTGTCAAGCTCCGCCACTACGTATAGAAGAATTTCATGGGGCCGCTTAATAGATTAACCGAACAAAGAAACGTTAGTTGCCAGTTTAATTTTCTATTGTGGCTCACAATTGATAAATGTGTCAGCTTGATGGTCTAGAGAAACACTTGCAATTTGTCCTTTTCCGAACTAGCCAAAATCGTCGCGTGTTTAAAAAAACTAAAGATTCCACGACTCCATGACACCGAGGATTTCTCACATGCATGTGCGAGACAGACTCGTTGGTTTGCTGGCCTTAATGGGTTTTTATTTTCGACAGTACGCCTAGGTTTACCATATTTTTATATAAGTCAGAATTTACATTCACGACTATCAACTTGCTGCAAACAACCTGCATAGTACGAACACTACACCGGGCTAGTTCGAAGACAGCCACACCAACAACACAATTACAAAGCAAAAGAATTTGTCCTAACTGAGCAACATAGCTGCGTCTCGCCCGACGTCGGTCACCTTTGAACATTGAAAGGTCCAAATTAACTCTTTTTGTCAATGCACCTTACACCCTTAATGTCGGAAAGGAGGTGACAAGTGAATGGCAGTACATGGTCGGTCCGGAGAAAGACATCGTCTTGGACATCCGTCGACGGATCAAACTTGGACAATGGCGAGCATAGGAGGAAAGCAACAATGAGCACCAAACCGTGTCTCCAAACGTTATACTGCTAACGAAGGGGCGGCTCCGAGGACTCCTCTATCACGCCAATCCAAGTCCAAACAGAGTATTTGGCCCAGAAATATTAACCAAACCTAAGTGAGAGCGAGGAAAAGGCTGACCTTGGTTTCATGCATGTGGAGTTCTCGATCTACCTGGTACTCACCGTGTCGGGATACATCCCCGACATCTTGTGCATCATCTACATCCTAGTTGCATAGTTCAATCACTTTAGACTACCTTGTTTGTTGTGATAAAAATATGTCTTCCATTAGTTTGCTCAGTTTTTTAGATAACACGACTTTAACTTAACAAAGCCACATGGGTTTAAGTAGTTAGATTCTGTAATGATGCAGCATACTCCTTCGCCAAATAAAAGTAAAAGGTGTGGCGCAGCACATGGACATGCCCTGTCAAACTAACCCATAAATAGCTTTGAGACACATAGGCAAGCAGCTCGGAAGAAGATCTAGTTAGGTTTAGCGTGTGCAACCCTCTTACCTCGCTTCCCATCCAATGCAGCAGGCTCGATCATGCGCCTTGGTGGTCCAAAGCTGCAGCGCTATGGTTTTGAAGATAACATCGAAAGTGCTATTGATCACTTTGGATTCAATTGTAAGTTTGTTGCGTACATGCCACAACGCCTAAGATTGTGCAAGACAAATAATCCAAATGACCCTACGAAAGTGACCACAGAGTTTACAGACAATAGAAAAAATATGGCAAAATTTTGTGGGGCACCAACTATACCCGAGCAGTTGGTGAAATGCAGTCCAAGCAAATTCCGTAAGAGAGCACGGAAAGAAAATATTGGTCTCTCCCTGACCACATCAAGCACACAACCCGTTGGATGGGCTTTGACGATGCGCGACCTTAATGTTGGAGGGCAGACCGTCCAGTACCAACCGCCAGAAAAACATCTTGATCTTGAGCGGGATCCTAGCTGACCAAACATTGCATTGTAGCCCCTTGGGACAATTTGGCATAGATCGAGTGCCGAATTTTATATCTAATCTTGTATTAGCCGATTGTAACTCTGTTACTTCTGAATAAACTCCATGTTTCACTTGCAAAAAAAAACTACACACTTAATGCCAATATGCTCCTTAGACATTACTAGCAAAATGCCCGTGCGTTGCAACGGGCCGGAATATACCAATATGTGTTGATAACTATAGTAGCATGAAAATATTTTCGGTATTGTCTAGAACTTGGTTTTATTATAGTATTAGAAATATGTTGAATTTCATTTCAATTTTGTACTATTTGAAATATCTTAGGTTTCACAAGTATGGCAAGCAAAAATATGAATATTAATATAACCGAAAATGAGCGTTCACAACAGCATTTAAATTTCTCAAAGAAGGTGAGAGTCAAGATAGACTCGCACTTTCCTAACCTAATGGCTCCATGCACCACTGAGATATTCGCCCTTGCCAACTGAGATATTTCTCAAAGCATTAGCCATGTAATGTATTTGTTCTAAAAAAGTGTAATGTTACATCTGAATAATAAAATCATGAAACAGCTGACCTCTATGCATTGGATTTGTGTGGATGTCATAGCTACAGCCGGAGGGACATGCAACATACATAAACTTGGTTGACCTGAAACTTCTGCTTCAACTACTCTGAGATCATCGGTGCATTTTTCACATCATGGACGCACTGAAGAGAAGAACGCACGCAACTTCAAACACGTCGTAGCAATTGACCGCATCAGCATTGCGAGCACATATAACTTTCCAGTTTTTTAGCTTCATATGATCACCTCAACGGAAGCCACACTGACGGAAGCATTAGCGTTCGCGGCAGTAGTTTGTTTTCATTGCACATTTGACCTGAAACTCAACCTAGAAAATTGGCAAAATTAATCTGAATATGACATAATAAAGTATCACAAAAACTTTTGGCAATTCAACAAATAATTTCCAAAACGTTCATGAAAATTGCAGATAACATTAATTTGGGATATATTCTTTTGTTCTGGAGCTACACATGCGTGATTGATGACTCTAGTTAATTTGCTTCTAAGCATAACACACTCACTGGAAGCATTCAGAATCACCTCTGGTCCTAGTCCCCAATATCACCCCTGCTTTCTATCAACCTCTGATCGGATGAATCATAAATCCAAGCATCAATGGACGCTGCACGGTTCAAGAACGAGCGTACGGGGCGGGGGTTGAGGCGAGGGAATCAGTCAATCAGCACAGGGGGCATCGTCGACATGCTGTTGTGTTGGTACCGCCTCCACGCCGTTCCGTCTATGGCGAGCGCGGCGATGTGCTCGTGAGGACGTGGTGCCGCCCAGAGCGACCACACCAGCAGGGCGTGCAACCTCCCCGCGTACCTGTGTCAGAGAACGGACGCGCCCCGAGGGATGTGGCACCTAGAACGACCTTGCCGGCAGGTGTACGGCCTCCAAGTTGTCCCAACGAGGCAACGACGGCAAGCGAGTGCCCAGGCAGCGGGCGCGGCATCCGCGATCGCGGCGAGACCCAGCGACCAAGTGCGCCTCCCTCCGCCGGCAAGCCCCGGCTCATGTCTCCCTCGACGGCCTCGATCGAGGTCGAGAGCAGGACATGGAAGACACGAACACGAAGAGATAAGATGTCGGAAGGCTGAGGCAAGGGGACTGCGGGTTGATTTTCCTATTCCCCAGGGACTAAATTGAAAAACGACCATGACGTACGCGTACCATGTCGTTAGGCTGTATTATATAGTAGAGATTACAATTATATAAAAGCATCGATAACATGGTTGTTGCACCAAACAGTATCGCCTAGCGCGCTACTTTTCCTATTTAAGAAGAGAAGACGGGGAGTAGGGACTAATCCACATAAAGAATCTAGCGCCAGCCGAAGCGAAAGCTATGAGGTAGAGCTAAGTTGTTGCCATATCACTTATGCCACACGTGTACGCGAGGACTACATAGGATTAGGAAGCATCGGGGTCTGCTACAATGGCCTTGCACACAACGTTATGTTGGCGCCATAAACCATCGGCATTGCATCGCTCACATGGCTTACATCCACTCTTGCTCATGCATTAGGGCAAGGGAGACTAGGGTGTAGCGTTTTTCTTTCTTTCCGAGTCTTAGGCAACAATTCGCCATGTAGCATGTATGTTTCCACTGATTTGCGTCATGATAGAGGAGCTTTCGAAAACCATGGAACTTTGAGATTCTCCATGGGGACAAAGGTACATTTATTAAAATGCTCGCGGGAGAACCATGGCTGCCGCTACCAGTCGTGCGGTGTCTGATTACCGTGACCCCGTGTCGGGACGGAAGATTCCCATGTGGCACCAATATATGTTGTGTGTGTTTGTCAGCCGACAAGTCTGACCATGCTGATACGTAATTTCCTGAATTGGCAGAAGTGACTAATTTGTAATCGATTTTCGATCACCTACTGCGAAAGGACATCATCAATTTATGTTAGGAAAATTTGCTACAAGACACCGTTATTTTCTGACGTTTGCTGAAACACACCGCCAGATTGCGTCTTTGCTAGGTACCATTATAAATTTGGATACATTTATAATAGCATGTTCTGTGTGGTAGGAAGATTAACTAGTTTGTGCTATGACGGTAGTGTAATGTTGTCATGTAGTCTCTGATGCTACCATCTTTGTTATCATCATCAATGGAAATCTAGTTATCTGAATGTTTGTTTCTCTGAATCCAGCAAATGGTTTGAATAGGTTAATTTGCTGGAATTCCAAAACTGCATGAATTCCAGCCTACTGATTCTTTGCCTTTTAAATTTTCACCATTTGGAATCGCTGCTACTTTATCTAGGGACGTTTAACATATGCTTAAGTTCAGTTCAATCTGTTCCACACTTACGTGCTGTATATTCTGGAAAGTGCTTGGGCTCCTCATCTACAGATTTATATTTACTGATGCTGCCTGAAATTGTTTAATTACATTTTGTCTTCCAGTTGGCAGGAATGCAATTGAATTAAATGTATTTTTTATGCGGTTGACGGAAGTCTCATTTCAATGTAAGTTGATCGTGATGCAGCATGATGCAGTTAATTCAGATGCATCATATGTTTTGGCTGCACTTTTTTTAACTGCACCACATGTTTCAACTTCACTTTTTCAGCTACATAGCACGTCTTTAGTGCACTTTCAATTATGTATCACACTTTACTACATATGCTTTTTGTTGTATGTTACTAAAAAGTAGTTGATGTTTACCGTGGAGCCTCAGTTACTTTCTTTTGATTAACATCTCAACATTTAATTCACATATTAAAGATTAAAAAAGCTAGCCATGACTTCAAGTAAAATATTTGATAATGGCATGCAAAACATTGTGTAACTACTTAAAATTTTCATTACCACACATATTAGTTGTGCTCTGAATGTGTGACACATTGTAGGAGTCTATCATATATATCATACAACTCCGGCCCAGTTCAAAGGGCTCAGCTGGCAAATTTCGGGGCCCAAGGTGCTAGCTGATTGGAGCTGAAATCTTACATGCATTGTGTTAGATTTTGGGCCCATTTTGGGCAGCCCAATAAAATTCCTGAAAATCTCAAATTGGCCCATGTGCATGGCAGAATTTTGGAGGTGCAAAGTGGTGCTAAAGTTTAGTCCCACATTGCTAGTTGGAGGAGACAAACACCACCTTATAAGGTGGAGTGTTGTACCACTTGGTAAGCTTGTGAGAACAAGAGGCTCTCTCGTGCGCACTCCTCCTCCTCCTCCTCCGCCGCTCGCACGCACGCACCGCACCGCACCGCCCGTCTCGTCACGACGCGCGCCGCGGGTTGCGGGAATCTCGCCGAGCCGAGCTTTATTTTTGCAGTCCGGGAAAACGGTTTGGACGGACGCGTCACAGTTAGTCGGTTCGGGTCGCTCCCGGATCGTGGGCTACTGTAACCGACCTAAAACGTGCGCGACGTGGACTTGGCCCACGTTGTACCCGTTAGGGTTTTCCCGAGCCGCACTATATAAAGTCGTGCACTGCGTGCGCTGCAAACCACCGAACCAATCTAGGTTTTGCCAATCTCGTGCCTTGCGCCGCCACCGTAGTCTACTCCATCCCGTGCGCCGGCGTGCACCGGCGAACGGGACAGCAGGTCTCCGGAACCGCTCGTCCTTGTGATCCTGTACGGGAGAGGGCGAATAAGGTTTTTGGGAAGCGCTCCGCGCGACTGCTTTCAAGTTCTTCATCACGGCTCGACTTCCTGGACGATCTCCGGGTCCGCGGGCGACTCGTCTCCAACGTCGTCTCCTTCGAGCTGCTACCGTCGCCGCTCAAGCTGCTGCCGTCGCTGCTCCAACGACTACTTCCTCTACAACCGTTCGGTACGTGCGGCGTGTTCTGAACTGTTTTGCTATGGATCTGTTGGCGTATGTGTTGCTGCTGTTCATGTTGATTAGTACATCTAGTATGTTCGTATTCTACATGTTAGTAGCTGGTGTAGTTATGTTTAATATTCTGGAATTAATCATGGAATTATTGCCTAATTATCCAACAATCCAAAAACCTTATATGTGTTATAGGCAATTTCCTGAGTTAAACATGGGACATCTATCTGATGCGCTGAGGCCGGACAAGTTTACCGGTGTGGACTTTAAGAGATGGCAGTACAAGACCACACTGTGGTTGCGATCTCTGAAAGTGTTCGAGGCTAGTGAGGGTTTACCTGAAGGAACTATATCTGACGAGGATCAGAACAAGTTCAAGGAAACCAATACTGCCTTTGTGGGACTCGTTCTGAGTGCTCTTAGCAACAAGCTGTTTGATGTGTACATGCACATTACAGATGCCAAAGAGCTCTGGGAGGCACTGAACGCTAAGTTCGGTGTAGCAGATGCTGGCAGTGAACTGTACATCATGGAGAGCTTCCATGACTTCAGGATGGCTAACAACCGTTCTGTAGTCGAACAGGCTCATGAGATACAGTGCATTGCTAAGGAGCTTGAGCACGCTAAGTGTGCCTTACCTGACAAGTTTGTGGCTGGATGCATTATTGCAAAGTTGCCCTCTTCATGGAGGAACTTCGCCACAACTCTCAAACACAAGAGACAGGAGATTCGGTTGAAAACCTGATAGCGTCTCTTGATGTTGAGGAGAAGGCTCGGGCTAAGGACACTGCTGAGAGAGGTGGTGAAGGTCAGTCTAGCGCCAACATGGTGCAGAAGAACTTTCACCATGGCAAGAGCAAGGCAAAGAGCAAGTCTTCCTTCAACATGCCTACCAAGACTACTTCTTTCAAGAAGAAGAAGAAGATGCTGAACAAATCTGAGCTAAAGTGCTACACTTGTGGAGAGCCCGGACACTTCTCTGTGGACTGCCCAGATCGTGCAGACAAGAAAGGGAAGAAGCATGTCAACGTCGTGACCGCTAGCAATGCTGATGGGTACGGTAATTTACCGACTGTGCTTTCAGTATTTCAATCTCCATGTTGGTGGATTGATACGGGTGCTAATGTTCATGTATGTGCTGACATCTCTATGTTCACTTCTTATCAGGTCGCAGATTCAAGCGTCTTAATGGGGAATGGATCACATGCTTCTGTTCGTGGTGTTGGCACGGTAGATCTGAAGTTTACTTCGGGGAAGATCGTGCAGCTGAGGAACGTGCAGCATGTCCCTACTATGAACAAGAATCTTGTTAGCGGCTCCCTTCTATGCAGAGATGGGTTTAAATTAGTCTTGGAGTCCAATAAAGTAGTTGTGTCAAAGTTTGGACAATTTATTGGTAAAGGGTATGAGTGCGGAGGCTTGTTCCGCTTTTCATTATCGGATTTTTGTAATAAGTCAGTAAACCATATTTGTGGCAGTGTGGATTCGGATGCTAATGTTTGGCACTCTCGTTTATGTCATGTTAATTTTGGTTTAATGAGTAGACTTTCCAGTTTGAGTTTAATTCCTACTTTCACCATTGCCAAAGGTTCTAAGTGCCATAGCTGTGTGCAATCTAAGCAACCTCGAAAGCCTCACAAGGCGGCCGAGGAGAGAAACTTGGCACCTCTAGAACTCGTACATTCGGATCTATGTGAGATGAATGGCGTGTTGACAAAAGGTGATAAGAGATATTTCATGACTTTAATCGATGATGCTACTAGGTTCTGTTATGTATATTTGTTGCACACTAAAGATGAAGCTTTAGACTACTTTAAAATTTATAAAGCTGAAGTTGAAAATCAATTAGAGAGAAAGATCAAACGTCTTAGGTCAGATCGTGGTGGCGAGTATTTCTCCAACGTATTTGATGAATTCTGTGAGGAACATGGTATTATTCATGAGAGGACGCCTCCCTATTCGCCCCAATCAAACGGGGTTGCCGAGAGGAAAAACCGCACGCTGACCGACTTGGTGAACGCCATGTTGGACACTGCTGGTTTATCTAAGGCATGGTGGGGGGAGGCTTTGTTGACTTCGTGTCATGTCCTGAATAGAGTTCCTAACAAGGATAAAGAGAAGACACCTTACGAGGAGTGGTCTGGGAGAAAACCATCACTTTCTTATTTTCGTACTTGGGGATGTTTGGCGAAAGTCAATGTTCCAATTCCTAAGAAACGAAAACTTGGACCGAAGACAGTGGATTGTGTCTTTCTAGGTTATGCTCAGCGGAGCATTTGCTATAGATTTTTAGTGGTTAAATCTGAGATACCTGATATGCATGTTGATACTATTTTGGAATCTCGTGATGCAACATTTTTTGAGAACATGTTTCCTATGAAGGATATGCATAGCATTGCTAGAATTTCTTCTGAGATATTTGCTGAACCTAGTACATCTGTTGATCATTCTGAACAACCACTTGTTGAGGAAGTCCTTGAGAAGGATGACAATGAATCAGCTCCCAAGAGGAGCAAGAGACAGAGGACTGAAAAATCCTTTGGTGATGATTTCATTGTGTACCTTGTGGACAATACTCCCACGTCCATTGCAGAGGCATTTGCATCTCCTGATGCTGATGACTGGAAAGAAGCTGTCCATAATGAGATGGACTCGATTCTTTCTAATGGAACTTGGGAATTATCTGAACGACCCTACGGCTGCAAACCTGTGGGTTGTAAGTGGGTGTTCAAGAAGAAGCTAAGGCCTGATGGTACTATTGAGAAGTACAAGGCACGGCTTGTAGCCAAGGGCTACACCCAGCGCGAAGGCGAAGATTACTTTGACACCTATTCACCTGTTGCTAGACTCACCACCATTCGAGTACTACTTTCCCTGGCTGCCTCCTATGGTCTTATCGTTCATCAAATGGACGTAAAGACAGCTTTCCTTAACGGAGAGTTGGAAGAGGAAATCTATATGGATCAGCCTGATGGGTTTGTAGTAAAAGGTGAAGAGAGAAAGGTGTGCAAATTGTTAAAATCTTTGTATGGGCTGAAGCAAGCACCTAAGCAATGGCATGAGAAGTTTGACAGAACTTTAACTTCTGCAGGCTTTGCCATTAATGAGGCTGATAGGTGTGTATATTATCGCCATGGTGGGGGCGATAGTGTTATATTATGCTTGTATGTTGATGACATACTGATTTTCGGTACAAGCATGATAGTGATAAATGAGGTCAAGTCTTTCCTGTCAAAGAGCTTTGATATGAAAGATCTGGGACAAGCTGATGTGATCCTGAACATTAAGCTGATTAGGGATGAGAGTGGGATTACGTTAACGCAATCACACTATGTTGAGAAGGTCTTGAGCCGCTTTGGTTATATAGACAGCAAGCCTTCTCCAACACCCTATGATCCCAGTGTGACACTCAGAAAGAACAAAAAGGAAACGAGAGATCAATTAAGATATTCTCAAGTGATCGGTTCACTCATGTACCTTGCGAGCGCGACAAGACCTGATATCTCTTTTGCTGTGAGCAAGTTGAGCAGGTTCATGTCTAACCCGGGTATTGATCATTGGCATGCACTTGAAAGGGTCATGCGCTATCTGAACGGTACAATGAGTTATGGGATTCACTATTCAGGGCACCCTGCGGTGCTTGAGGGATACTGTGATGCGAACTGGATCTCAGATGTTGATGAGCTCTACGCCACAAGTGGATATGCATTTATTCTTGGAGGTGGCGCAGTGTCATGGAGGTCTTGCAAACAGACCATTTTGACGAGGTCAACCATGGAAGCAGAACTTGCTGCTTTAGATACAGCTTCTGTTGAGGCAGAATGGCTGCGTGAGCTCTTGATGGACTTGCCGGTGGTTGAGAAACCATTACCGGCCATCCTTATGAACTGTGACAACCAAACGGTTATTACGAAAGTGAACAGTGCTAAGGATAATGCGAAGTCATCAAGACACGTCAAGAGACGCTTGAAGTCTGTCAGGAAAATGAGAAACTCCGGAGTAATAACTGTTAGTTATATTCAAACAGACAAAAACCTGGCAGATCCCTTTACGAAGGGACTATCACGTAATGTGATAGATAGTGCATCGAGGGAGATGGGGTTGAGACCCGTGAGTGTTACACCATAGTGGTAACCCAACCTATGTGATCGGAGATCCCGTGAATTAGGACCTGGGAAGAACAAGCTAGTGGTTTAACTGAGGAGAGTTATTTTATAACCCTCTCCGTGGGAAGATGCATAACTCTCACATTCTGTAAGGCAGGTTGGCAATATGCCTTAATGTGTTTTGTTGGCTATTCGTAGCAAAGGTGCTATCCTACAGAGCGACCTTGAAAGAACACACCTATATGAGTCCGACTGTTAAACGTCGCAGTCTATGAGATTTGGGTGATCTCTAGTAAGCTCATGAAGAGACCAGGGAGTATGACGCATATGCTCCACCCGCGGGGTAGGCTACTGGCAGCCACGTACTGGTTATGACTTTGAGTGAAGTCTATTGGCACCAAACTTGCAATTCAAGGTTCGTCCATTGTTCAAGTTGCTGGTAGATGTAGCTTGAAGCTCTAGGCGGAAGTTCAACTTAACAGTCTCTGCTGAAACACTGGTATATAAACAAGAAACGAGGTTTGGCAAAATCTCTAAATGGGAATTTGAGATCTGGTGGGGGATTGTTAGATTTTGGGCCCATTTTGGGCAGCCCAATAAAATTCCTGAAAATCTCAAATTGGCCCATGTGCATGGCAGAATTTTGGAGGTGCAAAGTGGTGCTAAAGTTTAGTCCCACATTGCTAGTTGGAGGAGACAAACACCACCTTATAAGGTGGAGTGTTGTACCACTTGGTAAGCTTGTGAGAACAAGAGGCTCTCTCGTGCGCACTCCTCCTCCTCCTCCGCCGCCGCTCGCACGCACGCACCGCACCGCCCGCCCGTCTCGTCACGACGCGCCGCGGGTTGCGGGAATCTCGCCGAGCCGAGCTTTATTTTTGCAGTCCGGGAAAACGGTTTGGACGGACGCGTCACAGTTAGTCGGTTCGGGTCGCTCCCGGATCGTGGGCTACTGTAACCGACCTAAAACGTGCGCGACGTGGACTTGGCCCACGTTGTACCCGTTAGGGTTTTCCCGAGCCGCACTATATAAAGTCGTGCACTGCGTGCGCTGCAAACACCGAACCAATCTAGGTTTTGCCAATCTCGTGCCTTGCGCCGCCACCGTAGTCTACTCCATCCCGTGCGCCGGCGTGCACCGGCGAACGGGACAGCAGGTCTCCGGAACCGCTCGTCCTTGTGATCCTGTACGGGAGAGGGCGAATAAGGTTTTTGGGAAGCGCTCCGCGCGACTGCTTTCAAGTTCTTCATCACGGCTCGACTTCCTGGACGATCTCCGGGTCCGCGGGCGACTCGTCTCCAACGTCGTCTCCTTCGAGCTGCTACCGTCGCCGCTCAAGCTGCTGCCGTCGCTGCTCCAACGACTACTTCCTCTACAACCGTTCGGTACGTGCGGCGTGTTCTGAACTGTTTTGCTATGGATCTGTTGGCGTATGTGTTGCTGCTGTTCATGTTGATTAGTACATCTAGTATGTTCGTATTCTACATGTTAGTAGCTGGTGTAGTTATGTTTAATATTCTGGAATTAATCATGGAATTATTGCCTAATTATCCAACCATTGATGGGAGAGACAACCAGCCACTAATTGAGAGGGAAGTAAATGCTAATGCGCCTAGGAAGTGGGCGTTTTGGGACTGCATGATTTTTGCATTGTGCCCTTGAACTGGGATGGAGGGAGTAGTTTAGAGCAAGGGGTGCTCACTACTGCACACTTAATGCCCATGTGCTCCTTAAACATTATTGAAATGTTGTGAAAACATCGATGGCATGGTTGTTGCACCTACAGTATCCCCTAGCGCGTTAATTTTTCTATTTAAAAAGAGAAGAAGCCGGCTATGGACTATTCGAGACAAAAAAAAATAGCGACAGTCGGAACAAAGCTATGAGGTAAAGCTAAGTAGTAGCCATATCACACATGCCACACAGGTACGCAAAGTACTACCTAGGATTAGGAAGCATCGGAATTTGTGACTATGGCCTTGGACACAACGTTGTGTTCATGCCATAATTTGTTTGCATGGCATCATTAGCATGGTTTACGGCCCTCTGCTGCGTTACTGCCCTGGATTACGCCAAGGAAGACTCGAGTGTATGCTCCATCATTGTGAGAGTCGCTCTCGGCGTTACAGTTGTCACGGCGCATCTATGATCACACGTCACACCACTGAGTACCAAAGAGAGGTCTAAGCTGGTTACACGCAGCCGAACCAACCAATGATGACATGAGGTCAAAGGAACTCCTACTCCACGGATCCCTCACTCAGACTAAATCCGACGCGCAAACTTGCCTCCCCTCCCAAAACGCAAGTGCCGCTTGGAGTTAGGAGTTCCATACTACTAGATTAGAGGATAATTATTTGTCATGGCAGTCACTTAGCAGTGGGCAGCCGTTTCCTCCTGGGCGTCCAACGAAATGGAGTGGGGCCAAACCGAAGCTACTCGGGCTCCTCAACTTCAGGTTTTAACTAGTTACAGATGCTGCCGAAATTGTTTCAGGTTGTTTTATTTATCAAACAATTATGTATATGTGTTAGGTCACTTAATTCAACGCGTACATAACAGTGGGCAATTTGACTCATAGTTCTGTTGGAATGAGTAAAAGCTTACTTATCCTTTTGAAATGGCAGAATGCAGTGCGAACCAGTGGCGGAGCTTGGGCCAAGTGCCTGGGGGGGGGGGGGGGGGGGGCAAATGGGCTTCACATGCAGACATGTAGATTGGGCCACATTTGGGGGGGGGGGGGGGGGGGGGGGGGGGGGGGGGGGGGGGGGGGGGGGGGGGGGGGGGGGGGGGGGGGGGGGGGGGGGGGGGGGGGGGGGAGTGGGGGCAAAAAGGCCAAAAACTGACGATTTCTTGTTAAAATGGGCCAAACAGTAGTAAATTTCTGCTAACATCTTCTTGGGCTGGGGGGGCGGGCGGCCCCCCTGACTTACGTGTAGCTCCGCCCCTGGTGCGAACTCCATAGGCAAGTGCTGCTTGGAGTTTGTTGATACGAATCCCATAATGTTGAAGTTTCCTGTTTGTACTACAGTGCTCCCTAGAATTATAGCTGATCATCTGATTATAAAATTTATTTCTAGCGAAAAAATATATCAGTTTCATAGAAGAAGGCCAAGACGGACGATTCAACGCCAAAGAATGACTAAAACACCACTCACACACACACACCCATACAATGCCTTCTTGCCTTACGCATTCCCACGACAAATACACGACAAAGACCGGAGACGTCAACCCGCGGGATCAGGGCCAGACTGGAGCCAGCAGCTAGACAATGTCTGGTAGTAGAAGATCAATAGTGATCATGTTTAAACACGTGAGCTCATTTCAAATAACCAGTTTATCTCTTCTCTTACTTTTGAAGGGACGATTTCAGAGATTTGTAGGACCTGAGTGGCTGAGTTTTCATATGTACGCACAATCAGTCCTGGTAATGATTGCTCTTTAGTTAAGTACATAAGCGACCATTTTTAAAGGTGATGCTACTGCATTCTAGGAGCTTACAGGTGAAGCGACTTTTTTTACAGAGAAGGTACTGCAATTGATCTTGGCTATAAAAAACCAAGAAAGGCATATAAAGGGAAACATTATGGTATCTTCGATTGCTACTTAAGTTATCCAAGACTAAAGGGATAGAAAGATGTACCAGATACAGAGCCTCTCCTGTTATGCCGTCGATTTCCACCTCTTCAAGATAAGTCAAGAAAATAGTTTGGGTTCTCCATCTCGTGGGATCATCATGCAATGACAGTGTGGATGGCATGTCATCCAACCTCAGATCTCAGTAGGTCGACCTTAAACCTCAGTACAACACTACGGATGCGATCATATATTGAGTTTTCAAGAGATTTTTGTGATCATAGCTTGGGCAGCTGAAAGTTTTCAAGAGTGGACCTCTAACAGGTTGACGGCCACGTGAACCCGTATGCCAGCATTAGTTCCAAGACCAACTTCATGTAAAACACTCAAATTCCATAAAAAGGAAGTTGAAAATTCCAACTAAATACCAATGCTGCAGGCATTACCAACCGTTATCCACTATCATACTATCGCTCATGCTCAAATATGGAGAATAGAAGTACTCCCTCTGTTTACATTATTGTCGCCATTTGTAATGCAGATTTGTACTTCCTCCATTTTCTCTCCGTGACAAGGAAAAACAAACGGAGGGAGTATCAATTATCCAGACCATTTCAGAATCAGACATGAAATTTCTTTGGTTAGGTTGCTAACTTTCATATTGCTAAGAGGCTTTCAAGAAACATTTCCCGAACTATTGAGAAATATAATGCGTACATATCATTATCGGTGCAGCTATGCCACAGCAACATCAGGTTCTAGTGTCATAACTAGCAACTGAATAACAGTATTTCTCCCATAGACTTAAACAGGAAAATAACCATAAAAAAATCTGCCAAATCTCCTTCAACACTTCAAAACTGGGTTCGCCCCCTACAGCACGTCTCAAGGATGATGTGGACCTAAGCACTTTTCTTCAAAGATTTCTTGTGAATCTTCTTTCCAGGCTTCAACTTATCTAATCCGGATGATGATTTCTTGTCTTTCCTTCTCTTGTTGTCCTTCTTCACCTTGTACATCGTGATTGCCTGGTATCAAAATTATACATATCTGTTGCTAGATGCCTGGACTAGGCAAACGAATGTAAGACACATTTAAGCTTGGAGCTTGCCTTGCTGACATCCAATGGTTCCTCGAAGTTTTTGGCCAGTAGACTGTTCAAGATTTTGTCGTTTTGCAATTTCTCCAGGTTGCCCATTCCTTTTCCTTCAGCAACAGGAGGAACTGCAGAAAAGAAACAGGTAAGCTACAGAAACTATTCAACTTACGACGGAAGGTGAATATGCTTATGAGGAGGAAAAAACCTTTCTATGTTTGCCAGTTTTCTTAAGAGGTTTCTCGCCAGGCAACTTTTTGTCGAACTTTCCACCACTAGCTGTTGCTGAAGAAGCCATGCCAGCAACGTTCTCAAGGTCTTCCTTCTTATGTTTTCTAGGCAGATCAGCTTTAGTTCCTGTGATCGGAATGGCTGTGGCAGCAAGCTGTATATGACTGCATAATTTTTTTCAGAAACTGTTATATCGGAAACTTGAGTTGCTAATGTAATGAATGATAGACAAAGTAGTGCATGAGGTATAAAGATGATGATAAAATAGTAGGAAAGGATTACCTTGGCAGAGCACCAACTTTTGCAGCATTCTTTAAATTCCCAAGTCTGTTCTTTTCTTGCTTATCGACCCTGCCCTTCTTCTCTTCCCTTCTTTTAGCAAATGGATCAACACCAGGTTCTGCAGACCAATATTTAATTAAAAGGGTAACAAATTGAGCAAAAAGGTTTGAAGATAGATACATTTTTTTTGAAGCTTTAAAGACATATACATGTATAAACTTATAACTTACAACAATTATATCAAGTTGTTAACATTCAATCAGTCATAAATGTAAAGAGCATTGGAGATCTAAAATGATCGCTGGATACATATAAGAAAATGCATGCAGGCTGCCAAGCATTTGTGTCACAGCCCATGATAACTGCAGTAGGTACTCAATAGGGGGACAGCTCAAGAAGATTGCTAATATTGCTACAAAACAAGCTTTGCTAGCCATAAAAAAGAAGACAAGTTGCTAACCATCTGTCATCTTGGCTTCAATGATGGGAATGTCTCTGTCATCATTAACACGATCATAGCCATAATTCCGCTTCCACGAAGAGGTTTGCTCATCCCATGTACGCTTGTTCTTCTTGCGCATGATAATCCCTGGAGGTATGCTACTGTTATACTAATCCAGGCAAAACAGACTTCCAATAAAAACAGTCATAGAGCTGGCAGGAAAACAATTTCACCTTTCTGCTTTGCAAAAGCCTCCCACTTTGTAGGTGGTGCCGGCCTTGGTAACTGATGACAGGAAAGAAAATTATTAAACATCTCGCAATTTGCAAAAGAATGCATTATCAACAAAAAAGAAGTTGTTTGATATCTCATTAACGGATTAGCACAGATCAAGAATGGTATCCTACAATAAAATAAAATCTACAGGTGTTCAACCACGGTTACATTTGAATCCAAAGAACCCATAAGTCATTTTTTGTTGTACTAGCTTTGCCAGCACGCTTGGAACCAGACCACTCTATGCCGGTTTCCAGTGTGTCTATCCAAACCGGGTTTGAACACCCTGCTAAAAACAACGTCTCTTCATAAGCTGAAGAAGCAATTGCCACCAGAACGACTTCAACTCAACTACATCGTGGGCATAAAATTAAGCATGGTTGTATTGTATGCGCACCCAAGCATGCGCTCCATCGAAAACCCACACCAATATACACTCACTCTCGCAGAGTAGTTGCCACCAATACATGAAAAATAGACTAGTTCCATATCCATTCTCTAGAAGATCAAGAACAATCGATACTAGCGAGCAGAGATGGTCTGAGGGAGAGAAGGAGAGAGGCGTCATATGCTCACATGCTTCTCGCGGGGTAGGCGGTTTGTGGGCGCCGGGAGGCGGACGACGGGCCCGTCGCGGCCCTCGGTGGCCGGCAGCGAGAAGAGGGCGTCGGCGACGGCCTGCGCCAGCTCCGTGGCCTTCCGCAGGCACTCCTCCCGCAGCTCCGCCCTGGAGGAGGGGGCGGCGCGAGGTGGTGCGAGGGGTCGCCGGCCATGAGGTGGCCCAGGTCCACCTCGTGGTTGGTGGAGGAGGTGGCGGCGGCGGCTGCTTCTTCCGCCATGGCTGCTGCGGCGGTGCGTTGCGGGGGAATACGCTTTGGGCCTCCGGGCTGGGTAATGGCGTGCGGGCCAGAAGACCGTTGCTTAAGATGTTATGGGTTGGGCCTTAACGGGCCAGATTAGGTCACTTAAAAGGTTGGTGTACAAAAGAAAAATACTAGACTCGATTCTCTCCACACAAAGAAAAAAAATACTCCTCGGCGATGGCGGCAGCAATGGTAACCTCAAGAACTCGAGATGATCCACTGAAAAAAGTCTGTCATTACATAGATAAGCGCCACTGTTATTGCAATCCATCCTTGTGATTTTAATCTTAGTAATTATTTTAGGTTTATGCCTTTTGCCTGATATGCTAGGGAGTTAAAGGAAGTATTAATCTTCGTTCCTAATCCGTATAACAGAATCGATCTATGTGAGTTAACTGTTATCATCAGGTGATAGCAGTGGAGTAGCTGTGAACTGAATATAAAAATCTTCCAAGCTGTCGTGTACTTCCTTATGCAGTTTGTATCTTTGCATATGCAGAACATAATGGATCCATAACCAGAACAGGAATAGTAAGATGGGTACAGAACCATGAAAGATCAAGGTCACTTTCAACATAAACAAATATAGATAGGCAGCCAAACAAAGAGCAGCTGCTCCAGAATCTGATGACACCACAAGGTATCTTTGAACTAACTCCAAGCAAGAAGGGGTTTACAGATATCGATCTACCATCCATCATCCTAAGAACCCCTACTAGAAGCTCAGCTACAGATTTCTACTACTCATCATCAGCAACCCCTACTACTCTGATCAGTAACTAGCTATCACTGAACCTGGCTGATGCTACAAGAAAGGAGACAGGCATTTCGTTTCGCATTCTATTTCTTGCTGCCGTTGTTACCTTTCCTCGTCTGTCTGCTGGGTTCACTTGGGGCTCTTCTTCCACAGCCCGCTCATCCTCCGCAGCATGCCGCTGCTGTTCCGCCGCTTCGGGACTCCTCGTCTGAGAACGGCGACCCATCAGCTTCCGCCGATCGAGCTGTTGTAGTCCGGTTCCAGGGACCCAGTCCTCTCCACCATCCGGCCGCCATTGTTTCCCCCGATGCCGCCGCCCGAGAGAGCGGCAGCGGCGGCCTCTGCGGCCTTGCGCCACTGGTCCGACTGCACACGCAGCCTGCGCAGCTCCGCGTCTGCCTCCGCGCTCGCCGCCTGCGCCGCGTCCAACTGCTCTGAGGCCCGGGCAGCGCGCCGACTGCTCTTGTCGGCCTCCTCAGTCACGTACCCGAGCCGCATCCGGACGTCCTGTTCCGCGGCCTTGGACAGCTCCAGCTCCGCCACCGCCGCCTCGTACCTCTGCTGCACGTCGGTCTCCTTTCTGCCAGCCTCCGACTTGAGGGTCTCGTTCTCCTCCGCCATGCTCTGCAGCGCGTTCTCCTTGTCCATCAGGTTCGCCTTCAGCTCAGCAATGTCGGTGATCGACTTCATCAGCTTCGCTTCCAGCTCTGGCTGCATTTCGCTCAGCCCATCCGACCTGTGAAGGTCCTGCGCCTTGCCTGCCAGCGCTGCCATCAGCTCCTCATTCTTGCTCTTCAGCTTCAGCTCGATGTCACACACTTGGCGCGCACACTCATACTTCACATTCTCCAGCATCTCATAGGCTGTCTTCGTCTCGATGGTCATCCGTGTTTGCTCCTCCTGGTACGTCATCTCAGCCACCTCAAGCGCCGTGCGCAATTGTTCAATCTCTGAGTCAGGACTTCCATTGATGCTCTTCAGAACTTCAGTCAGCGGGCTGCCAAAGCCGCCATTGGCATTGCTAGCATGTGCCTCATTCAAAGATTCATTACCTGCAGCCCGTGTCTTCTTCAGATCTTCCTCCAGCGAGACTACCCGAGCTTTAGACTCACTGAGCTCTATGTCCTTTGACCTCATGCATTCTTGCAACCGCAAACCCTCTGCTACGAGTGAGTCAATGGTGGCTTTTGCCGTCTCCAGCTGCAGCTTGGTCTCAGTTGCCGTTGTGTTCGCATCAGCTGCAGCCTTGTCGCTTTCCCCAATGTTGACTTTCAGGCCTTCGACCGTTGCAAGCCGGAGCTCCATCTCCTGCTTCAACCCTTCAAGCTCAGAGTCTGCATACTCACATTGCTTCACACGGGCTGCATCAGACTGCACTGTGACCTCTAGCTGCAACTTCAGCCTCTGGATCTCAGACATGGCTGAGCTGAGTGCAGCTGCATCTGCCGACTGCTGCCTCTGCAAAGCCTCGATCTCAGTTTGCCATGCACGGTCGCGCTCTTGTTGGATCTTGCGCAGCTCCTGGAGACGGGATTCCTCCGCGGCTGAGAATTCCGCAAGCTGGCGCTGCGAGTCTTGTAGCTTCGAGGAAGCATCCTGCTCCTGCTTCTTTGCTTCATCAGCTTCCTGATGTGCATGGCGCCTCCGTGCCTCGGATGCAGTCAGCTGTTCCTTGGTCTTCTTCAGTTCATCTTGGAGCTGGCTGACCTTAGAGTCCAACTCATTTAGCCTACTTGGGCGCTTCTTCTGAAAAATGAGTCCAAATTGTATTATTAATAAACTAATTTAAAAGAAGCTTGCTGTAAAATATTCTGCATTTTCGGTGGTAAACTGCTAAAAGATGATACAGTTATCATCATACCATTCAGATAGAGACACCATCTTATTTCGTTAAAACAACTTCTAGGATAACTAATTGCACACATGCACAATGAACTAAATGGAACAGAGCTTTTGAAAAATGAAAGCCTAGTTCTGGTAAATGAAGACTCTATACTCTATGGGTGGAGCAAGAAACTAAGAGGGCCAATAAGCAAGAGATGCCTGCAAAACAAATAGTTTTTACCTCGGTAATTGGGCTCCGTGGTGAACGACGCTCAGTGACCTTTGGGCTCCTCTCCGTAGGTGTTCTTGTTGGTGTGATCCCGGGGGAGTCGGCTTCATTTCCTCCAGTTTTCGCCACACGAGACGACCGTGGAGTTGCTGGAGACGTCCTCTGCGGAGCCTCTGAAGGGCCATTCCTATAGAACTCAAAAGGGTAAAAGGCTTAGTATAAAGTATAAGAAGTTATACCTAATGCTAGTTGAATTACATACGGGGACGTCGGGGAGTAACGCAGTGACACACAATGAAGTAGTGCTTAGAAAATAAGATAGCTTGGTTAAACAATTTTGATACACTACTAGTGGCATGTACACACAGGACCTTGGACCTGCTCTCTTCCCCGCTACAGTAGAGAAGAGACGTTTTTTTCCCCTCCTTGTTCGATCCAGCTCGCCGACGGTGAATCGCCGGTTTCCCCGGCGGCCGGCGGGAGGGTGGGGAAACCTCGGATCCTGTCTGTATATAGTCTAGGGTTGAGTAGGGGCCTGCCGGCGGCGTCGTGGAGAGGATGGCGCGGCCGGTCGGGCGTTTTGGTGGCGGCGGTGATTCTCTCTGGTGGTGGCGCTCTTCGGGGTGCGACCACGGATCCGCCTCCTTCCCAGCGCTTGCAGCTCGGTGGAGCTGCGCTGCGCTCGCTTCCCGTCCCGGTGTCCGTGGAGCGGCGGCGCCGGTTCCGAAAGCTTCTGAAGGTGAAGATATTGCGAACCAGATCGAGGACGATGACGGCGATGCAGGGTGGAGGCTCTCTGGAGCTGAGGACTGTCGACTTCCCGTCCGCCATGGGACTCTCTCCGATCCAAGGATGCAGTGGAGGAGCGGCGGCGGCGCGCCGGCAGAGCGTCTTCTTCGACGGCGTTGACTTCGTAGTTTCTGCAGGACTGGAATGTAATTTTCATTTTCTCGAGGACTGTCTTGTAAGAACTGTGGTTTAATATATCTGATCCTTCCCCGCAAAAAGATACACTACTAGTGGCAAACTTCACTTGGAAAAGAAAATAGGCATAATCTACAGTGTTCAACTAACAACAATACAAAAGTACACTGCAATTATCTCCTAGTCAACAAGACTAGGAAATATTATTTCACTATACACAAGTAAATGGCCAGTTTGACCTGCACTGGTCCCAGTACATTAGACCTATTTAATACCATTTGGAATAGTACTGTTCACTGAA
Organism: Poa pratensis; assembly: GCA_947311845.1. NCBI lineage: Eukaryota > Viridiplantae > Streptophyta > Magnoliopsida > Poales > Poaceae > Poa > Poa pratensis. Next base: position 75,567,061 of record CAMZMU010000037.1, on the reverse strand, counting down.
ATGGTAGACACTGCCTCAGAGAGGCACATGCATGTGTAGAACCGCAGGTGTGCTTGAGCAAACACATGCACAAAAGAAGGAAGAAAAATATACATAAAAGTTCCAGGACAAGCTTAACCTTGTTTTCGAAGTCTGCATGATGAGGTTCCTCACAAAATCCTTTTGCACTCACTTAACTCCTGCATTAATCACGAAAGTACTGTTGTTAACATACAGTAGTAGAACTCAAACATGAAACAAGCTACACAAAAACAAGACTGCCTAGTGGCCATTAACAAGAAACTTACTAAATGCAAGAAGGTAAACTACAGTGTAAAGATCATACTTCTAGATCACAAGATGCAGATTACTTCACAATTCATGATATCTGAAAAGGAAAAGGAAGCGATGAAGTGGTGATATGGAAAATCCATATCAGCTCGTAGGTCTAGATACACCCACTAATAAAAAATATTTTTCTAAATGTCAAAAAATTCTAAATAAAACTTTCGGATATACTAGATGACATTTTATGGTATCACAAAAAGTTTCGCGAAAAAAGACATTTTTTGTGGGTTGTGCAAAAAAGACAAATCCGGAGTTTTCAAAATGATTTTGTACGCGATGTTTTTTGTCTTTTTTGGTCACAAAAAAAAATGTTTTTTCTTTGCGAAATTTTTTGTGCTAACATAAAATGTTTTACATAACGGGTGCGGACAAAACGCCATGTCCATGCCATTCCTCTTTATTACATCCAATCCTAGTTAATAATGGCTAGTCTCACACACACCCTGTAGCCTCAGGCAGAGGCAAACGTGCAGCAAGTTGCACACAAGGACTCAGGTTGGCCCAATCTAGGGACTCTCAGGTTGAAGGAATCCAGCAAAGCAGCACACAACAGACCTAAAATATTGCATCCATACCAAACTGCCCTTGATTCAAGGGCACCCAGCACAGTGCACGGTAAGGGCTAGAACGGGCATTCCTCTCCAGGGTGGTGAACAATAATGGGAGCCAGACAACCTTACATGGAACGGAGCAATAGCAGAGCAAAGAAATGGCCGGGGTAAAGAATTCAAAGGTGGAGAAGCTGCCTGTGCAGTAAGTTACACAGTTACAGAGAAGAGCTCTGTGGTTGATAATAGGCCATCATTATTATGAATCCCCAATGGTGCAGGACTAGATCCTGCTCATGTTTTGGGGATGGAGAGGATTGCATTGAAGGTTGGCAGGGACAAGCGCAGGACAGGAGGATAAACATTAACCGGTAATGCAAGACAGTAAAAGATGCACACACAAAAGATATTGTGGGTTGAAACATTTCAAGAAGTGAAAACACTGTCCAGATAATGCACGGGATTGATAGCGGATTAAATCTTGTACAACTAGTACTAGTTAACAGTACTAAGAGGGGCATTCATTAGCTTGTTCGCCGGTTTAAGATCAGCAGCAAGAACACGAAAAAGGAGACAGGGATTCAACGGGAAAATAGTTTATTCCCCAAAGCAAAACAAAACAAATCTACACGAACAGCCGAAATATAGAAAGTGGATGCAAAAGCAGAAACTTTTGTTTCATCTTTGACACAAACTGCTCCTACATTCAACCGAATCGAACAAAAAGAGAGACCTCCGATACCAAATCTTTCAGCCTCTCTTTCTACCCCCTTCTTCCTCCTACATTCAACCGAATCGAACAAAAGAAACCTCTCTTCCCCTCCTCTCTCTTCACAGAAGAAAGACACAAGTGTAACCAAGAACACGCAATGATTCCTCCCGAGGGATAGAGAGAGAGTGGATCAAAGAAAGGTACACCATTGCAGAGGAAAGGAAGAAGAAGAACCCTCACCTCTCTCCGAGGCTTCTTGTTCTTGTTTCTTCTTCTCACTCCACTCCCCCTTCTACTGCGGCCGCTGCTGTCTGCTAGTGTGTGACTGTGTGTAGAGTCTTCTCTTCTGCTCTCGGGTATGCCATCCCACTCCCACGCTCGCCCTCCTTTCGCTCGCTTCGATGGAGGGAGCCCGGGATTTCATGCGCCCGCTGCGCCTGTGGCCCGCCCTGTGTCACGCCGGCACGTGTCCCGAGTACTGTGGCTTGTAGGGCCCGTGCGTCAGTGTCTTCGGCGCACCGGTCAGTTCCCTGGTCTCGAGGAGTCATTGTGGCCTCGTCGTCGTCTACCGAGATGGGTGACCTGACGTACGTTTTCGCAGTACTGACGGGTGGGGTCCCTGTTTATGTGGGACCGGAGTGACAGTGTAGGGCAAAGATGCGGCTCGGGAGAACCCGACAGAAGCCGGTGAGTCAAAACGGGTATCGCTTCTGAGTTCAGACCGTGTGACCACGAGATAGTGGAGATCATCGAAACGAAGAAACGGAAAGTATCGGCGCACTACGAGATTTTGAATGTACTAGGGATATAAGCGCGGCAAATGCCGTGCGTGTGATTTTGAATTTGAATTTGAAAATGGTGACGTTTTAAAGTTGTCTAAGTTTGTAAATCATTGAAATTGAAAAATGCTTACGTTTTAAAAATGGTTGGATTTTAGAGATTGCTCAAAATTGAAAATTATTGTAATTCAATTTCAAATGTGGTTTGTTTTTTGTGTGTGAAAATATTCCTAAATAGTTAGTAATTTCTTTTTTTGAGTTTGTTCACACATTTTAGAGTTACGTTAAATGTTTAGTAAGGTGGAATTGTTTTATATGTTTGTATTTTGTTGACATATTTGTTTGATTTCATAATTGGAGGATGTATAGTATATGGTCGTCTGTTAAAGTTAATTTGTAGTTAGAGAAAATTCATTTGGAATTTGTACAAATATTTTTCAAATTAGAGTGGTGAAACTTCATAATTCGGGAGAATGGATTATGTGAGATAATATGTGAGATATATATATTTTAGATGATTTCATTTTTTTTCTTTTTTTAGCAAATTCAATTTTTCAAATGTGTTGCATCTATTTGTTTGTGAGAATTATGATATATATTTATTGTATAAGAAGCAATTTGTCATATCGAGTATTTTTAGATATTTGGAAATTTGGGATGTTTGGTCATATTTGGAGTAGAACATAAAATTTGTTTTAACTTCATAATTAGGGTGAACGCAATTTGTGAGATATATTTTAGAGTGTTTCTAATTTTTGAAAAAAATTAAATGATCGAATTTGTTGTTTTTTTAGAACATTTATTTTAAATGTGTTTTTTTTGTAGGAAAATTATAATTTTATAACAATTTTAAATGCTAAAATGTGTTGCTTTTGTTTTAACATTTATCTCAAATGTGTTAGTTTTTTAATAGGAAAATAATGTGAAATTAAATGTAGCTACAATAAATATTATTGCAATTGTTTTGCAAATTAAAATGTCTTGCATTTATTTTATTTTCTTGATCATCATTCCAATGTTGTTTTATTGCATAACAAAAGGGAAGATAAAAAGAAAAGAAAAGAAAAGAAATACAAAGATTTTTCTAACAATTTTGAATGCTCAAATTTGTTTTTTTTACATTTATTTCAACTGTGTTAGCTTTTTATAGAAAAATTCTAATTTTATAGCAATTTTAAATGATCAAATGTGTTGTTTTTTTTATATTTATTTCAAATGTGTTAGCTTTTCTATAGGAAAATACTGTGAAATTAAATATAGCTACAATAAATATTATTACAATTGTTTTGCAATTTAAAATGTCTTGCATTTATTTTATTTTTTTATCATCATTCCAATGTTGTTTTATTGCATAACAAAAGGGAAGCTAACAACAAAAGAAAAGAAATACAAAGATGGGGTTAAATGTAGGCGAGATGTCATTTTTTTTATAATTTTTACGTTTGATACAATTAAGTAGGAATTATAGTTGGTTAAGTATGTATGAAAATGTGTTAGTTGTTAAGATTTTAATTTGTTGGAAATGTTGGTATGTTAGTTGTTTTTTTTAAATTATGGTTTTAAAGTTAATAGTTTTACAAATTACATGCATTTTGAATTTTGGTTTGGAAGGTATGAATTTTACAATTTGTATTTAAGAAAATGTGTTAGCTATAAAGATTTTATTTTTCTGATTTTTTGGTATATTAGTTGGTTTTTTCTGAATTGTAATTTAAAAGTTATTAATTTTTCAATTTATAGCATTTTTTCTGTAGTTATTCCAAAACTGGCAGTGGGTCCCGCATGCTCTCTTTTTTGAAATTACGTGTGTAATTGCAAGATCGCCGACGGGTGGGCCCGTGCTGACGCCGTCTGGTGACGTCATCCGGGGTGGCGGAGCCGCCGGAGCTGCCGAGCTCGCGGCGAAGCAACGGCGAGCGTGTGGAAGGCTGGAATCGAGCAGATCTGCAAGCCAGCGTCGTGGCGAGTCGAAGGAGCGGCGCGGCGAGCCATATGGTTGCCGGAATCGCCGGCGGCGACCATTTTCGCGGCGGCGGATGTCGAGATAGGCCGTGGTGATGCGGCGGCGATTCCGAGCGATTCCGGCTGTCCCGCCGCGCGTCTGTGGGCGAGGATGGTGAAGGCGCGACGGCGCACCTCGCTGTGTGCTTCGATTTGAATAGGGAGAGGCGGAACGGCGGGGAGAGGCGTCGGCGGCGCCGGCGAGGTCCGCGCCGCGCGCGAGAGAGGAAGGAGGAGGGGGGCTCTGAGGAAGTTTTTTCAAAAAAATCCTTGTATTTCCGTGGATTCACATACAGGTCCTTCGCTGTGTTAAAAATTGGACCGCGGGTTTGGTTCCGAAAGTTCTGGGTTCTTTTTTGTAAAAGTGGCTGCGCCAAAAAACGTGCGCGAGCTCTGATTGGTAGGAATCCCGCTGCTACAGTTCGCACGATTTTTAAAGTCATCTAGGCCGTTGGATGGCTTGATCGGACGGTCTGCGTAATCTTGGTGACGTGGATGGCTTAACCGGAAGCAAATCCAACGCACTTTTATATATAGTAGGATTTTCCGAAATATAATTTTAAAGTTTCATAATTTGGCTCCCCAGTTTGAGTTTCAGTGCCCCGGATATTTAAAATTACTAAAATGGTATTTTAAAGTTTCAAAATTTTCCGAAACTAATTATATGTATAGTTTTGTTCGATTATATGGTGTATTGAAGGCTACACAAAAATCACCAAATAATGGATCGGAAAAAGGAACAAAACTGTCTTTTTTGTGCACATTACATATGAAAAGAAATTTAGCTGCAAATTTGGTCGTACATAGTAGACTTGTATGCACTTGTATAAGCAAAAATAAAAAAAAGTCAATTTTTACAAAAAAAAAAGGGGAGCACAAAAGCTCAGAAATTAGAAGTGTTTTACGTACATAATACATTTTTTATAGAATAAGGACATGTGTTGTAAAGAAAAGTCCAAGACGATACTCCCTCCATCAATAATTAGTTAGTTACCACGTATTCTGGATGTGGTCGAGGTACAACCAGTGGCGGCGCCACCAGGGGGCGAGTTGGGGCGGTCGTCCCCCCTCAGATTTTGGGATTTTTTTTCATATATGTACACTGTATGTATATGTACAGGTATACGTGACCAGAAACGATTATAAAAAAGAAAAAGGAAGGCAGACCGCATCCGCACGAGTGGGCTGGGGCGTGGACGCGCAACTGCGCAAGGATCGATCTACTCGCCTCGGTCGCACCTGCTCGCCCTGGTTCTCTTCTTGACCGTGCGCCCTGCTCTCTGCCTCCCTCGATCTGCCGCCGGTCGCCCCTCGTTGCTCCCTGCTCGATCCGCCGCCCTGGAGTTGCCGCCGGTCCGTTCGCGCTTCATAGGTTCGTCGCCCCTCCTTCCCTGCCCTATTCCCCAATCCCCAACCGCCGCGCCCCCGCTTCCCTGCTTGATTCCCCACTGCCCGCCGTGACTACCAGGGTCGAGCTCGAACTGCGCCGCCGTCGGGCGATGGACGGAGATGAGGAGCCGGATTGGGAAGCTATTGCAGCATAGGTGGAGGACGGAGATGAGGAGCCGGATTGGGAAGCTATTGGAGCACGGGTGTGAGGCATTTGAGTTGGAGAATCCAGAAGAAGTTGCAGCGCTAGCAGCAGCAAGGGCAGCAGCCGTAACATCATCTCGAAACTGCAGGCGGAGACGCGACGACACGAACGACCAACAGCGACAGGGACGAGAAGAGCAGGTTATTTCTCCCTCTTTTGCAGATTTCAGTTTTGATGTCTATTGTTGTAGCCAAATACTTAAATTTTGATGTCTACATATATTACAGGAAACTCCAGAAGCTATTGTTCATGAAGTTTTTGATCTATCAAATGTTGTTGCTAATCCTGCACTTCGGAGACCAATTGAAGAATTTGGTACTCAAGAAATAAGGGATAAAATGAGAAGGGCATATTTATCGAGAGGTCCGAGTCGCTTGATTGGCCATACTTTTACCAAGACAAAAATTGGGGCAGATTGGAGATCATTCCTAGATACATGGTATGACAAATTTGATTGGTTAGAGTATAGTGTGGAGAAAGATGCTACATATTGTTTCTATTGCTTTCTTTTCAAGTCTTCAAGCACTAGTGTACATTTTGGACAAGATGCTTTCACAAATTGGGGTTTAAGAATTGGAAAAAAGGCCCAGAACATTTTAGAAAGCATATAGGTGGTACAAACAGCATTCACAATAATGCAAGAAGATATTGTGAAGATTTTAGAAACCAAAAACAAAGTGTGTCATATGCTATTGCTTGTAATGATGAGAAATCACATATTGACTATGAAATACGGTTGAGGGTTGTGCTTGGTATTGTAAGGTTTCTTCTTGAGCAATGTCTAGCTTTTCGTGGGCATGATGAGTCCATCAATTCCATCAACCGAGGAAATTTCCTTCAAATGTTGGAGTGGTATGCCTCAAGATGTGAGGAAGTAGCCAATGTGGTCAATCTAAATGCTCCTGGCAATCTCCAACTGACATCTCATGAGATTCAACAACAAATAGTCCAAGCATGTGCAGAAGAGACCTCACAAGTCATAATGAGTGAGCTTGGGGATGCTAGTTTCTCTCTACTTGTTGATGAGTCTCGTGATGTATCGGTGAAAGAGCAAATGGCCGTGATATTGAGGTGTGTCATATGTTTTTGTTGAACCTATTTGCTGAAATCTCATAACTCACATGACTATTCTAATCTTATGTTCTTGCTTGTAGGTTCGTGAATAAAAAATGAGAGGTTTTAGAAAGATTTCTTGGTTCAAACTAGACAACATTTGATCTTTCCATTGGTCTACCGCCTCATTACACTTGCGTTGACATTGCCGGTTGCAACAGCATCTGTTGAGAGGTTTTTCTCGTCCATGAAAATTGTAAAGACTGATCTTCGAAACAAGATTGGTGATGATTGGCTCAATGATTTGATGGTTTGCTATGTTGAGAAAGAAATATTTCAAAAGATTGATGATAAGAGATTATGCTACGTTTTCATGCCTTAGAGAATCGTCGAGGTCATCTACCTCGGAAGTTTCATCTTGCTAGCACAACTACAACTTAATGGTAAGAAATCATATGGTGGCTGCCAATTGTCCAATTGTGCTACTATTTAGACTCACAAAGTTTTCATATTTTGTAGGTATCTCTTGTATGGGATCATATGGTGGCTGCCGATTGTCCAATTCAAATGGCAGGAGTCCATGTTAGTAGTTTTAAACTTCTTTTTATGCAATTTGTATGTCACTGGTAATGTACTTTATGAGTTATAAATATTTGAATCTTCATGGACCTTTTATTTCGTCGAATAGACATGTCTTGATGGCTTAAATTTTTTAGACCTTATTTTTCCGCCCCCCTCGTCTCAATTCCTGGCTCCACCACTGGGTACAACGCACACCCACGACAACCTTGCTAGCATCCTCTCCCTCCAACAATGAACAATGGCGGGGACCCAAGAGTGTGTCATGACTGATGCTTGATATTTTGGTTGTCCGGCTCTAACTTCAGAAAGGCACAAATCAATGCATTGTACGCGCATAAGCGCCTAGAAGAATTAGCGAGTACACGGCATGACACCGACCAAACCAGAGGAAATTACTACTCCCTCCGATCCATATTAGTGGGCATAGCTTTGTCTAAATTCATATGTATCTAGTTAAGTATTTAGACTAGATACATGTGTATCTAGACAAAGTTGTGCCCACTAATATGGATCGGAGGTAGTATTTGTTTTGCGTCCCGGAGAACCATGCAGTAGCCGTAATGTCTCTACCGCCTCGGGGACTTCATGGTCAACCTAGGCAATGCCTCCAAGGAGGAAATAACATCGTGACGCTGCCACCTAATTGGCCAAGGCTTGGAGCATGCAGACAAGAGAAGAATTCATTGCATATCTTATGATACAACACGAAGAAGATCAAGTGATGGCCAAAGTGGTGTCCAAGGTGTGATCCGAAGAATGGTCATGTGAGATTTTAGCCTTTGTCAGGTGTGTCTTGGAGAATGAACATCGTGTGAGCATTCATGCTTACATTCAAGACATCATCAAAATGGTGTGAGAAGAAAAGATACAAGGGTGATCAAGACAAATTACAATGATATGATTCAAGTTGATCAATCCACAAAGCATATATGATGTACCAAGTGGGATCAAATGATCATGTGGTACAGTAACAATTGTCAATTGTGCTCTGTGAACTAACGCATGATATATGTGTTTCGTGTTTCTATATGTGGTTAGGTATCTTTCCGTGGACTGCACCTACACCAAAAGGAAAGCTTCCTGTAGCCCATGAGTGGATGGCATCAAGTGTCAATCTTCATCAAGGTTGAGAAGTGCAAATTCAAAATGACAATCTTAAAAATCGCATGCCTTGAATCTTGTCGTCCACTTTGGTGTTATGGATATGTGAAGATACTCCTAAATGGTTCTTTATCATAGTGGAGTATGAGGGAGCAATTTGCATGTCTTCACCAAACAAATGAAATGTTCCATCTCGAGGCGGCATGCTAGTCATCATCTAGCTCAAGTGGAATGCGCAAGAAAAAGTTATAATTTTGATAGGTTTCTATATATTATAGGTCTAAAGGTGGTTGTTGGGAGACCGGCTTATAGGTTTGATACGGGGTTCTCGGGTGAGTAATTTGTTCGAATCGTTCGTAGAGAGTTTAAACCTTTACTTTTTTGGTATCATCTTTCTTGGTTGATATTGGATTTTCTATGATTAAGTTTTTAAAACGTGATGTTATCTGCATGACAAGCTTAAGTTCATCGAAAACGGGTATCATACGAAAAACTTATCGTGTTTTTGGTGTTATAGGTTTTACCTTTTTTATTTATAGAGAGGTCAAACCTATCCACTTTTGATTTTATACTCCTTAGATTAAATTTGATGTTTCTATGTTTGAGAAGTTAGAGCTTGTTGTTAGATGCCAAATTTATAACCCTTACTGAACCAAGATAGTAGTCCAACCCCCCTCCCCCCCCCCGACGCTCCTGCTCGCCCCCGTGGGCGACAGGGGCGAACCCTAGATCTAGCCGCCCCCGAGCCTCCCCTCCACCCTTCCCTGCCGCCGCCGGCGGGAGCCGCCGTGAAAAGACAGTGCGGTGCCGGCGGCGGCGGATCTCCTTCACCCGCGCGCCAGGGCAGCCTCGCGGGGCAGCTGCGGCAGACGGCGGTGCGGACTGGGCTTCACCTTCGGCCGGCGGCGCGCCTCGGCTCCCCTGGGCTTGGGTCTCGGCGACGGCGAGGGATCTTCACGTGTTGGGTGGACTGGTGGAGGTTGAGAGCTCCTGGGCGCTGGCAGGCCGGCGCGGCCTCTGTCGGCTCCGACTGGCGGCGGCATTCGTCCTGCTGTTCCTGTGATGAAGATTCGGGCGAGGTGGTCGGGTTGTGCGGCCTCGGACGAGGAGTTCCGGTCGCCTCGCGGAAACGGGTCGGGGCAGGGGGTCCCGGGCCCTGGCGAGCCCTGCTTTCCACCCCTCCGGATCTGACGGCTCCTGCAGCCGCGGGGGCTGCTGGCCTTCGATCTAGCTGGACGTGCAACCATGGTGTTCTTCGGCTCTCCTTTGCAGTTTCGGCGGCGCGTGGAGGTGGGACGTCGGGGCGGCGGCCCTGGACGGTGGTGAACTTGTGGGTTGGCGGGCGAGCCCGAGTTCTGATGGTGCTGGCTAGGACCACGGCCGTGGGGACGGGTGGTGCCTGGCGAGCTACGTTCTGTGGTGTGGGAGGTGGAGAGATATTGTCGAGAGGAAACTCTCCCTAGGTTTTTTCCCGGGCCACGGCGGCGGCGTCCGTGGACCTCGTCTCCTTCTTGAAGGCGCCGCGGTGGCGTTTCTCTGTCCTCCTACGTGCTCCGGGTGAAAACCCTAGATCTTCGGATCGGGCGGCGGCGGCGTTCTACGTTGTGCTCTTCTTGAAGACGCCGTCTTGGAGCTCACGGTGTGTAGCTCTCTGGAGGTTGGGTGGCAGAGTCTCTTTGCGCGTGCTTCCTCCGGCAAAGCTTGCTTCTTGGTCTGCGTTCTCGACGTTTCTTGCTTGGACCTCCTTGGTGTGCCTCAGCGTGATGTTGTTCCCTTGTGTCTGTCTCCGTTGCCGGCGGGCGGGTCTCGGCGGTGTGCAGTGTGCGTTGGTGTGCCGGTCTCGGCTCTTGGGTAGCTTCGGCCCGCCACTTTGCCCGTGTCGACGGTGTGCAGCGTGTGTCGGTGCGCCGGTCTGTCTTCGTGAGCGAGTTTCGGCCCAACACCTCTGCCCGCCAAGCATGTTCTCGACCTCATCGGAGTAGCCTGTGGTGGCGTTCCTCCCGCTGATGTTTCTGTGGTTGTCATGTATCTTGTGTGTGAGTGTAGTCCGTGGTTGTAAGTTGGGTTCAACACTTTGTATCCTTGTCGCCGTTCGGGGCGTTATTAATTTAACGTTGGGCCTTTGGCCTTCTATTTAATTTTTTTTATCGAAAACCGAATTCGGATGTAAAAGATATCGGCGTTTGTGATAAACCACTTTTACGTTCTTCAAGCGCCGGACGTTCCGGCCGGCAAAGCAACAAGAGAGGTGGTTATCATTTGTTCAGTATGCGTGCTAGTACAAGATTGTACTACAGGAGTATTGGATTGGATCACTTGGGCATCACTAGCTAGCCTTTACATATCAATAATAAAAAGCTAGCCTTTACATATCTGCCTTCCCTAGTGCGGTTGTAATCTTGCCTGATTAACTGAACATTTTGTTGACAAAGTGCACACATGACACGCAGAGTTCCTGAAATCTTGGCTCATCAAAGTTTCTGATATTTCGAGACACAAAGTTCCGGGGATTCTGACTGGCATTGAGGTTTTTTTTTTGGTTCTGTGGAAAGGTTTCTTTCTTTGAAGGAGCGGATAACCGGGGCAAATGCAGAACCGCTCTCTTACTGGCAGAGCAGTTCTCCATGGGCCGGGCCACAAGAATATCTGACGAATAATATGCTTTTACGGGTCTGATAGGTCGGCGGAACCGAGGCCCAACGGTCCACAACAGCCGAACCTGTTGCGCAAATACTCCAATGGTAGTTGGATTAACGTTGTGTCGTGACACCCGACTACCCGAGACCCAACGGTCACTGCACCGGGTGCCCAGCCTACAGAGGCTCATTCCCTATCAGCTGCTGCATGGTCTCGTAGGCCATGGCTCGCACTGGCCTCGGTCAGGCACGGATATGCAACGTGCTGGTCGTGGTGGCCTCAGCGACCAGCGTTAGGAAACTTCTTTAAAAAAATTAATATTTTGAAAAATTATTTGACAAAGTTATTAGTCAATTCAAAAAATAGCACACTGTCGTCATGCCTACTGCCTAAAGAGCAAGTTTCGGCAGCACCAATGCCGAAAGCCTTGTTTCCGCAGATACCAAACTGTGCTGAGCCTAGCGTGCATGCTCTCTTCCTTCTTAATTTTTTTACTAAAATAAAAATCCCTCAACCATGCATGTCATGATTCGAGACAAAATATATATGAAATATACGCGGGTCGATGAGTAGGTTCCATTCCCGTGATTGGTTATCAGTTCGGTCGAGTTTAACTTCTTAATTTTGGACACATATTTTGTCGAGTTTTGTCAAATTCATCGCGCTCAGTAGGCCGTTTGAAATTTCATTTCACGAGCCTTCCCCACAACTTTCACGTTGTAACCCTTCGACCGTTTTCTTTTTGAACTATATTAGAAAAAAGAATCGAGAAATATATGTTTTGAGCTATATGTGTTAAAATTTCCCTTTGTTCATTATATGATGCCAATACGTTTTGGTAAGTAGATAAGACAACTCTTTCTGGAAATTCATATTGCACTTGTATGCATATACACACCTTCATTTCCTTTTTTATAATTGATTTGTAAAACAAACAGTCCCGGAGGGTCCGGGCATGCTCCCAATTTTCAAAAATTGTCTAGATCATATTTTTTTATTATTTCTTAAGTAAAGGTGTTATAACTGAATTTCTTATTTTAGTAGAAAACACGATTAAAGATGCATGTAGTAATGAGGTAGGTCATAAGAAAAATGCATGTGCTAGATATAATATGTTTGATGTTAGCAATATTGCCACAGATTTACGCATAGTCTAGTGGCAAGGGGATGTTGATACCTTCCTACGCACCCAAGTTTGAGTCACCATGCTCGGTGTTGCATATAAAGTATTGCTTCATAATAACTATTTTTTTGAACTATATACGTTTTTACTAGATTTGAAAAAAGAATCGAGAAATACATGCATTTTGCCATGTTTTGAGCCAATGTCCAAAATTTGTCTAGTCATTATATGATACCAATATGATATGGTAAGTTGATAAGACAAGCCTTTAGATCTTCATTAATTCATTTTTTCTAATAATATTTGAAAATTAAAGTCCAGAACGTCAGGGCATGCACCGAGTTTTCCCTAACATAGTATTCCTTAATTAATACTCCCTCCGTTTCTTGATATAAGGCGTCTAAGTTTTTGAGAAAAAATTCAAAATTTAAGGTGTAATGCGATTTATGGACAATTTTACCCATAAAAACGGGTCACAATCTGAAATGGAGGAATATGACGGATTGTTTCCAATTTGTGGTAATAGGGACTGATGTTTCTAAAAAAAGTAGATTATTAGTGCACCACATGCAAAATACCGGCGTCTTAATATCCGTGCCAAAACCTTAGACACCTTATATCAAGAAACGGAGGGAGTAGTTCTCTAAATTTTGGACTTGCATTCTCTCATGAACCATACCTGAAAATATTGCGAATTTAAACAATTAAATTTATTTTTGCCATTTTTCTTGAACTAATTGAATTCTAGCTGTTTTTTGGATTTAATTAAAATTTGAACCAAGTGTACATGAAAAACATGGTCGTAAATGGATGAATAATTCATATTCCAATACATCTGTAACCCCATTATCTCATATCATAAAGATGGCTTAAAATTTCAAAGATTGCTTTAATATGTTTGGAGCCATGAGGATACCCCCAAGTGTGTTTTAATTTTTATAATATATAAAAAATGTCAGAAATTATTAAACTTGTCATGTTTGCATTATATACGAATAAGTTATGGTAAGTAAATAAGACAATTCTAAAAGGTTGCACTAAAGATGGTATGTTCTTCCATCTTGAGTGAAAGAAAATCATCCAGCTGCCTGAACTGCTCAATTTTCACTTGGTTTACAAACCGAGTTTTAAGAGCATTTATCATCACAAAAGGCTCCATGTGGCGAAACTCATTTTTCAACTCATGATCCATGCAGCAGAACATCGTATACTGAACACTCACGAAGATGTCACGACGTTGACGAAAATCTTCTTTCGCCTCCGCACTTGCGGAGTTTCCTGGGTTATCTCCTAAGAATTCTTCTATCACGTAAGAAATGTCGTTTTGGTAGAGGACGCCTTTCAGGTTTCTGTACCACGTCATGAAGTTGGATCCATCGTTTCGGAGATTTCCTTTTCTAATAAAATGATTGAACTCAACACTTTCTTCCTTAGGGTAAGGCATGATCTACAGAGATAATTTGCAAAGAACGGATAAGGCTAAGTTTAAAATAATTTGAGTTTATTTTAATAATCACATTATCAAACACACTCCACTAAGAAAATCATCCCTAAAAATATCTTAGTGATTACACGATCCTAATCCACTACACTGCCCCCCATCAACAAGGCCGACAACATAATTTCAAGGGTAGGTAACGCAGTACCAATCGCAACAATCATGCGACTCATGCTCGATCTTTCGATCTCCCGTGTTTCGAGGCTATGTCTGTACATACTAGGCTCGCCAATCTGACCTTAGTGTATTCGCGTGTGCAACGTGGCTTACACCCACTGTATGCGAACGAAGAAACGAGTGTAACCGCAATGCGGCGTACCCCGTAATGTAGAACTTTATTGGTGGTGCACACTAAGGGAGAACACAATTTTTGTATTTAAATAGGGATCATCCTATTATTGCTACCGTTGTATATCTTAATATAAGCAATCAAATAGGATGCACACACAACAAACAATATCAAAATAATGTAATCAAGTGCGATATGACATGGCCTCGCGCCTTGGTCTTCATGGTGCGCCCCGGCGGTGCTCCGAGTCTACGGCGCCACCTTTTTGCCTCCGATAACATAAAACTTACCGTAACCATGTCATACTAAAATGCCCCACTGCAAAACAAAGTTAGACGATCTCACTTTAACTTTTGCATGTTTTACGTGGCTGCTAGGGCTTTCGTGGAGAACCGTTTCTTACCTACGAACATACAACCACAACAACGATTAAATAATTGTCTCTATTACACCCTTTTCAGGGCCCTCCATTGAAAATGCTAAGCCATCTAAAGAGAGAGAAACAGACACCCGCTAGCCGCATATATGGTACAAGCCATATGTCAGTTGCGGAACCAGTCTCGCGTAAGCGTACACGTAAGGTCGGTCCGGGCCGCTTCATCAACTCGATACCGACAACATTAGCAAGTGCACGCGAGAGGGTAACAATTATAGAATCGATGCCCACATTCAACATGTGTTCTAACCGTACCAACAATACTACGCATAGATCGGTTCTGATACCACTGATGGGGTTCGTAGCAGAAAACAATAATTTTTCTAACTATCGCAACACCGAAAACTAGCCAGGATCTATCTATCTAGTAATGCTCTAACAGAGAGGTTATCGAACACGTACCCTTGTAGACCTATAAGCGGGAAATACGCTCCCGCACAAGCGTTGCCGATGAAGATGTACGTAGCCGACCTCAAGGTCGCGAAGAACTTGGCGCGACGAAGAAGGAGGCGGTGCGACGACGATGCTCCGGTGCCGAGCCTGCGTGTTCGGCACCTCCGAGTACTTGCACACGTACGGACCTTGACGATGACCTCCGGGCTCCCCGATTCAGCCGAGATAGCGGAAGCGAGAACTTTGGGTGGAATCCCGCAGCACAACGGCGCGCTGCGGTATATAGGTCTCCCGTATACACAATACAGACGTGGGACCGTATACGCTGAGAGATGGAGAGGGTGGAAGTGGACAAGGGAGAAGCCTAGGCCAACCGGAATTAATTCCTAGATTTATTGTGTGTTTTCTGAATTAATCCGGCCTCCTATTTATTAGAGGAGAGGGGTTGCACCTCTCCTCCAATTGTCCATGTGGGACTAAACAAAAGGAGGAGGAGGGGGGTGGTGCGCCGGCCACATGGGGCCCAGCCGCACCCCCATGCCCCAGGGCCCCGCCGCACCCCCTCCTGGGGGGAAGTCCCCCACTTGGGCCTTTCCCTCCGGGGTTTGGCCCATCTAGGTGTGCTGCCCATTTTTTCTCCTTTTTATTTAATATTAAATTAATATAAATATATATAATTCCATAATTAATATATTTGCATACTATTTAATCTCCCGTGACTCCGAAACAATTTCTAGACCAGTCCGAACTCACTTCGGTCTTCCCCGGAACCCTTCCGTTCTTGCCGGAACTTTTTCGGAACCTCTTTTCTCTATACCTAAATAATTCCGATGTTTCCAAAACGTTCTCCAAGCATCGTCAAGACCTTAAGTGTGTTACCCTACGGTTCGGGAATACTCCAGACATGGTCGAGACTCTTCGCTCGCCAATGACCGTCAGGGAGCCCTGGATGACTATGACGGCCCCTGTGCATTCCAGAATAAATCGTCGTTGAACCGTTAACATGATATGTTCATTCCCTTTGTTCCATCGATACTACCTTTGTACGAGATACGATCGCCAACATCCTATGTTGTGTTTTATCTCGTTACCGACAAGGTTGGTTTAACTCGTTCCGTGATATTATATCTCCAATGACCCAGTCATACGCTGCGCAGCTTTACAGATATAATCTCACCAAGTGGGCCCAGAGTATCTTTCCATCACACGGATGAACAAATCCCGCTCTTGATCACTCGCCCCGACTACTTCCTTCCAATACCCGAAAGTGTCACCTTTATTGTCACACTATATAAGACATGACGTTTGATGCGATCAAAGTATCTTCCAGAAGCAGTGACTTGATATAATCTCACGGTTTAAGGAACAAGCTATCACGTTACTTTCCTATTTCAATATTGAACTTAGTGATACGATCTTCTGCAATATTTTGGTGGGTAATGTCCATCAAATTATTCTACTAATAAAATGACTCTATCATCAACTGTTATGAATCAATATGATCGGGAAATCACGATCATTCATTGACTGATGGACTAGTTTATATAGAGGCTTAACTAGGGACTCTGGTTTGTTTACATACCACACGTGTATTAACAATTCCGATTAATACAGTTATAGCATGGTATAAAACTAATTATAAACTTAATGAGATAATGCAATAAATTCTTATTATTTATTTGCCTCTAGGGCATACCTCCAACAATAACAACCGAACAACCTAGTCGACGTCGCTGGGAGCCGAGGGTACGAATCACTATTATCGAGGAAGTAGCAGTCGGGACAAATATTGCGAGGACAATCCTCACGGCAACCATAAGAAAAAAAATCCAAAATTGATCTGACGAAGCAAGATCTGAAGGACCATACCTAGACAAATTTAATCTTACAGCACCACCATTGACGTCGGGAAGAAGATCTCGTCGTCGAAGGAAGGACCGAAGATTACTTATTATAGTTGATGCCGACTCCATGAATGAAGAAAATGGCTACCAAAAGCTTAATCCAATCTATTAAAAACACTAATTTATTAAGACCATAGATCGGGTTACCCACCCCTCCCAACATCGGCGAGGTCGGCCGGAGGAGGGGGAACCGATCTATGGGGGAGGCGGAGGTGGTGGCGTCCGGGCTGGTCCTAATCTCTGCACATATGAGCTGAGTATATATAATGGGTGCAAATTAGTCCAGACAGATGTGCTGAGTTTGTGTGACCCGGTATGATCATAATTTTCTGTCCAGACAATGTCCGGGCTGTACTGTGGGAAATATGGGGGCGGTTCGAAAGAAATTCCTTTCTTCCCCCGTGACCGTTTCCACTTCCACGGTCCTCCGCCATGCCGCGCGGTCAAAAGTTCAAAATGGGAGGTAGCTGGCACTGGCAGCACGCTTCCCTCGCCATGGCGCAAGCAAAGGGCAGCCACCCGACGTACGTGATGTACTGCTACTACTGCTCCACGTCCACTACAGGACGGAGACCGGAGCTGCTTCTCCTCCTGGCTCCTGCTGTACCATGCAGCAGGCATCTGCCTTTCTTTTTCTTTTTTTTTGAAAGTGGAACTTCCCAGCGTGCGAAACAACGCAAATTACAGAGAGAAGTACAGACGCACGCCGAAGAAGAAAGAAACTCAGAACAACAGCGACAACGCCAAGAAGAACCTGGAGCCTTGACCGCTGATCCACCGCACCACCTGCTAGCAACCTCTTCGTCGCCGGAGAGGAAGCCCAGGCCGCCGCCACGCCCCGGAGAGAGAGCACCCCCACTCTTGTATAAGACCGCATGAGCCGTCCGCCGCAGGCGATGAAACCGAGCACGTTGAACACGCACGGCCATGGTGCTTCCTCCCCGCTTCCGCCCAACTACCATCAACCTGCACTGAGCACGACCTTCTCTTTGCCGGAGCCGTTGCCGAGAAACCAAGCACGCCATGAGACTCCCCCCTCGCCACCACGGTAAGCCAGGGCACGACGAAGCAAGGCCTTCAGAAAACAGAGCAAACTGAACCAAGCGCTCCTCCCCTCGCCACCACGGCCGGCCGGAGAAGGCAAAGCAGCGCTCGAAAGGCCGGCGAACACCTCCGAGAACCACGAGATGAAGCTCCTGTACAGGCGAACAGGACACCCAACGGCGACCGCCAGAGCCCGGCCGCACCACCCCCAGATTCTCCACAGCAGGGCCAGAGCCCACCCTACCGCGGCGAAGAAAGAAACAAGGGACAAAAGCTCCATACGCCGGTCGCCGTCTTCGCGTCGTCGACCAGGCCCGGAGCACATCAAGCCAGCTGCTCCGCTGCGCCGTCGAAGAAGACGTCGCCGAGGTGGGGGAGGAGCAGCAGCACTCCTACTCCAACACTGCGCCGCTTCGTCCACCACAACGACAGCAGCAGGAGACACCATCCACACGAGCCCTCCATCGCCACCAGAGAAGCCGAGGACGACGGAACGCCGGAGGAACTTTATTCGGCCAAACGCCACTGCCACCGCCGACAGCCGAAACAGTGGACGCCGCCGCAGAACTATCCTACACCTATTTACAGCCGACCGGACCACCAGTCCCCTACGACCTCGCGCCGCCCAAAAGGGCGCCGGAGGCGGAGGAAGACCAGTGGTCACGGCGGTAAAGAGGGAGGAACTCTCTGGTCGCCTCTCGATTCGCCTTGGGACACTGTAGCGAGAGGAGAGGGGAGCTTATCCTCATCTTGTTGCGACCACAAAGCCGTCACTTCCTCAATCAACCATAGAGTTCATCAACTTCCTTGATCACTCGGATATAGTACTAGTAGAGCAATTACACATTTGTATTTTCTTTCTCGATGTTTCTCAACCAGCAGCAATTAATCTTTTCAGCTTCATTTGCACCCGGTACAAGCAAACAAGGGGGGCTGACTGGTTGCAACGGCTACAATTTGTAGACTGGCAAGCTACACCAACTCAGTAGTCAAAAGATACGTTAGATTTTTGAAGATTGTGATGGGAGACAGCATTGCTACAAATGGAAGGTCTGTTGCTGTTGGTTTGGATGAAGCATCGATGTCTCTTCAGTCTTCCACTCCTGTAGGTGCAAGGGTAAAAAAGCTCGCTCGCTTTTTACGCGAAACAAGGAAAAGAAAGCTCCGGATTATGCGTGTACCAAGCTACCATGGAGCAGTAGCTGCTAAAACTATATACGGAAGTCGAAACAAAGATTGCTATTTGGAAATGCGTTGCATATCTTCAGGTTTTGATGGTAATTGATAACCTATCGCTATGTATCGAACAAGTATAATATAATCATTTCTTGACCACTAACTATATTTTTTTCAAGGATGCACCCTGCAAGGCCGGAAGGAGGGCCAGAAGCGGCGGCGCAGTTCGACCCCGAGTAGCCAAGGGTTGGCGACGAGGGGGTGAGAGGGATGTAGTCTGTCGGTACTTCTTGACCACTAACTATAATGCTAATTTCTCAGAACCAATCATCTCTTGTATACCCGTTCCTAACGAGCACTATTTTTAATTTCAAAACAATGATGGTGCAAGTTAGTAATAATCAATGATCATGTGGTTTCTCATACCTTTTGATTTGACTCCCGATCTTCCAAGATTTTATAAATTATGTATTCTTTGCGGGATATAAATTATCTATTAATGCTAGGCTAAATTCTCTTAATAAACAAGGCACGCAGCTTGTGTGTTCTTGAAAAAAAAATGAAAAATTCCAATTCTAAAATAAATGTTAGTAATAATTGACAAATGTTTGAATAAAAAAAGTAAACATTTTAAATATGGTTGCTATATTCGTATTAAAAATAATAATTTGCACAGTTTAGACATGGTAGTCCATCTCTTTCATATACATGGCGCCACCGGTCGCTTGGATACAATTAACATGTTTAATATCAAATTTCAAATGTCGTGATTTTTTTTATAAAATACTTATATCGTGTCTGTTATGTTTCGAGTGCCAGACATAGATTCCACTAACCTTCCATAGGTTTTCACTTTGTTTAACTCATGTTACAATATTTTATTTGCCAAGAATGTTCATGTATATCTTAGTGAGATTTAATATATGCTTTAAAAAGTTTCCAGGATAGGATTTTGAAGGATATTTCTTACTCTTTGATTATTTTTCTCATACAACACATTTCAATCGCATATGGACTGAATGGAATTTAAAGGATGTTTTCACGTCTTTCTCACTATTTTCATGGAGCTTTAGCTACCCGGCAACCGGAGCCCAAAAACCTACCGGTCGGGCTAGGCTCGAGCTCCTGTTTTCTACTCGAGACCAAGTCTGAAAGGTCAAAATAATCTAGAATACATTAAATCTACTATTTATTGAAAATGTATTGATAATATATTTGATGTTCTAAAATAAATTATATTTGGAAAACTCTTGTTTACATGTTTAGGGCAAGACCGCGTCCGATCTTGGCATTTTTTGGTCCGTCCTTTTTTATTTCCGGTCCAAAAATGCTTGATCCATGGAAAATATCCAGTCTAGTTTCACGGACTAGGCCTCCATCTAATGGGTTTCTTGTCTCCTGGGCTTCCTTTTTTACCATATCTTTTATCCCTTGTCTTGAATTTTGACTTGTTGACCATGTAATAACCACAGGCTTTGCTTGACTAGTCTTGACTTGATTTTGCGACTTTAGTCTACGTAGGCGGCTAGTAGGCATGAGGGGTTTATGTAGGTAATATTCATTCTTACAACTATTATTATAAGCAATGCAAACTGCGTAACTAGTGTGAATCGTCAAATGTACTATAAACTTCTTGGTTATTACTGAATCCGTGTAACTTTTAAGTCAAATTTAACCAAGGAAATAATGATCACGAAACCATTCAATTTATACTCTACAAATTTCTATATATTTTCTTACATAAATATACACTACAGAGCTCTAACTATAAGATATTTGTTAGGTTTTCTGTTTTGAAATCTCTACTAATATTTTTAGTAGTATTATAAATAGAGAAAAAACATTAACACAATAATATTTATGCTACATAATTCCTCAATTTCTAGTAAAAACAAGGAGGCGTGCAGTTTTTCCTATTTTTTGGTTCGACATTTAATGTGCCTTTCTAGCTTATTAAGGGGATACATCTTACAGGAACAAAATCCACAACTCCAAATATAGTTTCCATGATATAAATTGCAACTATATAATGGAGTACAATTGAGAAAATATTTATGGTTAACAATACAACTAAGAAGTAAATAGTATATATTTGTTAAAACCATAATATAATAAAAATAAGAAAGTACAAAAGTTGAATATAATTATATTTAATTTAACTCGCTTTGTGACATTTTGCGCCGTGGAGACCCAACATCTAGTAGTCACGACAACTGAGATTAATCGATAGATAAAATCATCCATCACAACACGATGCGGTCTAGTGACTTAAGTAGAGTATGGTAGACATAATTGATGCAAAGTAAACTAGTAGACACGACAACAGAATAGAGAACACCGAATGTTGCCGCCGGGTCCCAGAAGTAGGAGATGGTGTCATCATCGTCGCTGGAGATGCGAACGGTCGGCCATGGTTGTACGGATGGAGCCCCGCCACCATGCTAGCCCCGACGAAGACGGAGGTTGTGGCCTCGAGCTTGTCCATGGCGGCCACGGCGGTGTTGGCATTTGCGTACCCTTCCCCGCACTCCACCTCGAGCTTGACAAACGAGCTGCCGATCCCGAGCACGTCCTTCAAGAGCAACGGATGCAATGCTAGCGTGATGTAGGAAGGAGAGAGTACAGAGAGTGAACTTGAGCAAGATGCGAACCTTGAAGAGCATCTCTGTGAGGGAGAATAGTCGGTCAATTTTCTTCAGGTGCTGGAGTAGCTCCTTGTCTCCGTGAACGACGAGAAACTGATGGGAATATACCTTGTATGTTTTCTTCTTACTTCATTATCATTATGATGATGTCTTGAATTTAAACTTGCATGTTCACAAAATATTCTTCTTCGAGACATACTTGCTATATGCTGACCATTGTTCAGATCACACACTTTGAACTTGGTCATCACTTAATCTATTCTTTCAACCTTGAAACCAACATATGGTCTACAAACATTGCCTATAGACATTCTCTACAAGTATTACTCAGTGCAATAATTAGTCCATAAGGATTGTCATTAATATATCACCAAAACCACACATGGGGGCACCATGCTCTTTCACTCACTAACCAACACGCCCCAATTTCAAGTCAATGTTCTATGTGCACCTTGAATTGCGAGAGTGTTTTACATGATTTTTTCACGTGCGTGAGAGCCAAGGATATCTGACTAGGTCTGCCATGCGTCAGGTAATCGACGATGCAATTATGTTGGAGGTGAATGGCACTCCTATACTTGAGACGCTCTGGATATATCCGGGGTTCCCTCGCTACCAGAAGTGAGAAGATGCGACATGATGGCCATTGCTACATGGTATTTATGGTTGGAAAGGACGAAAACAACTCACCGTGGGATAATTCAAACTCCTATGAGATATGTTTAGTCCATTATGCCTTTGGCTTTCGACTATAAGAAGATAAATAAGATGGGAGCAAGCCATGCATGTT
Source organism: Poa pratensis (assembly GCA_947311845.1). NCBI lineage: Eukaryota > Viridiplantae > Streptophyta > Magnoliopsida > Poales > Poaceae > Poa > Poa pratensis. The sequence goes on along the minus strand of CAMZMU010000037.1, from coordinate 75,544,429 downwards.
CATCGACATGGTTGGCAGAAACCACAATAAGGTTTTATTAAACTCAATGTTGATGCGGCTTTCGATGTGAGTACAGGTACATGATGAAAGTGCATGTGCCCTCATGTGTGGTTTTGGTAATTAATGAAAATCTCTATGGACTAATGGTTGCATTGAGCTATCCTTGTAGGGCTTGTCCATTGGCAATGCTTGAACACCATGTGTTGGTATCAATATTGAAAGAAGAAGATAAAGTGATGACCAAAGCAATATTCAAGTCATCATATATATTAAGAGAAGAAGATGAAGTGCAAGTTCAAGAGAAGCATCTCGAAGAAATCCTATGCTTGAAGCTTGTCACCTATTTGGAGATAATGGTCAAGTGAAGATGTGTCTAAGAGAGGCTCTCCCATAGTGGTGTATGGGGAGCGATATGTGAGTCTTCACCAAACAAAGCGCAATCAAGAAAGGTGGTCCACTTGAAGAGATCAAGATCGTCATCATCTAGCTCAAGCGGAATGCGCAAGGCAAATGTATGATCTTGATAGGGTTTCTATTTTACCGGTCTCGTGGTGTTGTGGGAGACCGGGTTATAGGATAGACGGCGTACTATCAAGAGGGCTCTCAAGTGAGTAACTTGATCGCATCTTTGTGGGGAGTTCAAACCTTTGCATACTTGGCATCATCATCTTTCTTGGTTCTTATTTGCCTTTTCTCCTTGTTGGGTTTTAGTGCTTTGTTGTGATTTTCATGATAAGCCCAAGTTCACCGAAAATGGATTTCCTATGGAAAACTTGTTGCGTTTTCGGTTTTCGAGGTTTTGCCGGTCCATCTTTTTATAGAGAGGTTTTACCTTTCTACATTTGGCCTCCTTCTCACATGATGGACTATGATGTTTCTCTACATAATCTTGAAGAACTCTTCGTTGCGATTCCAACGAGTCCAAGATCATCGAAATCGGAGTCCGGATGAAAAAGTTATTGCAGTTTTTTTTTTGTTGTTTCTGTCAGTTTTCAGCAGGCCGGATATTCCGGGTTCCCAGGAAAATTGGCAAAATTTGTTTCTGCGCCGCATTGCGTGGCTCTCTGTAGTCCCCCGGATGTTTTGGCCGGATATTTCGAAAGGGGGGGGGGGGGGGGGAATATTCCGGTCTAAGTGGCTGTAACGGCTATTTTCGTGGGAGGGGATATAAATACCCCTCCCCTTCTTCAACCTACAGTCAAGCTTGTTTTCCCTTCTCTCTCCTCCATTGTTGACCTTGAAAAATCTTGCCCCCTCTCAATTCCTCCCATGATTCTTTCATATCTTTGAGGGAAAAGTGAGAGGAGATCTAGATCTACAATTCCACCAATCCATCTCTCCTCTAAGTGAGGGGAACCTAGTAGATCTTGATCTTAGAGTTCTTGGTGTTTCTCCTACTTTGTTCTTCCTCTCTTCTCCCCTCATAAGCATTAGTTGATTTTGGTGAGATTTGAGAGTGAAGGATTTGAGCACTTGTGCTCTTGCCATTGCTTTGTGCATCGGTTTGTGCTCTCCACGTGGATTCATGGAAGTGAAAGTTTGTGAACATGTTACATTTGGGTATTTGGACCCTAGACGCCTTTGTGGTGGTTGAAACCTCTTGTGGTCACTTGTAGCCATTCGGGAGCCCCCAATCCAGTTGTGGGTTGTGCCTCGAATTGTTGTTGTAAAGGCTCCGGACTCCGCCTTGAAAGTTTCCGATAGTTGAAGGTGAACCAAACCTTTGTGGTGCGTTTCATCAAAGAAGAAGGTGAAGACTTTGTGGTATCTCACACCTCTCCAACGAGATGTACTCCCCTAAAAAGGAGGAACTCGGGAATACATCCTCGTCTCCACGTGCCTCGGTTATTTCTATACCCGAGCTCTTTACTTATGCACTTTACATTGTGATAGCCTTCGTGCTTGAAGTATTGTTTATTGCTATCACCTTGTTGCTTGTCTTAATAAGCATAAGTTGTTGGTGCACATAGGTGAGCCTAGTATATTTAGGTTGTTGGCTTGTTAATTTAAACACCTAGTTTTATTCCGCCATTATCAAGCCTAAACCAGAAAAGTTTTAAACGCCTATTCACGCCCCCTCTGGGCGACATCCTTGTCCTTTCAATTGGTATCAGAGCCTGGGATCTCTTTTTGGGCTTTGCCGTGTAGAGAGTAAAGATGTCGCTTAGAGAATTAGTGCACGATCCCACTCTTATATTCGATGGCACAAATTATGATGTTTGGAAAATTCGCATGCTTAATCTTTTTAGGGCCATGGGTCCAAATTATATTAAGAGAATTGTATATATGGGTTTTTCTCCTCCAATGGATTCCCAAGAATTATCTATAGAGGATGAGGAAAATTCTTATCTCGATACTCTAGTATCTAATGGTCATATATGTGTTTTGAGCGATGTAGTTCTTGCATCAATCATGCCTTTTCGGGACGCTAATGAGCTATGGACCAAGCTTCAAGATAAATATGAAGTGTCCAACATTATTGAGAATGATTGTTCTCCTTCCACCTCCGGCCGTGACGAGTTCACAACTTCTTCCACTTCACCAACATGTGATTTGTCACAAGGTAATGATATGGTGAGTGGTGATAGAAATTGCAATGTTCTATCTTTGGACTTAAACACTTCTAGCACTACAAATGTCTTACATGCTAGTGTTGATAGTCATTGCATATCATGTAATAGTTGTTTAACTAAATCTCATGATGATATGTTTCATTTGTCTTGTTGCCATGAAAACAATACTTCCATATCCTCTATTTCTTGTGTGGCTAACAATGTAGAGGAATCCCAACATTTGTTGGAACAAGACATGGATCTCAATGCAGCTTCAAGTATTCTCCCATCATCACCCTCCGATTCTCACTTGTGCCTTATGGCTAGAGATTCGGAGGTATCTCCTACCTCGAATCCCATTATATCTTCTAATGGTGTGGGTGAGGATTTATATGGAGAACATTTTGATGTTGAAGCCTTAACAAAGAAGGGTGAGATGGTATTTGGTGCTCTCCCCAAAGGTAGCAAAGCTATCCCTCCTCTATGTGAAATCATTGCTTATGCTATTAAGAGTAGGGAAATCATTGAGGGTTTGGAAACTCAAATTGATGAGATATATAAAATTGAGAGAGAGGTGCTATTGAAAAAGCATCCTTAGAAAATGCTCTTGATGAAGAACAAGAGCTTCGAGTGTCTCTTGAGGAGAAACTTGAATCTCTTGAAGAAACAAATGATTTTATTATTGCTAAAATCATTAAGTAAAGAGATCATGCTATTGCTAAATATAAAGTGCTTAAAAAGGAAAAAGTTGAATTTGGTGTTGCCAATGCTAGACTAATTGAGGACATAGAGAGACTTGACAAAGCCCACAAGGCTTTAGAAAGTGAACACTCTCTCCTTATCAAGTCTCATGATCAACTCCAAACTCAATTATCTAAAAATGATGAGCTTGCCAAGTTATCTTCTTCCATTTCTAATATTGATGATGCTTGTGCTACTAACTCCATTTCTCGTGAAGCATCTATTTTGAAGGAGAATGTTGAGCTAAGGTCTCAACTTGAGTTGTGATGCATGTAAAATGCATACATGAACTTTGCATTATATTACTTATATTTCAATCATATTTGCATCATATAAGGGTTATATCATTGTTTTATATTGATTTTGGGAATATTTCACAGTTTCCCTATTTTTCTGGAATTAACCCTGCACTGGCAGAAAACCCTATTTTCTATATTTTTATGTTTCAGTGACCCAAACGACGTCCAAATGACCTAATATTTCACGGGCGTCAGTTTTTGGAAGGAGCGAAGAGTAGGAGCGAAGGAAGCGAACAAACGGAGACCCGAGGGCCGAAAGAGGTGGGCCCACGCGGCCAGATTCCTTGGCCGCATGGGCCCCCTAACTTGGGCCTCGAGCCTCCGATGCCGTCGATCTTCTTCCCGAGCCTCCGTCTTGACCTAAAAACGACTATAAAAATAGTCCCCCGACGGCTTTCGGAAGGGAGCGCCGCCGAAACACAGAAACCACGAAACAGAGACCTGTAGTTGCAGATTGGAGGGGGAAAACTCCGGCGGCGTGCTGCCGGCGTGGTCTCCTTCTTCTCCAACGACTTCTCCACCGTCTCCATGATGAAGAGGGAGTAGTCCACCCCTGGACTATGGGTTTGTGGAAGTAACTTATGTATCTCTCCTCTCTTTGAGCTTCACTAATTAGCACCGTATGAGCTGCTGAACATGATTACGGTCATCTATGTAATACCTTTGTGGTGGATCTTTTTATGAGTTAATATATGTTTGAGATTGCAATAGTTTTGTTTCAGTTATGAAAGTAGATGCATATTATGTACCCCGTTCTTGTTTACTTGTTCTGATCAAACTTGTGTATGAGAGCGTGTGAGGGGGAACGTGTGCATTAGATGGAGTAACGGGGGGTGGCTAGTGCGGTGAAAGTGACAGAAGTTCCGCGATCCACTTGGGTACTTTACCTTACTTTGTTGCCTCACTAGGGATAAAGAAAAATACCTTGCTACCGGAGATGTGGGTGTGACCTTGCCACTACTCCATGACTAGATCTAGCAAGTTCTTATTTTAACTTCATGTCATAGAACTTAATGCTATACTCTGATTTATCTTAATACTAGGATGGCTCGATTTAATTCCCATCTTAGTGGAGTATAAGAGAGATTAATAAACAAAAGATCTCTATGTTAGGACGTGATGCCCATATAATTAGTAACTTGTCATGAAACCTTTTTGTTGCAATCTAATATGTCAATTCTAGTGTTCCATTATCTACCACTTTATTAAAGAGAGAGTGCATTTGTGAAACCATGAACCCCGGTCCATTTTTAATCATAAGAAACACCTTTCCAACAACTTTTAAGCATTTTCCATTTTCTGCCATTTAAAAATCCGAAAATACAAAAACACTTTTACATCTTGCATTCACAATACAAAACCCAAAAATATCATCCATCATTGTTTCCACCATCCTTGCATATTTATTTATCATCATTGCATATTTATTTATTGTTTTGCATGCATTATCTTTTCATATCATACTCACACCTTGTGCTTGACAACCACTTGGTGAGGTTGAGGACAAAACAATTTACTTTGTTTTGTAGGTTTTCAAGAGAAGGATAAGAAGATAAATCTTTCACTACTGGTTCCCCGAGAGTTCGATATTAAACCCTCGAGTCATCCCTCGTGGGGAAAACAGTCTTTCCTATACTATACACTCTGCACTTGGAGTCTCAACCTAACCCATATTCTTTTGACGCAGGTAACTACGTCATAGGGTATCAAGACGTTTTCTGGCGCCGTTGCCGGGGAATCATTGCTGTAAAGATTTATCCAACTAGTTTCCCATGCACCACACTTTCTGGTTCCGTTGCCTAAGGACTAGTAGAAGAGTATCTCACAACAAAGTCAACTTCATCACCAACTTGTGTAAACACCTAAGCTTGGGGAGGTTGCACCTACGTGAGCATCATCTTATCCATCTTTACCTTCAAATCATTTTATTTTGTTTTGTTATTGTCTTGCATATTCGGTTTGCATATTTTATTTTCAGTTTTGCATTTTGTGTTGCATTTGTTATTTCGGTTTGCATTGTTTAGTATCATTTTATTTTCAGTTTTGCATAAAAAATTAAAAACACATAAAAAATTGCAAAAATGGGAGATAGAACTAAGTTGTGTGATTACACAAACACTCCAAATGATCAATTTATTGCTAGGCCCATTGCCACACCTGAGATAAAAGCTGATAGTTATGAAGTAAGTCCTAGTTTGTTGAACTTGATAACTAGGGAACAATTTGGCGGTAGTGCTATGGAGGATGCCTCTATGCATCTTCATGATTTTGTTGAAATATGTGACATGCAAAAATTTAAAAATGTGGAAAGTGATATTCTAAAACTGAAGTTATTTCCATTCTCACTTAGAGGAAAAGCTAAAGAGTGGTTGCATTCATTACCTACTGGTAGCATTAATTCTTGGGATGATCTAAAAGAAGCTTTCATTAAGAAATATTATCCTCCTGTTAAAATTTTGCAAAATAGAAACAATATTCTTTCTTTTAGGCAAAATGAAAATGAACATGTTGCCATGGCTTGGGATAGGATAAAACTTATGCTTAGAACTTGTCCATCACATGGGGTTAACGAATGGACCATATTACACTCTTTTTACAATGGTCTAAATTACATGTCTAGAAATATTCTTGATTCCGCTGCTGGAGGGGCTTTTATGGGAAAAACTATAGTAGAAGCTAAGAACATATTGGAAAGTATTTTGCAAAACTATAGTCAATGGCATACTGATAGAGCACCTAATCCATCTAAGAAAGTAAACTCCATAGAAGAAACAAATGATTTGTCATCTAAAATGGACACTATTCTTGCTTTCATTAATAAACAAAATATTGAAAATGTCCCTTTGCAAGAACTAGTTGGTAATAATCCTGAAAATGTTGATGTTAACTTCATTAGGAACTATGGTAATAATGGGTATGGTAACAACAATTATAATTCCTATAATAAAACCCCATATGTTCCCAACAACCGTCCTTTTGTTCCATATCCTAATACTAGTGATAATAAATGGAAGCCTATGCCACCAAGTAATGATAATTTTGAGGCTAATAAAATTCTTATGGAACAAGTTGCTAGTCATAATACCATGATACAAGAGTTGAATAAGTCTGTTGCTTCTATTAGTTCTGATATTAAAGGCTTACAACTCCAAGCTGCAGGACTAGACAAAGCCTTGTCAAAACTAGCTGATAACCAAGCCACTTTATTGAGTATGTCTGCAGGGAAACCACAAGCACCACCTGTGGTTGGAATGAATTCTATTAATATTGCTGAAAATGTTCCTCTTACTTTGGAGGAAACTCTTAATGAATTATTGAACTATCCTGAATATTTGTTGCCATTTATGTCTCAACTTGTTGGTTTAAAAGAAGAAGTTAACGAAACTGAATATGATGAATCTCTTCTGTTAATTGAGTTAGAAAGAAAAGTTGAGGAAGTTAAAATGCTTAGTGAAGTCAAGGAACCATTACTTGACTTAGAGAATTGTAACTTGCATGAATTAATATCTATCTTACAAAAATTTGCAAGTGATCCTTCCATTAATGTTAACCAAGCAGGTTTTGGTTCTTATATTGCTAATCATGTTTTAAAAGAAAAGATTGCTAGGTACAACCAAGAAGCTATGATACCACCTAAGCTTGGGGATATATGGATTCCCAAAGTACTAGTAACCATTGGAAAAGAGACACACCATGCTATATTAGATCTAGGATCTAGTGTCTCTGTTTTATCTAAAGAATTATATGAAGTTCTTGAATTAAAGAATCTTGAAAAATGCTCTATTGAACTTGCACTTGCTGATGATTCCATTAAACATGCTTTAGGAAAAGTAAGTGATGTTATGGTAGAGTTGCATATGACATTTGTACCTGTTGATTTTCTAATCATGGATATGGGGAATAAAACCTCTAGTCCAATTATTCTTGGAAGACCTTTTCTTCGTACCACAGGTGCTATCATTGATTCAAAAGAAGGGAATGTGAAGTTTCAGTTTCCATACAAGAAGTGTATGGAACACTTCCCAAGGAAGAGGGACACATCAAAGTTCAAGCTCCTTCATGAGCTTCGTCCACAATAAATATCAAGTAAGAAGCCTAGCTACATGGCTATAAAGAAAGCGTTTTACGGGAGGCAACTGATACGTCTAAAACGTATCTATAATTTTTGATGTTCCATGCATGTTTTATATCAATTGTCACATGTTTTATATGCACTTTATATCATATTATGACATTTATTGGACTAACCTACTAATAGTTGCCAAAGTGCACAATGTTCTTGTTTTACACTTTGATGTGTAGAAATCTTATATTTACTAATTGGAGGCACCATACGAGGCTCCACGTTAATCCTGGAGGTTAGCAAATTTTGTCCATCAGATCTGCTATAATCTGCCTAAAACCGTTGGATTAAAATTGTTTGTCCAAGGCGCACGCTCGATTTTTCTTGCGTGCTATCTCTCCACTCGAGTTCGAATCCCATCTAGGAATAATTCATGGCAAATAATAAAATGTCCCCGTTTCCTGGCACGCACTAGGCGCTCCCAATGTCTGCCTTCGTGACCCTTCGCCATGTAAAAGAAAAAAAAATAGGAAACAGATCTAATCGTCACCTCGGTTGTGATGCGGGCGGCGCATCATTTATCAGGGCTTCATGCACGCCTAAGATCGATCGATCTCATCCGATGCATGTCAGGTTGCGCACTAATTCTTTCTCACTACCATGCGATCGGCGACTGATTATTCGTTGATTTCTGATGCATGTCAGGTGGGAGCGTGTCAGTGTGCTGCACTTTCTCTGTATACTACGAAGTACAAGCTCTGATAGTCTCCCCATCGATCACCTAGCCGCCTTTTTGCGCACAGCTTCACAAACGTTTCAAAGCATCTCTTATGATCGGCCATGGACGGACGGAGCCAGGGCCAGCAGTGATTATGTAGATCAGAACAACTGGCGAAAAATATTCGTGGGGCATGGCAGTGGTTCTCCAGCATCAACGCAACTCTATCAACCTACAGGTTTGGTCTTCTAACTTAATTATTAATAAATACCATACGATTCTATTTGGAATTCCGCATGCATGCATGATATGCATGTGCAGCAAATTAGTGGATGCAAATTTTGATGTTTCGCTGCATCACATGCGATCTGTGATGGCCAATACGTTTAGATGGAACCAAAAAAATTGATCAATCCTTACGATTTTGTGCCAAATACATACATGTGATTCACCCGATGCATAGCTCTTGGTGACCTGATATTTTTTTAATTGTGTGCACAATGGATAAATCGTACCAGCGTGGTGATAGATAATCAGAATCTGAGCATACTTAAGATGAGGAAATTAAACAACATGCATGCAGCCATGCAGTTTTGCGTGACGTTGAAATTAAACAACCTGTCCTTTACAAAATTAATATCACAGTTGTTGATCTTTTCTGCTTTACACCGTGCAATGGTGAAGGTGGACGCACATCATCATCAGCTGTAATTGTTCTATAGCTTCACTGGAATAATTTTATTACCATTCATCGATCTTGGACATGGCACGTAAATGATTTTAGGATTTCTCACAACTAAGATGACGCAATCAAATTCATGCTTGATATTTATTTATGTGATATATGTTCGTTCCCCTAATTAGCTCAACTGTTTGATAATTAGCATAATGGGGACATTAATATGTTTATGCTTGAAGATCCACTTGAACGGCATCCAGAGATGTTTAGAAAATTATGCAATATGGTTGCTAGAAGATGTTTAGCCAACCTAATTAATGGTTGATTCGGTAGGCACCAACAAGAAAAGTAGGTTAATATTCTTTTTTTAAGCGTAGCAAATTATGGGTCGTGTTAGTCTCGGCATGTAAACACTTTTACCTGTGAGCAACTACATGCTTCGGAAAAACCATGATCTTAACGTATTTTGAGGCTGTATTGATTTTTGCTGAGGGGAATATGTGCATTTTGAATTTCTGCTTGCAGTTTCTCTAGATGACAGTGTATAAAATACTAGAACTTTTGCATGCTTGCTGTAAAAATCTAGGGCACGGTTAAAAATTAATAATACTTTGCCACGTGCTAGCTGATTATCTAAGAGTGAGGAATGATAGAATCTGCAACCAGGCCGAATCTACAGTTATGGCGAACTGAAGCTCTTGGCCACACGTTCACACAACCAGCAGGAACAACTACGGGAATGTGCTGAAAAGTTTCACGGTAAGTCTCATCTATTATGGCTTTTTTTGTTTCTCGGTTTTCATCATGCTGGCTGTAACATTGGCTGTAATTTTTTAGATGTAACTAATCAATAATCTAATAAGATCTAAGGCTGACAGTCCTCTATGTTTTCCCTTAAAAATCATACTACATTAGATTAGTGTAGAAGGGGTCTAACTCTTTTGTGAAATAATCATGGTGATCTGATTTAATGTTTATAAATATAAGAGGTATACACGTGCACTCAATATTTAAGATTTTTGGAAAATAACAGAGACATATTACTAAAAGTATGTATGTATATATACTTGCATATATAATAAAAGTAAAATGCCAAACTTAGAAATGGGATTCGAATTAGAGTTTCTCTTACAGCCCTGCGGATGCACGGGTTGACGACTAGTTATCAAAATTGGGCAAAGGAAACCTTGTTGGAGTCAAATAGGGACTTTCCAGAAATCTGTCTGAAAACTATTTTCAAAGATCGTCACGTTCGGACCTGAAGACGACGTCAAATGGAAAAAGTCTAGTCGCGAAAGTTGCAGGAAAGTTTCCTCCGCACGTTTTATACAAAAGGTTCATCTCCATCCGAGTTCGTATGCGGCCTGTGCAGGCCCGACAAGTCGGCTCGGCCAGGAAAACCCTGACCCGCGCCGAGGCCACGTGTGGCTGCCTCGGGAACCTTATGAAGCTGCCCTTTGGACCATAAATAGCCCCCGCAGAGTAAACCCTAACACAATTGACGAAACTCCAGAATACATCTCCGTGCTCCGCCGCCACGAAACTCCGTTTCGGGGGACAGAAGTCTCTGTTCCGGCACCTTGCCGGGACGGGGAATTGCCCCCGGAGCCACCTCCATCGACTCCACCGCCATCTTCATCGCCGTTGCTGCCTCCCATGATGAGGAGGGAGTAGTTCTCCCTCGGGGCTGAGGGCTCTACCGGTAGCTATGTGGTTTATCTCTCTCTCCCATGGTGTGATCTTTTTGTGATCATGAGCTTTGTAATCTAGTTGAATCCATAGATGTACTCTTCATTATCTTATATGCTACTCAAGTGGTTTTATTAATGTAATCTCCGGAGTCACCTTTGTCCCACGGTGCGAAGTTGACAGTGTGCGCCCCGTGTGTGGCTCTTAGGCTAGAGATAACAGGAATACTTATCATGAGTTATTATTTGCGTTGGATGTCTCTATGAAATTGCGGTGTTTGTCTAGTACCTTCTAGGGCGATCAAGTTGACAGTGTGGGGTTAACTAGACATAGGAATGCGACTTTAAGGTGTGCTTTTATAGCCCTACGCGGTGGATTGGTGTTCGTTATCCAACGAGAGAATAACTCAGAGTAGCATAGTGAAGAGGAAATATCTATGTATTCAATTATATTATTATTGTTGAGAGTGTCCACTAGTGAAAGTATGATCCCTAGGCCTTGTTTCTAAGCATTGAAACACCGTTTACAACAAGTTCTGCTACATGTTTGCTTGCTGCCATTTTTATTTCAGATTGCAATTACTACTTATAATCATCCATATTATTTGTATTTCACTATCTCTTCGCCGAACTAGTGCAACTATACATCTGACAAGTGTATTAGGTGTGTTGGGGACACAAGAGACTTCTTGTATCTTAATTGCAGGGTTGCCTGAGAGGAATATCTTTGACCTCTACCTCCCTGAGTTCGATAAACCTTGGGTGATTCACTTGAGGGAAACTTGCTGCTGTTCTACAAACCTCTGCACTTTGAGGCCCAACACTGTCTACAAGAATAGAAGCGTGCGTAGACATCAGCAACCCGGTTGTTTTTATTTTTGATTTTCTTTGTGTCCTCTTGCTGTAACAAGAGACTTAGTTTTTAGTTTTGTTTCTGGAATTTTTAATAAAGTGCCAAGTTTTACCTATTTTGGCTTGAAAAAGTTGCTTTTTGCATTCGGAGATTTTATTCCAGCACGAATCTGTGCACGGTATGATTTTTCATTCCTATTCTGTGACTCCGAATGAGCTGAATTTGAACTGTAGTTGCAACTTTTCATCCTCTGTAAGCGTGAATTTTTCAGATTTTTTCGACATATTTAAGTAGGGTAGAAAAATGCATTTTGCTGCTGCTGTTTTTCTGGACAGATTCTGTCCCATTTTGTTTGATGCATTCTTTGAACTTTTAACTTGAATCTTTTTGATCCAATTGAGTTTATAAGTAGGCATACAACATTATACACTTTCTGGACATTCATATGAATTTTTGTTTAAGGATTTTATGCAGCAAGCAATTCATTTGTCTATCACTACTAATGTCACCCACAGAAAAGAAATGGGAGAAACGGTGTTTTGAAGTTTTTTCACAGGGATTAGAGGAGATGCACCAAGAGCTATCCAAGGATGGTGAAGACCATAAGCTTGGGGATGTGAAGACAACCCCACTGGACCAACACACTCTCGGTTTGCACACGTCTAACTTCTGTTTTTCGATCAATGCACTTTATCGCATAAACTTGGAGCGTCTTTTTTTTTTGGTTTGATTTTTGTTTGTCTTGAGACCACCACTATCATTTATATATGAGAGAGCTACTGGAAATTTGGGTTGAATTAAGTTGGATGCTATTAAAAAGATTGGGAAAGGGATGTTTGAGTTGATTCAAAAAGATACATATAGTTGCATGATTCATGTGCTTTTTAATGAGTATTAATTTGCAAGTGTTTTATCAAGAGCTATCTTTTATTCATGTTTTGATGCTGAATGTTACTTTACTTTGTTTAACATGGATTGGTTAGTTCTATGGACACTTATGCATGCATTTAGACGGTCAACTTTCTCCCTCTTGCTAGCCCAAAAATTCCAACAAGTAAAAACTTGTTTTCCAACACCTTCAACCAAAGTTTTTCCAGTGAGTCCACCATATCTACCTATTAGCTTTATGCTATTCCGAGTATGTTTATCATGTTATATGTATTATCTATACTTCTGAATTAAAATGCTTATGTTATTGATTGTTATGGGAAAAGTTGGTTAAAAGCTCTCACGAACTTGATGCACACTTTACTTTTATTGCACTTAATAAACATGAACCATTGTGATTAAAATTATGAAGTTGTGAGCTTGACAAGAGTCTTGGTTGGGAGTTAGCTCATATGTGCTGTCACATGGCAAGCTTTCAACGTGCTCTTAATTATATTTAGTTGATATCATGTACTTTTGTTTATGGATGCTTATCATGGTGCCAAATAAATGCGGAAACTTAGTAAGTTTGAGGAGTTTGTATAAATGGCTAGAGAGACGCCTGGGCCGCTAACCTAAGCCATGCATCATTCATGGTGGAAATTTACAGCGCACCAAAGTGAACATTCAGTGATGCACGTCATAATAAAAAGCTATACAAATAGTAAATAAAAAGTGTGAGATTGTTCATTGTCTGTTTGTCTTGTCATTTTGACATGGGCTAGTTTCCATGTCCTGAGACAAGAGGTACCCCAGTTGACGCTCTTGATGACGCTATTATATTACTTACAATGACTTTAACTTGAACTTGCTTTGTGGCCCGAGTTGAGTAACACCGTGGTGTAGGTACTCGTATTCACGGGGCATGAGGCATTCAACCCATACTTTGTCAAGCACATTACTCATATTTGCTTTCACTTTAAACTTTAACCATTCAAGATGCTATGATAGGGGTAATGAGAGCTCCACACCAATGAATACCACATTGCAAACATTAACTTAAGTAGAAGCATTTGGAAGTTAGATGAAACTTATTCATGTTTTACCTCTACTATTTATATATCTTTCCAAAGTGTCCACCTTTTATATTCAGATTTACAAGAATACTCTATGACCATTATAGGATGTTTTTACTTTTCATTATGCATACATTTGGTCCATAGTACTTTCTTCTATGTTACACTTTGTGAATTATCATTGAACATCCTTACATTGAATATTTGATATCACTTCATAATCTATCTTGTATATTGCTATTCCTTTGAAGAATGAATCATTTGACTCTATGTAGCAATAGTAATCATCTTTGATATCCATTGATAGTATTAAAAAGCAAAGTCCATGTTAGTTTTATCACCTTCATACTCGAGGACGAGTATAGGTTAAGCTTGGGGATGTTGATGCATGTAAAATGCATACATGAACTTTGCATTATATTACTTATATTTCAATCATATTTGCATCATATAAGGGTTATATCATTGTTTTATATTGATTTTGGGAATATTTCACAGTTTTCCCTATTTTTCTGGAATTAACCCTGCACTGGCAGAAAACCCTATTTTCTATATTTTTATGTTTCAGGGACCCAAACGACGTCCAAATGACCTAATATTTCACGGGCGTCAGTTTTTGGAAGGAACGAAGAGTAGGAGCGAAGGAAGCGAACAAACGGAGACCGAGGGCCGAAAGAGGTGGGCCCACACGGCCAGATTCCTTGGCCGCGGGGCCCCCTAACTTGGGCCTCGAGCCTCCGTCGTCGATCTTTTCCCGAGCCTCCGTCTTGACCTAAAAATAACTAGAAAAATAGTCCCCGACGCTTTCGGAAGGGAGCGCCGCCGAAACACAGAAACCACGAAACAGAGACCTGGAGTTGCAGATTGGAGGGGGAAAACTCCGACGGGGCGCTGCCGGCGTGGTCTCCTTCTTCTCCAACGACTTCTCCACCGTCTCCATGATGAAGAGGGAGTAGTCCACCCTGGACTATGGGTTTGTGGAAGTAACTTATGTATCTCTCCTCTCTTTGAGCTTCAATAATTAGCACCGTATGAGCTGCTGAACAAGATTACGGTCATCTATGTAATACCTTTGTGGTGGATCTTTTTATGAGTTAATATATGTTTGAGATTGCAATAGTTTTGTTTCAGTTATGAAAGTGGATGCATATTATGTACCCCGTTCTTGTTTACTTGTTCAGATCAAACTTGTGTATGAAAGCGTGTGAGGGGGAACGTGTGCATTAGATGGAGTAACGAGGGGTGGCTAGTGCGGTGAAAGTGACAGAAGTTCCGCAATCCACTTGGGTACTTTACCTTACTTGTTGCCTCACTAGGGATAAAGAAAAATACCTTGCTACCGGAGATGTGGGTGTGACCTTGCCACTACTCCATGACTAGATCTAGCAAGTTCTTATTTTAACTTCATGTGATAGAACTTAATGCTATAGTTTTATTTATCTTAATACTAGGATGGCTGGTGGCTCTAGGTTAATAGTGCCAGAAACAATTGCTTGTACGTCACACGTCAGTTGGGAACCCCAAGAGGAAGGTATGATGAGTGCAGCAGTAAGTTTTCCCTCAGTATGAAACCAAGGTTTAATCGGACCAGTAGGAAAACGAGGTTTGCTTCGAAGGTGTTGGTGGAGGAGTGTAGTGCGGCGCAACACCAGGGATTCCGGTGCCAACGTGGAACCTGCACAGCACAATCAAACTACTTTGCCCCAACTTAACAGTGAGGTTGTCAATCTCACCGGCTTGCTGAAAACAAAGGGTTAAACGTATCGAATGGAAAATGATGTTTGTTTGCATAAAACAGTAGAGAACAATGATTGCAGTAGATTGTATTTCAGATGTAAAAGAATGGACCGGGGTCCACAGTTCACTAGTGGTGTCTCTCCAATAAGATAACTAACATGCTGGGTAAACAAATTACAGCTGGGCAATTGACAATTGATAAGTGCATATAACATGCATGTGTGAGCTGTGGTGTCTACTATGAGATTCATTTGGGCATTACGACAAAGTACATAGACCGCTATCCAGCATGCATCTATGCCTAAATAGTCCACTTTCCGGTTAACATCCGTACCCCTTCCAGTATTAAGTTGCAAGCAACAGACAATTGCATTAAGTAATGTGCGTAATGTAAACAATACATTCATCCTTGAATAAAGCATTGCTGTTTTACCCCTAGTGGCAACAACACATCTACAACCTTAGAACTTGCTGTCACTATCCCAGGTTAAATAGAGGTTGAACCCAACTATCATGCATAAATACCCCCTCTTGGAGTTACAAGTATTCACGTGGCCAAGGCTTCAACAAGTAACGGAGAGCATGCAAGATCACAAATGACATAGACATGATAATATAATATTCAGCTCCACATAGGTATCAATATAAGTCAGATCCCAGCAAACACAACATGTAGCATTACAATAAGATGATCTTGATCATGATAGGCAGCTCACAAGATCTAAACATGATGGCACAAGTGGAGAAGACAACCATCTAGCTACTGCTATGGACCCATAGTCCAAGGATGAACTACTCACGCATCACTCCGGAGGCGGGCATGGCGATGTAGAGCCCTCCGGTGATGATTCCCCTCTCCGGCAGGGTGCCGGGAAGAGCTTCAGGAACCCCCCGAGTTAGGGTTGACGACGGCAGCGGCAGCGAATATGTTCTGGATGAAAGGCTCGGTGTTTTAGGGTTTTCGCGTCTCGGGGAATAAATAGGCGAAGGGGCGATGTCGGCGGACCCCCGAGGGGCCCAAACCACACCCAGGCGCGGCTGTGGGCCCAGCCGCGCCACCTGGTGGTTTGGCCACCTCCTGGCACTTCTTCGTCTCTCCTTCGGACTCCGTGATGATGCTGGAAAAATAGGGACCTGGCCTTTTGTTTCGTGCAATTCCGAGAATATTTCCAGAAGTAACTTTCTGAAACCAAAAACAGCAGAAAACAGGGAACTGGCACTGTGGCATCTTGTTAATAGGTTAGTCCCAGAAAATGCATAAAAGTGATACGAAGTGTATATAAAACATGTAGCAAATGGTATAATATAAGCATGGAACAGCAGAAATTATGGATACGTTGGAGACGTATCAATGGCTCGATTTAATTCCCATCTTAGTGGAGTATAAAAGAGATTAATAAACAAAAGATCTCTATGTTAGGACGTGATGCCCATAAATTAGTAACTTGTCATGAAACCTTTTTGTTGCAATCTAATATGTTAATTCTAGTGTTCCATTATCTGCCACTTTATTAAAGAGAGACTGCATTTGTGAAACCATGAACCCCGGTCCATTTTTAATCATAAGAAACACCTTTCCAACTACTTTTAAGCATTTTCCATTTTCTGCCATTTAAAAATCTGAAAATACAAAAACACTTTTACATCTTGCATTCACAATACAAAACCCAAAAATATCATCCATCATTGTTTCCACCATCCTTGCATATTTATTTATCATCATTGCATATTTATTTATTGTTTTGCATGCATTATCTTTTCATATCATACTCACACCTTGTGCTTGACAACCACTTGGTGAGGTTGAGGGCACAAAACAATTTACTTTGTTTTGTAGGTTTTCAAGAGAAGGATAAGAAGATAAATCTTTCACTACTGGTTCCCCGAGAGTTCGATATTAAACCCTCGAGTCATCCCTCGTGGGGAAAACAGTTTTTCCTATACTATACACTCTGCACTTGGAGGCTCAACCTAACCCATATTCTTTTGACGCAGGTAACTACGTCATAGGGTATCAAGTTGCTAACTAGCAAGTATAGTAAATTGGAAGAAAGTCATGAAAAGCTCTCTAGCTCTAATGAGGATCTTCTAGCATCCTATGCTAACCTAAAGTTAGCTCATGAGGCTATTATGTCAAAGGTAACATCTTGTGAGCCTCATGTGGACAATGGCACAACTTCCTCTCACAATGCTTTATTGCCATGTGCTAGTCCTAGTAATTCTACATCACATACTATTGCTCAATCTTGTGATGAATTACCTTCCTTGCCTTGTTGCTCTAACAATGAAGCATCTACTTTCTCTAGTGTTTTGATACTAACCATGTAGAGGGATTAAAAGAGCTCAAGGCCCAAGTCACTTCTTTGAAGAAAGACTTGGAAAAGCGTCATGTTGGGAGGTCCACACTTGACAATGTGTTGAGTGTTCAAAGACGCCCCAATGACAAGAGTGGACTTGGATTCAACTCCAACAACAAGAACAAGTCCAAGCCTATCAAGAAGAACAAGGGCCAAGAACAAGTCAAGGATTCGGCCAAGATTGTTTGCTTCAAGTGCAAAGTTGAAGGGCACCATGTTAGATCTTGCCCTTTGGAGAAGAAGCCTCTTAGTGAGAAGCAACAAGGGAAGCAGCCTCAAGTTCAAACTCAAGCTCCTCAAGATAAAGCAAGGCCCCTTCCCAAGAAGAATCAAGCTACCCCTCTTCAAGTCAAGATTCCAACTAAGAAGAAAGAAGGAAGCCAATGTTGCTACTTATGCCGTGAGAAGGGCCACTTTGCTTCTTCATGCACTAGTGGTAATATATCCAACCCTATCATAATTGATAATGTTTATTCTCTTAGGAAGGATAAGGTTGGCAATGTGTTTGCCAAATATGTTGGTACTCAAAGTGGTGTCAAGAAAAGAACTATTTGGGTTGCCAAGCCTATTGTGACTAACCTCTTAGGACCCAACTTGGTTGGGGACCAACAAGCTAAAACTTTTGATCAACAGGTGTTGTCGGAGGGCATTGGAGACTTGGCTACATCATGAATAATTAAGCGATCTTCATCGATTATATTCTCTCAAGTCAAGTCATTTGGATTATATTGTTCTATCTCATATCCAATGTTCCTCCTTGCGGTAACTTGTGCTTATATCATATATACATTGAAAGTTGCTTGCACCCTTGCATGTGCTACGTTTTGTACCTTGCTAGTGCTTGTATGTGATGTGCTCTCTACTTACTTATCTTGAGTAATCAAGTATGTGTATGTTGGTTTGCACACCATTTACTTGTGTTGAGCCTTATTGCTTTTATTTGATATCTTATTTTGTTGGCTCTCTTTTTGAGAGATTAATGGACTATCCCATTTTGGGGGGAGTGATATGCTTCGTGCACTTCACACTTCTATAAATGTGTATACATGAGGAATATCACTTAGTGTTGATATATCAATAGTATCTACTCTCTATGTGATATGCCACTCTTATGAGAAATTCAAAATATATAATGTCCATTAATTATCTCTAGTTGGTTTTGTTTGCCTCTTGTTAAGAAAATTGGATTATCACATTATGAGAGAGTAATAAGATATGTGCATATTACAAGCCTAGAAAATGTGAACATATGAGGTATTGCCACCTAGAATTGATATTCTTCATTATCTTATTCCTTTGTGGCATGTTTCTCAAACAAGTTCCCTTTTTGCTAAAATGATGTTGTTTATTCACTCTTTTGGATCTTGTTTGTGATGGAAATTCTTGGTACGACTTTCCCCAAATTTGTTTGCATATATCTTGTTGGGAAACTGATTGCTTCATGCTACTCTTTGTAGTTGCTTTGCATGATCGCGTGAATATTGGAAGCTATCAAGAATATCTATTTATCTAAGCATGGCTTTTAAATCTTATCCTTTGCCATATGCTTATTTGTTGTGAAATTGGTCTTCAATATCATTCCTATATACCACCGAGAAATATCTGTATATACTCCTTGTCCTTGACAAGTGATACTCATATGTGTGGTGAAATTTGTGGACCATCTTCACTTTGGCTCTTGCTTTGAATTGCCTTATTTCTATTGCCAAGGATTTGGTTTGATCTAACTCCTCTTGTCTTCCTTGTATCTTTTGAATTGCTTTGCTCTACTCAAATTTTGTTTTGTGCTTTCTTGCTTTAGGAAAAGTAATGATCCTATTCTAGTGCATTTGCATTCAAAGTCATACTTCTAGATAATGCACTATTCTTTGGGAAGCTATCCTACATTGAGTAGAACATCCTTCTTTAAATTGGCTTTATATCTTATTGATTTCTTTGAACATGACTAGTGTTTGGATAATATGTATGGAGAGTGATGATCCAATTTGTGTGCATTTTGTATTCAAATACAAGATCATAAATAATGCACAAATCTTGGGGGAGCTATCCTATATGCTTTTGAACATTAGTTGTCTTCAATTGTCATTTGACCCCGATGACATGTCTCTTTGGAAGACAAACATTTATCGTCTTGGTACTTTGTGCCATCATGAGAAGTGTAGAGGGTTTGGTTTATTCCTTGATGGCATTTTTCATCAATTGGTATCTTACTTTCATTTGGCATCTTTTCAAAGTGGTATCTTCAATCATGTGTTGATTTGGGTTTTTGATATAATTTGGACAATTCTCTTTCTTGTCACACTTGTGTGCGCTTTCTTAGTTTAATTGGTGTTTTTTCCAATTTGTATCTCGTTTGGTTCTTGGAATTCTTGTGCATGCATATTTACTACTCCCTTCGTCCAAAAATAAATGTCTCAAGTTTGACAAAAAAGTGGATGTATCTATACATGAAACATGTCTAGATACCTCCACTTTTGAGCAAACTTGAGACACTTATTTTTGGACGGAGGGATTATATGTATATCTTATGGCATGCTTACTTTCGTTGATCCAATATATAGGATAAACTCCATCAAATCCTAAATGGCTAAGATGTGCATGAAATTCAATTTCATATCAATATGCACATATTTATGTGGAGTTTGTCCTATGTATTGTTGTTGCTCTAACTACTTTGGACCCAATGAGTTTGGGTACCATTTTGTACTTGAATTTGTTTTAGGTACATTGGAGATGCATTGGAAGCTTGTCTCATTTACAAGGAAGGTGTTATCACCATGTGCTTATTGGAGCCAAGCTCGGATGATCGTGAACTCTTATCTTCTACATCACCAATGCTATCTCGGTAACAAGTATCTACCTCATGCATACTTTACTAGCTTTCAACCTTGTGTAGGTTGTATCTTGGCATGAATCCCTTTAGTCGCAATTGATATGTTCTTGCAAAGCCTTTATCAAAATATCTTTATTGCAAATGTGAGCAAGTCGGGATGATTACATATCAAGGGGAATATACATAATCATTTTATTGATTCACCAATCCCAAATATGTTAATCTAGCATTTCTTCTCAAATTCTCTCATATGCAATATTGATGAATTTGCAAATTCATTTGCCCTTTGTGATACTTGTTATCTTTCTCGGAGCATCCCAACTATCTTTTTTCCCTTGTGGATATTTTTGATGCTATGATGAGATTGTGTTGGAAGTTTATCTATATCCTTCTAAGATAAAATTGAGTTTGTGCTATGCTTTTAAGCAATGATCTTATTGGTATATATATGACTTCCACTTGGATATCATGTTCTTCACCGTAGTATCTATTTTGTGTGTGCATGTTTCTTTGTGGACTTATATCTTCATGATTGATGTCTACTTAGAAACTTATACACATGAGAGTAGTTACATCTTTATTTGGTATTCCATTTTGTTAGTGACCACCTTTTATTGCTTTTGATTCTTTGGTGGTTCCTAAAAGGCACAAGCTTTGGTTTTCATTTGATATCCCTTTTTGCATCTTAATAAGCTTGTGGACCTAGTTGCTTTGCTTCAATTTCCATCTATGCTTTCTTGCACTTGTTTGTGTTCAAAGATTGTCTAGGAGGGAGTGAGGATTTCATGTTGTGCACACCATATTGCAATGCAAATCCTACTTTGTGCATGTACCTTGGGGAGCTCTCTCTTGATGTTTATAACACTTGGTTGATCTTATCATAAAATCTTCTTGTGTCCAATTGGTGTTTTGGATCCTTTGATTTCTTGGCTCTTTTGTTGAGATATCTTTCCCTTTGCTATTTTGTTGCAATCTTTGGATTCTCTATATAGATTGATTTCCTCCTTTTATTGATCGGTGGAAATGTCCACTTGATTATACTCATTTTTATGAGAAAAGCTAACTCGTGGAGGAACTCTCACTATGTTGGCCTTCCGAAACTTTTTGCCCATTTCGACAATTGGTGCCAATGGGGGAGAAGTTTTGGAGGGTTTATGGAATTCGGCTTTATACTTTGATTGGTTCTTAAGTATTTTCCTTTCTTGCCTTTGCATTCGTTGCTTGGTTTTGTATATAGTGGAAACTCCACCACCGGTAATGGTTGACAATATATGCAATAAATTCATGTTCATACATACGTGCATATATTGTGGGGGAGTTTG
The DNA here is from genome assembly GCA_947311845.1 of Poa pratensis. Classification (NCBI taxonomy): domain Eukaryota; kingdom Viridiplantae; phylum Streptophyta; class Magnoliopsida; order Poales; family Poaceae; genus Poa; species Poa pratensis. The sequence goes on along the minus strand of CAMZMU010000037.1, from coordinate 75,522,644 downwards.
CTATATATACGTGGTTGGACTAACATCACATACTTTCGTTGTATTTAATGTTAGTGCAACCGCTCCTTGTTCGCTAAATTCCATATTATAAACCCTCTCAAAAGAGATTGTCATCAATTACCAAAATGGGGGAGATTGAAAGTGCATGTGCCCTCATGTGTGGTTTTGGTAATTAATGATAATCTCTATGGACTAATGGTTGCATTGAGCTATCCTTGTAGGGCTTGTCCATTGGCAATGCTTGAACACCATGTGTTGGTATCAAGATTGAAAGAAGAAGATAAAGTGATGACCAAAGCAATATTCAAGTCATCATATATATTAAGAGAAGAAGATGAAGTGCAAGTTCAAGAGAAGCATCTCGAAGAAATCCTATGCTTGAAGCTTGTCACCCATTTGGAGATAATGGTCAAGTGAAGATGTGTCTAAGAGAGGCTCTCCCATAGTGGTGTATGGGAGAGCGATATGTGAATCTTCACCAAGCAAAGCGCAATCAAGAAATGTGGTCCACTTGAAGAGATCAAGATCGTCATCATCTAGCTCAAGCGGAATGCGCAAGGCAAAGGTATGATCTTGATAGGGTTTCAATTTTACCGGTCTCGTGGTGTTGTGGGAGACCGGGTTATAGGATAGACGGCGTACTATCAAGAGGGGCTCTCAAGTGAGTAACTTGATCGCATCTATGTGGGGAGCTCAAACCTTTGCATACTTGGCATCATCATCTCTCTTGGTTCTTATTTGCCTTTTCTCCTTGTTGGTTTTAGTGCTTTGTTGTGATTTTCATGATAAGTCCAAGTTCACCGAAAACGGATTTCGTATGGAAAACTTGTTACGTTTTCGGTTTTGGAGGTTTTGCCGGTTCATCCTTTTATAGAGAGGTTTTACCTTTCTACATTTGGCTTCCTTCTCACATGATGGACTATGATGTTTCTCTGCATAATCTTGAAGAGCTCTTCGTTGCGATTCCAACGAGTTCAAGATCATCGAAACCGGAGTCCGGATGAAAAAGTTATTGCAGTTTTCATTTTGGTGTTTCTGTCAGTTTTCAGCAGGCCGGATATTCCGGGTTAAATTCAGACCAGAATATCCGGCCTCCAGGAAAATTGGCAAAATTCGTTTTTTGCGTCACATTGCGCGGCTCTCTGTAGTGCCCCAGATATTTTGGCCGGATATTTCGAACGGGGGGGGGGGGGGGGGTGGGGATATTCCGGTCAAAGTGTCTGTAACGGCTATTTTCGTGGGAGGGGATATAAATACCCCTCCGCTTCTTCAACCTACAGTCAAGCACGTTTTTCCCTTCTCTCTCCTCCATTGTTTACCTTGGAAAAGCTTGCTCCCTCTCAATTCCTCCCATGATTCTTGCATATCTTTGAGGGAAAAGTGAGAGGAGATCTAGATATATAATTCCACCAATCCATCTCTCCTCTAAGTGAGGGGAACCTAGTAGATCTTGATCTTGGAGTTCTTGGTGTTTCTCCTACTTTGTTCTTACTCTCTTCTCCCCCATAAGCATTAGTTGCTTTTGGTGGGATTTGAGAGTGAATGATTTGAGCACTTGTGCTCTTGCCATTGCTTTGTGCATCGGTTTGTGCTCTCCACGAGGATTCGTGGAAGTGAAAGTTTGTGAACTTGTTACTCTTGGGTCTTTGGACCCTAGACGCATTTGTGGTGGTTGAAACCTCTTGTGGTCACTTGTAGCCGTTCGGGTGCCCCCAATCTAGTTGTGGGTTGTGCCTCGAATTGTTGTTGTAAAGGCTCCGGACTCCGCCTTAAAGGTTTCCGATAGTTGAAGGTGAACCAAACCTTTGTGGTGCGGTTCATCGGAGAAGAAGGTGAAGCCTTTGTGGCTGTTGAGTTGACCTTTGTGGTATCTCACACCTCTCCAACGAGACGTACTATCCTAAAAAGGAGGAACTCGGGAATACATCCTCGTCTCCACGTGCCTCAGTTATTTCTATACCCGAGCTCTTTACTTATGCACTTTACATTGTGATAGCCTTCGTGCTTGAAGTATTCTTTATTGCTATCACCTTGTTGCTTGTCTTGCTTAGCATAAGTTGTTGGTGCACATAGGTGAGCCTAGTATATTTAGGTTGTTGGCTTGTTAATTTAAACACCTAGTTTTATTCCGCAATTATCAAGCCTAAACTAGAAAGTTTTAATCGCCTATTCACCCCCCTCTAGGCGACATCCTTGTCCTTTCACATGATGAACAAGAGATATTCTTCGTGATCACTTCGCTTTTTTGTTTTGTTTCTGGAGGACGTTGGAACTTGCAGCATGTTCAGGATGCATCAACGGCTGAATCTTGCGCTCTATGAAACAACTTCATTTTAGCTAGATAAGTGGGATGCAACGAAGTGTTAGTCGAATCTGATTGTATGGAGGTTGTCGAGACCATGCAAATGTCGGTAACTCGATGGGAGCTGAGGCGGCAATCTATGAGGAGTGTACTTTTTCGTGCCATAGTTTCGCATGTGTAAGTTTTGCCCATTGTCTTTGTGAAGCTAATATGTCAGCTCATGAGCTTGCTAATGTTTACGATGTTAACCAGGGTGTTTGGCAAGGTGACCTGCCTAGTTATATTAGAGTTGTAATTGTAAACAATGTGTTTTGGATTCTGGATTAATAATGTATGCCATGATGGTTCCCCTAAAAAACATTAGTTGAGAGAAAATTCAGCTCCATGTGAACATGGTAGATGCAATGGTTATAATTCACAAGCTACATCAACTCAAATTTGACGTTAGTTTTTTTTAGCGGATTTGACGTTAGTTTTTGTGATAACTGGAGGCAGCAAATATGCTATAGGTTGACTCGGCAAAAAGCTCCCTTCCATTCCGAGTTATAGTAAAACAAACATGGAATAGTAGCTAATGCAATCAAAATATTTTGGGAGTTTGGATTTGAAAATATATATAATCAAATGTTAGCTTTCTAAGTGAATTCATTTTTTACCCTAGAGTTGTGCATTTATGATACTTATTACCCCATTTTGTGAAACAAAATCAGAAATACATCATATATAAGAAAGTTAACATAATTTTACCACATTTTAGCATTGTGCATGTTTTGTTAGAATAGACCGGCATCATAGAACAAGTGTGTCAAAATATGTAAAAGTTGGATAGAGCATCGACGATAATGTCGTACTTTATCTTCACCATATGTTCAATATCTCGTCGTTTCCTTGATACTTTTGAGTCTCGTGAGCACCTCACACCATAATCAACAAAATTTATCATAAAAAGAGGGTCCAAAGTTTCTAAAATGGGTAATCTAAACAGATTGTCACTAGATGGATAATTAGTATCACAGATGCATACCTTGAGGGTAAAAGATAAAATTCACTCTATCTTGTTTTAAAGGCATAGTGTATGTTGAGGTTTTGATTGCATGTAACCATTTCCCGAACACTAGTTGTAGTACTAAATTCTCATAACCAAAACCATTTTTAATTGTCAAGAAAAATACATTCATGTCGGTAAAAGTTTCAAACAAACACCTTTTTAAACTTGAAAAAGATGAATCTACATGTTTCACCACAGGATTCATAGTAACTTCTTGAATTTGCATCTTTTTCAAGTTGGGAGGTTATACTTGTTTGTGAGGAAAGTTGTGTCAAAGCTGATGCAATCACCACAGGATTCATAGTAACTTCTTGAATTTGCATCTGCCCAAAACACACTTTTCACCTTATTGTTCTTATCCACCTGAAATGAGTAATAGAACCCTGAGTCCTCAGCGCGTTTTTTCTTGAAAAACTGGACAACTTGCATCATGTCAGTGTTTTTGAGCTCTCTGTTGATGCTTGTGGCAAAATTGCTCACTTTTTTCTTGTTATAAGGCGTGTTTTCATGGCCACCTCGTAGGAATGACAGCACCGATACAATCTTGCTTGTTGTTATGTTTGCTTGTCTCAGCGATCTTATCATTGCTTTTTCCTCATTTGTCATGTAGATGTGGGACCTGAAGAATTTGCTCTGGGGGCTTAAAGTGTGGTTATGGTCAAGCATCAGGTTCGTGATACGCCAAGCACCACTCCGTTCACTTATGACCATCTCCACTTTGCAACCTGTCCTGTCTATTACAGTACTCTGCCTTTGAGTTGCCTTCTGCTCTTCTTCTAGTGGAGTGTTTCTGCCATACTTGTTACATTTCAACGTGGCCCTTATAACCTCTCCTTGTCTCTTCTTGCTTGTTGTCCTGTAACCAGACACTATGGTAACCGAGAAACCTGCTGCAAACGCATACATGTTGAAAAAGTTCTGAGCTTCATCTCGTGTTTTAAATTGCATCCCTACTTCTGGTATCATTCGTTGCTCGATTGAGTAATCATTCTGCCCTATGAATTTGATTCTTCATTTTCCAGGAAATTGTCAACATCTTCGTCACAGATGTCTCTTTCTTCTTCTTCATTATTTGTTTGGAGGTGGCCAGTTTGTGTTGAGTTGTTTTCAGTCTGCTTGCCATTCATCAAGTGTTGTTGCCTTACTTGTTCATCCCGAATTGTTTCTTGCCTATCGCACACCTGTAATTAGGCAATGTATCATATTTTATTTCCCATTTTCTCTTTCTAGGTCTTGATTCTATTTTGTTTTGAAGAAATAACAGTAACATACCTCATCATGTTCTATGTCTTTAAACAAGCTGTTCGCCCATGGATCATTGTCATAAAAAAACTCAGACAATGCCTTCAACACGGAGATGACTAGGAAGCCACCATTGTCAGGTACAACCACCAAAGGTCAGACTTAGGGTTTTCACCCCGAACACTGAGACACAGAACTCCAAGAGCACTGCAAGAATGAAGTATGCCATTGTCACCATCACTTGGCAAGAACTGCTGCAAATGCTGCAAAGTGCTGATCGCCAGACACACATACGTCTTCACCCCATCTTTCTTGATCCTTCTCATGCCAGCACATAGCTAGCGGTCTCACTCAACTTGAGCATGGAGAACCTCTAGCCATTGATCTATCTTGACATGCACACCAATTCATGCACACCGTTCAGACATGGACATTGCCACGCGTCCGAAACAGTGTCCGCACAAAACAGTGTCTGCATCAAAATTCAAATATTCAAATAAACCCAATAATAGGCTTGTTTCGCAGATCTCGTCCCAAGTAACACGCCTGTTTAATCCGACTAGGGAACTTAGCGCGGCAATGCCGCGCCTGTGCGGTAAATAAAATTTTAGAAATTATGTAGGTTTGGAAATTTTTGAAGTTTGGAAAAGTTTGTGTTCTGAAATTGTTTAGATTTTGAAAATTGTTCATGTTGGGGTGTTTTCTAGATTTGATTTCTGTTTACTTTTGCGAAGTGGTCAGATTTGGAAGATATTTAAAAGTTTGAAATATCTAAAATTGAAATTTAATCATACGCCATAAATAGTCAGGATTTTTTTTTTGTGTTTATTCAATATATTTTTCGTTGGTGAATAATTTTTTTTGATGGGTATAGTTTAAGTTACTGATTTTACAGCATTTAGTAGATTTTGGAAGTTGTATAAATATCCTAAAACAATATTAATAAAAGTTTTTAAATTGTTTAGAACATGTTCTATTTTAATTTTTGTTTGTTGATTCAACTATGTTTATTTGGAAAATAAGTTTGTGCATAGCTACAGATTATTGGAAATCAATCTAAAATTATGCGGTATTAATATTATTTTTCGTTGGTGATTTAGTTTTATGTAATTTGTGTAAGTATGGAAAGTAGTTATATACATTTGAATATATTCTGGAGCTGGTAGAAGTGTGGAAATATACTCATATATGTTTGAATTATCCCAAAAAAAAAAATACATTGTGAATTAGGGGGAAGTTTTTATATTTTAAGTATGTTTAAGAGTTCTTTAATTTTGTTGTGTCAAATAACCATGGTTAGTTTTTTTCGAGCATTCGTGTATTCGATATAAATAAGTAGGTTTTATTTTTTAGAAAGCATTTAGGTATGTTCAATTTTTTTCCCGATGGACTATGAATTGTTTGGAAATTAATGTAAAATTTTGTGGTTTTATTATTATTTTTCCGTTGGTGAATTAGTTTATATGGGAAATAAATTGAGAAAATAATGTTGTAGTGCAATATGAAATATATGTGCTGATAAAAATAGTGTTAATAAAATTAGTTTTGGAAAAGTTATGCGGTGGTGATGTCACTGAAATTACTATGTGGTGGTGATGTTACTGAAATTAGTTTGTAATATCTGGAGAATGCAAAGACCTTTGCCTAAAAGAAATGCGTGTTTTTATTCTGAGGGGGCCATTATATATAGTGTGATTTTCTCAAAATATTTCACTGAATTAAAATATTTAAATATGTTTGCATTAGGACATAAGTAGTTATCATTCTAGAGTCGACCAAAATCGAAATCGATTACGGGAATGGAACCAACTCGTCGGCGCGAATTTTTTTCGTATATATATTTTCTAGAGGTTTCGCAAAAAAAAAAAAAAGTAGTTATCATTCTAGAGTCGACCAAAATCGAAATCGATTACGGGAATGGAACCTACTCGTCGGCGCGATTTTTTTTCGTATATATATTTTCTGGAGGTTTCGCAAAAAAAAAAAGAGTATACCGTAGCAACGCGCTGTAGCTACTGTAGCACGCTACAGTGTGTGAGTACTGTTGATCTACAGTAGCAGAAGGCCTGAGAGCGCGCGGAATGGACGCGCTATTATATATAGTATCTATTATACACTTTTGCTAATTATCAGCTGACTGATTTCATTTTCGCGCTCAGTCACTTTTGTGTCCGTCCGATCTGTCTTTGCGATTCATGCTGGTATCGTGTCTTGTCACTGCGTTTCTTCTGTTCGCGGGCTTCGCGGGGCTGGATGAAGCCCGTTTGTGGGCGGTTCTGGTACCCGTTATCCTCTTTTCCCCTTCGGCTGGTTTTTTTGAATTTTTTATCTGCGCTGTCGGCACCGCTTAGGGGAGAGGCGAGGTGAGAGGGGAGAGGCGAGGTGAGAGGCGAAACAGGGGAGCTCCTCCTTCGTCTCTCTCGCCATGGCGTCAATCGAAGGAGGGGATGGCGGGCGGCGGCGAAGTCGACGGCGTACGAGGTATGTCCCAAGCCAAGCTCACATACTCCCTGCGTTGTTGCGCTTGTGGGCCCCCGCGAGGTGCTGATTCGACGCCCCGAGAGGTCGGCGGCGTTGTTTGATTTTTGTGTTGTCGGCGACGTGTTTGTTCGGATCTCCGGTGCGGCGTCGACGGCGACCGAGTTGTGTTCTTCGTCTATGCTTTTGTTCAGCTTGATGCCTATGATTTTTGTTCGATTTGTAGCTCTTAGGTAGGGCGTAGGCAAGGGATGTTTCCAGATCTCGTTGCCAGCCATGACCCCGCACAGCCCTCGTCGGTTGTTCGACGTGAGGTCTGCCATTTTCGCGGCGAGGGAGTGCTTTGTTGTTGCTGTTTGTGGTTGATTTTGGAGAGCCTAGCTGCACACTCGCATATTGGGGTCTGTTTGTATTCCTGTGCGCAGGGTTGCTGGTGTGTTTGTGCTGGTGTGGTTTTGGTGGTGCATTTGTAGGTGATTATTTTGAATTCTCGATTGTGTGTTGGTGGTTTCTGTTCTTAGCATAATTTCCCTGGGGACACAAGTTCAGCGTCTAGATTTTTTCAGTGTTAGTCTAGCATACAGAACTGGATGGGTGAGGCATTTTTATGTGTGTGTATTCAGATTTGCAGTAGATGATTTGTCTCCTTTATTTGTACAAAGGTGTTTGCATTCATTTCCAAACGCATGTATGTGTGTGAGCATTTTTGTTATTTAATTTGTTGTTGGTGACTTCTTATGCAGGGGGCACTCTGTATCTGCTGATTTTGTCGATGACCATATCGGCCTTGGTCATACTGATGGGCACAGTTTCTCCAGCGATTGTGATGTTAGTGGTGTTTGCTTTAGTATTTTTTACTCTACGGGCCTGATGGTCTCATACACTAGCTAGCTTTTGTCTAATTGTGTTGTATTTTTTCCTCATTTCAGGTGAGAGAATATGATATAAGTGGTAGGAATAAGGTCTTAGAAGATGCACTGTTTGGCCTCTTCAGGAAACAGGTTATTTTTTCCCATATACTAATTTCATCATGATTTTACTCTTTTGTTATGTGTTTCTTTTTCTTTTTTTATGCTGCTTGTGTGTGTCTTGATTACTCATCTTGTTTTTGTAGGCTGTGAGTAGTTTGAAGAGGAATTTTAGTGATATTTGCCAAGATATGGTAGGAACTGTTGAGGTTAGTTTTATTTCTCCTTTTTTTTCCATTCTCCTATGCTGCATTCCTTTTTGTTCTTCTATCTCTCATTGTTGTGAAATATATATTTCTATTATTTTGTAGGTTAAGAAGAGTAAATCAGATGGTGTAGACACTACTGCTTTCACCAGATACGGGCCCAAGTACTTTCTGCAAGTCCTAAAGAAATTGACTAATGACCAGAGAGTTATTATTGAGAAGTTTGGGTTTCGGTGTCTACTTCTATTTGATTGTTGCTATGTTCCTTCAGTTTTTGCTAGATGGGTGGCTGATTGCATTGACCCAACATGCTCTCTCATCACAGTGTGTGATAAGTCATTTCTTTTATCAAAGGATACCTTTCATGTTGTTCTGGGTTTGCCGATGGGGGGGGCGCATATCCCAATCAATAGCGGTGATGGAAAGGATTTTATTCTATCTCATTTTCAGTTGCCTGATATGCCTCACATAACTTTTTTCGGGAACAAGCTCAAAGGGGTTGATCCTTTAAGTGAACTTGATGTGTTTGTCTGTTTCATGACTGTGGCGTTATCTTGTTTCCTCTGTCCCTGCTTGAATGAGTCTGTGAACACCAACCATCTCGCAGTTCTTAAGGATCCTGCAGCGGCTAAGCAATATGATTTCAGTAAACTTGTGTATGAGCATTGCTTGTATAGTTTGTGTCAGTTTAGTTCTTATGGCAAAGCTAGAGGAAGGAGGATGAAGGTACCCATCTGCTGTAATTACGCACTTGCAGTGAGTCTCGTTTTATATTTTTTTATTGTACTATTGTGTTGTTTGTTATGTTTTTATGTGTATCTTTTTTCTCTCTGACTTCCGGCACTTTTTCTGTGAACTAAAAATCAGGTGCGATACCTAGACTTTTTGGACTTTGGCATTCGGAATGTGGACCAGACCATTCCAAGGGTTCTTGTGTGGAGGGGCTACATGATAAAGGTGTACTCCGAACTTGATTGTAAAGGTTTTCACCAATTTGGAAAGAAGCGATTAAAAGAAGGGTTGTCTGGCTACTGCCCTCAAGTAATTATTTGCTCTTTTTTTGGTTGCTTTGATTGTTAGTTCTTTTGTCGAAAATGTATAAGCTATCCTCTCTGTAGATTTCTCCTCTGATGGATAGGCTTTTTTTGGGTGTGTTGTGCAGGATTCTGGTCTGCCTGGTGCTAGGATGAAAACCGGCATCCATCTCAGTTTATCTCCTTTGTCTAATGACTTCAAGATCAGTGCGCATACTAAGTTTATGGACTCAATCCCTGCTGGCGTATGTCATTTTTGTCTCTTTTTAGTTTCGATTTTTATCTCTTTGTTTATTGTTGCCGTGGTTCGATCTTTCCTTTTGGTGCTGATCAGTTCTATGTTTCTTTTTTTTCGCAGGTCATTGATGGCATTGTTAGCATTACCGATAAGTTTGTTTTAAACAACCCCTCTTCTAAGAAACCAAAGTTGGATGTGTTAGTCTCCAGTGTGCTGGAGTTTCTTTCCAAAACAAGTGTCCCACACACTAAAGTTCATTCAAAGTCACCACGAGTCGATGCGAATAATGGTGTCAATTTTCAGAAGCAGCTACCTACCAATGTACATCTCAGCTTTTATCTGTTTCCCTTTGTTGTTTCGTTTTCTCCATATTGGTTCCTTTTTGAGATTATTTCCTTACATTATTTTTCTTTTTTTGTGTTGATGTGAAAGCAGCGTTCAGATGGAAACATTACTTACAACCCAGGTGAAAGTGACAAAGTACTGCAGAAGACTACTCCTCCACCTGTTGACGCTGCGAAAGATATTGCATACGGTCTCTTTCATATATCAGACCCTTTGTTGTTTAAATCCTTTTTTTCTAGACCCTTTTGTTGACTAGTCTCACCGTGGTTTTTTGTTGTCCTTTTGTGTGTTTTTCAGCAACCCCGGATTGCATGATAACTAAAGTTGTTGAGGGTAATAGTCTTATGACAGTCAATTGTCCTTTTTCTCTTATCTCCTGAATAGGTTTCTGTTTGTCTTGTGTTATATTTAATTTTCATTCCCCTTTTGCCATAAATCAGCCCCTGCACTGAATCCGATAAAAAAGGTGAAGGCCAGGAGGTGTCAAGTTTTGGCTGGAGAAGATGAACTAAATCATTTGAGTCGGAAGCTATGCACAACAGTTGAAGTGAATGGGCTGGGGATATCTGAGCGCAACAAAGGGATTGTTGAACTGAACAACGGTCTGTTTGATCTGTCTTGTGATCCGCCTGAGTCTGGAAGCAAAAAGGTTGGTATCTATCTTTTCTCGGCTATTCTCTGTGTGTGTTTTATTCTGGCATCAATATGAATGCTTTTTTCGCGCTGTCTTTGTTGTCTGACATCCATGTTTGTTGTTTGTGAATTTTTGTTTTTCAGATGCAAACAGGCAACATCAGGGTACGTAGGTTGCTCCAAAAGAATGGTTCATTGAATGACCCTATCAAAATTGATGATATGCCCCCAAATCCGCCAATGGTAAATACCTATCCCTTTTCTTTTGCTTCCTCTGATTTTTTTGTTGTTGTACACATAATCATTTTTTAGCTCAATTGCTTTTGTTCTTTTCTTTATTCTTTGGATTCGTTTGTATGTTCACTGTGTTTGTGGGGTTTTGTAGGATGGGAATCGTGAGGGAGTGCAAATTGTGGGGTCTAGCGATTTCAGGAGGAGATGCGTTGAGTTGTCAAAGGAAACCGATAGGACATACAACAACATGATCCTGTCTAATCAGCAGGCGGGGGGTGTAATGCATGTTAAGCAAGACAATGTCCAGAAGGAAGAAGCTCAAGGAAACAACAACAATGCCCAGATTGTAGCTCCTGTGAGGCGGAAGTATGGGTTTGTGAACTGGCTTGTGTCCAAACAGTCTCCTCCATTACAGCACAATAGCAGATATCCTGTCTCTGAAGAGCAGATTATTGATTATTCATCTATCATTGAGTTAGCTCACAGTTCACACAAGAAGTAAGTTCTTATTTTTAGATTGTCATCATTCCCCTTACCTTTTTTATGTTTGTAGGTGCTCATGCATGTTGTCATTTATCCCTTTTGTATCTTTGGTCTTAGCCATTTTTTTGTTTGCTTTTTTGGTGATGTGATTCACTTTTTGCTGAGTTTGTGGTCATTTGTTTTTGCAGGACACCTGGTCTGTCATACCAGAAGGTTCACTGTAGCTACAAGTCACTCGGTCAGTCGTTGATGCCCAATGGCGAAGTTGACAACTTCATAATACCATTTTCTGCCGCATGCTTTTTGAAGAAAGACATCCTGCGTCCTCTGGGAGGCATTATTTCTTCCCCCACATTGGGGTTAGTTTACTTGCTTTTCACCGTTCTTCATCTCTTCTTGTTTTTTCAAGTTAGTCAAGCATCGGGTTGTTCTCATAGTCATTCTTTTTTTTGTTCATGCAGGAAGCCATTCTCAAGTATTCTGGGGAACAAGAGACAACTGTTAGAGCATCATTTGAAGGTGCAGCTAAAGCAAGCAAGGGTAGGAACCTTGGTCACAAAAATAACAAGGTACATTCTCTCTGGAATCTATCATTTTTATTGTTGTTAGTTTTTAGCAAAGGCCCTTCTGCAATTAAATTTTGTTCTCTTACGCAGTTATTCTTTCCTATTGTTGATTCTGGCCACTGGATCTCTTTTACCGTTGATTTTGAGCACAAGGTCTTTGTGTTTCTTGACTCGTATTATGATAAGGATTCTCCTTTCCACTTAAGGGTGAAGGATCGTCTGGTTAGTCTAGTCTTTCATTCAAGTTTTTTCCGTTCATTTTATGCTAGTGTAGTCTGATTTTTTTTAATAGACCCCATGTATCTCTGTTTTTTATTACAGATAGACAATTTTGTTCATTTGTGGGAAATCATCGTAAGCCGAAATCACAACTTTGGTGATTTTCATGCATTGTATCCAGATGTACCAAAGCAACAAACAACGTAAGTTAATCCATCCTTTTTAGTCCTTTATCTTTTTTTCCCAGTCATATGTGTTAGGTGAATAACTCCTTTTGTGACATTTTTGTTTTTGATCACAGGAAAGATTGTGGAGTGTTTGTTATGAAATTCATGGAGGATTGGGAGCCTTTGACTGACATGCGCACAGTTTTTTCTTATCACGATGTTCTCAATCTGAGAATCCTGTATGCAAACAGGCTTTACTTCTTCAGCCAGAATGAGGTTGACCTGAGCTTGGTGACTGAATACTATTCAGAGGTATGAGTTCTATATCTTTTTATTTGTTCAGTGTCAGCTTTTTGTCTTTTTTTGTCTTGATGACCACCTTTGTTCTTTTTTGTTCGTTGGTTCTGTTTTTAAAATATTCTTTTCTCTTATTTCTTTTTCTTTTTTGTTGTGCATCAGGGTTGATATGTTCCGGAGCATTAACCAGACGGGCAAAAATGCAGTAAGGATGAGATCTTGTTGCTTTTGTTGGAGTCGCTGATGAGTCGCAGCTTAAGGGGCGTGCAGAACGTTTGTTCCTTGTGGCCATTTTGGTCTTTAGTTTCTATAGTTCAATGTGTAGCGTCTGTTTTGCATGTTTTGCAACTTTCCCGAGTGTGGGAAATAACCAGTGTAGCAAAAGGCAGTATGGATGAGATCCATTTTGTGTTTTGTTGGAGCCAACGATGAGTCGCAGCGTTTGGGCATGCAGAACGTTTGTTCTTTGTGGCCATTTTTGGGCCTTAGTTTCTATAGTTCAATGTGTAGCGACTTTTGCAACTTCTCGAGTGTGGGAACTAACCAGTGTAGTACAAAGCGTCCATGGCCTTTTGTCATTTTATGTACTTTCAATTCCATAAACATCCTAGTGTATGTTTGTTTCGTTTAATGCGCGTTAATGTGTGCCCAGAAGCATACCTTTTATCGTCATAATTTTTCAGTCCGTGCACCACACCACCATAGTGTATACAAGAAGTCTTGTTACTCATTCATAGTAATGAAAACACACTAGTCACAGTTATAATAAGCAATCATAATACATATGCTCATAGTGTTTCACAGCTAATTTCTTTTTGGTTAATATGCATTATGCAGTTCCAAATTTTTTCAAGAATGACTGATTCTCTGGCAGCAGAAGTTTTTGTTTTGTCCTCCGGAGCTTCGCTCGGTTTTAGTTGTCAACGCTAGCGCCTGGCTGCACGATGGTGCATTCTTGATTTGTTTTCGTGGATGATCTTTTATTCTTCGGTCTTGATTTGTCAGCTGTGGGTTTGCCAGCAGCACCTTGTTCTTGCACCACATCCACCGGAGTTTGCATGAAAGTTCCACTTTGTTCACGCGTGCTCTGGCGCTTGTTTTCGGTGCCTTCTTGAGTTGTCTTCTTGGACGGTGCTCTTTTTCTTGCCACTGCTTTTTTCTGCTGGGGCTGCGCTGAGGTGCTGGCATTGTTCTGTGTTCCTACAAAAGTCAAAGAATAACATTTCGTTTAGTATTTTTAAGAGAAATTTTTCTTATTTTCTCCCTAAATCTTCTCTTTACATTTTACCATCCTTTTTCCTACAAAAGTCAGAGAACAATAGTACGTACTTGAATTAGCAGTCTCTTTAGTCCGCTTCCTTTTGGGTTTTGGTAAGTTATACTCCTTATCCCTGTTAGGACATTTCCTTATTGTGTGCCCATATTCTCCACAATGGCTGCATTTGTAGAACTTGTTCGCTTTTATAGCTTCTTGTATGGTCATCATTCTCGGCCTTCCTTTTGTGTTTGATTCATCTGGGTCCAAAAGTTCTATCGTGGAGCTTGCATTATCCCCGTCCGGCGCGTTTGCAAAATTTGATATGGTCCTTGTTTCCAGAGCCTCCTTCTTCATTTCTTCTTGAAGTTCTTTTTCAATCTTCTCAAGCTCATCATCAACTCTGTCCATTTCTGTAAGCAAGTAGTCGTATTTTTTTTGTGTGTGGCCCCTTTTGAAGCTGTCTTCACCATCCTGCGTGCAAGCAGATTGTATCTGAGCGTATCATTGTCAGCCAGCTTGTCAGGCACAGGTAATGGATGGATCCTCTTATGTGTTTTGCGCCATCTGTCAATGATATACTTGTCTGGTATCTGTGGGATGTCCAGGTGAAGCATGATCTTCAGTATGTGCGAACACACTAACCCATCCTTCTCAAACTTGCAGCATATGCAGTTGTACTCTTCCTTTTCCAAGTCAACGCGGACCACATATGTTCTGGATCTGTGTTCTTTGATGGGATAATTCTGGGCTTGGAACAGCAGGTACAGTTGTCCTGGAATCTCTTCTTTCAGTCTCAGCCTTGTGACATCAACTAGAACTTTCTGGAATTTTCTGAATATAGAGATGTTATATAGATCATGCGCTTGTATCTCTATGTAGTATTTAGTCTTAAATTGCTCAGGTGGGACTTTCTTGTGTATTGCATTGTGGTCGCACTCTCTTTCTTTTGAATGAATCGAGTCCATTATTCTCTGATATTCACGCAAGAAACTTGTCATGCTATACTGCGCACCAACCCCTCTCTTGAAAAGTGCGTTTGTCCCCTCGCTTCTTGCTGTTGTTTGCAAGAAGGGGAAGAAATGCTGCTTGAAGTAGACTGGCACAAACCTCTTCCTGCTTGTCCACAAGGTCTTGAAATAATCAAGGTGTCCCACTTGGTAGTCTGAAATCATTTTCTGCCATGAGGTCTCAAACTCTTCCTCTGTCAGTGAGTTGTCCACTATGTCCTGAAACTCTTCATATAGGCCTTCATTAGCTCTGAAAGTTGGACATAGCTTGCCTCCACTGTGCTCTTCACATGAAACAAGCAACTCCTGTGCACTGTGTCTGGGAACACTTCGGCTATTGCAATGAGCATAGCTCTGTCCTGGTCGGTAATGATTGTTTGTGGGTGTTTACCTCCCATAGCCCATATGAATTCTCTGAAAACCCATTTGAATGTTTTAGCTGTCTCATTCACAATCAGAGCACAACCAAAAATGTAGGTGTTCCCATGGGGAGAAACACCAACAATGGGTGCAAATGGGAGGTTATACTTGTTTGTGAGGAAAGTTGTGTCAAAGCTGATGCAATCACCACAGGATTCATAGTAACTTCTTGAATTTGCATCTGCCCAAAACACACTTTTCACCTTATTGTTCTTATCCACCTGAAATGAGTAATAGAACCCTGAGTCCTCAGCGCGTTTTTTCTTGAAAAACTGGACAACTTGCATCATGTCAGTGTTTTTGAGCTCTCTGTTGATGCTTGTGGCAAAATTGCTCACTTTTTTCTTGTTATAAGGCGTGTTTTCATGGCCACCTCGTAGGAATGACAGCACCGATACAATCTTGCTTGTTGTTATGTTTGCTTGTCTCAGCGATCTTATCATTGCTTTTTCCTCATTTGTCATGTAGATGTGGGACCTGAAGAATTTGCTCTGGGGGCTTAAAGTGTGGTTGTGGTCAAGCATCAGGTTCGTGATACGCCAAGCACCACTCCGTTCACTTATGACCATCTCCACTTTGCAACCTGTCCTGTCTATTACAGTACTCTGCCTTTGAGTTGCCTTCTGCTCTTCTTCTAGTGGAGTGTTTCTGCCATACTTGTTACATTTCAACGTGGCCCTTATAACCTCTCCTTGTCTCTTCTTGCTTGTTGTCCTGTAACCAGACACTATGGTAACCGAGAAACCTGCTGCAAACGCATACATGTTGAAAAAGTTCTGAGCTTCATCTCGTGTTTTAAATTGCATCCCTACTTCTGGTATCATTCGTTGCTCGATTGAGTAATCATTCTGCCCCTGTGAATTTGATTCTTCATTTTCCAGGAAATTGTCAACATCTTCGTCACAGATGTCTCTTTCTTCTTCTTCATTATTTGTTTGGAGGTGGCCAGTTTGTGTTGAGTTGTTTTCAGTCTGCTTGCCATTCATCAAGTGTTGTTGCCTTACTTGTTCATCCCGAATTGTTTCTTGCCTATCGCACACCTGTAATTAGGCAATGTATCATATTTTATTTCCCATTTTCTCTTTCTAGGTCTTGATTCTATTTTGTTTTGAAGAAATAACAGTAACATACCTCATCATGTTCTATGTCTTTAAACAAGCTGTTCGCCCATGGATCATTGTCATAAAAAAACTCAGACAATGCCTTCAACACGGAGATGACTAGGAAGCCACCATTGTCAGGTACAACCACCAAAGGTCAGACTTAGGGTTTTCACCCCGAACACTGAGACACAGAACTCCAAGAGCACTGCAAGAATGAAGTATGCCATTGTCACCATCACTTGGCAAGAACTGCTGCAAATGCTGCAAAGTGCTGATCGCCAGACACACATACGTCTTCACCCCATCTTTCTTGATCCTTCTCATGCCAGCACATAGCTAGCGGTCTCACTCAACTTGAGCATGGAGAACCTCTAGCCATTGATCTATCTTGACATGCACACCAATTCATGCACACCGTTCAGACATGGACATTGCCACGCGTCCGAAACAGTGTCCGCACAAAACAGTGTCTGCATCAAAATTCAAATATTCAAATAAACCCAATAATAGGCTTGTTTCGCAGATCTCGTCCCAAGTAACACGCCTGTTTAATCCGACTAGGGAACTTAGCGCGGCAATGCCGCGCCTGTGCGGTAAATAAAATTTTAGAAATTATGTAGGTTTGGAAATTTTTGAAGTTTGGAAAAGTTTGTGTTCTGAAATTGTTTAGATTTTGAAAATTGTTCATGTTGGGGTGTTTTCTAGATTTGATTTCTGTTTACTTTTGCGAAGTGGTCAGATTTGGAAGATATTTAAAAGTTTGAAATATCTAAAATTGAAATTTAATCATACGCCATAAATAGTCAGGATTTTTTTTTTGTGTTT
The DNA here is from genome assembly GCA_947311845.1 of Poa pratensis. Taxonomy (NCBI): domain Eukaryota; kingdom Viridiplantae; phylum Streptophyta; class Magnoliopsida; order Poales; family Poaceae; genus Poa; species Poa pratensis. Next base: position 75,505,571 of record CAMZMU010000037.1, on the reverse strand, counting down.
ATTCAATATATTTTTCGTTGGTGAATAATTTTTTTTGATGGGTATAGTTTAAGTTACTGATTTTACAGCATTTAGTAGATTTTGGAAGTTGTATAAATATCCTAAAACAATATTAATAAAAGTTTTTAAATTGTTTAGAACATGTTCTATTTTAATTTTTGTTTGTTGATTCAACTATGTTTATTTGGAAAATAAGTTTGTGCATAGCTACAAATTATTGGAAATCAATCTAAAATTATGCGGTATTAATATTATTTTTCGTTGGTGATTTAGTTTTATGTAATTTGTGTAAGTATGGAAAGTAGTTATATACATTTGAATATATTCTGGAGCTGGTAGAAGTGTGGAAATATACTCGTATATGTTTGAATTATCCCAAAAAAAAAAATACATTGTGAATTAGGGGGAAGTTTTGGTATTTTAAGTATGTTTAAGAGTTCTTTAATTTTGTTGTGTCAAATAACCATGGTTAGTTTTTTTTCGAGCATTCGTGTATTCGATATAAATAAGTAGGTTTTATTTTTTAGAAAGCATTTAGGTATGTTCAATTTTTTTCCCGATGGACTATGAATTGTTTGGAAATTAATGTAAAATTTTGTGGTTTTATTATTATTTTTCCGTTGGTGAATTAGTTTATATGGGAAATAAATTGAGAAAATAATGTTGTAGTGCAATATGAAATATATGTGCTGATAAAAATAGTGTTAATAAAATTAGTTTTGGAAAAGTTATGCGGTGGTGATGTCACTGAAATTACTATGTGGTGGTGATGTTACTGAAATTAGTTTGTAATATCTGGAGAATGCAAAGACCTTTGCCTAAAAGAAATGCGTGTTTTTATTCTGAGGGGGCCATTATATATAGTGTGATTTTCTCAAAATATTTCACTGAATTAAAATATTTAAATATGTTTGCATTAGGACATAAGTAGTTATCATTCTAGAGTCGACCAAAATCGAAATCGATTACGGGAATGGAACCAACTCGTCGGCGCGAATTTTTTTCGTATATATATTTTCTAGAGGTTTCGCAAAAAAAAAAAAAAGTAGTTATCATTCTAGAGTCGACCAAAATCGAAATCGATTACGGGAATGGAACCTACTCGTCGGCGCGATTTTTTTTCGTATATATATTTTCTGGAGGTTTCGCAAAAAAAAAAGAGTATACCGTAGCAACGCGCTGTAGCTACTGTAGCACGCTACAGTGTGTGAGTACTGTTGATCTACAGTAGCAGAAGGCCTGAGAGCGCGCGGAATGGACGCGCTATTATATATAGTATCTATTATACACTTTTGCTAATTATCAGCTGACTGATTTCATTTTCGCGCTCAGTCACTTTTGTGTCCGTCCGATCTGTCTTTGCGATTCATGCTGGTATCGTGTCTTGTCACTGCGTTTCTTCTGTTCGCGGGCTTCGCGGGGCTGGATGAAGCCCGTTTGTGGGCGGTTCTGGTACCCGTTATCCTCTTTTCCCCTTCGGCTGGTTTTTTTGAATTTTTTATCTGCGCTGTCGGCACCGCTTAGGGGAGAGGCGAGGTGAGAGGGGAGAGGCGAGGTGAGAGGCGAAACAGGGGAGCTCCTCCTTCGTCTCTCTCGCCATGGCGTCAATCGAAGGAGGGGATGGCGGGCGGCGGCGAAGTCGACGGCGTACGAGGTATGTCCCAAGCCAAGCTCACATACTCCCTGCGTTGTTGCGCTTGTGGGCCCCCGCGAGGTGCTGATTCGACGCCCCGAGAGGTCGGCGGCGTTGTTTGATTTTTGTGTTGTCGGCGACGTGTTTGTTCGGATCTCCGGTGCGGCGTCGACGGCGACCGAGTTGTGTTCTTCGTCTATGCTTTTGTTCAGCTTGATGCCTATGATTTTTGTTCGATTTGTAGCTCTTAGGTAGGGCGTAGGCAAGGGATGTTTCCAGATCTCGTTGCCAGCCATGACCCCGCACAGCCCTCGTCGGTTGTTCGACGTGAGGTCTGCCATTTTCGCGGCGAGGGAGTGCTTTGTTGTTGCTGTTTGTGGTTGATTTTGGAGAGCCTAGCTGCACACTCGCATATTGGGGTCTGTTTGTATTCCTGTGCGCAGGGTTGCTGGTGTGTTTGTGCTGGTGTGGTTTTGGTGGTGCATTTGTAGGTGATTATTTTGAATTCTCGATTGTGTGTTGGTGGTTTCTGTTCTTAGCATAATTTCCCTGGGGACAACAAGTTCAGCGTCTAGATTTTTTCAGTGTTAGTCTAGCATACAGAACTGGATGGGTGAGGCATTTTTATGTGTGTGTATTCAGATTTGCAGTAGATGATTTGTCTCCTTTATTTGTACAAAGGTGTTTGCATTCATTTCCAAACGCATGTATGTGTGTGAGCATTTTTGTTATTTAATTTGTTGTTGGTGACTTCTTATGCAGGGGGCACTCTGTATCTGCTGATTTTGTCGATGACCATATCGGCCTTGGTCATACTGATGGGCACAGTTTCTCCAGCGATTGTGATGTTAGTGGTGTTTGCTTTAGTATTTTTTACTCTACGGGCCTGATGGTCTCATACACTAGCTAGCTTTTGTCTAATTGTGTTGTATTTTTTCCTCATTTCAGGTGAGAGAATATGATATAAGTGGTAGGAATAAGGTCTTAGAAGATGCACTGTTTGGCCTCTTCAGGAAACAGGTTATTTTTTCCCATATACTAATTTCATCATGATTTTACTCTTTTGTTATGTGTTTCTTTTTCTTTTTTTATGCTGCTTGTGTGTGTCTTGATTACTCATCTTGTTTTTGTAGGCTGTGAGTAGTTTGAAGAGGAATTTTAGTGATATTTGCCAAGATATGGTAGGAACTGTTGAGGTTAGTTTTATTTCTCCTTTTTTTTCCATTCTCCTATGCTGCATTCCTTTTTGTTCTTCTATCTCTCATTGTTGTGAAATATATATTTCTATTATTTTGTAGGTTAAGAAGAGTAAATCAGATGGTGTAGACACTACTGCTTTCACCAGATACGGGCCCAAGTACTTTCTGCAAGTCCTAAAGAAATTGACTAATGACCAGAGAGTTATTATTGAGAAGTTTGGGTTTCGGTGTCTACTTCTATTTGATTGTTGCTATGTTCCTTCAGTTTTTGCTAGATGGGTGGCTGATTGCATTGACCCAACATGCTCTCTCATCACAGTGTGTGATAAGTCATTTCTTTTATCAAAGGATACCTTTCATGTTGTTCTGGGTTTGCCGATGGGGGGGGCGCATATCCCAATCAATAGCGGTGATGGAAAGGATTTTATTCTATCTCATTTTCAGTTGCCTGATATGCCTCACATAACTTTTTTCGGGAACAAGCTCAAAGGGGTTGATCCTTTAAGTGAACTTGATGTGTTTGTCTGTTTCATGACTGTGGCGTTATCTTGTTTCCTCTGTCCCTGCTTGAATGAGTCTGTGAACACCAACCATCTCGCAGTTCTTAAGGATCCTGCAGCGGCTAAGCAATATGATTTCAGTAAACTTGTGTATGAGCATTGCTTGTATAGTTTGTGTCAGTTTAGTTCTTATGGCAAAGCTAGAGGAAGGAGGATGAAGGTACCCATCTGCTGTAATTACGCACTTGCAGTGAGTCTCGTTTTATATTTTTTTATTGTACTATTGTGTTGTTTGTTATGTTTTTATGTGTATCTTTTTTCTCTCTGACTTCCGGCACTTTTTCTGTGAACTAAAAATCAGGTGCGATACCTAGACTTTTTGGACTTTGGCATTCGGAATGTGGACCAGACCATTCCAAGGGTTCTTGTGTGGAGGGGCTACATGATAAAGGTGTACTCCGAACTTGATTGTAAAGGTTTTCACCAATTTGGAAAGAAGCGATTAAAAGAAGGGTTGTCTGGCTACTGCCCTCAAGTAATTATTTGCTCTTTTTTTGGTTGCTTTGATTGTTAGTTCTTTTGTCGAAAATGTATAAGCTATCCTCTCTGTAGATTTCTCCTCTGATGGATAGGCTTTTTTTGGGTGTGTTGTGCAGGATTCTGGTCTGCCTGGTGCTAGGATGAAAACCGGCATCCATCTCAGTTTATCTCCTTTGTCTAATGACTTCAAGATCAGTGCGCATACTAAGTTTATGGACTCAATCCCTGCTGGCGTATGTCATTTTTGTCTCTTTTTAGTTTCGATTTTTATCTCTTTGTTTATTGTTGCCGTGGTTCGATCTTTCCTTTTGGTGCTGATCAGTTCTATGTTTCTTTTTTTTCGCAGGTCATTGATGGCATTGTTAGCATTACCGATAAGTTTGTTTTAAACAACCCCTCTTCTAAGAAACCAAAGTTGGATGTGTTAGTCTCCAGTGTGCTGGAGTTTCTTTCCAAAACAAGTGTCCCACACACTAAAGTTCATTCAAAGTCACCACGAGTCGATGCGAATAATGGTGTCAATTTTCAGAAGCAGCTACCTACCAATGTACATCTCAGCTTTTATCTGTTTCCCTTTGTTGTTTCGTTTTCTCCATATTGGTTCCTTTTTGAGATTATTTCCTTACATTATTTTTCTTTTTTTGTGTTGATGTGAAAGCAGCGTTCAGATGGAAACATTACTTACAACCCAGGTGAAAGTGACAAAGTACTGCAGAAGACTACTCCTCCACCTGTTGACGCTGCGAAAGATATTGCATACGGTCTCTTTCATATATCAGACCCTTTGTTGTTTAAATCCTTTTTTTCTAGACCCTTTTGTTGACTAGTCTCACCGTGGTTTTTTGTTGTCCTTTTGTGTGTTTTTCAGCAACCCCGGATTGCATGATAACTAAAGTTGTTGAGGGTAATAGTCTTATGACAGTCAATTGTCCTTTTTCTCTTATCTCCTGAATAGGTTTCTGTTTGTCTTGTGTTATATTTAATTTTCATTCCCCTTTTGCCATAAATCAGCCCCTGCACTGAATCCGATAAAAAAGGTGAAGGCCAGGAGGTGTCAAGTTTTGGCTGGAGAAGATGAACTAAATCATTTGAGTCGGAAGCTATGCACAACAGTTGAAGTGAATGGGCTGGGGATATCTGAGCGCAACAAAGGGATTGTTGAACTGAACAACGGTCTGTTTGATCTGTCTTGTGATCCGCCTGAGTCTGGAAGCAAAAAGGTTGGTATCTATCTTTTCTCGGCTATTCTCTGTGTGTGTTTTATTCTGGCATCAATATGAATGCTTTTTTCGCGCTGTCTTTGTTGTCTGACATCCATGTTTGTTGTTTGTGAATTTTTGTTTTTCAGATGCAAACAGGCAACATCAGGGTACGTAGGTTGCTCCAAAAGAATGGTTCATTGAATGACCCTATCAAAATTGATGATATGCCCCCAAATCCGCCAATGGTAAATACCTATCCCTTTTCTTTTGCTTCCTCTGATTTTTTTGTTGTTGTACACATAATCATTTTTTAGCTCAATTGCTTTTGTTCTTTTCTTTATTCTTTGGATTCGTTTGTATGTTCACTGTGTTTGTGGGGTTTTGTAGGATGGGAATCGTGAGGGAGTGCAAATTGTGGGGTCTAGCGATTTCAGGAGGAGATGCGTTGAGTTGTCAAAGGAAACCGATAGGACATACAACAACATGATCCTGTCTAATCAGCAGGCGGGGGGTGTAATGCATGTTAAGCAAGACAATGTCCAGAAGGAAGAAGCTCAAGGAAACAACAACAATGCCCAGATTGTAGCTCCTGTGAGGCGGAAGTATGGGTTTGTGAACTGGCTTGTGTCCAAACAGTCTCCTCCATTACAGCACAATAGCAGATATCCTGTCTCTGAAGAGCAGATTATTGATTATTCATCTATCATTGAGTTAGCTCACAGTTCACACAAGAAGTAAGTTCTTATTTTTAGATTGTCATCATTCCCCTTACCTTTTTTATGTTTGTAGGTGCTCATGCATGTTGTCATTTATCCCTTTTGTATCTTTGGTCTTAGCCATTTTTTTGTTTGCTTTTTTGGTGGATGTGATTCACTTTTTGCTGAGTTTGTGGTCATTTGTTTTTGCAGGACACCTGGTCTGTCATACCAGAAGGTTCACTGTAGCTACAAGTCACTCGGTCAGTCGTTGATGCCCAATGGCGAAGTTGACAACTTCATAATACCATTTTCTGCCGCATGCTTTTTGAAGAAAGACATCCTGCGTCCTCTGGGAGGCATTATTTCTTCCCCCACATTGGGGTTAGTTTACTTGCTTTTCACCGTTCTTCATCTCTTCTTGTTTTTTCAAGTTAGTCAAGCATCGGGTTGTTCTCATAGTCATTCTTTTTTTTGTTCATGCAGGAAGCCATTCTCAAGTATTCTGGGGAGTAACAAGAGATAACTGTTAGAGCATCATTTGAAGGTGCAGCTAAAGCAAGCAAGGGTAGGAACCTTGGTCACAAAAATAACAAGGTACATTCTCTCTGGAATCTATCATTTTTATTGTTGTTAGTTTTTAGCAAAGGCCCTTCTGCAATTAAATTTTGTTCTCTTACGCAGTTATTCTTTCCTATTGTTGATTCTGGCCACTGGATCTCTTTTACCGTTGATTTTGAGCACAAGGTCTTTGTGTTTCTTGACTCGTATTATGATAAGGATTCTCCTTTCCACTTAAGGGTGAAGGATCGTCTGGTTAGTCTAGTCTTTCATTCAAGTTTTTTCCGTTCATTTTATGCTAGTGTAGTCTGATTTTTTTTAATAGACCCCATGTATCTCTGTTTTTTATTACAGATAGACAATTTTGTTCATTTGTGGGAAATCATCGTAAGCCGAAATCACAACTTTGGTGATTTTCATGCATTGTATCCAGATGTACCAAAGCAACAAACAACGTAAGTTAATCCATCCTTTTTAGTCCTTTATCTTTTTTTCCCAGTCATATGTGTTAGGTGAATAACTCCTTTTGTGACATTTTTGTTTTTGATCACAGGAAAGATTGTGGAGTGTTTGTTATGAAATTCATGGAGGATTGGGAGCCTTTGACTGACATGCGCACAGTTTTTTCTTATCACGATGTTCTCAATCTGAGAATCCTGTATGCAAACAGGCTTTACTTCTTCAGCCAGAATGAGGTTGACCTGAGCTTGGTGACTGAATACTATTCAGAGGTATGAGTTCTATATCTTTTTATTTGTTCAGTGTCAGCTTTTTGTCTTTTTTTGTCTTGATGACCACCTTTGTTCTTTTTTGTTCGTTGGTTCTGTTTTTAAAATATTCTTTTCTCTTATTTCTTTTTCTTTTTTGTTGTGCATCAGGGTTGATATGTTCCGGAGCATTAACCAGACGGCAAAAATGCAGTAAGGATGAGATCTTGTTGCTTTTGTTGGAGTCGCTGATGAGTCGCAGCTTAAGGGGCGTGCAGAACGTTTGTTCCTTGTGGCCATTTTGGTCTTTAGTTTCTATAGTTCAATGTGTAGCGTCTGTTTTGCATGTTTTGCAACTTTCCCGAGTGTGGGAAATAACCAGTGTAGCAAAAGGCAGTATGGATGAGATCCATTTTGTGTTTTGTTGGAGCCAACGATGAGTCGCAGCGTTTGGGCATGCAGAACGTTTGTTCTTTGTGGCCATTTTTGGGCCTTAGTTTCTATAGTTCAATGTGTAGCGACTTTTGCAACTTCTCGAGTGTGGGAACTAACCAGTGTAGTACAAAGCGTCCATGGCCTTTTGTCATTTTATGTACTTTCAATTCCATAAACATCCTAGTGTATGTTTGTTTCGTTTAATGCGCGTTAATGTGTGCCCAGAAGCATACCTTTTATCGTCATAATTTTTCAGTCCGTGCACCACACCACCATAGTGTATACAAGAAGTCTTGTTACTCATTCATAGTAATGAAAACACACTAGTCACAGTTATAATAAGCAATCATAATACATATGCTCATAGTGTTTCACAGCTAATTTCTTTTTGGTTAATATGCATTATGCAGTTCCAAATTTTTTCAAGAATGACTGATTCTCTGGCAGCAGAAGTTTTTGTTTGTCCTCCGGAGCTTCGCTCGGTTTTAGTTGTCAACGCTAGCGCCTGGCTGCACGATGGTGCATTCTTGATTTGTTTTCGTGGATGATCTTTTATTCTTCGGTCTTGATTTGTCAGCTGTGGGTTTGCCAGCAGCACCTTGTTCTTGCACCACATCCACCGGAGTTTGCATGAAAGTTCCACTTTGTTCACGCGTGCTCTGGCGCTTGTTTTCGGTGCCTTCTTGAGTTGTCTTCTTGGACGGTGCTCTTTTTCTTGCCACTGCTTTTTTCTGCTGGGGCTGCGCTGAGGTGCTGGCATTGTTCTGTGTTCCTACAAAAGTCAAAGAATAACATTTCGTTTAGTATTTTTAAGAGAAATTTTTCTTATTTTCTCCCTAAATCTTCTCTTTACATTTTACCATCCTTTTTCCTACAAAAGTCAGAGAACAATAGTACGTACTTGAATTAGCAGTCTCTTTAGTCCGCTTCCTTTTGGGTTTTGGTAAGTTATACTCCTTATCCCTGTTAGGACATTTCCTTATTGTGTGCCCATATTCTCCACAATGGCTGCATTTGTAGAACTTGTTCGCTTTTATAGCTTCTTGTATGGTCATCATTCTCGGCCTTCCTTTTGTGTTTGATTCATCTGGGTCCAAAAGTTCTATCGTGGAGCTTGCATTATCCCCGTCCGGCGCGTTTGCAAAATTTGATATGGTCCTTGTTTCCAGAGCCTCCTTCTTCATTTCTTCTTGAAGTTCTTTTTCAATCTTCTCAAGCTCATCATCAACTCTGTCCATTTCTGTAAGCAAGTAGTCGTATTTTTTTTGTGTGTGGCCCCTTTTGAAGCTGTCTTCACCATCCTGCGTGCAAGCAGATTGTATCTGAGCGTATCATTGTCAGCCAGCTTGTCAGGCACAGGTAATGGATGGATCCTCTTATGTGTTTTGCGCCATCTGTCAATGATATACTTGTCTGGTATCTGTGGGATGTCCAGGTGAAGCATGATCTTCAGTATGTGCGAACACACTAACCCATCCTTCTCAAACTTGCAGCATATGCAGTTGTACTCTTCCTTTTCCAAGTCAACGCGGACCACATATGTTCTGGATCTGTGTTCTTTGATGGGATAATTCTGGGCTTGGAACAGCAGGTACAGTTGTCCTGGAATCTCTTCTTTCAGTCTCAGCCTTGTGACATCAACTAGAACTTTCTGGAATTTTCTGAATATAGAGATGTTATATAGATCATGCGCTTGTATCTCTATGTAGTATTTAGTCTTAAATTGCTCAGGTGGGACTTTCTTGTGTATTGCATTGTGGTCGCACTCTCTTTCTTTTGAATGAATCGAGTCCATTATTCTCTGATATTCACGCAAGAAACTTGTCATGCTATACTGCGCACCAACCCCTCTCTTGAAAAGTGCGTTTGTCCCCTCGCTTCTTGCTGTTGTTTGCAAGAAGGGGAAGAAATGCTGCTTGAAGTAGACTGGCACAAACCTCTTCCTGCTTGTCCACAAGGTCTTGAAATAATCAAGGTGTCCCACTTGGTAGTCTGAAATCATTTTCTGCCATGAGGTCTCAAACTCTTCCTCTGTCAGTGAGTTGTCCACTATGTCCTGAAACTCTTCATATAGGCCTTCATTAGCTCTGAAAGTTGGACATAGCTTGCCTCCACTGTGCTCTTCACATGAAACAAGCAACTCCTGTGCACTGTGTCTGGGAACACTTCGGCTATTGCAATGAGCATAGCTCTGTCCTGGTCGGTAATGATTGTTTGTGGGTGTTTACCTCCCATAGCCCATATGAATTCTCTGAAAACCCATTTGAATGTTTTAGCTGTCTCATTCACAATCAGAGCACAACCAAAAATGTAGGTGTTCCCATGGGGAGAAACACCAACAATGGGTGCAAATGGGAGGTTATACTTGTTTGTGAGGAAAGTTGTGTCAAAGCTGATGCAATCACCACAGGATTCATAGTAACTTCTTGAATTTGCATCTGCCCAAAACACACTTTTCACCTTATTGTTCTTATCCACCTGAAATGAGTAATAGAACCCTGAGTCCTCAGCGCGTTTTTTCTTGAAAAACTGGACAACTTGCATCATGTCAGTGTTTTTGAGCTCTCTGTTGATGCTTGTGGCAAAATTGCTCACTTTTTTCTTGTTATAAGGCGTGTTTTCATGGCCACCTCGTAGGAATGACAGCACCGATACAATCTTGCTTGTTGTTATGTTTGCTTGTCTCAGCGATCTTATCATTGCTTTTTCCTCATTTGTCATGTAGATGTGGGACCTGAAGAATTTGCTCTGGGGGCTTAAAGTGTGGTTGTGGTCAAGCATCAGGTTCGTGATACGCCAAGCACCACTCCGTTCACTTATGACCATCTCCACTTTGCAACCTGTCCTGTCTATTACAGTACTCTGCCTTTGAGTTGCCTTCTGCTCTTCTTCTAGTGGAGTGTTTCTGCCATACTTGTTACATTTCAACGTGGCCCTTATAACCTCTCCTTGTCTCTTCTTGCTTGTTGTCCTGTAACCAGACACTATGGTAACCGAGAAACCTGCTGCAAACGCATACATGTTGAAAAAGTTCTGAGCTTCATCTCGTGTTTTAAATTGCATCCCTACTTCTGGTATCATTCGTTGCTCGATTGAGTAATCATTCTGCCCCTGTGAATTTGATTCTTCATTTTCCAGGAAATTGTCAACATCTTCGTCACAGATGTCTCTTTCTTCTTCTTCATTATTTGTTTGGAGGTGGCCAGTTTGTGTTGAGTTGTTTTCAGTCTGCTTGCCATTCATCAAGTGTTGTTGCCTTACTTGTTCATCCCGAACTGTTTCTTGCCTATCGCACACCTGTAATTAGGCAATGTATCATATTTTATTTCCCATTTTCTCTTTCTAGGTCTTGATTCTATTTTGTTTTGAAGAAATAACAGTAACATACCTCATCATGTTCTATGTCTTTAAACAAGCTGTTCGCCCATGGATCATTGTCATAAAAAAACTCACTCGAGTCATCATTTTCTTTCACAGGGATAGCAGTTACTGAAACTTGAGAAGATGAAAAAGGCGGAGCACTGCAACTCCCAGTAGCAGTTAAGTTCACATTTTCCTGCACAATATATTGCATCATTCATTTTAGGTCGCTTGTTTTCTGGTGTATTTCTATATGCGCCCGCATTGTGCAAATATTTTATCTGCCATAACATAATACCTGTTCTGACACATTTTGGTTGTCACATGTTGCTGCACAATTCTGCCATATTGAGCCAGAAGACATTTGAGCCCCGCTTGATTCGCCAACCTGCATTCAAACAATGGTATTTTAGGTTAGTATTTGTTTCTTTAATTCTTCTGGTAGTTTGTTGCCATATGTAGTTTGTTGCAAGTGTAGGGGGTTTGTTTTATCTTTAAAATGTTTTTTGAAAATAACCAACCTTCATTGAAGGCTCGCATTGCCGTGATGTGTATAATGCGTCAAAACTCCCCTGCAGCAGCCCTGTGAATGTAAAATCCTGTTGCTGCAACAAAATTTTTAGATCATCAACAATGAGGCAATGTTCTTTTAAATTTTGGTCACACGTGTGGTATATCCCAAAATTTGTTCATTACATACCTCGAAGAAGAAATCATCGAAGTTGTGTCCCTCTGTATCTTTCTGATTTCTGCACGCATATTCATCCTCCTATTGTAAAAATACAATTTTTAAGAACAATTTATGAAATATGCTCTCTCTCTCTCTCAATCCTTGCCTTTCTCTCCTCTGTCTCTTTCAGTCATCTCTCTCCTCTATCTCTCTTTCTGTAGCTACAGGCTTCTCTCTCTCTCTCTTTGAGATTCATGCTTCTCTCTCTCTCTTTCAGTTTCAGTATTGGTTTTTGTTCATGTTTCTTGGAGATTCATGTTTCTTGGAGGTTCAGACCTCTCTCTCTCTCTCTCTCTCTCTCTCTGTTTCTTGTAGTTTCAGGCTTCTCTCTCTCAGTCTGTAGATTCAGGCTTCCCTCTCCCTCTCTCTCTCTCTCTCTGACACTCTCTCTCTCTCTCTGTGTAAATTCATGTTTCTCTCTCTCTATCTATCTATATATAGTCTCTCTATTTTCAGTTTGAACTATTTTCAGGTTTTCCTCTCTCTCTGATAGTCTCTCTGTGTCTCTGTTCCTAGTTTCAGTATTTTTTGTCTCTCCCCTCTATCTCTATATATGTGCTTCCTGCCTCTCTCTCTCTCTCTCTAGATGTGCTTCCTTTCTCTCTCTGTCTCTATATGTGCTTCCTGCCTCTCTCTCTCTAGATGTGCTCCTGCCTCTCTATCTCTCTCTCTATATATGGCTCTCTAAATCTCTCTTTCACTTTTTTCTCTCTCTAAATTGTCTAGCTACTAAGATCTTTTTGTCTGCATATATGAAGAATTGTCTTTGTGCTTTCCATGCATCTCTCTATCTCTTTGAATGTATATATGTGCATCTATCTCTCTCTTAAGAATGCGTCGTCCTTGCTTTCCATGCTTCTCTCTCTCATTCTGTAGATTCAGGCTTCCCTCTCTCTCTCTCTCTCTCTCTGATACTCTCTCTCTCTCTCTCTGTAAATTCATGTTTCTCTCTCTCTATCTATATATAGTCTCTCTCAATTTTTAGTCTGAACTATTTTTAGGTTTTCCTCTCTCTCTCTGATAGTCTATTCATGCATCTCTCTCTATCTCTCTGAATGCATATATGTGCGTCTCTCTCTATTTCTCTGAATTTGTATTTTTATCGTCGCTCTCCGCTGGATTTCTTGTTGTTTATGCCGTACAAACTATTCGGATTTCTCCTTCGTATAATAACAGGTATGTGCTTCTTCAGATTGCGGGGCCGAGAACACGCTGAAGACAAGAGACGTGATTCAGTGCTGTGAGTGTGGCTACCGCATCCTCTACAAGAAGCGCACCCGCCGGAGTACAACCTCACCGATTTTATTCTCCTAATCTCTTTTTTTGCACTTGCTTCATGGGGTCACGATTTGCTTGTGCTATTGATATGTTTATTGATCTAGTTGATGACCAGTGAATTGTGTTCCCTAACTACCATCTCTCTGAATTTGTATTTTTGTATGCCCTATAATGCATAACTGCATATAATGCATGTGTACTATGTTCCAACAGGTTTTATATAGTATGCCTAAACTCTGCATGGACTGTTCCCTTGTTGTCTCTTATTACTGCTTGAAATAATTACTGCCATATCTCTCTTATATTTTAGTTTCAGTTCTCATTCTATCCATGCTTGAAAATAATTATACTCTGATACTATGTGTGCTTTGTTTGCTGACCTAATTTTGCCAAATGTTTGTGTGGTGGAACTAGTTGGTTGATTTGCCCATAAATCCCAGCATCTGTTCATTCTTTTGAGAAAAGAAAGTTAGAGGAATTCACCACACAACAGTCCTGTGTGGAACTAATTGTGCACCTGTGAATTCACCACACAACAGTCATGTGTGGAACTAATTGTGCACCTGTGAAACTGTATGCTATGTGTTTGCCATCTAGTTTCAGTTATTTTTGTCTCTCCCCTGTATCTCTATAGATGTGCTTCCTGCCTCTCTCTCTCTCTAGGTGTGCTTCCTTTCTCTCTCTCTCTATATGTGCTTCCTGCCTCTCTCTCTCTAGATGTGCTCCTGCCTCTCTATCTCTCTCTATATATGGCTCTCTGAATCTCTCTCTTTCACTTTTTTCTCTCTCTAAATTGTCTAGCTACTAAGATCTATTTGTCTGCATATATGAAGAATTGTCTAGCATTATCAATATTTTCCCCTTAATGTTTGCCATCTAGGGTTTGTCGAAACCATGACATGACTGTTCTTTTGTACTCTATGTTCTCTAATGTGTTTATCTCTTTGATTTTTTGCAGCGCATCCTCTTGGAGATTGTCTCAGTTCTCAACATTCCTCCGGAGGGGTACGCCGTTCTGATGAAAGAGCTTTTTGGTGTCAACCACAGGGGATCAAAATACTACACGTGCAAAGATGGAAGGGTTTGTTTCAGGGATGGATGGTCAACTTTTGCGCGTGAGAATGGATTGGGAGAGGGGATGGTTGTGCTGGTACTCTTTCACAAGAACGACGACAACATCTTGATGGTCACGTTTGATGTTCTCTGATGGTATCGTATCTATTATTTCTCGTGAGGATGTAACGCCTTCCGTGCATGCCGTATTTTTGTACTAGGGAATGTAGAACTCCACATCTGGTTTGTATCTATTTTTATGCGAACTCTCTATAGTGAGAGAGCTACGAATTTTGGCACTGGACGTGTATCAGGTTTCTCTAGCGCATGAAACCTGTTCATACTAAATCTCCTACCTGGTTCTCTAGCGCATGTTTTCCTCAGATTTTTACTGTGCATACTGAATCTACTATCTGGTCCATCTAATCAAGCATAATGAAGCTGCAGAGCAAGTTCTTGGAGTAAATTGCAATGAAGCATGAAGAACGGAGCACACAGAGGAGGAGGTCGATCACTGCATCGTTGGAAGTAACAACCCAGTTCCTACTGAAGATTTTTGGCAAGGTTTTCTTACCTGAAGAACGGAGGCCTTGTGTCTGTCCAGGTTAGCATCCCTCCCGTCAGATCTCTTGTTCCAGTCTTCAGGTTCTTTCATCTGGAGTTGGTTTTCTCTCCCCAAATCTCACATCCAGTCAGTGTGTGTCTCTCTCCTTTTGATTTCTCTCTTTTTTTCTTGGGTAAGATCGGGGAGGGGGGCCGGTGGTGAGGCAGCCTACGATCGAGTTCTTTCTTGGGGAAGAAGAAGACCACCTCACTTTTTTGTGTCTTTCTCTGTTGTTCTCCGCTGCAGCGAGTCCAAGCCGAGGCAGAAGGCCCAGTTCAGTTTTCAGTCCCAGTTGTTTTTTTTCGGGTACGGGTTGGGCTTTTGCGGACCCGTTAAGCACACTAGCTAGGCCGTGCATCTGAACGAAGAGAACGCGGACAGATTTCTCGCGGGGGAAGGGCGCGGTCAGTTTTTGAATCTATCAAACTGACAATAGACGACGTGGCTGTGTCTGATTCGTCAAGAAAATCTGACTGAGCACGAAAATGAAATCAGCTAGCTGACAGTTAGCCAGTCCCCTGTTATATCTAACATGGAATTTTGTTCCACCGGGGTTTACCGTTGTAAATTTAAGATCCAAAATAAATCATGTACGGGCACGGGTGACGTTCGGACGGGGAGCTTGATTGGACGTCAAAAAGTTGACGCTGTGCACTGAAGTTCTCCTCATCACTCACCTCATCCCACCTCCTCAGGCCCGAAACCCCAAGCAAACCCAACGTCTATATCTCCTTCTCCGGCGAGCCGCCTCCTCCTCCTAGCACCGCAGCAGCCAACCACTTGCTCCGTTCACTTCATCACCTGTCTCTTTCGTTTTCGATCCGTTGCAAGAGGGGGATGACGGACGGCCTGATGAGCTGCTGTTTCCAAGAAGGCGCGCCGGCGTCGCCGTGCGCTGCGATTTCCAAGAACGTCGACGCGGGGATCGAAACGGCCGTTGCCAGCCCGGTGCGCCACATGCACCGCGACGTGGCGGAGCTCCTCCAGTCCGCCGGCACCATCCCTCGACGCCGGCGGCGGAAGATGTCCGCGGCGCCCTCCACCGCGGCCGAGGCGCGCGGGCGCGCGCGGTACGACTGCGCGTTCGAGGAAGAGGCGCCGGCGGAGGATGGGTTCGCGCCGCCCCGGCTGGTGTGGGTCAAGGTCCGGAGCCACCCGTGGTGGCCGGGGCAGGTGTTCGACCCGTCCGACGCGTCGAAGCTCGCGCTCAAAGAGGGCCGGAAGAGGCGCCGCGACGCCGTCCTGGTCGCGTGCTTCGGGGACCAGACCTTCGTGTGGGCGGACGCGGAGGATCTCCTCCCGCTCCGCGACGGCTTCCCGCGCCTCGCCGAGATCGGCGGCCGGAGCACCAGCATGGAGTTGCTCCCCTCCGCCGTCGAGGGCGCGCTCGACGAGGTCACGCGCCGCGTGCACGCCGGCCTGTCCTGCGGCTGCTGCGCCGCCAGCATCAAGGAGATGCCGGTGTTACCGAACTCCGGCGTTCGGAGAGGCGCGCGCGGCGCCGCGGTGGACGCGGCCTTCGCCAGGGACGCGTTCCGTGGCGAGGCGTTCGTCGGGTACGTACGTGCTCTGGCGGTGGCGCCAACGGCCGGAGCCGACATGCTTGACCTCGCCATCGCCTCCGCGCAGCTGAAGGCGTTCAGCAAGTGGAGGAAGAGGAGCGTCGCGCCACCCACAGATGGCGCTATGGTGGTTGCCGCGCGTGCAACGACTCCCAGGAGGCAAAGAACAAGGAGAGCAGACCGCGGCCGCGATGCTTCTCCTGGCGACATGGCCTTGTCAATGCGCGCGGCGGCGGCGGACGCGGTGTTCATGCGGGACGTGTTCCGCGGTGAGGCTCCCGAGGTGTACGACTCCACGATGGCAGTAACGCCGGCGGCGGACGCGGCGTTCACGCCGGAGGTGTTCCACGGCGAGGCGCCCGAGGAGTACGCCTCCGCGATGTCCTTGACTCCGCCGCCGGCCGCGTTCGAGCGGCGCGACCTGGCCGTCTGCACCATGGCGCAGCAAAACGCCTTCAACCAGTGGATGGGCGCCCCGAGCGGCATCATCACCGAGTACACCGCTACCATGGACGCCCCCGCCAGTGGTGACATGAACGCTGTCACGCCGCCGCCGGTACGCCGTGACACCGCCAAGAACACAAGCTCACCGGGAGGCGACGATGCCGACGCTGATCCTGGCAACTGTAGGATCGTCACGAGCTGCATCAGTTCGAGGGAGGATTCAGCCTGTGAGAACGACGGTGATGACGGCTCGGAGACGGAATCGGAGGATTTCGAGGTTGGCAGCGATTGGGGATTGGGTTGGAAGGATTACGTGATACTGATTCAGTTCATAGCCATTGTTCTGCTTGTGTGTCAGCTGATGCAGTAGTAACATTTCATAAGAATTGAACTTAAGTTTCTAGTTCATATGTCATATTTGATTCCAGTGCCAAATGATGAAGGTGTAAGATCAGCATTTGTTTCAATGATAATTACCGTCACTTTGTTCATCTGAAAACATCATTGGATATCAGAATGTTCACTTTATCTTGTAGACTTGCTTGCCAGAGTATGTATTTTTTGTGGAAAAAATATGACCGTTTGCACTAGCATCGTCGGCTAAATGGTGCTTCAAGAAGGAAGATCAAATTCAAATCTCTGCTTTTTAGATTTCAGAAAAGGATGTAGAACCTGCAAGTAATCTTTTGTACAGTTCAATGACAACAAATCACAAACTGACAAGCTACAACTCCTGCTAGAAGATACGGGAAGGGCAGCAAGCAATTGAGTTTGATTGGGTTGGTGGGTAAAGCAGGCCTCTGCCTGCA
Source organism: Poa pratensis (assembly GCA_947311845.1). Lineage (NCBI taxonomy): Eukaryota > Viridiplantae > Streptophyta > Magnoliopsida > Poales > Poaceae > Poa > Poa pratensis. The sequence goes on along the minus strand of CAMZMU010000037.1, from coordinate 75,488,259 downwards.
GTTTATCTGAACCTGTGCAGGGATCAAAAGCTCCTCGGCTTTTGAGTTCAAGAAACGAGAAAGAAAAGGAGCCTCATAGAAAAGCATATACTCCGTGGGTTGAGACAGCAGTAGCAGGTAAAATGCCAAGTGGTTTACAGTTCAAAATAAATTCAAATGGGTAAGGAAAACAGTCAGTAGGCTACGGTAATGTTGATTGAATCGAAGAGAGGTCGGTTTTCTGAAGATGATCATACTACAGTTTTCAAGCACCACCATTTTCACCGTTTAGGGATGATTTGCTGTCATGAGCCCATAGAAGCTGCATTTGTCACCATTCACCATAAGAGGAAATCTAGTACGTACTAGTAGGAACATGGAAGTTTTGTATTGGTCACAAACAAGATGGGTTGCAAATAAGGAGACTCCTACCATTTTGTACAAACCATCTTTATGCACGGCGAGAAAACACTCAAATTAACAAGTATTTGACCATATTTTTTCCTGGGTTGTATTTCTTTTATTTGTTCTCGGACTGTCTTAAACAACACATGCTACTATGCATAAATATAGCAACAACTTCATGGCACTCTACTATGCTTGAACTGAGTATGTTGCGACTTCGGAAGCCGTATGGATTAGGAACTTCGTGATGGGTCTTGGTATGGTTCAGCGCGCGTCAGATCTCTTGGATATGTATTGTGACGGTAGCACCGCAGTTGCGCAGGCCAAGGAACTAAGGCAACATCACAATACCTAGCATACCCGGGATAATCTAAAATATTTTTGCGATACCCTTTGGGGTGAACCATCTAGTATTTTCGCGATACGGAGCTGACGCCACCTCTGTTCACCTATGAGGGGGCTAATCTGGATGTTGATCTTGGCTTCCAGAGAGGGGAAAACGCATAGAAATTGACAACTGCAATGTTCGAAAGCGAGTTGCAAGAAAAATGCGAAACATCCGATTTGTTTCAAGCAAAGATCAAATAGCAGATGGTTTCACTGAGTGTAATCTAAACCTCTCCAAAGGTTTTGATTAAGGGGGTTTTTAAACATCATGTATGCATACCCTATAGGGTACGGTGTGGTACACCAACTCTATACGGTCTCCTTCTTGTACGCGCCTTCGGGGGCTACGACACTATTATTAACATGCACCAGATCCCCTAGCAGCGTGTCGTTCTCTGCCAAACTATTGGTGGGCGGTCCTTACCCGAGAGTGAGAAATGCAGCCATGGACAGGGAGGGAGAGCGCTCTCAAGACGGAAAGAGACGAAGGGGTTTGGTTGGGTTTTAGCAAGAGAGAGCAAGATGTTATGAGAAAGTAGTGGAGTCTATGAAGCGTAATTTTGTGGGTGATGGGTAAAGAAAGTATTGAGTAAAAATTGTGTTTATTTTTCAAACAGAAAAGGTGCTGGTCTTTTTCTTCTTTCTTCTAGTACCATCATAATTTATATCGGCTGAGTTATCAGTTGGTCCAGAGATGCCATTCATTTGAGTTTGAGTAAAAGAAGCGGTTAATTTCTTACAATTAAGTACTACATCATCAGGTTTTAGATCAAAACGGGTAAAGAATTAGAGTAAATTCCAGTTTTCACCCTCTAAATAATTTTAACGCTAATTAATCCATTTAGTAAGTTTTTAGCCTAATTACCCTATTTAGCAAAAGTTGTGCCATCCCCCCCCCCCCCCCCCTTTATAATTTTAAGAGCGTTTGGACAGGTGGATTCCAGCCGTCGGGTACAGCTGGCAACGTATGTATGATTCTGGCAACAATGGTACAGCTGACAATGCATACCTCTGTTCCACAATATAAGTCTTTTTAGCAAAATAGTTTAGCTCTCTAAAAAGGCTTACATTGTGGAACGGATGGAGTATTATACATAACTGCTGCGAACGTAATGGAAGGGCCATTTTGTGTATGCATGAATCAACATAGGTTATATACAGCGAAAAGGAAAATTAATCGAAGCAAGCAAGCAGCGCATTGCAGAAGCATCACCTTTTGGTGCCTTCTGCTTGAAGTTGTTGTTCTTTGCTCAGAAGAAGCATCAGCGACGAGCCTAAGGGAAAATCAATCTAAACTAACTTAACCAACTATGAAAAAAACTTAGTGCTAGATCATACATTATAGTGGAGTTCCATTTTAGTATCGGTGCCCGCTTCTGGCTCCGAGGATCGCCGCAATCACCTATGAGACCCCTGTCGCTCAAAGCCTTCTGAGTTGTGCTGCAATCTTCTGATTTCACCAAGACATTAGCGAGGCCATTCAAGGGCTAGCGAGAGTTCTGTGAAACCATGCTACAAAATTTAATTGAAAGAATTGGCATCCATCCGTCATATTGCGCACAATTTTACAACAGGTAAGAAATGACAGAAGTGCTGCTAAATGTTGTAATGAGGATGAGAAGATGTTAAATGAGGTAATTAGTGTTGAAAAATCAAACTAGAGGGTCAAAATTAGAGTTTACTAAAATATTATGGCCATATGGTGAAACTCACCTATGATCTGAACAAGAAACAAGTAGTGCTCCAATTCTGGTGGTGGCTGCACCACTGGGATGGGATGCCGAGTAAAAGATGGGAAGATGCCAGGAGAAAATCTGCTACGAAGAAAGCGTAGGCCACGAACCTCCTTGCCTCCTCTGAACCGTTGTCTGCACTTGCCGCCGTAGCAACTGGTCTGCTGGTTGGTTGGTACGGAAAAGACTCATGTTGGCTTCGTCTCAAACCCCAATCAATGATGAAACGATGATCGGTTCAAAAAACGGTGGTGAAATGGCGATGCTTGGTGATTATTTTTAACATTCAATGGTTCAAGTAGAACTTAACAGCGGCAACTCTGACCCAATTCCTTGACATCTATGACAGCTTGACTGAAATCAACCTAGACACTGACATCGCAGACGAGGTGACTTGGAACTGGACCACAAATGGGGTATATTCGGCTGCCTCGGCATACGAAATCCAGTTCGAGGGCTCCATTAGGTTCAACTTCCGTGAGATAATATGGAACAGCGAAGCACCGCTGAAATGCAGGGTCTTCGGTTGGCTGGCCATCCTTGGCAAATGTAACACTGCTGACTGCCTCATGAAAAAGGATGGCCGCACAACGCCGCATGTGTCCTCTGCCTTGCCGAACCTGAATCAGCGTTGCACCTGCTTGCCTCTTGCCCGGTGGCCATCAGGATTTGGAGGAAGGTGCTCCACACAGCGCAGCTGCCGTCAACAGGGGCGGAGCTGCGGCCGGTGCTACCCGGGCTGTAGCACCGGTCCAGCAAATAAGTCCAACACAATCTAGCCTAAAAATGGTGAAGCCAAACAGTTCAGCACCACAAAGCATGCCTGGGCCTTGGTCCACGCGGGAGATAAGCTTGTGTTTGTTCCTCAAGGCCTGGTCGGCCGCTGCCGATAGGGACACGTACATACGCACGATCGATCACAGAAGTTGAGAACTGCTTCCTGCCTCGTTCTTCTTCTTTGTCTCTCCAACTTCACCTAAATCCACTTTCCAAAAACCATACCGTGAGGCTGCTGCGTCACTCCATTATATTGGAGGTCAATCGTTCACCAAGGGATAAGCCGCACAAGGTAATCTTCATTCGATCAAAACTTGAACTAGTAAACTTTTATGGACACATACAAGAAATACTAGCGATTAGCGAATTGATAGTTCGTTCAAGTATATTGTAGCATGGTGGTGTTTACTAGAAACGATGCAAAGTTTTATATCAATTGTCTATTCTTGGTTCTCTACAAAACTATTTATGTTCGTGTCAATAGGAATAGATTTTTCTATGGTGTACTTTGGTTGGGATCTAGCGAAATTTTCCGCATGCCACAAGTTAGCACCTCCCTTGTTTCGTTTCCGGCTCCGCCACTGGCCGTCAACCCTGGCGCCAAGGCAAGACACCCGCTCCCTACATTCTTGGCTAACCAGCACCACGCAGTCACACCAGCCGGCCATGAGGAAAAGCTGGACAACACTTGTGCATCTTACTTGGAAAGAACGCAATGCCAGGATCTTCGAAAACAAGGCAAAATCTCTTAATAGAATTCATGCTGGAATCATTGAAGAAGCAAGAACATGGAGCTTTGCTGGCAGGACCAAGGCGCTTAGCCTGCTCCAAAGGCCCAGGGAACCAGATTGATTCATCCCCTGTGTTTTTTCTAGTCCAGTAGTTTTCTTTTTCCTTATTTTCGGTTAAACCTTGTACGTCTTGTACTCTCCTTCTAATCAATAAGAAAAGCAGACCAAACTGCCTTTTCGTCAAAAATGGTGAAATGGCTATGATTGGTTCAAGAAAATAGCGGTGAAACCGCTAGCAAGTCCTTCAGCAATGAATGGTGAAACTTTACTGTGTCACTGCGTGTAGTTGGAGTTGTGTACTTTTGTTCTTCTTTCTTGTATCCAAAGCCGAGGGGCTTTCGATCCATGCAAAAGCCCAGAAAAGCATCTGCTTTCTCAACCCACCCAACGAAACGACATTGCTGCCTCCTGTATCTTCTCATAGCTTGTCACCTTGCGCTCGTGGAGCACGACGATGCTACGGCAAACGTCATGTTTTTTCACAGAAAAATAGTACAAATGATAATGATCCCGCGAATATTCACATCTTACGATTCAAAAACTCAAACGTCAACAAATACAGTTTAATCGTTTCATAAACGATTAGCACAAGATGCAACAAAGATGGGAGAGAAAATAAGGACTTCAAGGAGAAGATAGGTGTTTTGGAGCCCGAGCTCCATGTAGCTTGTTTTTTGAAAAAAATATCAAAATAAACATTTTTACGTTCAAAAATGGGAAAAAAATTCCAGATGTAGATATTGATAAGATGTACAAGTGTGCAAAATTTTAACTCAAAAATCGGTGTATTGTGGGCTGGGAAAAAATAACAAGTGGATTGATCAGGGTGGTGAATAGTACACGATTTCAAAAAATTGAAACTTTTCCTGATTTTTCTTTTTTATGTAGCCTAGAATAAAACGAATTTTGAATTGAAATTGGGCACACTTATAGATCTCGACACTATCTACATCTTGGATTTTTTTTCGAGATTTTTGGAAACTAAAAAGTGCTGATTTTAAATTTTGAAAAAACTGGCTACATTGAGCTTGGGTTTCATTTGGACTTTCGGCTTCAAGGAGCACAAAATCAAAGCAGACAGTTTAACAACATAATAAACGGCAGAGGCCTGGCCCGGTCCATATATTGGGCAAACAAGGTGATCGCCCCGGGCCCCTGTATAAGGGAGACTCAAATACTAGAGTACGTTTGTAACTTTAATATTATTATATAGCACATATAAAAGACTATTGACTATTAATAACAATAAAAACCGGACTCAGTTTACATGAACAATTGTTGATGATGTATCAATACAATGTAACACATAAGAACTAACCAATTAGATCGTGGTGACAAGATTAAATTTGAACACTAATATTTGTCATAACATATGTGATATTAAAAAATTGCTAGATATATTCCAATGTTTAATTTCATTCATAAATTCTTATTTGAGAAACTAACATCAGCACATATATACACCATGTGATATATAGGCCAATTACGGTGAACATATTAATAATTAGATTTTTGTGTGCAAAAGTAGTAGAACCCATAATATTGTGTCTTCATTGGTGAATACTATAAGCAACGCTAATCCAATAAACATTATATAACATAACCATAGTATAAACTTATAAGTTATTACAACATCCATCATAATTTGTAATACACATTTGAATAAGCAAATAAATATCACAACAAGCATTAAATTTATACTCAAAAAATATCTAAATATTTGTTCACATAACCATATACTACACGCCTCTAAGAATGAGATATTTGTTCGGATGTATGCTTTTGAATCTCCCAATATATATATATAGTAATTGTAAAGTAGAGAAAAATGTTCACACAATAATATATACAAATGATATTATAGTTCATCAAGTGTAAAATCAAGGAGGCGCACATTTTTTATTTTTTCACATTTAATGTAAGTTCGTATTGTGTTAAGGATGATATCTCACAAAAAAGACTTCTCTGCAACTCAGACATATTTTCAATGATATATACATTCAGATAGAAACAATTGAGTAAAGTTTTGTATGGTTAATAATGAACTTTAAGTAGCATGCAACATGAAAACCATAATATGATAAAAAAAAATTAAGAAGTTATTAAAGTTTAGTATAAAGTTATATTTACTCTAACTTTACTGTGTCACTGCATGCATTTGGAGGTGTGTGCTTTTGTTCTTGTATCCAAAGCTGAGGAGCTTTTGATCCACGCAGAAGCTCAGAGAAGCACCTGCTTTCTCAACCCACACAGCCAAACGACATTGCTGCCTCCCGTATCTTCTCGGAGCTTGTCACCTTGCGACCGTGGAGCACGACGATGCTACGGCAAACGGTCATGTATTTTTCACAGAAAAATAGTATATATGATAACGATCTCGTGAATATTCACATCTTACGATTCAAAACAGCTCAAACGTCAATAAATACAGATTAATCGTCTCAAGAACAATTAGCACAAGATGCGAGATAGATGGCAGAGAAAATACGGACTGCAAGGAGAAGAGAGGTGTTTTGGAGCCCGAGCTCCATGTAGCTTTTTTTTAAAAAACAAAAATCAAAATTTGCATTTTTACGTTCAAAAAATCGGAGAAAAAAATCATAGATGTAGATATTGATAAGATCTACAAGTGCGCAAAATTTTAACTCGAAACTCGGTGTATTGTGGGCTGGGAAAAATGACAAGTAGATCGATCAGGGTGGTGAATAGTACACAATTTTGAAAAATTGAAACTTTTCCCGATATGTCTTTTTTGTGTAACCTAGAATAAAACGAATTTTGAGTTGAAATTGGGCACACTTATAGATCTCGACACTATCTATATCTTTGATTTGTTTCGAGATTTTTGGAAACTAAAAGGTGCTGATTTTAAATTTTGAAAAAACAGGCTACATAGAGCTCGGGTTTCATTTGGACTTTCGGCTTCAAGGAGCACAAAATCAAAGCATGCAGTTTAACAACATAATAAATGGCAGAGGCCCAGACCTGGTCCATAAATTGGTCAAACAAGGCGAACGCTCCAGGCATAAGTGAGCCTTAAATACTAGAGTAGGTTTGTAACTTTAATACTATTATCTAGCACAGTATAAAGACTATTGACTATTAATAACAATAAAAACCGGACTCAATTTACATGAACAATTGTTGATGTATCAATTCAATGTCACTAGTATAGAACGGCACATCGGAAATGGGCCAAAACCCCCATCAGAAACGGAGAAGTGGTCCGTGTCCCCGCCTCCGTGGCTGATGTGAAGGAACTCATCGGCAATGGAGAAGAAAAACCGTCACCGATGAGGTTAATTTTTGGCAATGGTTGGTTCTGATCTCCGTTTCCGTAGTTTGACCTGATCAGTTACGGACATCTTGGTTTAACCATTTGGATTGAGTTGTTTTCTTAAGTGGTTTTTATTTTTTTATTTAGCCTGCAATATATATTTCGCGCCGTATTTGATCTCACACAGCACAAATACTAAAACGGTAAAATTTAATTCATATCACAGTGTAACCTTTACATTTCCATCGCAATTTTACCTTTACATTTGCATCACAAGATATGACAAACATGAGAGGTAAAACGATAACAAATTTCATCTATACTAAGCATGTCAAAGGACGGAAAGAATTAACGATTTCTTCCCTACATCCTTTTTCACAATCCTCGCAGGTGTCAATCTAGCAATCTCTTCTTATCTCATCTTCCTGAGAGAAGGATGTTGAAGTTTTGAACCTTATACATAAAAAAAAAGAGTTACAATTGTTAAATACATATGCTAAAATAAGAACACTATGAATTTAAGCAAAACTGAAATAATATCTTACCTATGTCTTGAGCTGACTCTTATTGATGAACCAGAGCAGCCAACACACGGCTTGTCAACAAGATATTGCCACGTCAGCAACTTCATAGGATGCCTGACAGTGATCATGCTTTCCATGGAGGCCACCACCGGCTCTGGATTTTTTATGTGGTGTCACCGAAATCTAATCTAATACGTCACCGATGTGACATTTCGGCGACACTGTATAAAACACTCTTAATTAAAAAAATATTTTATGCAGTGTAACAAAACGTCATAATAGCGACGGTGGATATGTATGGTGGGGTTTGAAAGGGAACAACTTGATATCCCTAAAGGTAAATAAGGATTTATGTTAGTTCTGACACTACTAGATAGAACGAACAATTTAACACAATAATATGAAGTATATAGTAGTATATAGTGTGTAATGACCTGTGTATATAATTGGAGGACATTATGGGAAAGTTAACAAACACTACTATCTTGAGTAGTGTTCGTTGTTTTTTCAGTGTCTCCGACTTTTTTATGCAGTGTCACCGAAATAGACTCCCGTTTTCACATGATCTAGACAACTTAGCTAAACTACAACCGGTTGCAAGGGCACAATAGGCAAGTTAAATACATCATAACATGAACAAGTTAGCAGGTGCACAATAGGCAAGTTAGCTACATCAAAGAGTACACAATAGGCAAGATAGAACTATTGGATGTGAACTGAACTACTATCCACAAGTTAGCTAAACTACAACCGGTTGCAAGTGCGCAATAGGCAAGTTAACTACATCAAGAAATGATCTAGATAGAACTACCGGATGTGAACTGAACTACTATCAACAAGTTAGCTAAACTACAACCGGTTGCAAGTGCACAATAGGCAAGTTAACTACATCAAGAAATGATCTAGATAGAACTACCGGATGTGAACTGAACTACTATCAACAAGTTAGCTAAACTACAACCGGTTGCAAGTGCACAATAGGTAAGTTAACTATATCAAGAAATTATCTAGATCGAACTACTGGATGTGAACTGAGCTGCTCTAGCAAGTGCACAATAGACAAGTTAGCTACGTCAAAGAGTGGATCTGATACCTTCTTCACATCGTCGTTGGATCGATCTAGCAGATCTGGAAGAGGTGGAGGCAGAGGAAGCGGACACAGCGATGACCTCGCCGTGTCGGGGGAGATGGCGAAGACCTGGCCGTCTCGGGGGAGATGGCGAGACATCGCCGTCTCGGCGGTGACGTGCCGTCGGTGATAGTTGTCGTCTCGGTGGAGACGGCGCCGCCACGGCGCCAGCGATGGCCGCAACGCCAGGAGCCGCCGCCACGAATAGATCTAGTATACTGGGACAGTGAGGAAAAGAGTGAGTATTAGGTTTTGCTCTGTACGCCCATATATATTGGTAAAACATAGGAAACGGTTCTTTAGAAGGACCGTTTCCTTTGTTGTTTCTTCCACTGAGGAGTGAGGCCTACACGCCGACTCTCTGGAATTTCTTCTACTCTCTGAAATAATATTTTCCCTAATCTCTACTATATGGAGAAAATCACTAGGATACTTATATATTAATATTAGTGATTACTACATTACATACGCAGTACATATTAATAATAATAAAGTAAATTACATATGGAGAACTTATATAACTACTACTACTAGCTACTTCTTGTTTTTCTTGTGCCCTGCTTCCGCGCAATCCTCCTCCTTCTCACGGCCTCGCTTGTTGGGGGGCATCGGAGGTGGTGGTGGCGGCAGCAGCATATCGGAGGCGATGGCAGCGGCTTTCTTCTCCATCGCCGGGGTTCCCTTCTTTGGGACCGGCGCCTCCGCCTCATCCTCGTCCTCCTCGTCGTCGTCGTCCTCCTCCTCCTTCTCCTCTTCGGTTGACTCCTCATCGGAATCAACCTTCGGTGGGCCCAGCATCAAGGTGGGATCATGGTAGTTGGTGAGTTCTTCGTCGTCGCTCATCTCCGGCGTCGGTCCTTCAGCGGACTCGCCGATGACGGGGGGACTGTCCCGCGGCGACGGAGTCTGCTCCTGTGTGTCGTTGCTGCGAGGCATCTTTGCTAATCAGTAGCAGTGTGCGAGCGAGAGAGATGGAGAGCAGATTCTGTGGCGTCTTGAGCTAGCAGGGATTGGGATTTTTAAGTAGTAGTGGGCGGTGCCACTACGCCATGGCATTTACTCGCCTCGCTTCGAATTCCAAGAGGATGGAACGTGACCAAATTGCAAACGGTCACAGAAAAATGACCGTTGTCATAGAACCACATATCGGAAACGGAGCCGGAGTTATAAGCGTTGCCAATAATATGGGTAACGGAGTTAATACTTTCTCCGTTACCTATCTTGACGGGCCAGCCGCGGCCCAGGTCAGTTTTGTACGCATCGGCCGCGCGAAAAGCGCGATTTTCCATCGCCTATCTCGTGCCGTTACCATAGAGGGGTATCTGATGTGTCGTTCTGTACTAGTGTGTAACACATAAGAACAAACCAATTAGATCGTGGTGACAAGATTCATTTGGCCGCTAATCTTTGTTCTGACATATGTGATATTAAAAAATTGCTAGATATATTCCAATGTTTAATTTCATTCATAAATTCTTATTTGAGAAACTAACATCAGCACATATATACACCATGTGATATATAGGCCCATTACCGTGAACATATTAATAATTGAGATTTTTTGTACAAAATATTTCGCATTGTGAATGGGCACACTTGTAGAATATATCATGGAGAACATGTCAAAAAAATTCAGGTATTTTTAAACTTAGTATACCTCCCGTCAAACCCATGTACGTGTCAAGATTTTGCAATCTCTCCATCCCCGCCATGACCGTGTTTGCCACACAGAGAGTTCCATATCTTGGCCGTCACAGGAATTATCGAGCGCCAACCAAGCTCTACTTGGATGTTTCAAAGCAATCCAAGGCAAACGAAGCCGAAGCGCATGGAAAAATGTGTCCAAGTTGAGGATCCCGAGACCTCATAAATTACATACACATTCCATTTAGACTAGTCACAATGGGACTAAGACTGGCCCCAACGCTGGTAACTTAGGTGGTATCATAATGTCCAGCTCAGCAAAAACGATGACATGGCAGTGAATTAAAGAAGAGAGAGAAAGTTACGGTAACATGAGTGGATACCGTATCATACCACAGCTTTCGATAAAAAATAATGGGGAAAGGATCCCGTGTGACTTCTTCCTTCTCTCCTTCAATCTCTCCCGAACGAGCTCATCCACTCTTGCCCAGCCGCCTCTAGCTGCTCTCTGTACCTCCTGCCGGCGGCGGCGACGGCCGGCGGCACCACCATGGCGAAATCAGACCCACGCAATGGGACGGCACAGGTCCGGCCGTCGGCGACCTCACCGTCGCAGCAGTTCCCCGGCGTCCCGACGAGCTCCTGCACTCAGCCCTCTCCACCACCGTACCACTACCCCGGGGCCCCGGCGAGCTCCTCCACCAACCCTGCGACGCCGCCACACTTCTATCCCCCACCCCCGACGAGCTCCTCAGCGAACCCCTCTTTGAATCAATGGTAAGTTCCTCCTCTATACATCGATCTTAATCTCTGATCTATCCTGATGCATGAATATTTAGTCATAGTTATAAGTATTCAATTTGTTTCCTTTGATGTTATAAGTATTTAGTCCGATTTTTAAAGGTGCTTAGCAGGTGAATAATTTGGTTCAGATTGGTTCAGCTATGATTTTCCTACCATGTACGTTTAGAAGTTGCTATTGTTTCACTCATGAATTGTGATATTTGTAATAGGAGGCCATTGTATACCCCTGCACCTGAAGGTTTACTTAATTTTGGGCAATTCTCACCAATCCACATGTATAATTTCCAACCACCACCAATGCACCATCATGACCATGGAAATCAAAGGATGGAAGATTTACACTTTGTTGGAACTTCCCCAAATGACTCCTTCTCAACACCACCACCACCACCGCACCCTAAAGCTGCATCCCGACATGCTCCTGCCAAAGAGAAGCCAACTACTTCCAAAAGGAAAAGGAAGGTCATCAATGTTGATGACGATGAACCAAGCGAAAGGACCGCACAACGTCTGTCCTACACAGCCGAAGAACATGTCCGATTGGTAATGATATTCCTTACTTAAATCATTTATGTATGCATTTAAATTCTTGTAAGTTGTCAGACAACTAAATTCAGTGTTCAATATGTAGGCAAATGCTTGGTTGGAGTGTTCAAATGATCCCATTGATGGGAATGGTAAGAAGGGTGAGAAATTTTGGGATGACATTGCTGCTCTATATAACAGTACCACACCAAGTAACCGGAAGAGAGACCGGAATCAGTTGAAGCAAGAGTGGCAAAGGACAAAGAAAAGGATCGGTGCTTTTCATGGAGAGTGGACTGCTGTGATTGGTGTGTATCACAGTGGTCACAGTACTGTAGACCTGGAGACAATGGCCTTGGAGAAATATGAAGCTAACAATCGCCATACATTTCAGCATTTAACTATGTGGAAAAAACTCAAGGATGATGGTAAATGGCTAGCATGTTACAGAAAAATGAAGCTAAAAGAAGGGACCAATCTCCCATCAAATGTGATCAATTTGGAGACTGAGCAGCGGCCTTCTGCTGGTCGTGATAAGTCTAAAGCTGAACGTGCTGGTAAAGGCAAGGGAAGAGAAGTCTCGCAGGAGTTAGGAGAAAAATTAGACAAGTTCATTGAGGTTAATAATCAGTCTATGGAGGAGCGCCAAAAGGTGATGGAGACCCAAGTGCTTCTTTCACTGTATGCACTGGCGTTGGGAGAAATGTCCCATTGAGTGGAGGGGACAATTCACCAGCGGGTATAAAGGCGCTCCTAGTCTTATTCTAGAGGCGGTTGCTTCTCATGATCTTTGGATATGGCATGCCTTTTTTGGTGTTGCCGGATCTAACAATGACATCAACGTACTTAATCAGTCGACATTGTTCATTGAGCAATTGAAAGGACAAGCTCCTCGAGTGAACTATAGTGTCAATGAGAAGGAATATCAACTTGGTTATTACCTTGTCGATGGAATATACCCCGAGTGGGCAGCATTTGTGAAGTCAATACCGATGGCTCAAACAGAACACATCTCAAAACCATTTTGCTTATGTGGCATGTAGTTAATGAGGAGAGAGGTGTTTGGAGTAACTTAGCTAGTTACCGTAACATCACACTTATCAAGACAAAATGAGTCTATAGTGCAATAAATAAGATCTTATATGACACCACAATGATGTTACTCCCCACTGTGAAGGTGGTAACATAGACTAGTAACATCATCATGTTACTACTCTATGTTACTCCCCCATTGTGACTAGTCTTACCTTTCATTTTCCAAATTTACCTGTGCCCACCACCCCGAGGAAAGCTCTCTCCAACTTGCCAATTGTTGTTGGCGACCCCTTATTAACCGCTAGAGATGCGAGATAATAAATAGCTCGCGACAGGAGGACCACCTTAACCAAAGTGGAGCGGCCATTCATGGTGGCGTTCTTGCCATTATAAAGGGGCAACTTTGACGCATCGATATCACACCTAGTTGGCGGTGCAATAACTATTACTTCCTTCGTTCCAAATTAATTGACTTCCATATATCTATGTAGATATGGAAGTCAATTAATTTGGAACGGAGTGAGTAGTACCGTCGAATTTGAATCCAACAAAGGATATTTCTTGTTAATACATGAATCTAGAAGATGTATTGATAAAAAATCATGTTAATGTGTGTTTTTTCTTTGTTAATGCATGTCTGGAAATTTCTTGTTAGTACATGAATCCAAAACAAAATATACATAAATCCAAAAAATATTGATATTGCATTCAAAAATCAATAATAATCTGTGCATGAATATTAAAGCAGTTGGACATCCCAGATAAGAGATGTCCAACTAGGTGTGGATTTGCTTTTTCCTGCAACTTTGTCGTCACTACTTCTTCATAGTACGGAAAATCGCATCTGGGCGACGGGAGGGGCGAACCCTAGCCAGCCGCCGCCACCTCTCCCACTCGCCTCCCTCCCTCACCATCCCCGGAGGCGGCCGCCGGCCAAAGGCCGTGCGCCTCCAGTGAAGAGTGCGGCGGGGATCTACCACCCGCGGTCCAGTTCTATAGTTCGGAGGAAGCTGCGGCACCGGAATCTCCTCGCGACCCTGACCTCTCAGCCGTCCTCGAGCGGCGGCGGCGGCCCTCGCGACGACGGCCATGTGTCCCATCCCGGCGAGCTCTACTCCTTCGTCACCGAGCCAGGGACCTCCGCCCCCGCCCCTGGCGAACATCGCCTCGTGCTCCTGCCTCCGATCCCCGTCGTGGTGCCCGCGCCCGCTCGGCCTCGTGGGCGGCGTGGAGCTATGCTACGGCGGTGTGGTGTCTGGGCCTGATCTAAGCCCCGGATGGGCCGGGCGGGCCGCAGCCCTCGTGCTGTTGTGTGCACCTCCTCTCTCGTGCGCTCCACCAGTTGGACGCGCTGGTGGAGTCCTAGCTTGCCCCAGGCGCTGCTGGTGGCCTCGTTTCCGTTCTGCTCCCTGCCATCATGAGAGGGCCCTCTGCTTCACACCCGTCGTGCTGCAGGTGGTGACGCCGACTTGTGGGGGTGTAGAGGTGGTGTGGCCGACTCGCCCCGGTGCGTCATGGGAAGCACTGCAGGGGCGAAAGCCTTCGGACAGCAGTGCCCTCGGGTGTCGTGCTCCTCGCTGGAGGTGTCCTCTGTGCAGTGTTCTCCCGTCGGTGCTCCGGGAGAATTCCCCGATCATTCCTGGATTAGGCGATGGCGTCGCCTCGGCGTCGTTGTTCCTCCTTGGAGGCATCGCCTTGGAGCCTGACATGCATCAGGCGGCATTTGCCTCTTGCCTTACCACTGGTCTTTTGGCTCGTATCCTTGCGGGATCGGGCAGTGGTCTCGGTGGCCCCGGCGGAGCTTTCTGGATATTCTGGGGGTGTCCTCGGCATGCGTTGCTCTTCGACCACGGGGTCGGCACACCGGTGTCGTCGCCCCAGTCTCGGCTATCCGACGCCCTTCCACTGTGCTTCGTCTCGGCGGCGCAACATCCTTTAGCTACGTCGGCGGCACACCGGTGTCGTCGCATAGACTCGGCTATCCGACGCCCTTCGTCTGTACTAGTGACGTTCCTCGGTGTGCTCCTGTTGTGGTGCCCACGTTTCTGCTACCTGCTCCAAGAACTTCCTGGGGTCGGCACACCGGTGTCGTCGCCCCAGTCTCGGCTATTCGACACCCTTCGGTTGTGCTTGGTCTCGGCAGCGCACTGGCCTACGGCTACGCCGACACCACACCGGTGTCGTCGAACATGCGCGGCTATCCAACGCCTTTCGCCTGTGCTAGTGATGTCCTTTCGGCTGCTTGCTTTCGGTGCTGAGCTTCTTACCGGAGATCCTCCTCTAGCGGCTAGCTTGAGTTCTCGAAGTGTCGGCCTCACGGGGGCTTCGGTGGGTTTCATTGCTAACCTCCCCCTCCCTTAGTGGTTTCTCTCTTGTTTCTAGTTGTCTTTTTTTTGTCTTATTTTTCCTTGTATCCCCCCTGTAAATTTCTATCTGTTGTAAAACATGCTCCGCCAGGCTACTTTCGATGAATGAAACAAGCGGCGGGGATTTTCCCAGTCAATCTCAAAAAAAATAGTACAAAAAATCCGACAGACCAAAACCTAAGAATGGTGAGAGGGAAGCAAACATGGCGAATAGGAAACTGGAGTGCACGGCGGAAAAAGGCTAAAAATATTCTGAAGATCCAGACCGGCGCATCTAATTGGGGCCACCAACATCTTCATGAAGTTAGTACTCAAACGATAGTATCAATCTCCTGATAATATTGGCAAAGTGTTGAGTCCCCAAATTTAAGTTCATTGAATCAAACGGCTGTGATTCTGAAAAAATATCTTTATTTTAAAGTGTTTCTTCGCAAGATAAATTATTTGTAATTTCTTAAAGTATTTGTCTGAGAGAGAAAAACATGTTCAAGTGCCGATAACATGATGTAGGAAGTAAAGCCAGAGTTTGGAGGTTGAAAAAACGTTTAAATTTCACTATAAATGTTACAGTTTCCACATTGATTGCTGATTTGGTGTCACGAGACTTGTGGTTCGAGAGGAAGGCAACATGAATATTTTTTGTATGTACTAACCAACCAACAAAAACTGCATATCAACATTCATGCATCATGCCAGTAAAATCACTAGTTAGAAGCAGAGACAAAATGTGTTACAAACAAAGTGACTCCAACTATTTGTAAAAGGCAATCTTATAGGGTGGGGCTCATTTTAGCAGAAAAAACAGCGAGTCAAGGAGAACTTGACCATAATTTTTCGTGGGTAATATCCCCTTTTTCTTCTTTTTATTTGTTCACGGACTGCCTCAAAACAACACACGCTACTCCCTCCATCTCAGTTTATAAAACAAAATTTATAACTCTCTACAACCAAGGTGAGTAATGATTGGTCATGTAAAATTCATCTCCCCAATATTCATCCAATACGTATTGTTGCTTATAAATTGGGATAGAGTGAGTACTGTACCTACTTTGTACTACTACCCTTGGAGTGAAACATCAGTACGACCCAACTACGAGTAGTTCCAAGTGCGAAAAGATAAGAGCAGGCCACAGTAACTTCCATTGAATCAAACGAAGCAGCGTGAACGTGCCAATACGAATCTTTTTGTACGTAGTACCAACTAAGCAGCAGACGGTGCAGACCAGCTGCGGTTGCTGCTGAGGCAGGTGGAGACAAGGGTTCAGAAGCAGTTTCTACCACCGTGCTTTTGCTTTCTGGCCTCCCCTTCTTTTGCACTTCCTGGCGTTTTCCCATCTTTCTTGCTGGGCGTCCGATCCCACTGGTACCTCCGTGTGATTTGCAAGGCAGCCCTGTTCGAACTTTATTTACCTTCCCAACGACTACATATCACTATGCCACAGCGATTTTTATTGTGCTGATATATGTTAAGTATCTCTAGGCGGGTGGCGCTTCCAATAAAGCGTCCGGCACCGTGTTATTGGGAACGGCTCCTCCACCGCCCTCTCTCAATAGACGTTTCCATTTGATTTTTCGATCAAATTCAAATAGCGACACGACCGTCAAGTTCATACACCCAAAGCATCACTAGGTCCGGCGATCATATATTACAAAACGTCGAATATGCATGGAAATTAAATGGTCGACGCGTCCTCCTGTGTCTCCATGTCGTCCCATGCCCGGCACGACGTTGCGAACGTCGTTGGGTCCTGTGGAGTCGTTCTCGTCGTTGGCTCCAGCTCCCACGACGTGCCCATCGGTGTTGGCTCCGGCGGCAGAAGACCCATCTCACACAAGATGCGCTATCGAAAGAGCACAAACCAATCCCTCACCGGTGGTGGGTGGCGGAGAGGTTGGCTGTCACGATCTTGGAGTACTCTTTCATCTTCTTGACTACAAATTGCGATGGCTCCTAGATTGCCTTGATTCTTACCGTTTCGGCTTGCATGATAGCTGTTGGGGCCTTGTCCTTCTCGATGGCGAGCCTCTCCTTCTCAACCGCTACGTTTTCCTTCTCCACGGCAAGTATCTCGTCATGCTTGCTCATCAAAGACGAACAACTGTCGACGAAAGTGCTTGCATTTTGCTTCGACATGGATGTGACCTCCGCGAGGCACTTGTCAATGGTTGCTTGCACGGACGCTATCAGCCATGCGCCATTCTTGTCAGCCTTTGCCTTCTTGTTTCCAACAGGGCGTCCCTCCAACGCGGCGAGGTTGTGATCTGGCACATGGGCAGCGTGGCCGCTGTTGAGATCGATACAGGTTTGCTCCCACTTCTTGTTGTTTTGAAGTTTCACAAAGCAATGCATGTACTTGAACTCCTTTTCTCTATTGTTCTCCCTATACAACCTTATCGCGTCTTGCAACTCTACGGCAATCGTCTTGCCGCTCACTATCCTTCTTTTAATTTCCTCAAGGTCGCCGTGGAACTTGTTGCATTCGTCTTGGATGTTCTTCCACCTATGAGACATGATATTCCAATTGGGATCCATTTGGACCTTGGCATACTCACCATATGTCATAGTACCGTTGAATTGTTTCTCAACCCTCTTCCAATACCGGTCGTAGGTTTGGTTGGCGCCGATGATGGAGTCATTGGTCACAAGATTCTATGCGTCACATAGGCACTCTTCCTCGGCGGTTTTCCACCTCTTGCCTTTAGTGCCTTTTTTCCTCATCTTGCGGATCTTCCCGGTCTCCACGTCATGCACCTCGACCTCGACCTCCCCCTCTTCCCCCTCACGCTCACCCTTCGTCCTCTTCTTCTTCCTTTTCCTGAGCGCCGGTCCTGGCCGTACCATCCCAGATCACGCCACACAAGATGGCTAAACTGTCGAGCTATCGCAAACAAGAACACGCACGTCGGTTTGATGTCACGAACACAAGATGAATGAGGCATAGGACTTCAGTGTCATACCATTTTGTCATTCTCGCCGGTCTGCATTCCGTCAAACGCGTGGGCTCCATTCCCATCGCTGGTCCCAACACCATCGATGGCCACGCCAAAGAGGCATTGGCGACCGCTCACATCGACGCTTGATCGTGGCCGCCCCCCTCTGCATAGCCAACGAGTCGGAAAAACGGTTGGTTGAGGTCGACGATGAGGCCAACGTTTGGCGAGTCAGGGCCAAGGTCGCTCTCACTAAACCCAGGCGAGATCCGTGTCCATGAACGCGGAGTTGCTCCACCGCCATCGAAATAGCCTGGGTTTGACGACAACGCTCCTCTGGCACGTTGGTGCTCACTTGACTTGTGACCGCGCCACAACTGAGCGCAAGCGACGCGGCCACGAGATCTGGCCGCTGCACTAGCGCGTCGCCCTTTCTTGTCATTGGTGAGTAGCGATCAACAATACAGCTCCTGCTCCCACGCTTCATCTGTCATATCCGTCGGCCGTGCGAGGGACTTGCGATGGACGAGACCGACAGCGCCGCCGCGAGCAGAGCCTCCACGAGCATCGCCCCGACAACGAGCAACACCATGGTTACGCTTGACGGGAGACATCGGCGGCTGACGTGGATCGCCGAAGGTGGGAAAGGTGAGAACGAGGTGGGCAGGGGAGGCAGCGGGCGAGAGATTGAAATTGGATGGTGGGAGGGGAAAGTGAAATAGACCGGTGTTGTGGCATTGGCGGGCCGGTCTCGCACGTTAGGATCCGACGTGGCGCACGTTGTCGCGGTCGCCTCTCTATAGACAGGCGCGTAGCAGGGTTGGCGGAAGCGATATTAGCCCCGTCCGCCAACATTGCTGCTATTGGGAGGCCCGGTGGGGGACGATTTGTTGGCCGCGCGCCCAAACACCATTGGAAGCGCTATTAGGAGCACCGGTGGAGATGCTCTTAGCATCGAAGCATTCACAACCTTGTCTAGCCGGTATCATTTTTATGTTTGAAATTCAACTAACTGCATAATATCGTATGGAAAACAACTCACGGCAGACTATTGGAAGAAATCTCCAACAATTGAATGAACATTTGATGATGTAGACTTGATCATCAAGAAGTAATCATTTGTTTTCGAACTCAAATGAATG
The DNA here is from genome assembly GCA_947311845.1 of Poa pratensis. Classification (NCBI taxonomy): domain Eukaryota; kingdom Viridiplantae; phylum Streptophyta; class Magnoliopsida; order Poales; family Poaceae; genus Poa; species Poa pratensis. Next base: position 75,468,810 of record CAMZMU010000037.1, on the reverse strand, counting down.
GCATCTGCCAACTGATAAATTCGGGCAGTAAAAAGATTTTGATACTTCCAGTATAGAGAAACCTTTTTTTCTTTGTAAGAACAGACAAGCAACTTTTTTGTTCGAAAAAGAAACACAAACCTTTAATCATTTGGCTACGACTTCACCAAAACGCGGCCCCAAACGAAGGCAATGTGTCATCATGAATCTTTTACGTAGAGCAGCTGCTGCTGCGGCAGGTGAAGACAAGGGTTCAGAGATGGGAAGGCGGTTTCTGCTTTTGCTTTCTGGACTCCTCTATTTCTTTGCAACGGATTTCATCTTCCTGACAGTCTTTCCATCTTTTGCAGGGCATCCCATCCCAATGCTGCCTCTCCGTTTGATTTGCAGAACAGCCCTGGTGGATTTTATTTATCATCTACAGCCCCAACAACAACCACAAATGCGTATCACCGTGCCACATCGACCTCTTTTATTGTCTAGATTTGTTAGCTTCGAATCACTCACATATCAATTTTCTGTGACAAATTTAGTATCAACTTATTGGCCAGAAAACATTAACAATTTACTCCATGTTCTGAATTGTACTCACAGGGCTCCGGTGTGAGTAACATTTGATCATGTAGTACTTGTTCATGAAGATGTAATCTGCCAACCGACAAACTCGGACAGTAAAAAGATCATGATAGTACCAAAAAGATAACCCCATTTATTTTAGGAAAAAAGACAAGCAACCTTTTGTTCGAAACAAGAAACAAAAACTTGTGCTCACTTCTTATCACCCACACAATTGCATTGCATATACTCTGTGTTCTTCTAGTACTACTACTCAATTCTTATCACCTCCTCCTAAACCCCAACCAAACCCCTCCGTCCCCACAAAAGTTTGTGAGATGTTTTGGGATTTCGGTGATACCCAACGCGGTGGAATTTGAATTGCAACTTCTGGTAAACAATTTTTGTTTTGGGTCAAATTGTTTTGAGCTAAAACTAGATTTATACTCCCTCCATCCGCGAATAAGTGTCATCTAGGTATTGTCATAAGTCAAAATTTTAATATTCTGACCAACTTTATAAGAAAACATAGCAGCATTTATTTGCACTAAATTAGCATCACTAGATCCGTCTTGAGATATACTTTCGCTGTATACTAATTTGATTCCATATATGTTTTTATCATTTGTATAAAGTTGGTAAAAAAATTTAAACTTTGACTTAGAACAAAACCTAAAAATACAGTTATTCAGTGAGTATATGCAAAATAGAACGAAATGTACAGTAGAAAAAATTGACTTCTCAGGTCATGTCCGCCCAAAAATGGGCGGCGTCGTTGAATCAAACGAAGGCAACGTGCCAACATGAATCTTTTGCGTGCTGTACATACCAACCAGCCATCAGACCAGACTGCTGCTCAGCTGCTGCGGCAGGTGAAGACAAGGGTTCAAGGCTGTTTCGAACACCGTGCTTTTGCTTTCTGGCCTCCTATTTCTTTGCAACGGATTTCTTCTTTCTTTCGTTCTGCTGCGTCTTCCCATCTTTTGCAGGCCATCCCATCCCATCCCAATGCTGCCTCTCTGTTTGATTTGCAAGACAGCTCTGGTGGAGTTCTATTTACCTCCATGCCCCCAACAACAACCACAACAGCCACAAATTTTATTGTTCAGATATGTTAGTTTCGAATCACTCACATCCATGTGAGAAATTCAGTATCAACTCACTGCACGTTATTGGCCAGAAATCTTCAACAATTTACTCAACGTTCTGAATTACTCACAGGCTCCAGTGTGAGTAACGTTTGATGATGTAGTACTTGATCATGAAGAAGTAATCTTTTGTGTTCAAACTCAAATGAACTGCATCTGCCAACATACAGTAAAAAGGATTATGATACTACCAGAAAAGAGAACGCCTTTTATTTTTGGAAAAAAAGCAAGCAACTTTTTTGTTTGAAAAGAGAAACACAAACTTGTACTAATCACTTCAGTTTATCACCCACAGGATTGCGTTGCATATAGTCTCATCCTAAACCCAACCAAACCCCTCCGTCCCGTCTTCCCCATCCACCGCCGCCTTCCTCGCTCTCCGGCAAGGACCCCTCTTTCCCTTCCGCCAAGAAGCCGAGACCTGCCTGCACCCGCGCTGATCGTTTGTCGCTGCTTGCTCACAGCCTCGCGGGTTGTCACATGGCGCCGGAGGAAGGAGCTGCGGTTGCCAAGAACGTCGACGAGTGGCTGGAAAGCGCCGTGGACATCCCGGCGAGGCTCCGCGTCATGCACCCGGACGTGGCGAAGCTGCTCCAGGGCGCCCACGACCGGCGGGCCAAGAAGCAGGCGGCGCCGGCGCGTGTGCCCATGGCCGGCGTGGTGAAGGACGGGCGGGAGCACGCCTGGTACGACTGCGCGTTCGAGGACGACGAGGACGGCGAGCGCGGCGGGCTGGCGGCGCCGTCGCGGCTGGTGTGGCTGAAGGTGAGGAGCCACCCGTGGTGGCCGGCGCAGGTGTTCGACCCGGCGGACGCGTCGGCGCTCGCGCTGGGGCAGCGCCGGCGGCGCGGCGCCGCCCTGGTCGCCTGCTTCTGGGACAAGACCTTCGCGTGGGTCGCCGACGAGGAGGCGCTCCTCCCGTTCCGCGACGGCTTCCCGCACCTCGCGTCCATCCAGAGCTGGCTCGAGGGCGGCGGCACCACCCTGTCCGCGTTCGCCTCCGCCGTGGACACCGCGCTGGGCGAGGTCGCGCGCCGCGTGGAGGCCGGCCTGTCCTGCGACTGCGCCATCAGCCAAGGCGTCGCCAAGAAACAGGCGATCGACAACGCGGCGTCCGGAGCGGCGCGCACGGGGCCGTCGTGGACGCCGCCTTCGAGGGACGCGCTCCAGGGCGAGGACTTCGTCGAGTACCTCTGCGCGCTGGCGGTGGCGCCGCTGGCTGGTGCCGACAGGGTCGACCTCACCGTCGCCACGGCGCAGCTCAGGGCCTTCACCCGCTGGAGGGGCCCCAGGGCCTCCCCGTGTACACGGCTTACGTCGGCATCGACGACGGCGCCATGGAGGTCACGCCGGCGCCGGCGCCACGCCGTGCCAAGAGGAGAAGGCCGAGGGGAGGAGACGTCGGCGACAAATGGGGGATGTCAAGGTGCGGCAGTGCGGATGACGCCCGGGAGCTGGAGGATTATGAGCCGAGTCACAGCCCCTGTCTCAGCAGACGGCCACGAAGATGGGGAACCTCATGCGCCGGGCGGCGCGACAGATGTCAGTGTCGCCGGTGAACGGCAACACGCCTAAGGTGAATCCAGGTTTCTTGACAAGGTGCACAGGGGCTGCTGATCATCATCCTTCAGCCAATCCGCAGAATGGTGGCCTCAAGGATGAATCCTTGCTGGCTGGGCTTGTCCTCAGCTTCACTGGTCCGAATGGCGTCCCTTCCACGAGTGACCTTGTCACGATCTTCAGCCAGTTTGGGCCTGTCATGGAAGCCAGGACAGAGAGTTCTTCAGTCGCTGTGGTGATCTTCAAGAGGAGTGTGGACGCGAGGCCGCGTTTTCGGGCACAACCAAGATCGGCGCTCTAGGGAGAACCTGCTCAGCTTTCGCCTCTCCTACTCGCTGTCGGCTGCCGCACCGATTGATCCTCTGGAGTGCACACTGGACACTGATGGAATGGATCGCCTGCTTGATGAAGCACTCAGGGCTCTTCTGTAGCTAGCTATGGGTTTGGGGAATCACTCAGGTCTCTTCTGCTCATCTTTGACAGTGTAGTTTTACATTGCAGCCTTCCTGTTCTTGGGTTACTCAGTATCATGGTTTTCCTTGCAGGTTTTTGTGAAAACGAGGAGGCAATGGAAGAGGTTACATGGCCTAATCAAGCAAGGAAATTCTGAATTATTAGGTGACAGCTTGTGGCAGGGAACATTCAGAGTTCTTAGGATTATGGCCAGTTAAACTACTTTTTGGTAGACAGTGTGGTGAAGTATAGTAGCTCCAGTTACACCTTTTTGGCTAGTCTTCTACAATGTGTTGTTTGAATTGTACGCTGGGTTACCTGTGGTACAAAGACATCTATGTTGATGATGCTTTCTTTTTATCTATATATTTGAATTTTTGATACATTCTGATATGTCAATCATCATGATTGGTGTTCTACTGTCTGCACAAAAGTTGGGCCATTTAAGCTATGATGAAGATATTTTAGCCGAACTGTTTGATGGTGTGCTCCTTATTGTGCGGAGAACATGTTGTGTTCCATTTGACGATCTGAACTGATAATAGCATGTAAAACTTTTTATGCATGTGGAACTCTATTCATTGTTGTATCAGTCCATGCTCTCAGATTACACAGCTGACCTAATACAGTATATTCCATATTTTCATTTATCACAAATTCCACCAACACTTGATCAAACATCATCAGTTTCGAGTCAGAAGTAATCATTTGTATAATTTTTAGTATCAATGACATCATACAGTCCCAGCTTGGGGTGTCAGTTGTTGCGTACAGTAACGAAGAAAGTTGATCTAACTGGAGGGGAGAAAACTGGAGTTGCATTTTAGCAACTGTCCCCAGCCAGAAACATCAACAGATCAGAGAGTAAAACAGATACACCATTCCTTCGGAAGCATAACTGATCGTCTACCCTATCTAGTATGTACATTGTTCTTCTACTCTTCTGCTATTTGTCATGACAAGTGGAAGGAGCCTAAACCCTCGGTGATAGCATATTTGAGCCTCTCCTTCATTATCTCCTGCGATCCGGAAATGCAGACATATGAGAAATCGTGCCGAGATTGCATCATTGGAAATAATTATTAACGGAAGGGTCTGTTTTTCATGGTACCTTGACGAGTAAGGGGGAAGCTTGATGAAGTGCCGGCAAGTGTTGACGCTTGGCAATTCACAATCGACATTGCAATCACATTGCTGTTGAACAAAATGCATGTTCAGGTAAGTTTCATCAGAATTTAGGCTCTTGCCCTATTAGAGTAGAGTGGTTCCTTATGTGAAGAATTGCAAACCTTTCGCACAACGGTGAGCTTTGGATCGAGCGAAGCTAGGCCACCAAGTGGGAGTTGAGGAGCTCCTGTCGTGAATGATGAACGCCCGCTGCTCCTCTCTTCCAAACTCCTTCAGGATTTCTAGAACTGCAGCAATGCGTTTTATTATTTGGATTTCAGTGTCTTATTAGCTGTATATCAAAAGACATATTTGGATTTGAGAGCCTTGTGTCTCGTTCTACTTACGCTAACTATCGGTGGACTGTTCGCATCATAGCCATGCTCAAACTCGATGTGATCTTCAAGTTTACTTGACTGTAAGAAGCATACCAAGTGAGAACTATGCAAGAGAAACTCATCTTTTTGAAATGAGAAACATGGGGAAATATTCTTACAGCCCAAGCATCCTGTTCACCGCAAAGTATGCCCTCCATCTCCTCCTCGCTGAACATTCTAAGGTCTTAAGAGCAAAAACCTGCGAGTTGTAAAACAGATCAGTATGGTCCTCTCTATAAAAGAGGAAGAACTACATTTTGATCTACCGAAGATTCAACAACAGACTTACCTCATTAATTGCAGACTTGAAAGCCTCTATCTGTTTGGCGATCCCACTCTTCAAGGTTGCATCAACTATCAAATGTACATACTCCTCTAAATTGTCTAGTGTAACCATCTTCTCTGATCCTCCAGGAACAAGCAGATATTCAGGATTTCCAGGAAGAGTGAAATCAAGGCACAGATCTTCCAATCTCATATTTTTATATGACAAATCTGCAGAGGGACTGGATATATTTTCTGAAGATGTCTCCAAGAACTTCTTCCTTTTAACTAGTGCTTGAAACTCTAGTAAAGTCTTGCCCAGTTCAACATCAAATGATGGGATGTCGTAGATATCAAGCTCCTAAAACAAACAACGATCCCATGATCAGAACATAGAAAATGCAACTGAGACAAAAAAAAGGGAAATGATAAACAGTTATTTGGATAATTGCTGAAAATTTACCTGTCCAAGCATGATCTTGTATAATGCTTTTGAGAGCGGAATGTCCAGGATCCTTCCTTCGAGAATTGCTCTCGCTACAACATGTCCAAGAAGCTTGAATTTTCGTACCACGTCAGAGAATTCAATCCCTTGTGATGAAGTGACTACCGAGGACCATGGCTGTGGAAATAGCCCAAAACTAGAATGAATGAATCCAGTTTCTCCTCCTTTTCTAGCATTATCACCTCTCCACATCCCAATCCCGAACCTCTGAAGTTCATGGCTGACTGTACTGTAAAATTCGAAGGTTGGGCCTCGCCCAGTCCCAACCTCTCCTTCAAAAACGACCTCAATGGTTTTGGTGCTTGCCGCATGTTTGGTCATTATTGATGCAGCGCTTTCAAGTAGGTTACATCGTGTAACTTCGTGCCTCTTGGTTCTTTTCGCAGCCTCATTTGGAGCATCACTTTCCTCATCTGAAGAACTTTCCTCATCTGGAGCACTTGCCTCATCGGCCATTAGTGAGCGATGCAGAGTAAGGCAGAAGTACTTCCACCGTGCATTGAAGGAGAATAAGAAGGGGCAGGTTTCCACCAGATAGCACCACGAGGGTATCAGCCCTTCCTCAAACATCATATCTTGCATTTGCAGCTCCAGCTTATTGGTCAGAAGGCTACTCATGAACTGACGTTGTGGGATTGGAGAGATTGTCACCTTAAGATCATCCAAATTTCGTTGTAAGCTTTCTGCAAATAGGCGTATCTTCTCATCCATTGAGAGTTGGTACGAAAACCGGTTAAGCCCTTCAAGAACTTTCAGCGTGAGTAACAAGTCGTAGGATGGATCAGATTCATCCACATAACCCGGAAGCTTCCCAAGGAATATGGCAACAAAAAATGGGTCCTTCAGCAGTGACTGGTCAAGCTTTTCATGCACAGCGGATAACTGAGTATTAGAGGTCTTCTTGCTTTTGTTTCTCTTATACGATATTATGTATTTCTCATTCCAGAAAGACTGGTCAATCGTGATATCAGATTGTCCGTCATTCATTAAACGACAAGTGACTCAAAGATTGTTGCAGACGACTTAAGCTCTGTGCCTTTGTAACAGAACATCAATCTTGAGGATCCCTGGCCCTTTCGTGGAGAGCAAATCTTAGGCCAGAGGTCTGCTTCAATTTCTTCAGGCTTTGAAGAAATAGGAACAGGGATAACACCACCATATCCTTGCAAATCTTTCTCCCTGCGTGCCTTCACAAATTTAATATGCAGTGATTTTGAATTCTCAGTTCTCCTCAGAGGAATCATCGTGCTCTCACGAGTACAATGTTTATGATGAGACAGTATCACGGGAAAACTGTCATAAACATGTGCAGAGCGTCTAGGAGCTTCTCGACCAAAATCTCAAGGGGCTTCGCAGAGCTTTGATTGGACATTGTGAGAGCCAAATGAGCGAATTTCTGCAGTCGACATTCCACCTCCTTAACTCGCTCTAGCAAGTCCTTGGAGTTATTTAGACTTGGATTCAAGTATGCTCCATTGGAGAGATAATCTGATAAATCTTTAGCTGATCCACTCTTTGCAAGCTCAAAAGTAGAGGTGCTTGGAAGTTTATCCGATAATAATCTCCTCGAAACTTCAGACAACTCTCTGCATTGATCCAAATTCTGCGTGGGGGTTGTCATGGTATGACCATGCAAACTACCAAACCATCCTTTGAAGATTGTTTTAAATCCTAACCTATGTGGAGATTTGTTAGTTTCTTTCACCACAAAGAAGCTTTTCTTTATCTCTTCTGCAATATTCAGGATAGCATTGTTCTCAATCTTGCACCCACCTCCAAAGGAAGCATCTGACTGAAATTCAAAGCAGACACAATGTTCTTTCATATTGTTTTTCCTTATAAACTTGTGATTGGAGTTTCTATCTTTTTCCTTTTCTTGTATGGCATCAATTGCATGCTTTACACCCTCCTTGGAAAAGCTGTCAAGGAAAAACTGATGTTGTTTTTGCAGGAGGCTCTTTGAAACTTTTAGCGTTTGGAACATGACATGGCGGTTCTTCCGAGCCAACAAACACGTAAGGAAGCTGACATAAGAACAAAAATATAGACAAGATGTAACGTTTAGTCAATAAACATCATGTTTCATACTATCCAATATTCTTCAAAAGACACAAACTGTGATAAAAAATCACCTTGAGAGATTTGCAGTCTTTTGTAACTCCATCAGGAAAGTAGGTGTGCTTAATTCAACGATGTTGCCGATGACGACAATGCATCCATAGCAAACTGATGATAGTGCACCACTTTTTCCAACCTAGGTTTAAAAGCAGAAATAAGTATGTCACAGGGACAATTATAGCGTCACTCCCTTCCTTAGTCGACTGAAATGTATTTCAGGGTGCTCATACCTGTATTATAAGTGTCACAATGCTAGCAAGCTGGTCCATGTACGCATTTTGTTCTATGACAGCATTCTTCTTTAGAGTGTCAGACATCTCAAGAGGCTGCATAAGCTGATAGATGAGCTCCAGAAGCTTCTGCAACTGAAGATTAGAAATGAATAGTGTCAAGACACTTCACCAAAATGTTAACGAGCACCATAAATTTAAAGGTCATTCGCATATATATTGTACTGGAACTTATCAGACGCACAATCATAGTAATGACTTATTATCTAAAGGCTACCATTTTTGTACCGTTCAAAAGTAGACTGATTGCTCTGATTTGTCATAAACATGTTGTCGACTATATTTAAATGCATAACTTGATATTGAGGAAAAACAAAGGGAAAATTACAGTACCTTATCATTGTTACCGTGCGAGGTGTAATATGTTATCATTTGCTTGAGCAGATCGCAAACGCCCAAGTCGAAAAGTGATTTCACAGCCTTGGCTGAGGCTGAAGCAAGATTTTTTAGCAGCCCAAGGATGTTCTGCAAGACACGCCAATTCGTTCATGAATCCTCAGAACGATACAAGCAGTGGAAAATTGAATATAAATTGGCAACGACAGAGAGGATGCCACGTACAGTTAAAGTGTCATCACCGATGGTCTTCCACCCATCCTTCTGCAGCAATCTCATGGCCGTCTCGACCACCTTCGACTCGCAGAGCCTGTCCATATGTTCGGCCTTGCCATGAGTGTCGGAGGCAAGCATGGACAGGCAAGAAAGAGCCGACTCGAGTATCTGGCACGCACGGATCCATCCATCAGAACAGTTGCTCGCCAAAGAGAAGAGAGCAGCAATAACTAGAAACACGCGTACATACCGTCTTGTCAGCTGACTGCAGGAGGTTGCAGAGTGCCGGCGCAGCCTCCATGGCCTTGTGTACGTCTGCCTCTTCGCAGTCCTCGACGAGTTGGGCGACGATGTTGAGCGCATCTTTCTGTAGGCATTTGCACGAATAGGTGGTGAGTATGGCGGGTTCGCGCAGGGCTGTCGTTCTGTCGGGTGCCGTAAGGAAGGGAGGAGGCTGACCTGCTTGCTCGCGGAGAAAAAGTCGAAGAACTGCAGCACGGCGGCGGCGACGCCGAGGCGGAGGCACTGGTCCGGGCGTTCCTCACATATGACCTTCAGAGCTTTCAGGCACTGCCGAGCGCAAGACATAACTGTTTATATCAAACTGTTGTACACAATATCTATTCTTCTTATACTCAAGGACGAATTGTCACGAATATTTTACTGCTAGGAGTAGAGTAGTACATGCTGATAAAGGTCGAGTGTAAAAGTTTCTAGTATTAATAAAAGTTCCCTAAAAAAATAGTAGTATTAATAAGAACATTAGTACTCCACTAACAATAATAGTGTCAAATTAAGGAAAATCTACAATGGTGTAGTAGGGTTTAAGCGTGGTCGCGTGGGTTTTGAGATCATGCATGCTATACTATGTTTGATGAATCAATTAAGCGTGGGACTTGAGAACAACATCACACGTACCTCTTCGGCGAGCTCGATGTTGTCGATGACGAGCAGCGGTCCCGGAGCGCCTGGACGGCGCCGCGCTTCTCGAAGGTCTCGGCCCACTGCGGCAGGATGTCGACGGCCGCGGCGATGGCCCGCGCGGCCAGGAGCGGCACGTTGCCCTGCTGGTCGGCGGCGACGAGCGCGGGGAGGCGCGTCGCGAAGTAGTCGACGTTGACCACGGCGAGCAGGGTGTCCGAGTGGGTAAACGTGAGGATGCTGCAGAGATCTTCCAGCGCCGCCACGTGCGCGTCCACGCCCCCGGCCTCGTCCGCCAGCGCCGCCGCCACGTACGGCATGAGCTCTGCCATAGTCGATGGATCCATCGGTCTCTCTACGCCTCGTTCACGTACTGGACGGCTAGCCCGCGCGCCGGTGCCGGTTACGGCGGCGGCGGCGGCGGCGAGCGAGCGAGCTAGGTCGGGTTTGTTCGGAGATTCTGCGGAGGTTTGGGCGAGGCGGTGGGGCTTTTATTCGTGGCGGCGTGACCGTCGCGGATACCGAGGCGCGCTGGGGTTGATTCGGGACTCGTACGACTGGATCACGGCTCGGACTCTCGCTCGATCGCTACGAGTACCGATCGAGTCGCAGACTCGCAGTCCGAGTCGGCATGATCATAGGTACTTGACGTACGTGACGGCGTGCACATATGATCCGATGTATGTGGACGCATTCATCAGATTAGCAAAAAGATGATGCGCTGGAACGGTTACAAATAAAATAAATTTGTTAATCAACAAAAATATTGGCTCGCACAGGGAAACTTTCTGGATCCCTTTTAAAAAACAAAACCTGAGAAGGTGGTCTTGGAGAAGTAGTATCTTTGGATCCAAGCTCGGGCTGAGTGGAAGAAACCGACTCAATGGAGTTTTTTTTTACGGTAAATAACAGGAGCTCTATCTATGCATTATTAAAAGAAGAAAATTGATCCAGTTAATCAGGGAAATTGGACCCAAAAACCATACAAAGCGCGGTTAAAAAACCGCACACTCTAACTCATGGAACGTCGTCTGTGCCTGAGACAAGGAAATCTAGACCCAAACTAACAGGCCACACCTCATACCCAACTAAGAGAAACTCTCCAAACACACCACCGCTAGAGATGCACCGGTGTGCATCCTCCACAGTTCAAGAAACTAGTGGACTTCACCTCTTTCCTAAAACTAGTACTCGCACCAGAGAGGAGAAGCAGTCACATTCACTATCTATATTCCCTTCTTTAACTCAGACGCTATCGTATCTCAGAGAAAATCCAAATTTCTATAAAAATTCCACCCAACTCTGGAATGACTCTCCCCCTCTCCCTTAATATATCGAAGGCCTCTTATTCGTCAACCGCACTTTAATAGCTCAAACATCCGAGTCTTGTTGGATGATGCAGAAGGGCCAACATCAGAGGATCCATTGAGTAACCAACTCTTCCGCCCCCTGCCACTAGAGTGCATGTGTTTATTAGATGTTGTAGCCTTCTTAAGGTATGTTCGTGTTTAAACTTCCAAAAGGAATCCGCAAAGGTATAGTTGTTAATTACATCGAAAATGCCATTCCACAACTACGAGGATCTCCCCCGCTTATTTAAAACGTCCCAATTCTTTACGATCCGTGCACAATTTATTAATGAATCTTCAAATATCAAGGCATTACCAATATTTTTTGGATTTATGTAATTTATTTTTTAGATTCATGCACTAACAAGAAATTTATGTACATGCATTAACACACAAAATTAAAACCATGCATTAACATATGTTTTTGTCTTATCAACACATCAATTAGTAGGAATAATATCATTCGTTGGATGCAAAATCAACGGTCATGTCAAGCTGATAAGCAGAGGAGATCCTCATAGTTGTGGGAAAACTGCGTTGCAATTGCATGCACGTTTCCGATGGGGAGAAAAGTATGGCACGAAGTGTATGTATCACTATTCTAGGTGGAAAACGTGCATTCGCAAGAAGCAAGGAGGAATGGGATATCTAGATTTGCTGGTCAGCTTTCCATCGATGTCGTGGTGCAATTCTTTAAGATGTGGGTTGCCGTTAGGCACACCGAGATGGGCACATCAACTAATTCCTTCGTGTGAAGTGGACTTCACCTCTAACTGCATAGCTCGCCTTCTTTGAAGGAACGTCGACTATTCCCAACGCTCAACAAGCCTAGTACTTGTTTGCCCCCTCAAGATCAAGTTACCAGCCTGTTTGCTCTTTGACACTGTGCTGGACCACAGACCGTGTTGTGCGTCGCAGGCTGCCCACTCATACGGCATGCTCGCTTTGCAAAACGACAGATGAGGCGCTAGATCATGTCTCGCTCAACGACCCTTTCTCGGTATGGTTTGGGACGGATGCTTGGGTGGCTAAGCTTCGCGATCTCGCCACCATCTAGGCAGTGCATGATCCAATCATGGTGGCCAGATGTAGTGCAACGACTATCTATCTTTGCCAAAAGCTATGAACTCATTGATCAAGATCGTGTTGTGAAGCCTGTTGCTAAATCTAGAGTTTATAATGCCAAGCAGTCCCCTCGAGTGATCACAACCGGAGATAGATAGACCTGCTTCGTTCGGTTCTCCCAAAAGTGGAAACTGACATCGCAGGATGCAATGTTTTTTGTTGTTCTGATACTTTCTTAGGACTCTTGGTTTTTTCCTATATGTTTAATACAAAGACGCGCAGATCTTCTGTTGGTCTCAAATTTTCTTTGCCGGGTTATGCTTTCGTTGAACTATTATTTTGAATGTAAATATATAATTTATCACAATATGAATAAATTTATAATGCAAAAACATGTATACATGTGCAGGAATATCAAATTCAGGTAAAACAAAATGATAGAGATTGCAAAATATTTCATTAGCCTCTTAATCAGCAAAACCAATCACATATAGGAGTCCGTACTATTTTTTTGCAAATACAACACTTGCCAAATATAACGGAAGCACTTTCCTTGCGTTTTCCAGCTTGTATTAGAGCGTCCATATGTTGACTAATGTTTGATACACATCAGTGCAAGTCTTTCAAAAGAGCATCACCAACTCCCGATACCGCGCAAAGTGAACACCGTCACGACTATCCATATGTTCAGCCTTGCGGCGAGCACCGGAGGCGAGCATGCCGAGGAAAAAAAAATGGCCGCTGGTGTATCTGTCATTAGTCACATGGACCATGAGAACAGTTGCTCACAAAAGAGTGAACAAAACACAATGTACAAACCAGAAATATGCACCGTCTTGTCGCCGGACTGCAGGAGTTGTAGAGGGCCGGTGCGGCCTCCATAGCCTTGGGCACGTCCACTCGTCGCAGTTCTCGACGAGTTGGCGACGAGCTTGAGCGCACTCTCTGTCAGCATTTCCACGAACAGTTGGTAAGCACGGTGGATTCACGCATGGCTGGGCTGTACATGTGTGTGGAAAAGGGAAGGAGTCTGACCTGCTTTCTGGTGGAGAAATAGTCGAAAGACTGTACACGGCGGCGGCGACGCCGAGCGTAGGCACTCGTCCGGGCATTCCATACATATCACTTCCAGAGCTCGCAGGCACTGCAAAAAAGCCAAATAAGGTAAATCTACTCAATTAGAGTTTAAGCTTGGAGTTTAAGATCGTGATACTCAATTAGAGTGGCCCTCGAACGATACTCCATATGCGCACGTACGTACCTCCTCGGCGAGCTGGATGTTGTCGACGCGAGCAGGCGGTCCCGGAGCGCCTGGACGGCGCCGTGCTTCTCGAAGGTCTTTGCCCACTGCGGTAGTATGTCGACGGCCTCCGTGATGGCTCGCGCGGCCATGACCGGCACGTCGCCCTGCTGATCGGCGGAGACGAGCGCCGTAAGACGCGTCGCGAAGTACTCGATGTTTACTGCGTCCAGCAGGACGTCCGAGTCCGCGATCGCGAGTATCTCGCAGAGCGTTTCAAGCGCCACCACGTGCGCGTCCGAGCCCCCGGCCTCGTCCGCCAGCATCGCCGCCACGTACGGCATGAACTCCGCCATGGTCGGTGGGTCGATCGGTCTCTCTACGCGACGTTCACGTACTGGCTACGCGTGCGGCGGTGCCGGGTTACGGCGGCGGCGACCGAGCTAGGTCGGGTTTGTTCGGAGATTCTGCCGCGGGCTTGGCTGCTTGGGTGAGGCGGCGGGTTTTTTTTTATCGTGGCGCGCCGAGGTTGTTGGGACTCGGAGAGCTGGATCACGGGTCGAAGTCGGTGCGGGCGCGGCTCGGGCTCTTGCTCGCTACTGAACACTTGCCCGCGATACCAAAACAACAACTCTTAATTTCGAGTGATTATATATTAATGTCACTGTACGTACATGGAGTGTATACTTTTCCTTTTCTTGTTTAGGGATGGAATATACGTTCTTGCAACCGAAGAGTCGTACCTTATGGTTGTAACTTCTAGTGATATGCTATGGCTTATGCCCGTTTTCCAACTTTTAATTTATTCTTGGGAAAACTAAACTCGAAGATGAAATGGATGCGTGCATTAAAAGGAGCAGAGAGGCTGCCGAGGGTTTTCATTTTTGAATAAAAATAAGACTTACGTCCATCAGTTTTCACATGCACTAGTACAGAACGACATATCGGATACCCCTCTATGGAAACGGCAGGCGTTAGGCGACGGAGAATCGCGCTTTCCGGCGGCCGGTGCGCACAAACCTGACCAGGCCTACATTGGCAACGGACCCTTTCCAATCTCCGTCACCTATTATATTGGCAACGGTCTTAATTCTGGCTCCGTTTCCGATATGTGCCTCTATAGCAACGGAGAGTTTTGGGTGTCCGTTTCCAATGTGGACACGTTCCATCTTGGAATTCGAAGCGAGGCGAGTAAATGCCATGGCGTAGTGGCACCGCCCACTACTCCTTGAAAACCCCAATCCTTGCTAGCTCAAGACGCCACCGAATCTGCTCTCTCTCTCTCGCTCGCTCGCTCCCTCCTACTGATTAGCGAAGATGCCTCGCAGCAACGACACACAGGAGCACACTGAGTCGCCGCGGGACAGTCCCCCCGTCAGCGGCGAGTCCGTTGAAGGACCGACGCCGGAGACGAGCGACGACGAATACGCCAACTTCCATGATCCCACCTTGATGCTGGGCCCGCCGAAGGTTGATTCTGATGACGAGTCAACCGAAGAGGAGAAGGAGGAGGAGGAGGACGAGGCGGAGGCGCCGGTCCCGAAGAAGGGAGCCCCGGCGACGGAGAAGAAAGCCGCCGCCACCGCCTCCGATATGCTGCCGCCGCCGCCACCACCTCCAATGGCCCCCAATAAGCGAGGCCGTGAGAAGGACGAGGATTGCGCGGAAGCAGGGCGCAAGAAAAACAAGAAGTAGCTAGTAGTAGTTCTATAAGTTCTCCAACTGTAATTTACTTTATTATTATTAATATGTACTGCGTATGTAATGTAGTAATCACTAATATTAATATAAGTATCCTATAAGTGGTTTTCTCCATATAGTAGAGATTAGGAAAATATTATTCCAGAGAGTAGAAGAAATTCCACAGAGTGGGCGCGTAGGTCCCACACCTCAGTGGAAGAAACACAAAGGAAACGGTCCTTCTAAAGAACCGTTTCCTATGTTTTACCTATATATATGGGCGTACAGAGCAAAACCTAACACTCGTTTCCTCACTCTGTCCCAGTATGCTAGATCTGTTCGTGGCGGCGCCTCCTGGCGTTGCGGCCATCGCCGGCGCCGTGGCGGCGCCGTCTCCGCCCAGACGACGGCTATCACGGCGAGGTCTTCGCCATCTCCCCCGACACGGCGAGGTCTTCGCCATGTCCCCCGACACGGCGAGGTCTTCGCCATCTCGCCCGACACGGCGAGGTCGTCGCTCTGTCCGCTTCCTCTGCCTCCACCACTTCCGGATCTGCTAGATCGATCCAACGGCGACGTGAAGAAGGTATCAGATCCACATCCGGTAGTTCTATCTAGATCATTTCTTGATGTAGTTAACTTGCCTATTGTGCACTTGCAACTAGTTGTAGTTTAGCTTACTTGTTGATAGTAGTTCAGTTCACATCCGGTAGTTCTATCTAGATCAGTTCTTGATGTAGTTAACTTGCCTATTGTGCACTTGCAACTAGTTGTAGTTTAGCTAACTTGTTGAAAGTAGTTCAGTTCACATCCGGTAGTTCTATCTAGATCAGTTCTTGATGTAGTTAACTTGCCTATTGTGCACTTGCAACTAGTTGTAGTTTAGCTAACTTGTTGAAAGTAGTTCAGTTCACATCCGGTAGTTCTATCTAGATCATTTCTTGATGTAGTTAACTTGCCTATTGTGCACTTGCAACTAGTTGTAGTTTAGCTAACTTGTTGAAAGTAGTTCAGTTCACATCCGGTAGTTCTATCTAGATCATTTCTTGATGTAGTTAACTTGCCTATTGTGCACTTGCAACCGGTTGTAGTTTAGCTAACTAGTCCATGTGAAAACAGGAGTCTATTTCGGTGACACTGCATAAAAAAGTCGGAGACACAGAACAAACAACGAACATTACTCAAGAGAGTAGTGTTTGTTGACTTTCCCATAATGGCCTCCAATTATATACACAGGTCAGTACACACTATATACTACTGTATACTTCATATTATTGTGTTAAATTGTTTGTTCTATCTAGTAGTGTCAGAACTAACATAAATCCTTATTTACATTTAGGGATATCAAGCTGTTCCCTTTCAAACTCCACCATACATATCCACCGTCGCTATTGTGACGTTTTGGTACACTGCATAAAATACTTTTTTAAGTAAGAGTGTTTTATACAGTGTCGCCGAAATGTCACATCGGTGACGTATTAGATTAGATTTCGGTGACACTGCATAAAAAATCTAGAGCCGGTGGTGGCCTCCATGGAAAGGATGATCGTTGTCAGGCATCCTATGAAGCTGCTGACATCGCAATATCTTGTTGACAAGCCGTGTGTTGGCTGCTCCGGTTCATCAATAAGAGCCACCTCAAGACATAGGTAAGATATCGTTTCAGTTTGCTTAAATTCATAGTGTATTTGTTTTAGCATATGTATTTAACAATTGTAACTCTATTTACTAATGTATAGGGTCCAAAGCTTCAACATCCTTCTCTCAAGAAGTTGAGATAAGAAGAGAGAGCTAGAGTGACACCTGCGAGGATTGTGGAAAAGGATGTAGGGAAGAAATCATATATTCTTTCCGTCCTTTGACATGATAGGCTTAGTATAGATGAAATCTGTTATCGTTTTACCTCTTATGTTTGTCACATCTTGTGATGCAATTGTAAAGGTGAAATTGTGATGGAAATGTAAAGTTACATTGTGATATGAATGAAATCTGTTACCGTTTTAGTATTTGAGCTTGTGCTGTGAGATTTTAAGTATCTAGTGGCATTTGTAAACGTGGCATCCTGTAACGGAAATATGAGAAATGCTCAATGCAAACGGGTGGATGGCAAACTCCGTATCTGATGAAGGAAAACTAAGGAAACGGAGGTCTGCGCACAACCGTTGCCAAATGGAGACCTCATCGGAAACGGTTTTTGGCCTCCGTTACCGATGAAGGCCTTCACATCAGTGACAGAGGCGGGGACACGGACCCTTTCTCCGTTGCCGAAGGGGTTTTTGGCCCGTTTCCGATGTGTCGTTCTGTACTAGTGATGCCAGCAATACAAAATCCGCAATATGGAAGTCTTTACAATTTTTAGGCTGGAATCTACCCCCTCTCTTACTAATTATAAGATATTTTACATATTTCAGTGTAGACTACATACGAATTGAAATTAGTGACCATACACACTATAACCCATCTAGATGCATGTGAATCTTGAAAAAGTTAAAACATCTTATATTTATAAACAAAGGGAACATGTATTATTATATTGGCAAAACAAAGAGGAAATTATATTGGCCAAATCAAAGAAAAAAACAATCCTCCGCATTCTTTTACATTGGTTCGAACTTATGCTCCATCAATCATGTGGTTGTCCAGATTTCAATGGTCGGGTTTATCAGTTATATACATATGTTTTCCATTGATTCAAATCTTATTAAATATATACATAATTCATATGTATTTCATATACGATGGAAAAAATGTAAAGTAATCTAATAATTTAGTAGTATATGAACTCCATGAAAGGGTTTTTGGGAATTATTTAATCTAGGAATTAGACTCGGGTTTAAGAATAAAACTCTATTTTACATAGGAAGGTTGAAATGAGAATTAAGGAAGACTAGAAAATCGATTTTTTTATGTACTGATATAAAGATTTAAAGTTCAGAAGTATACTCATGAAAATACAAAATGTATTTAAGAATACAACTCTATATTAAAACTGAATTAAGAAATAATAAACAAATAGAGGAAATTAGCTATCTGATTTTTATATACACACCATATGATGACCATAAGTGGTTAATTTGGTTTTAACTTTATATATTAAATTAGACACTAGGTTTAGGTTTATTAAATAATACTCACTAGTATAGATCGACAATATGGAGACGGGGTAAAAACTCTTTGGCCACGAAGAACGGCTCTGTCGCCGCGAGTCTATCGTTGATGGAATATAAACTCATTTCCAATAAACAAATGTATTTTTTAGTTCAGTACTAATTAGTACTGTTGACCCAATTAGTTTGGCCGATCTTTTTAAATTTTGGTTCTTATGTTTTCTTTGGTTCAACTTAATAGTTCCACAGTAGCATGATCAAAAGAAAAACCAAAGATTTTTCTGGAAAGCCCAAGAAATAACCCTGCCTGCATATTTTAGAGGCCCAACAACCATGGAAGCCCATCATAAGAACAGTCCCGAAACCTTCCCAGAATGGAAACTTCTCTCCTTCCTTCCTTTCCCCTCCTTGACTCCTCGATCTCCTCCGGCAAAACCCCAATCTGCTCCACTCCCTTCCCCTGCTTCTGCTGAGCTCCACACCACCATTGCACCACGCAGTCGTGATCAAGCTAGCTAGGCCATGTCTTCCACCAGCGCCTCCAAGTCCAAGATCGTCGCCGACTCGGAGAGCGGCCACCACCTCCTCAAGATCGAGGGCTATTCCAGCACACTGAAAGCCCTCCCCAGCGGACAGCGAGCCACGTCTCTTCCCTTCACCGTCGCCGGCCACCGGTGGACCATCGGGTACTTCCCTAACGGCGTCAACGCGTCTTTCCGGCGCTACATCTCGCTCTACCTCTTCCTCTCCGGGAGCGTGGCCACCCCGGTCACCGCGCGGGTCCAGTTCAGCTTCCCGGAGCGCCACCTCCTCGGATCCAAGAAGACGAAGCTCAAGTGCGGCGAGGTGCATCTCGTTAGCAAGGAGCAGTGGGCGTGCGCGAATTTCGTCAAGCGGGTGGATCTGGAGAAATCGGATCATCTTCTCATGGATGATTCCTTCACGGTGAGGTGCGACATCGCCGTCATCAACGCTGTCCGCGCCGAGGATTCGGCTCCGGCCGTGGCGAGGGCGTCCGTCATCACCGTGCCCCCTTCCGACCTTGGCCGATGCCTCGGTGGCCTCCTCGAGACCGGGATCGGCGCCGACGCCACGTTCGAGGTGGCCGGCGAGAGGTTGGCCGCGCACCGCTGGCTGCTCGCGGCGCGGTCCCCGACGTTCAGTGCCGAGCTCTTCGAACGGAGTGGAGCCGCCTCCGGCGTGCTGCAAGTCCCCAATATGGATCCCCGGGTTTTCAAGTCCCTGCTCTCCTTCATGTACACCGACTCGCTGTCCCTGCCAGAGACGGCGACGAAGCAGGACGAAGTCGCTTTTGCGTAGCACCTGCTCTTGGCGGCGCACAGGTATGGCATGGAGAGGCTGAAGCTGCTCTGCGAGGACCGGCTGTGCAAGAGCATCGACGTTGGCACGGCGGCGAACATCCTCGCCTTGGCTGAACCCCTCGGCTGCCGCGAGCTGAAAGATGCGTGCCTGGAGTTCCTCAGGTCCACTGATTGAAGCTGATTATGCTTTGCTAGCAGTATGGCGCATGGATGATCATGATTTCTGTCCAGTCATAGTCATGAGTAGTATGCTCTGCTTCCATGCTTGATTCATGGTTTTAATCAAGACTCGTGGCATTAATTATTTCTCTTGGCATGTACTAATTTCCTCGAATGTGTGCAACCTTGCAATTGAACCTGAATTTAGTGGCATTGTGAAAAAAAAATAAGGCCACTCGAGGCTAGCCCTAGGTAGTATTTTTATAGAAGAAGAGCTCCTTTGTGAGAAATCCGGAAATTCGTCCCCAATGGGGATCGAACTCTGGATGTTGAGTTCGCTCAGCCATACTCCAACCACTGGGCCTCTGCCCGTTCTCCAATTTAGTGGCATTGTGAACTACTCTGCTGATTGAATTTCCATTTGTCCTGCAAGTTCTCTAGCTTTCTGAAACGCATGGCATCTTTCTTAACTTATACCTCTCCCCAGGGCATGTAATTTTTTTTGTGTCTCTTCGACTTTATCATGTTAACATCATGCATATCTTCAACAGTAACTGTTAATCCAACAAATACTTTTACTGCCAGATAGTTTGATGCACGTTATTGCATCTCCAGGAGTCCTGCAAGCTCTCCTTTGTTGCTTTCTCCCCTGGGTCACAAGTTGTAACAGAGAAAATAGTGAAGAGATCTTATTATCTTACTGCCTAACATAAACAACAGTCCCCCTCCTAGTCTGAATCCTAACTTGCCAGAATTCGGCGCAGCACCACAAGCATGAATCTGAGGCAACATCAACGGCTTAACATTTGAGTACCCTGAATCCAAATAGTACTAGCAAACTATCAGTTAGCAACCTTACAAGGCTTAATCCTTGTGCTTTTTCCCTTTAAAACAAACTAAAGTCTACCCATATGACAGTTTTCACTGTTAGAGACCAGACTGCAGATACTGAAGAAGAGACTCTGACGGACAACGAAACTGACGAAGCGGTGTCGGATAATCAGAGCCAGAGCCAACACGGTGATACAAGGCCAGAAGAGGAGAAGCCCAGGCCCAGGAAGTCCACAAGGGGGCCGAAGCCCAACCGCAAGTACATGGGCCCCGACTGGACACGCTGAGCAGTACAAGACAACGCGGAGAAGCTTCGACACGGGCATCCCTGACAACGGCCGAAGAACCCGGATCTCACCTACCTCTTCTCTTCTCACCTACCTGCTGTTCTAGTTCTTCTCATCCCCGAACTCTAGATTCCAATTCCTGTAATCCCCAACTTGTATCGTGAACCTATGAAGCAGGGTATGTGATGGTGGCGATGATGTCTATCGTGGTGTGTATGCAGTAGGTTCGTAATAGTTGGTATCAGAGCGGTTTCGATCGCGGAAGAGAGTGAGAATTCGTGCTGGTTTCTGTAAATCTCGGTGAAGGGTGTTGGATCTCTCATAGATCTGACGCAAAACACTTCGGTGTACCCAAATTGAGTTAGAGACAAGGCGAATTCGACAGGACGCGATGGGAGAGGTGACGGAGAAGGAGATGACCTTGAAGCAGATGTTCGAGTTCATGTCGGCGGCGGAGAAGCGGCGGGAGGCGGACACTGCGGCGTTGAGCTCGAAACTAGGCGCAATTCAGATCGCGCAGCAGGAGATGGCGGGGACCTGGAAGCCGCAGGTCGATCAGGCGCTGGGTGATCTCTCCGGAGCTATTGGGTCTCTGACGGAACGCGTCGATCGGATGGATCGGCAGCTCACCACCGCGGTGGCGAGGGCAGCCCCAGTCGTTGCGGATTTGCCAGCCGCAGCAGCTGCCCCTCGGCTCGGCCATGGTGTGGTGGATCTCTCTCGACAACAACCACCGTTGCTGCTCAAGCCGGACCATGTCCAGAGCGGCAGCGAAGCCGGAGTTGTCGGCCCCGATGGGCACCGTCTGCAATCGGAAAACCGGGGGTCTCAACCTAGAACTCCGGGTAATGGTACGTACGAAACTCCAACCCCACATGTTGGGCTAAATCGTACCCTGGATTTTGATTCTGTTGATCATGAAAGGGAAATTTCTCCTGGAAGTGTGGTTCGATCGGAGATCCCTGGCTTTAATGGGGATAATCCGAGATGGTGGAAACGTAATTGTGAGAAGTATTTCAAATTGTGTCAAACCCATGAGTCCTTGTGGAAGGATTTGGCGACCATGAATTTCACAGGGCAAGCTGGATGCAAACTGTTGAGCATAAAGTAGAAAAACTTAGCTGGCAGGAGTTTAGCGAGTTACTTTGTGATAAATTTGGTAAAAACAGTACAAAGTGCTTATAAGGAAGCTGAGAAACTTAAGTCAAGTTGGGACGGTGTTAGAGTACATAGAGAGTTTTAACAATGTGATGCATCAAATGTTAGCTCATAATCCTAGTATAGATCATGAGATTTTTACTACTGCTTTCATTGATGGTCTTAAAGAAGAAATTCGAGCTGTTGTTGTTATTCAAATGCCGGAAGACTTGGATGCTGCTAGTTCCTTGGCTTTGTTACAGGAGGAGGTCTTGGAGAGTGGAAGACGCAAGGATTCAAGAAGAAGGGATCCCTCAAATTGGGCAAAGTCTTATTCTCCTGGCTATTCTTCTGGGTATTCTTCTGGAGCTAATGTAGCTCAGGTGTCAGTGAACACCAGTGGAAAATCTGGTGGTAAACCAATGGTGGAAGATAAACGAGGTACTGAAGCTGCAAGATCAAGAAGTTCAGGAATAATGTCAATACTTTGAGATCTTATCGTCGAGCAAAGGGCCTTTGCTTCACATGTGGAGAAAAGTGGGGTCCTGATCACAAATGTGGTCAGACTGTTCAGTTACATGTGGTCCAAGAACTGCTCCAGATGATTGATGCTGACGAGCCAGTTGAACTCACCAACACTGAAGAAAGTGAATCGGAACCTGAAGACCTGCATGCCATATCTGACTATGCGTTGAAGGGATTGGAAGGGACTCAAGCCATACGATTAAAAGGGAAGATACAAAAGAGAGAAGTGATAATGTTGGTGGATTCTGGGAGCTCGACAAGCTTTATCAGTGAAGTTCTCGCACAAGATTTGAAGGGAGCTGTACCTCTGACCAAAACCACTAAGGTCAAGGTAGCAAATGGGGCTGTTCTGCAGGGCACCATGGGCCTTCCTAACTGCAAATGGAAGTGTCAGGGGACCTCTTTTGTGACTGATTTCAAAATCTTACCTCTGGACTGTTATGATGCTATTATCGGCATGGATTGGCTGCAAGCTCATAGCCCTATGCAAGTGGATTGGGTACAGAAATGGATGGAGGTACCTAATAAAGGCAATCCCGTGAGGTTGCAGGGTCTGACAGCGGATGTGTCTGCTTGCCCAGAGATATCTCAGCGGCAGTTGCTGAGTCTAATGGAACAACAATCCATCTTACACTGTTTTCTGTTGAATCCTGACCAAGAAGGAGCCTTAGAGCAGTGTCCATCAGATTTGAAGGAGTTAATTGATCAATATGCAAGTTTATTTGACGAGCCAAAAGGTTTGCCTCCACAAAGAGAATTTGACCATGCAATTCCCCTAGTCCCGGGTGCTCAGCCGGTGAACATCAGGCCCTACAGATATAATCCTGAACAGAAGGATGAGATAGAACGCCAAATTGCTGAAATGTTACAAAAACGGCATCATCCAAAAGAGTTCGAGCCCATTCTCTTCACCTCTGTTGTTGGTAATGAAAAAGGATTTAACCTAGCATCTCTACACTGATTTTCGGCATCAGAACGCCATGACGATTAAGAATAGGTATCCTATCCCGATTGTGGAGGAACTGATGGACGAACTGCAAGGAGCCACTTTCTTTACTAGTCTGGACCTCAGATCAGGTTACCACCAAATCAGAATGAGGGAAGAAGATGAAACCAAAACAGCTTTTCAAACGCATCAAGGTCATTACGAATACAAAGTAATGCCGTATGGATTGACGGGAGCACCTGCAACATTTCAAGGGACTATGAATAGCATTCTAGCTCCGTGGCTTCGCAAAGGGGTTCTGGTATTTATCGATGATATCTTGATCTATTCCTCCGAGTGGGAAGGACATCTGAAGCTGGTAGCAGAAGTGTTTCAGGCACTACAACAACATGAGTTGAAAGTGAAGTTCTCTAAATGCAAATTTGCCCAAAGGAAACTGGCGTTTTTGGGGCATGAAATTAGCGAGGCCGGGGTGTCTACTGATACAAGTAAAATACATGCCATTAAAGAATGGAAGGTGCCCACTAATGTGAAGGAACTCAGAAGCTGGTTAGGGTTGATTGGCTACTATCGGCGATTCATCAAGAACTTTGGCATTATTAGCAGGTCTTTGTTTGATCTGCTGAAGAAGGGAGCTGCATTTGTGTGGACAGAACAGCATGAAGAAGCATTCCAAACTCTGAAGGCTGCTTTGATTTCGGCTCCAGTCCTAGCTTTACCAAATTTTCAGCAGTCATTCGAGATTGAAACAGATGCGTGTGACTATGGTGTGGGAGCTGTTCTAATGCAGAAGGGACACCCGATAGCATTCTTGAGCAAAGCGCTGGGGCCTAAAAACAGAGGGTTATCTACATATGAGAAAGAGTGTTTGGCGATATTGATGGCAGTGGACAAATGGAGGCCTTATCTACAAAGAGGTGAATTTGTGATTCGGACAGATCAGAAAGCTCTCACACATTTAGATGATCAAAGGTTGTCGACTCCATGGCAACACCGAGCTCTGACTAAGTTACTGGGCTTGAATTACAAGATCTTATACAAGAAAGGATATGAGAACAAAGTCGCAGATGCTTTGTCTCGGCGAAAACATGATGATACAGAGGAAGTGGTAGCAATATCCACCTGTGAACCAACATGGTTAGAAGAGGTTACCAATGAATATCTGGCTGATAAGCAAGCTAGCAAGCTCCTGACAGAATTAACAGTGTCAAAAACTGTTGGACCTTTCTCTTTGGACCAAGGGGTGATACAATTCAAAGGAAGAATTTGGTTACATGCTAATTCCAAGTTGAAGAAGAAAATACTGCATGCATTACATGCTAGTGCGGCGGCAGGACACTCGGGTTTCGCGGTGACTTATCGCAGAATCAAGCGGTTGTTTGCCTGGCCCAGGATGAAACAGGAAATTAAGGATTTTGTGGCGGCTTGTGTGGTTTGCCAACAAGCAAAACCGGAATGGGTGAAATACCCAGGGCTTCTAGCGCCTCTACTTGTACCCAAGAGTGCTTGGAGAGATGTATCGATGGACTTCATTGAAGGTATTCCTAAATCAGCTGGGTTCAGTTGTATTTTGGTTGTGGTTGACCGTTTCTCTAAGTACGCCCATTTCGTGCCATTGGCACATCCTTTTACTGCAACATCTGTGGCCACGGCATATATGAATTCAGTGTTCAAATTGCATGGAATGCCCAAATCAATTGTCTCGGATCGAGATAAAATATTCACCAGCAAGTTTTGGAAGGAATTGTTCAGGGTAACTGAAACAGAGTTAAATTTCAGCTCTCCTTATCATCCTGAGACGGACGGACAAACGGAACGAGTAAACCAGTGCTTGGAGGGATATTTGAGGTGCTTTGTCCACGGATGTCCTAAGCGTTGGGCACAGTGGTTACCTTTAGTGGAATTCTGGTATAATACTACCCCTCATTCATCCTTGGGCAAGACTCCGTTTGAAGTGGTGTATGGCAGAAAACCGGTGCAGCTCGGAATCGATCGGTTGGAATCTTGTGTAGTGGATGATGTTAGTGAATGGCTGAAGGAAAGGGAGCAAATGCGTGATATTTTACACCAGCATTTGGTGCGAGTACAGCTGCGAATGAAGCATCAAGCATACCGCAATAGAACTGAGCGAGCATTTGTGCCAGGGGATTGGGTTTATCTAAAGCTCCAACCGTATATTCAAAAATCAGTGGCAACACGAGCAAACCAGAAACTATCTTTCCGGTACTATGGACCATACCAGGTGATCAGGAAAGTGGGGCGAGCTGCTTATGAACTTGATTTGCCTTCCACAGCAAAAATTCATAAAGTGATGCACGTCTCGCAATTGAAGAAGGCTATCCGTCAACTGGACAATGTAAACCCAGAGTTGCCAGAGGAAGCAGATGTTCATTGTCAACCGGAACAAGTGTTGCAGAGTCGGGACTATGTCAAACATGGCGCAAGGGGCAAGCAAGTCCTAATCAAATGGGCAGGTATGCCAGCGGACTTGGCGACATGGGAGGATGAACAAGAGCTGAAAGCAAAGTTCCCAGTGGCGCCGGCTTGGAGGCAAGCCGGTGGTAAAGAAAGGGGGAATGTTAGAGACCAGACTGCAGATACTGAAGAAGAGACTCTGACGGACAACGAAACTGACGAAGCGGTGTCGGATAATCAGAGCCAGAGCCAACACGGTGATACAAGGCCAGAAGAGGAGAAGCCCAGGCCCAGGAAGTCCACAAGGGGGCCGAAGCCCAACCGCAAGTACACGGGCCCTGACTGGACACGCTGAGCAGTACAAGACAACGCAGAGAAGCTTCGACACGGGCATCCCTGACAACGGCCGAAGAACCCGGATCTCACCTACCTCTTCTCTTCTCACCTACCTGCTGTTCTAGTTCTTCTCATCCCCGAACTCTAGATTCCAATTCCTGTAATCCCCAACTTGTATCGTGAACCTATGAAGCAGGGTATGTGATGGTGGCGATGATGTCTATCGTGGTGTGTATGCAGTAGGTTCGTAATATTCACATGCCGAGTTTCCTTGTTTCTCTGTTTGGAGTTTTTTCCTCTCTCCCCTTGTGCCGAGTGAAGTGTGGTATCAATAAAAAATTCTTTGTGGCCATTCTACAAAAGTTTCTCGTTAAAATTCTTGGGGGCAAAATCAACAGTGAGAAATTTGGTACTGTGATTATAATTTAGTAGCAGCCTATAGCTAGATCATTGATGTTGGTAGTATGCATTTCGCCTAAACTATTTGTATGCATGCCCTGTAGTTTCATGGATGGTACAATTCCATGGTTTTAGTTTAGACTTTCTCTTGATATATATAACTACATCTACCATAATTTATTCAATCCGGTGCCATTAGTACTATGTATTCCCTGTTATTTCAGCAATGCTACTCTGTTCCATGGTTATAGTTTGGCTAACACCAGAGATTAGCTCTGTTGGTGTATACTACATCTATCATGATTTAATTGAATGTGTGCAACCTTGCCTACTATTCTATAGTTAATGGCATTCTGAATTATGAAGTAAGATGCACACAAGTTGTGAGAATGGAAGAGATGGAGGTATCTCATCACTCTTGATCCTACTGCCCAACATAAACCACAGCCCTAATTTATTGAAATTCGTCGCTGTGGCTTATAAGTGAGAGACTGTCAGGCCATGTACCTTAACTGAATCGAGGACCTGTTAGGTATTCTTTGGTATTGGGTTAAACCCTAGCCGACGCTATTTGCGGATTGGCAAAAACTTTCCTCTGTAATCGTTTTGATCTGAGTGAATGCATCTCTGAAAGTAGCTACCGTTTCCATTGTTTCTCTGAACTGTTTGACAGTCCTTGAGTTCGGAACCTGAGCCTATCAGACTAGCATGTATTAGTAAGCAATCTCCTCTTGTCACCCAAATCCCTTTTGATGTGATGGAAGAACCATTTCTTCTACGGCAGCTCAGAACGTTGGTGAAGACGATGCACGGAGCCGAGAAGTAGACAAATAGCTCATGTGATGTTCTATTTTCTCCAATCAGTAGTGCCGCCCGAGATAGAGTTTTTCTGTTGTTTCGCGTGTTTCCCTTGCTTGGGGCCCGAGTGCAGTGTCCGTAGCAACTTTCAACCGAGTCTACCGAGCTAAGATTTTTCCCTGCTTACAAAATTAGTTTGTACCTTAGCATAATCAGTAGAAACACTACTTTGCATTGTTTTTGGCGAAGGCAACAGCGCTGTTTTCATTTGATTAGGACAGGAAATAATAGAGCATATACAAGGTCTTAATTACAGACGACCGAAACCTACGTGACAGAGAACGACAACAGCGAAAAACAGAAAGAAACAGAGAACCGAGCTTTGCTCGCGCTCCCGGAAAAACCCTAGCGGTGGCCTAGTTAGATTCTTGTGGTATTCTTGCAAGCTGGCGAGCCCTCGATCTGCCAGCACATAGCCATATTGCTGCCTCGTCTTCCAATTTCCTGAACACCCCCACAACCGAAGAGAACAGGTTGCTGAAAATCCTTGCATTACGTTATTTCCGGAGAGACCAGCAAACTAGATTAATGACAGCATTGAGCGAGCGTGTCATGTTTTTAGGCCTACCATGCACCTGATCGAGCCACCATTCGCTGAGGCTAGAAGCAGCAGCAGGGCTGGGTTGAAGATGAACTGCAGCTTGTGCTGAACGCCTGAACCATGTCCCAAACCTGACGTGAAAAGGGGCAGTGCAAGAGTATATGCAGGCTGGACTCATCAGTCAACGACAGAGCGGACAGACAGGATCACAGGTCCAACCACGCTTGAGCATGTTGTCAGTAAGCCATCAACTGAGAGAGGCTAACCAAGCGAAAAACTTACACTTGAGCGGTGCGTCAGAGTCCCAAACCGTCAGAGGCAGCCAAGAAGGAATACGGCCCTCGAATTGGAGCAAACCTCCTGCAGGAAGAAACAGATGCATGTGCGTAGTTTCGTATGCATGATCACTTTCTTCTGTTTCAACGTTCCTGATTAGTCAGTCCCCTACATGACTGAATTCTGTTTGGGTGGGTGGTGACTAGTTTTGTTCCCAGCACGGCAAAACGTAACCTTGGTTCTTGTCTGTTCTACAGTAGTAGCGAAGTAAGTTGAAAGCTGCCATATATGTTTGCTAGGGTAGAAAAGTGATGAGGGAAAAGCTAAGAGGAGAGGGGAAGAAAATTTGCTGGGAACGGGCCGCAGCATCTCCTTCCTAGGGCCCCTCCTAAGATTGTGACACGTCAGTTCAGATCACCAATCTCAAAGCTCCTTCTAACAACCTCGGCAGCGGCAGTTGATTACAGATCGTGACCGGGAAAAACGAGGCTACGAGACATGGTATGTTAAGAACTGTCAACCGAAAATTCAGGGAAACGATCGTGCCTATTACTTGCGTCTTGTTGAAGGGGGAGATCATGGCGTGAGACTACCTGTCGCCGGCAGCCGCCTCCGCCGTCCGGCACACCGGCAGAGCCGCAGAAGTTGTGCCAATGCCCACCCATCGTGAGGAAGGAAGGAGTAGGCATAGAAGCAGTACATTTTATTATTTTTCCTTGTGGCCAGTGACCTGCATCCGGAGTTAGTTTCAGAACCAAAATATGGAATATTCTTCTGTCATGTTCCTGTCATAGCCGACGAATGTTTTGTTGATTTATAATGATGCTTTATTAGACAGTAGTGTAGTTTATCACCTCCTCCAGAATATACACGCTGATCCTCCAAGTATCCATTCATCAACTGAATATGACAACGACATAGAGGAATGACTAACTTCAGGGAAACAAACCACATAAGTGCACATTCATTCATCAACTCAATATATACTGGAATTCCATTCATTCGCACACAACTCTTGCAACACTTGTGCTACATAGAAGCTACTTGTACATTTTTCGAATATCTGAACATTTGTAACATAGTAGTTCAGAAAGTCGTAGCTGTTCCTCCTCAGCCATGTCTTCAAATGGACTTGAAAAAAGGAGAAAACAAAGTGATCTAAAAGAAATTTTATAAATCCTTCAGCTTCAGAGACATCCTTCTCTGGTTAGAACATAGCCCATAGCAGAGTCGCTAGCAGAGTCGCCGCCGCACGCTCACCACGCGGCCGGGGCCTTCCTGTGCTCCCAGCACCCCCGGCCGATCCAGGCGAGCGCCGCCGCGGCGACTGCGGCGAGGCACGCGATGACAGCCACCGCCGGGCCGCTCCATCCCGGAGAAGCTGCAGGCGGCGCCGGCGAGGTCGGCTGAGGCGGCGCCGGCGATGTTGGCTGAGGAGGTGCCGGCGTGCTTGGCGGAGGAGGCGCCGGCGTGGTTGGCGGGGGAGGCGCCGCCCACGCCAGCCCTTGCCCGGCCACGCCTCCTACTCCAAGCAGTGACACGACGGCCACCATGGCAAGCATGGCGGCGGCCGCGTGCACCCTGGCCATGCTTCTTCCTTCGCCTCCTCCTTGCTCTCGAGTTCTCCAATCAACGTCTGGTTAGGGGTGTTTAAGTCGAGTGTACTCCTAGCTAGTTGCCCTGTTTCTCCAATCCGAGTGGTAATGTGGCCATATATATAGCAGCTCAAGGTCTCTGTCCAGTGTACACTACTGTATATGGCCTTGAGCTAGTCTGTAATGTGACCTTGATGAAAATTGATTGTATTCTTTAGAGTTGTGTCTTCAATTCATGATGTTTAAGTGAATACATTTATCCAGAGTCATTATACCAAAACTGCACGAATCATGTCTATTTGTAATCTGAGCATAAGGTTCTGAGCAAAAGATGAGTTTCTTACAGTAAATTAGCAATTAAAAGAGTACTATCCCTCTATTCTTTTTGCTGAATTAATTCAAAATCAGTCCAGGCAATTGACTTCTCTTCATCTTTGCATCGTTGGGTTGTTTGTACTCAGGTACAGAGTGATTATGCCAAACTGCCCCAACCACTGAACACTGCATGCGTAGGATAAGGTCAGCTAGAAGCTGAGATGCTCCTAATCTCCCATGTAAGTCACCTCTCCCTTCCTTTATGAGTTCACTTGTACTTTTTGTATGCTCCTAGCTGTTTGATAATGCTAAAATTGGAAGAAAAAAACAATACATTCTGAATCGTGCAAGTCATCTACACAATCTGTGCATAGTAGACCCTATTTCGAGCTTAGTACAATTGTCCATGTATTAATCTGTTCTTATCGATGTTTTGAAGAAAAAAAGGGAGATGGATGCCTCTCCTGCTTGTTTATCCCCTGGTCTAATGTGAGTAGGGTACCAAGAATAACAGGGAACCGAGTTACTTATTGTAGTTGCTATAACAAGTTGCTTACTCCGCATCTTTATTTGATAAAGAAAGTTCAAAGTTATGTCTGCCTATAGTTGTTATTTTTCTTTTTTGGTGGATGTGAAACTTTATTATTCAGCTTTCAGTGGCATTTAATGTAAGCATCATTGTGAAATTTCTTGCAAGATATTCTACCATTTGCGGTGGGCATCATTGTAAGGTTTATGTCATCCGAACACACTAAGATGAAGGATCTGCTGCCAACAAGTTTTGACCAGGATAAAATAGTAATGCCAATGGCAGCGTGGCCTCAAGGTACAAATACTACTTCCATGATAAATCTTGTGTTTTAAATATTTGGTACATCATGATTCTCAAAAATAAATAAAATTTGCACTATCATTATTGTTTGTGTGTACTGTTGTTGAAATATTTGCAAAGTATTTTTCATCCATCTAGATTTAATGTACTTCTTTTCTTTGACCGGTGTAGGAGCCACAACAAGAACTATGTGGGCAAAGATGTGTTGTAGGGGAAAGTAACACTCTTGTAAGAGGTTTCCCTCGCCTTGTCCCAAAGTAGTCTTCTTTATATCTACCTGCTCTTTGTAATTCGAGTAAATGAAATTTGTGTGGTACATCCTTGGAGAAAATTCGCATATTGGTGACACAATATTTTTTGTGACATATTCATACATAATACACATATTGTTGCTGACACACTCATTCATAAAATAAAAATATTGTTAATCATTTCTTAATATAATTTTGTTTATCAGCCCGTAGCAACACACGGGCATTCGACTAGTCTTATTAACAACAGTGTCATTTTAACACAGCCAAGAATGTGCAAGATTTCTTCTTTTTTGTGGGGGTGAGAGAACGGTGATCGATACTCTCGGTGTCATATTTTCTCTCTGACCAATGCTATGCGGTCCTCTCCGTGTACATAATTTTGAAGGGGTACATGTATACGTCATAGATGGGATCGATGAACTATGTGCAAGTACAAAGGACCTGGATCATTTGTCAGTATGCAGTTATTGTAGATTTGCTAAAATGAGGGATTCTACGTTCAGACTGCTACTATTACCAAAAGTCCAGAACGCATGCAATCAAAATTAGAGGGGCACTCTGAAAGGTATAAAAGCAACCGCCACACTGCAATTGGTAGAGTTACTTCCTGTTGGCAACAATGTCATTTTAACACAGCCAAGTGTGCGAGCTTAATTGCCCGCACCTGCTAGAATGTGCAAGATTTCTTGTTTTGGGGGTAGAACGGTGTGCGGTAGCGCTGTGTGGTAGCAGCAGGTAATATTCTTTCCGAACGGTGCGTGGTAGCCGGTAGGCTTCATGGAATGGGCATTTTGAGACGATATAAATCATGCCACCTCGTATTGTCTATCATATTTTTGGAGGTTGGTTGCGGGTGGTAAAATGAAAGCTACCTATTTGTCGGTGGCTTCATCCAGAACACACTTTTCGTCCACTCAAACACAACACATGTCCTCCCAGCTGCCTTCCCCTAACTACTAGTTGAAATGATAGGACAATAAATACGATATTCACCGCGTCATGTAGAGCATCTTGACGCGTTAGAACCATGTTGGCATGTTGTACATTTTTCGCATTAACCATTTGGTCAAATTAACTGCAATTGGAAATGGGTGATCCATCTAGACATGTCACAACCATGTTGTACGAGAACTGGCGCATTAGTTTTATGTTTACGTGCATATATACCTGCATACGTGCATTCGTGCCATGTCACGAAGCGCGTTTTGGACGCGAACCCCACAGTGCGCGCTCTGGGACCCTAAAATTTGAAAACAATTGCATTGCAAGTTTATAATTTTTCTCTGATATTAATACACTGAAATGGAAGGTTCCACCGGGTTTTCTATTATTTTTATTTTTCTCGATTTATGTGATTTTTTTCATCGGTAAATCCTATTAAACTCATTTAATGAGTGGAATATTAAAAGCTAAAAAAAATCAAACTATTCAAGGATTATGCATCCCATATGATATACTTTGTGTGAAAAATGTGAGAGGCCAATTTGCAATCTTATTTGTGGTATCTACATAAGATAAAATGGGATTTTGGCACTAAAAATAAAAATACAAAAAATCTTGCAGTCTTGCTTTTGCAATGTTATTTACAATATCACGTGCTGAGTTTGGTCATCATAGCAAAGAAGCCAGCTCATCCTCGATGTCTACATATCCGACGTCACCTCGGCCTCGTTGGTATCGGCCACGACTACCTTGGCCTCAATGATATCGGTCGCGACCTCCTCCAACCCTGCACTTTTCTCGAGCCCTATTTTACATAATCTATCGGAGGAGGAAAAAATTTGGTGCCCTAAAACTTTTTTTTTTTGTGCCATATCCAAATTTAAGGTGCCCTAAAATAGATCATCTATTGGAGTTGCTCTTATGATGCCAAGGAGGCAATAATGGTGGGAAGCATTGGAGAGGATCGTAGGGATGGCCGATGGCGACCAAAGTTGTGGAATCTCCATGTTTTGATGTATTTATTTCGTTTTGATTTTGTGAATGTGGATATTGAGTGTGCATGTCAAACGAACGTGAGATGCGATAAATTAACCAATGAAGGTTCTAAATAAAGAATTAGTCAAATTTGCTCTTGATTGATGCTTTTTGATGTATTTGGAATAGAAGGTATAGAATGCAATACAAAGAATAAAAATCCTTCAGACAAGTGACAAAGCACAAATGTAAATCCTTCGCTTGACTTTTTTCAATCCTGTCCTATCACATAATGGATGATATATCATTTTCCTATATATAAGGTAGATTATAATTTGGAAATAGTTGCTTCCTATTTATTTTTTGAAACTATGGGGCAAAAGCTTTGCCCCATATATTAATTAAGCAGAAGGTGCCCGGTTTATTAGTGGAAGAAACCGGGCGAAAATCATACAACAAACGCCAACAACAGCGAACACCACGGGGCAGAGCCCACACAACACCCACTCCACGGCCAGCCGGCCAGCAAACCACCCTTGCCGGAGAGAAGAAACCGCAACTGCTATGGGAGGAGCAGGTACGGGACACTCCGTCGTAGATGAAAGCGGCCACTACCGGGGAGCCTCGACGACGAACAGCACCGAGAGCAGCCTTGTCGCCCACACGACACAAGGAGGAACGCCCTCGATGATGCAGAAACCACCTGGACCACCTTCCGGGGCCGCCGCCCCGACATGCCACCGCCCACACCCGGGCCACGACGCCGCACGACTCGGCCACCCACAGCCCAAGCTGCACCAGGTAAGCCGCTCGCAGACCACGGCCGTCGTACCAGCATCCGCTGCTGCCGCTGCCCCAGCAGCCTCGACAGCCTCGCCGCCAGCACCCCCTTCCGGGACCGCCGTCCCGACATAGCACCGCTCGCAACCGAGCCACGACGCCGCACGAACCAGCCCCCCGCAGCCCAAGCTGCCCAGGGAGAACTGCTCGCAGACCACGGACGTTGCTTCCTATTTATACCATGGAGCTACCTGAGATTTGCTTTGACGCTCTTCCAATTATTCCCTTCAGTCGAATAATACTACTCATACTGAGAAGTAGTATTCATGAATCTTGACCAATGGATTTACAAAACGAACGTTCCATATAGATTGGAGTGTACCGTAAAACAGCTCTGTTTTGGATACACTCGTTAGCATGTTATTTTATTTCACGCATGCAGTTCTGCACCAGTGGAAGTTATGGCCTAAGATGCGTTTCACAGTACATGCTTCTTTTGTATAACTAATTATTAATTGCTAATCAACGATTTTAGCCTTTCAATCTAAGGTCCATGGTTGGCATCGCGCAACTAGAAATCTTGTTCCAGCAAAATTCCTGTATTATATCTTGCAGTTGCCATCGCCACCTAGTGCTAGTGTTTTTTCTGTATAATATACAGTTTCAAATGTTCTAATGTGAGTATTTGTTCTTTTCAGCTGCAAATCATTATTCTGGTATTCCTGCTAGCATCAATTCAATTCATATAAGATGGAATCTGCACAGGTTTGCGCCAAGGCCGGACGATACGACAGCTAAATGGTGGGAGGTGATCGCTGCAGCTGTTCCTAAGAAGCATAAGAAGGCGCTCAATGCGCTCATCACGCTGACAGCTAGAGCGCTCTGGCTTGAGCGCAACAGCCGTGTGTTTGACAGGGTTACTTCCTCCGCGGCGAAGGTCTGTGACCTCATCATACAGGAGTTCAGACTATGGACTTCGGCGGGTTTATGTGGGTTTTTAGGAGGAATTGAGTGATCGGTGGTGGCCGAGACAAGCCACCTGTGGCTGGTTCTCGTTGTAATGCTCTCTGTAACTGTTCTTTCTCTATCTTAATATAACGACACGCGAGCTCGCGCGTGTTCTTGAAAAAAATCAATTCAATTCATATGCCACGCACCAGGCAAGCTGATACACCTGATACATGTAGGTGTCATGCAAAACTTGTGCCGCATTTGTAAACCTGATGCTTCTAGTAGATCGTGGTTTCGCATCTACATGATATTTTATGTAATGACACCTTTTGGCTACCACTTTCTAAACCTGATGATGTGGTACTCGTTTAGCTATCATTTTGTAAATCTGATTATCCATAATCAGTTAGCTATCACTTTGTAAACTTGATTGTGTGGCAATCAGAGATGAACAATCAGTTCAGTATTGTTTGCTTGTGGCCTAATTCCGTTGATATTTCTGGAAGACATGCATGTATATTTGTTGTGTGAAAATATGATTTGACTGATTTTTTGCTCTCAGATATCTGAATATTGAAGCACGGGCATGTGGGCAGGAGTTGGTCCATGAGTACCCGTCGGACAGTTGGTCGGAAAAGGTTGAGGGCAGTGCCATTACCATTGGACAGAAAAGTTCCATGGCAAACACAACGGAAAGTTGGTCACCAAAACAATGATGTGTCGAAATGTCGGTCCGTAAAAGGCAAGCTCATCGAGAAAAATATGTAGGTCAGAAAAACTTTCACACCGGTGTAGACTGTCGGTCGGCAAAACTATGTCGTCCGAGAAAGGGCTTTTCCGACTAGACTTACGGTGACAGACAGGGTCAGTCAGCAAAACCCTTTCTCGAATGACTTTCTATCATTATAAGTGTTTTCCAACCAATTTGGCTAGCAGGAATTCTGTGTTTGGTATAGTAAATGATGCAAACTAGTGTGCATGTGTGAAACATAGACATTGCTTATATAAAAAGGAATTGTTTCAAAGCATTGGTCGAGAAATATTTTAAGAGACTTTGTCTCTTGACTCAAAAAGATGTGGAAAGTCCCTTCGCAGAGGGAAGCACGGATTAACATGTGCTAGACCACAGTTGGTCGGAAAGGTCGAGGGCAGTGCCATTACCATTGGATAGAAAAGTTTCATGGTAGAGACAACGGAAGTTGGTCACCAAAACAACGATGTGTGGGAAATGTCGGTCCGCAAAAGGCAAGCCCGTCGAGAAAAATATGTCGGTTCGAAAAACTTTCACACCAATCGGTCGGCAAAAATATGTAGGCCGAGAAAGGGTTTTTCCGACTGGACTTACGGTGGTGACAGACAGGGTCAGTCAGCAAAACCCTTTCCCGACTGACTTTCTGTCGTTGTAAGTTGTTTTCCCGACCAATTTGGCTTTCATGGATTCTTTGTTGTAGTAAGTGAATGATGCAAACTAGTGTGCATGAAAGATGTGCATGTGTGAAACATAGGCATTGCCTATATAAAAGGAATTGTTTCTAAGCATTGGTGAAGAAAGATTTTAGAGACTTTGTCTATTGACTCAGAAAGATGTGGAAAGTCCCTTCGTAGAGGGAAGCATGGATTAAACATGTGCTAGCCCTTAACCGATTAAAACAGAATAGAAAACATTTCGTAAGGTGTAGCTCATGTCAACGATTTATCGTAGGTGTGGAACGTGGAATTCCATTGCCCATCAATAACATTTTACTTGGCACTTTTTTGCTTCTTTCTAAATGGTCTAAACATTAGATGTTGCATAGATAATCACCGCTAATATAAAACTAGCTAGATGAGGTGATCCAACAGATCCTGGCTGTTTGCTTAACATATCGAACGGCACATGTAGCTTCCATGTTTAGTGGTAAAATAGCTAGTCAGAGGCGGACACGAAACGCTAATCCGTACATGTGTTTCCCCCAACCTGTACTTGGTATGTGTACAAACACATTGAGCTACTGAGAGCAGTGTTTCCTGACTATCTAGTAGTCAAGACTAGAAGAGCATGAAATGGCATTGCTCGTGATTTAGCTAGCTTAATTAGCTAAGCTAGCGTAGTGGCATGAGCAAAGTATGACTGTCACTGATTTCCTCGTGAAATCATTGTCCTGTGTAATCAAGACCATGTACATGTGTTCTTGTGACCTTGTCAGTAATGAATGATGCTTTATCCCCTCAAAAAAATTCTCTCCTGCCGAGCAAAGCAGGTGGCGGCAGGGATAGCCACACCCAAAGCTACTACTTTATTCATGTGTGCTAACAAAAAAACTCGATAGCTAGGTCCCGACTTCCAGCGAATATTTCAACAATAGATATATAGAGAATATGCTAATAAACATAACATTTAACTCTTAGAGACGACATTATGAATACTCCTTTATTTTTAATTAATAACATTGGAGTACATATGTAAAATATCAGTCAACTAATCAGTACAACCAGGGCCCCCATAAAAAAAGTGGGCTGACTCAATTTTTGAAGGAGTGTAGCAACCTTTCCCGTCGACAACAGATGGCAGATCTACGTTGACAATATGATCATTACCCTCTGCATCGATAAGCTTGAGATTAGTGAAGGATGCAGCATTCCCACTTGTTGAAACATAGCCACTTCCCATGGGAGGACTTGGTAGGGGTTTCTTATGAGTAGCATAGCCTCCAAAGCTTATCTCCAAGGGTTTATCTACGAGTCCTGGAATCAAGGATTTAGGAAAGTAACCCACTGGTTTTGCATCACCATTAACTCCAAAATGGACATGCCAATCACCTGAAGATTTTTCCTGCATGTGTTGATTGCTATATCAATAATACACCATATCTCACTGCTCATAATAATATGGTACCACCACCATTCGAGAATACCTTACATATTATAATCCTAGAAAAGTGTAGTCAAACTTTCCTATTGTTGATTAGAAACAAGAAAAGATTACTTAAACTTGTACCATTAGATTGTCATGAAAAATAGTTTCACACCATACATTCTAAAAATTATTCACTCACACACATATTTACAGCAACTAAGCGTCAAAATTACACGTGAAATACTATGCAAAACCAAAAACCTCCATCTATTTGGTAATGAAGGTAGCAGCGCATAAGGTCAAATTAGCTTAAATGTGCATATTTTTTAGTGTACACAGAGAAAAAAAAATTCCACCTTTTGTGAATATAATATACATGATGAACACTTGTTAAAGTCTAGGCATAATTTATCAGTCTAGTCCCTTCCAAAAACTAATGCTAAACAACAAAATAAACGAATTCCCATATAATTGATAAAGATTTCTTTATATTACATAAAGACTGACCTATCTACCAAAACAGACTATAGACTTCTAAGAAAAGTAACACTGGACATACATGGTTATAAACGCATTACATGAAACCAAGTGTTGTGGAGGATACCAGTCTCTGTAAAAACGTCAACTTGATTGACTCCAACAAGTTTGAACTTTAGAAACTAATTTAGCACCTAATTATGTATGAAACCGGCCCCAAAGATTAATGTGCTTTGCTCCCAAGATATGGTATCAAACAAATCCAGCATGTGCTAGTAGCAAGTTTGTACCTTGAATATTCTTAGTGTGATATATGATTTCTTGCCACTGGGGCGAGAAAGTGGACTGATGACATTGCCCGGAGCTATGCTCGATGATGTCTTCTGAAAGCCAGGACAATTCATGTTGACGCAACCTTTGCCAGAAGTTCCACCACTCTGCAATTGCAATACGTAAGAAAGGCTAAAAAGGTCAATATATCACACCGAAGTATTAATGTTTTTGAGAACTATAGTATGAAATTTAAGCAATTTTAAAAGTCCAAGGTTGTGTCCAAGGTCCACAGGCCTAATGATCCATTCGACTCAACAAAGTTCTAGCTTCATGATCTATGATAACAATGGAACACAAATATATATTACCGCCTCTGTTTTACATATATATAAATTTATATAGTGAAAATAGTACCATCATTGGATTTTCATGAAAGTGTTGTTGAAACTAATTTTACAGAATATACGTAATTAAATGACTACAAAGTTGTATGTTAAGAAATGTGATAATGCCTAAACAAGAGAATTTTACAAACAAATGGTGCCTATATTACATAAAAATTATTTAATCCATATTTTAATCATTACATAGACCATAATATTGAAAAGAATTTCAATCATTGTGGAATGTACACCCGGCATATGTGCATTCTTGTACATCTAGTATTGTTAGTTTTTGCAACGATATGATTAACTTTGTAGTTTGTGCTAATATACATGAACACTTCCACATAATCACTCCCAATGTATATTTTTTGCACGTGTCAAGAATAATGTAGCCTACAATGAGAAGAAAAACTTACAACCCAAGCCGTGTAGAAATGAGTGTGAGAATCATTATAGTGCCATGGATTAATCTACAGAAAATTGGTGTAGTGTTAACACATAGATATACACAAAAGATCCATTGATTCTAAATCTTATATAAAAAATATATATTGACCAGCGGTTCCGTAGAAATTCGAATATTAAATTATTAATCGCATGAAAAGATAAGATTCTTAGTGTCCAATCTCAAATATGATTCTTAGACTAAATTACTTATATCCATAATGA
This sequence comes from Poa pratensis, assembly GCA_947311845.1. Lineage (NCBI taxonomy): Eukaryota > Viridiplantae > Streptophyta > Magnoliopsida > Poales > Poaceae > Poa > Poa pratensis. Next base: position 75,429,163 of record CAMZMU010000037.1, on the reverse strand, counting down.
GAAGGCGTCCTGATCGAGCTGTGACCTATAGGTGTTTTAATTTTTAATTATTGTTAACATACAAGATTAGACAGAATCAGGGAAAAAATGTCAACATCAAATAGTGGGGAAAGGATACTCTAGAAACATGACACAATAATAGTTAATAAGCTCAGCCACTAGGTGTTAAATTGCACTTCCATGGAGTTTTTGTGCACAATTCTTAACATATGCAAGCTCCAACCACTATTATGTTGTACAATAGAAAAAAAACTAAATTCATCTCCAACTAGTCTATTGGATGCAAGAAAATAAACAAGGCTAATCCATTATCGGGATCAACGGTTACGATTAGAAAGGAAAAATTGCACCCATAGTTGGAATGTGCGTAATACGCACTTATAAATCTTCTAATCAAGCTTTAATTGATGGAATGTAAATCCATTGTTTTGCATTGCAAATGTAATATACTTTGACATGTGTTTCAATAATAATGATATCCAAAGATTGCACCACATCAATTTTGGCCGGCGCTATGATTTTTTTCACATAATTAAATTTATTCATAACTTGCACTTAATTAGATTCTTGAATTGCTAGCTCACGCAGGTTAATGATTACCAAGAGCAAGTTAACCTGCTATATACCTTCGCCGCAAAAAGCGTGCATGCATTATTGTAATTTTACTATGCTACTTAGTCATGCTACCGCTATATACCTTCAACACAAAAAGCATGCATGCCTTACTGTAAGTTACTATGCTACTTAGTCATGCTACCGCTATATACCTTCACCACAAAAAGCATGCATGCCTTATTGTAAGTTAACTATGCTACTTAGTCATGCTATCGGAGGGGATACACAACCTATGTAATAAATTATCTACTATTTATTCACTTCAGATATTTTTTATACTAAACAAAAAGAAATAACATGATTGGGCTCTCTAAATCATGTAACTTACTTCCCATCCTATTTGAATTCCATTGAGAGAAGATGGCTGTTCATCTCCTCTGTTCACAATCCAAATCATAGCTGTACTTGATTGGCCATGTTGCAAATCAAAGCCATAAACATCTAGTGTAGCCTCTGCACCATAATAGTTGTCATTGCCACCTCCTAAGGGCCTCGTGTGACTTGAGAACTATCAGAATGTAATTAACATGTTGTTAATGTGATCAGATTGCATGACATATTTTTCTTGCAAACACTAAATGCAATTAAGGCACACTTAATACTCACATAAGTGATCACCGAATTTTGATCCGAGGTGACATTTTTGTTTTGAAGAAAGAACTCCGACTGGATTTCCAAGGGCCATATCACGGTCCAGTTTCCTTGCTAATGCAAAGCATGATGTGAATGTTTATTGAAATATCAACAGAACTAAGCCATAACCTTTACCTCTTCACTAGAAGGAAAACATTGTCCCGTAAGTGTAGTAGCAAGAAGTAGCACAACAAACAACACAATAGTTTGAGAATGATTCTTCATGTAGAAGTCGAAGGAGAAACCCCTAAATTGGTGTACGAATGTGCCTTTCCACGAGGCCAGCCCCTTTAATAGTATGATGTGTTGAGGGGGCTAGGATTCAGTGAGGGCGTTTAAATCCAGATCCTAAATTTATAATTAATAAAATATAAGATTTAATCCAAAACACAATCTTTCTAGAAAATCTTCGATATAAAGATTTAAATTAATGAGGTGCATTGATGTCCTGTTAATATAGAATTATCACATAAGATATGCATACACTAATTCAGTAAAAGAAATTTCAAAATTTAAGAAAATATTAAGTACCCATATATATAAATTAATGATGCATTTGGGAATTAAGTCACGACGAGGGCATTTAAATCACGATCCTAAATAAGGAACAAATAAAATATATGATCTATTTCAATACACAATCTTCCTAGAGGATATACGATATAAATATTTAAACTAATGAGGTGCGGTCAAGGTTCAAAAAAAAATGAGGCGCAGTCATATCTCATTCATTTAGAATGATCACGTAAGATAGCATAGATTAATTCTGTAAAAAGGAAAATCAGGATTTCAGGAAAAGATTAAATGCGTACGGCATACATAGTGAACAGATACATTTGGGAATTAAGTCAGTAAAAGGCATATCTAAAATCTAAGAAACAATTTATCATTCAGCATTTAGAGCCTAATTAGTGATATCAATAGAATGTATAACATACATCAAATTTCCATCTTAAAATACTAAAACCTATATATGAGAAATTTCTTCAAATTATTATATATACACCATCGAAACGTTTTTTAGGAGAACATAATTTGCTTATTCAACCGTGTGAATCACAGGGTCCACGAGCCGTACATGTCGACCACGACGAAGGGATACAACACTTCAATAGTGAGCTTCAGAACTGGGGACTCCGCCCTCATGAGCAAAAGCAAAGTCCTCAAACCTAGTTAAAAAGGTCATCAAACCTGTTATTTCAAGATTCTATGCCGCGTAAAATGGAGTTATACCCTATCTTCCTCCATTGAATTAGTGCACCACATTTGCCACATTGGAGGCCACCAGCAGCTTCCTCGGGTTGAGATTTTCACCAAGTGTCAGGCCTGCTACAAGAAAATGCTTACAAAGTCGCAGGTTCAATCAAACCGCCATACAACACTACTGATGAGCCTATGTATACTCCCTCCTCATTCTTACACACAACTGCACAAACTCCTCTATTATTTGCTTTCGCAACCACTCCATTCACTACATGAATCCTGAAGGTCCATGACATTTTTTCCGTGACATTTTTTTTTGTCACGGATGGCCAAAAATCTATGACATTTTAATTCTTTTCTTCGTGGGTGCTTAATTGGAGGCCTGCTGGCCGGTTATGCGTGACGTATCTAATCTTTGGCACATAGAAACATCGCAGCTTTCGTCATATGCCCTGGATCCTGGTAATCAGGATGAAGGCGGACGCGCCGGCGGCCTGTCCGCTTCGTCCGTAAAGCCTAAATGGCAGGGTTAGCGGCTTCTGCATCCGCTAATTGGGCTGTCCGTTGTGCCCGACAGACGTACACAGACACGTCTGCTAGCTTTTCACAGCTGATGCATTTCACAATGTTAAATCAAAGTCGGACAAAGTCGTTAAATCATCCTGTTAAATTAACACAGGAATGAGACGAAGCATGTAACAAAATAGTCAAAGTTAAATCATCCAACTGTACTCTACTCGAGGGCCTAATTTGAGGATGTATACCTACAGGGCCTAATTAGAGGATGTATACTCAACATGGTCAGCCAATACAGCAAGAAATTATGTTTATCTAGTATGGGGCATGCTTTAGTGTCTAGTTAGCTTACCCAATACGTCATCTCTGGATTATAGCCTCCATCATGTCAGCTGGTTTTCTGAAGTAACATCTGGGTTCACAAATCTGCTACTAACCTAATAGCACAAATTCAGACCATACTACTACTGTCAAACTCCCTGTAAGATGTGTACTACTCCTCTCCCAGTAGCACTGACAAGCAAAATGCATGACAGCACTCTAGTTGAAAATATGTTGCTAATGCATTAAGAGATACACCCCAATTTTTGGTTGTATTGCAGCTAAAAAAAACTTTGAAACAATTTCCTAGGAAATTACAGTGTTTTTTTGGAATACAGAAATTTAGAGAAATTAGGGTCAGGGTTCCAAGCTGAGCCTAAGTCTGAAACTCTGGTGCAAGGAACATCACATCTCGTTGTTCTGACCGGTCACCTGAAGTTGCTTCGCTAACCATCAGTCCATCAGGAAGGCAAACGACATAAAAAATTGATCAAAGGTGTTGACAGTTTGGTTGCAGATCACGCGACAGCAGCAGCCTAGATAGTATAGGTCGATGGTAAGTTCAGGGTGTACATGGAGATTGGACAAAGCCAGTCACAGTCAGAGAACAATGGCAGAACAGTAGCATCTCCGGCCGATTGACTTCAACCAGCCAACTGAATTCGGCTCTGGAAGGAAGAAATCGATCAGGAGCCAGGAGAAACGGACCGTACCTGGGGCTCCTTCTTCTCCTCCCCGGCGCCTTATTTGCACCCTCCACCGCTGCGTGTTCCGCCGCTGTCTCCACCACGCACGACATCTCTCCGGAGCTGGGCGACGGGGAGGGCGTCATGCCCTGGTGGCGCTGGGGGCCGGGGGCGTCGCTGCCATACGTCGTGTCGATGGGGCGTGCAGGGGGCGGCCGAGGAGCCAGGCGGCGGCCGAGCGGCCAGGAGCTGGCGGCGGCGATCTTAGGTGCTGACTACTGGGAGACTACTTTTTTTTAAGGGAAAGACTACTGGGAGACGGACACGGACTCCAGTGGACAAGCAGACTCTTTCCGCCAGGGCCGCCAAAATTTCTGCGGCCCATCCGCTTAGCCGTTTTGAGCCCTGTTGCGGCACGGACAGAGCGGAATGGCAAAGATTAGTTGACGACCACGTCGGAGCGTATTAAGCTCCGCACACCCTTATATGAGCCTGGCCCAGTTCGTGGAGAGGAGGCGACGCAGACGACGGCGACACGCGAGAGGACGGCAGCGACCACGGCGAAACTCACCGACGATGGGGACGATGCGGCTGGCCGCGGCGCCCCGTCGGAAGTGAGGCCAGGACCTCGCCGGAGACGGGGACGACGCGGCTGGTCGTGGCGTCGCCGGCGAAGGCGAGGAAGAAACTTAACTAGGGGGTGTAGGTGCGGGTGGCCGGCGCCGAAGAAGAAGGTGAGAGTGGAGGGGGTTTAGAGGAAAGCCGGGGCGGCGGTGGACCGGTGGAGGTGGCGGCTGGAGCGGAGGCGGCGCGGTAGCGGCGCCGAGCGCAAGCGGCAGGAGCAGGCGGTTAGGCCGGTGGTGGCGGTGGGGGAGCGACGGAGGCAGAAGAGATCGGGACGGAGGAGAGGCGGAGGGGAGGTGGAGAATGCCGGAGACGAAGGAGAAAGGGTACGAGGAGGAAGATGAGGGTGTGAGGAGCCTAATTCCGCTCCGCACGGGTCGATAACTAGCAACTCCCGAGCGGAATCCGTGTCCGCCTGCATCCTGAAATTTGTCGTGGGTACGACACTTTACGTTTGATTCCGCCTGACGTTTCCTCTAGGTCGTGAGATGGACCGACAATGTTATGACATACGGAGTGATTTCAACATCGGACGCGTATCGGGACATAAATCGGTACAACTGACCGTCAACGCACAGCGCATGCACACGCTTTAGAAGCCGTCATTCTTGTTTTCCGTCGACTCATTTTTAGGATCAACGTATTGGTCTTGTCACTCCTGTCATCGATGCCGCCACAACGCTACAATGCTAGACAACACCACCACACCTTGTGCGTGTTTTAAAAGTAGAATAATAAAATATACTGATCTGATTCTCCGGAAAGTAAATTAGTTTACGTGGACGAGTGCAACGTGCGAACTGCTCGGCATGATTATTGCATCGCTGTCATGTTTTGAAAAATCGCCCAGCCATCCGTCACTCTCCTCAAGCTGTCTAACTAGTGTTTTTTGCATTGTTTTTTTAAGTAACTAGTGTACTCATTTATGTCTGATGAATTATTCTAGGAGTAGTATCGACGTGGATGCACCACACGAAAGGTCTAACTTGTCGTCTTAAGGGCACTTCAGCTTTCTTAAGCATATACTGTAGTTCTTGGTTGGTTGCTTGCACGGTATGGGTATGGCGATGCACTCACTCCCGCATCCATGATTGCTCGATCCGATGATACGGCACGTACAAAAGATTTTCAGCACATATATCGATCGATCGGTTCGCCAGTAATGGTCGATCGGCGAACTTTGATCGATGTGATGGATCAAACAAACGTGCGTTCGTTCATCGTCACTACAGTTTGATCAAGTTAATATGTCACTAGCTACCACCACTGTTTCACCAATCCGCGTGATCGGTCTGTCACCTGTACGGGACGAGCAACTACTTAGAGTGACATTTAACATCTGAAGTCCATATTTCTAGTTTCCTAGTTACGAACTCGGCTCCAAAGTTTCGTGACTGAAAGTGCATTTCTCATCTCTAAAACCATTCTCCGAGTTTTATTTTGGTAATGTCAACTTAAATGTCAAACAACTTGAGCCATCCACCTTTTATAATGGGACAACTCTAGAAATGTTCTCTGAATGATCTGACAATGGTTTCGGGCAAATTGTTTCGGAAGAAAACAGAAAACATATAACATAACAGGAAAAAAACCTGAAAATTATGAAATATTTTGCATGCGTTGCAGAAAAACATGGAGGTGCTACAAATGGAATATAAAGAAAGTTTCTCGAAAAGGGACATGATGTCTTGGCTCATAGGCGTAGATGTACCCATTATAGAAATAAATTTTAAATAATTTCGAAAATGTAAAACAATTCCAAATAAAATGTAGGGTGTATATCTAGACATTTTTGTGGCATGTGCAAAAAAGACAAGAAACTGTTTGTACGAACATAAAAATAACCTAGTGTACATTAGAAATTTCTGTTTGGGAATTTTTGACATTCTGAATGGCATTTTTGGATAGTGGGTGCATCTACACATGTGAGCAAAAGATGATTTCCCAAAAAAGGCAAATCATTATTATTGCGCATAACTACACATATATAAATAAAGAAAATGAGTAAAAAACTAATTACAAAATTAAGTGATAATGCAGAATTATGATGAAAAATATTGAAACATAGTATGGAAAACAAGTTAGCATCAAAATAAAGGAGAAGTTAGTACATTTATTAAAATCACAGAAATATTAGTGAGTATTCTCTAGTTTCATGGACTTTATGAATAATGCTTCTTTCCCCATTTATAGTTTTCCAATATATTTTCCGTAGTTCATGAAGAATACTTTTCATTATTTATCATACTTTTTTCCTTATTTTTTCCTGACTTTTCTATTCAGGGCCTCTTTGGATTGCAGGATTTTTAAAACATAAGAATAGGAAAAACAAATGATTGGCATGTCATATACTTCAATTTACTACAGGATTTCGAAACACAGGAATTTTGTAAACGATGTCTTTGAATGGTGCACAGGAAACAAATACAGGAGCAGTAATGAGGAGAGAGAGAGTAGATAGAGATAGAGTGTGAGTGCATTGGATTTTGCAAAGTTAAAAAAAATGAGCTTTGGCTCGTGTTGAGATTCCTATGGAACAGGGGTATAGGAATGGATTGCTTAGGAATTTGGTGGGCTCAATCCTATGATACAAAGGCATTCCATAGGGGAAAAAAATCTTATGGCTTAGAATCCTCCACAATTCCTATGGAATTTCTTCGATCCAAAGAGGCCCTCAAAATCTCAAAATCTTGTTGATTGGTCTGCCATGGGAAACCACTAGTACGACATCCATCAAACTGCTTGTTGGGCAAGAGATCAGAGTTGTCATGTTAAAACATTATGGTGGTCATGGGCTTATAGAAGTGAAATGTACGGGCTAAAGTTGTTTGTAGGCCATAGTTGAGGAACCGGCAACAATTCATTTCTCTTCTGCTTCAAACCTAACATTCAAATCCACCACAAAAATATTATTTGAACCTTAAAGAGAGTTACCTAAGCAAACTATTGTGCGGTAGTAACATCTTGGACAGCCTCCCGCTCTTCGATTGCCTTCAACATGCGCTCATTCCATTCGGAAATACATGGGTCTCCGCCATCGGCGAATGGACCTATTTCCATTGGTTGATACCGCTCATCGAAGTGTGAGACATCTTGGCCTTTTGATAGAAGTAATTTGACCTTCTGTCTTTTCCGAGTGTAAGCGGCTGCTTTCTTTGGATCTGCAGGAAGATGGGTGTTCCAGTGGTGCACTTCCTTGGCATAGTATCTGAATATCTTGAAGCGGCGAGCCATGTCGGCATGGTCACGTCCCTTGTTGTGAGCCTTGCACCAACGCTCGTACAAGGCCCATACGGCTTCATCCGACTCGAGGTCCTTGTCCGTCAGGGTCTTGACATCGTCTATGTTCATGAGACACACAGCGAATTGCATGAGCACAAAGAATTTATGAGACGAGAAAGAGGATATGTTTACCTGGCAATAGCTTGTATTCTTCGCTGTCATTGTAGTCGACGTAGGAAAACTGGGGAGTGTCGTCACCGGGCTTCGTTTTGCAGGAGCTCTTGAAGTCGAGGTCGAGGGCAGCTTTGATGTCTGAGCCTAAGAGGGCGGCGCGAGTGGCGTCGGCGGCGGCCGCACGCGCTGAGCGGGAGGCACGAGACGCGGCTGCCGCGGCGGATTGAGATGCGCGAGATGCGGTACGGGCGGCCCGCAGGAGCCTCGATGCCATGGCCTCCGCTCGCTTGGTGGCGTGGCGGCGTCGGGGAGATCGTGGGGTGCCCGGCTAGGGTATTCGTGGCCTTCTGAAAATTACTTCTGAGGTCCATATTTCTAGTTTTCTACTACGAACACAGCTACGGAGTTTCTATTCCTAAAAAAACAAAGTTTCTAGGCATATATATAGTCGGTGGGAATGTGGAGTTTTACTTTGAGACTCAAAGTCCATTTTTCATCTGTATAAACTATTCCTGAATTTTTACTTTGGTATGTCAACCTAAATGTCAAACAACTTGATACATGTTTTTAAATAGGACAACTTTGTAAATGGTCTCTTAATGATCTGACAATGGCGCATGTGATGGTGTAGTAACCAATTGTTTTGAAAGAAAATAGAAAAAAAAAGAACATGGACCAAAAGTTGCTTTTTACTCATATATGGTCATATATACTTTTGTTAATACTTTTGGCATATTACAACGAAAGACTAAGGTGTGTGTTGAATACTGTGGAAAATCAAAGGTAGCTTACCTTTTGAGGCGGAGATACTACTATAAAGTTGAGATTTCTGACTCAAGAGATCCTGTAATCCCTTTATTTGAATTTTTAAAATAAAGGTTTTTAAAAAATCTGAAGAAAAAATCCGGTATGTTTTTAATGATGTATCCCATAAACCAAAATTTCAGTTTAAAATACTTTATATACTGAGCTACACAAAAAATGAAAAAGTGTGAATCTGATTATACACACTTTCAAATCTTCAAAATATACAAGATTTTGTCATTTTTTATGTAGATATCCGTAATACAAATTATTTTGCATTGTGATTTTCCATGATCTAGGATGCATCATTCTCTACACCCATAATTTATTTCATAATTTTTTAAATTTCACCAAAATGACTTTCCGAAATTATTCCTACTTCTATAGGTCTGAGTTGGTGGTACTTCATTCATCCTTCTCTACTACTACCTCCGATCCATATTAATGGGCTCAACTTTATCTAGATACGGATGTATCTAGTTAAGTGTTTAGACTAGATGCATCCGTATCTAGACAATGTTGAGACCATTAATATGGATCGGAGGGAGTATTACAATTGGGACCTCTTAAATGTTAGTGCAGCCGAGAGAGTAGAACTCACCAAATTACCTACCTTCTTATCATTTAACCCATGCCGAGATCATGACAAATGAATCGAATGGTAATTACTAATTGGTATCTATTGAACTAGCATTCAATTATTTCCTCCTTAGACGTCCATCCGCGGTATTTCTGTCATCTATCCAGCTCTCCTTTCAGATCGTCGCCCTCCGACAATTTCAACAACTGCACTATGATGCCGCTTCAAATTTTCCTCGCATGACCACTTCAATTGCTCCGTCGTCGTGCCACTAACGAATTCTGTAATTTTTTTCTTTTTCCCGTCTTCGCCAAAAAATGAAAAGCAAGTGGTTTGTTTTTCTTTTGAAAGCGTGTGTTGTATAGTGGAATAAATTACTGATTTATTTTGTACTCCCTCCGTCCCAAAATAAGTGTCTCAAAGTTGTCAAAAAGTGAATGTATCTATACTTGTTTCATGTCTAGATACATCAAATTTTTGACAAATCTAAGACAGTTATTTTGGGACGGAGGGAGTACTAGGTTGTGAGCACGTACACTTTGCTAGTGGTAGTATAGAACTCGCCACCATTTCCCCGAGCCCGGCCGGCAGGTACCTCTGTCGCCAATGGAATGCCACACGGCGCGGGCGCCACGACTGCGTCCACACAGTCAATATAAATCCCGCGTCACGCACGACAAAACCAAATCAACCAACGCGCCCACCAGCTAACCAGCCGTCAACCTCCGGCGACGATGAGGCAGCAGGAAGACCGCGCGCTCCTCCCCATGACCTCCCTCAGCGCCGACACCGCAGCCTCATCCTCCGCGGCGGCAGAGCGGCTGCGGACGGCGGGGCTGGTGGCGGCGTGGTACGCGTCCAACATCGGCGTGCTGCTCCTCAACAAGTTCCTCCTCTCCGTCTACGGCTTCCGCTACCCGGTCTTCCTCACCGCCTGCCACATGTCCGCCTGCGCGCTCCTCTCCTCCGCCTTCTTCGCCGCCTCCAAATCCTCCTCCTCCCCGCGCAAGCCACTCTCGCGCGGCCAGGCGGCCAGGGTGGCCGTGCTGGGCGCCGTCTTCTGCGGCTCCGTCGTCGCCGGCAACGTCTCGCTCCGCTACCTCCCCGTCTCCTTCAACCAGGCCGTCGGCGCCACCACGCCCTTCTTCACCGCGCTCATCGCCTACGCCATTGCCGCCCGCCGTGAGGCCGGCGCCACCTACGCCGCCCTCATACCCGTCGTCGTCGGCGTCGTCATCGCCACCGGGGTACAATTCGTAGCTTTCGAAGCAATCTACTAGTTCAAAGGCCAAAAATTGACCAAATCTGCAACTGAAATTCAGGGCGAGCCGAGCTTCCACCTGTTCGGTTTCATCATGTGCGTCGGCGCCACGGCGGGGAGGGCGCTCAAGACCGTGCTGCAGGGGATCCTGCTCTCCTCAGAAGAGTACGAAATCATTTATCACGTTGAATTTATATATTATCCATGATACGTTCGGTTCACCTGATTGATTGCCTTCGATTTGGTCGGTGTACCTACAGGGAGAAGCTCAACTCCATGGACCTGCTCCGGTACATGGCCCCGGTGGCCGTCGTCCTGCTTGTCCCTGCGACGCTGGTATTGGAGCCCGAGGCCTTCGGCGCGGCAGCCACGCTTGCCCGGGAGGATCCCAGCTTCGTCTGGCTGCTGCTCGGCAACTCCTCGCTGGCCTACCTGGTGAACCTGACAAACTTCCTGGTCACCAAGCACACCAGCCCGCTCACTCTCCAGGTGACTGATGATTCCTCTGTTGCCCTGCCTCTCAAGCATTGTGCTCTGCTCGGGTAAATCTGTGATGTGATGCTCATGCGCCTTGTGCTCTGGTCTTTGCAGGTCCTGGGGAACGCGAAAGGCGCGGTGGCTGTCGTGGTTTCCATCCTGATATTCAAGAACCCGGTGACCGTCATGGGGATGCTAGGCTACGGGGTGACCATCGTCGGCGTGATTCTGTACGGCGAGGCCAAGAAAAGGAGCAAGTGAGCTTAACCTGTAGAACAAAGCTTCTTCATGTTTTCGCAGCTCGTCTGCTCCAGGAGATGCTGAACGCAACATTCTGCGCGTGCGCATTGATCTTTCGCCAGAGCCCTGATGTATTGATCCGGGTTCCGGCAAAGTCCTGACTGTGGCACGATGAAGACGATCAATTCATGCTCCAGGTGCAATGTGTGGGGTCCTGAAGTCTAGGACTTTGTGATGTTGTTAATATGTCACGAGCTGTTAGATCAGATGTATTCATGCTTGTAAATTGTTGTGTAGAATGTATCATATATGAAATGACCGATTCATATCCTAATCAGCGAGAGACATATATATGCCATGGTGACAGAAGCATACAGGGAGATTACTCTGATTATATTGACTGCAGAACGTGTCTATGGCATGTACTAATTTTAATCGTGCAAGCTAAAAGTCCTAATAAACATTCTGCAGACAGGGAATTTACTCTAATTATATTGACAACATAACGTGCTTACAGCGTGTTTAATTTCAATAGTGTAAGCTAGCTATTCTGATGTTTGAATAATGTCATTTCGTTTTTCTAAGTAGTAGGTATCACCGAGTAAGGCAAACATGACAGCACAAACTATATTGTTCAGAGGATATAACCTGATGCTGGGTGTTGGACTTTATCGGTGCAAATGGCTAGCTCTTTAGGAAAGCACGTAGTCGACCTTAATTCATAGGGATTGTCTACGGACAAAGATGAAATCGGCCTTTTAGTAGAAAGGCAGCACAAATGTGCAGAGATGACACATTGATGCTGGATACTCATTTGTTGTGCTTCCTCCAGTCAACGTGGCTATGGACAACTGAAAAGAGAAGCATGTTGTATGAAGACAAGAGAATGTATGCAAGTCTGATGAACAGACATGAGTTAATAGAAACATAAAGATCAGGTATGATATACATGCATAGACTGAAACTTGCAGATAAATATGCAACGATGTCGTTGCTCCGTGGACAAACCAACTTACTGGACTATATGTTGGTTGATTCTGACTGTGTGTGCTCTATTGTTTTAAGGCCGATATAGTGTACTATGGGCAAAACTAAATTCAAAAGCAAAACTGCAGCATGACGTTCCAGATACCATCAATTACTCATGTAGTTCCTGAGTAGGAATACTATTACCAATGCTAACTGAGACGAAGAAGTAGGAATCAGATACGATTTACTAGCAGATATGCACTTGAGATACCAGGGAACAAACAACCAAATACGACAGTTTTTGACCATGTCCTGGGCTTTTACAATCGTAGCACTCTTTGAACAACTAAATAGAGACAAAGAAAATGTAGGGCAGCCTTTGTACTAACTTCAGCTGTAGTTGCCTTCCGAATAACAAGGATGTAATCAGAAACAACCAGCAGCATACGGTGGGAAACTCAGATCTCATCTAGAAGATGATAAAGCCACCTAGTTGGTGGCATCCCCGAGAGAAATGGAGGACAGCTTCTGCGCCAGAAGAGTCAATGGAGTCGCCTCACCATTAGCTGCTGGCGCAAGAGAAATGGAGGACGGCAGAGTCAATGGAGTCGCCTCACCAGCTGCTGGTGCAAGAGAAATGGAGGACAGCTTCTGGGTCAAGAGAGTGACTGGAGTCATATCCCCTATAGCCTGCACATTTGAATGTGAAGCCGGAACGGTTCCCTTTACTGGAGTCATATCCTCTTCAGCCTGGATATTGTGATGCGAAGCCAGAATATTTTTCCTTAATGGACTAGGCTGGATGTTCTGATGCAGGGCTGGAATGTTCTCTTTTGCAGTATCCGCAGCAGCAAACACTGGGCAGGCCTGGGGCATGCAGCCTTCATCGTCATTCACCTCCAATGGTTCTACTTCCATTTCTGTAACTTCAATAGGCAGTGAAGGTGATACCTTACTTTGAGAAGGACTGCATTCCATGTGAGGTGCTGCCGTGGTTTCTGATTCTTGCTGGCTAAAGGTAGATGCTGATAGCACAACTGTTGACGGACTGGCATCCCCAATGGTCTCAGTATTCTGATGCAAAGCTGGAATGCTGTCATCTGCAATGTCCAACGGGACCAATGGACCAGTCTCGCACATGTGTGTTTCACTGTAAATCACCTCCAATGGTTCTACTTCCATTTTTGCAACTCCAAGAGGCAGTGAAGGTGACACATTAGTTCGGGAAGGACTGCTGTCCTCAGGAGGTATTACCATACTCTCTGATTCTTGCTGACCCCAGGTACATGATGACAGCTCAACTGTCGATGGACTGCCGTCATCACTGGCCTGGATAATCTGATGCAAAGCTGGAATGCTCTCACCTGCAATGTCCTCGGTGACCAATGGATCAGTCTCACACATATGTGCTTCATGTTCTACCTTCGATGACTCCACTTCAGTTTCTGATTCTTGCTGACCAAAGGTACATGATGACAGCTCAAGTGTCGATGGACTGGCATCTCCACTGGCCTGGATAATCTGATGCAGAGCTGGAATGGTCTCCTCCAAACTGTCCACGGCGACCAATGGACCAGTCTCACACATGTGTGCTTCATGCTCTAACATCTTTGATGATTCTACTTCAGTTTGAGAAGGTAGTGAAGGTGATGCCTTGGATTGAGAAGCTTCATGTTCCATCACCTTTGATGGTTCAACTTCAGTTTGTGCTACTCTTGGAGGCAATAAAGGTGATGCCTCAGTTTGAGAGACTTCAGACTCCGTCACCTTTGATGGATCTACTTCAGTTTGTTTAACTCTGAGAGGCAGTGAAGGAGATGTCTTAGTTTGAGAAGCTTCATGCACCTTAGATGGTTCTACTTCAGCTTGCAAAACTCTGAGAGGCAATAAAGGCGACGCTTTGAGAGGCAGTGAAGGTGATGCTTTAGTTTGAGAAGCTGCAACTGCCATAGATTGTATTTGTTGATAATCAAAGGTAGGAAATGCAAGGTTCTTCTTTGGTGTAGAAGAAATCCGAGGGTTCGGTGTGTCCAACGGTGAAAACAAGACCTTCGTAGGCTGCAACTGCGCTCGTGCAGCTTTTTGTTCAACAGATTTTTCCTGAAGACATACAGAATAAGAGTGTTAAAAATAGAACAAATAAAGAATAATGGCATCTTTACAAGAAAACATATAATGAACTTACAGCATCAAAATATCCAATCTTGGGTGTAGGCCTTCGTAGACCAGATGGCTTAAAGGCATTCCCTTGGGTGGATATGTCTATATTGGATTTCATGTTATCACAAGATGTTCCTTCTGAAACAGTAAGAGGCCTCGGTTTTGTGGTTGAAGGGTGGTCATTGCTCTTTCTGGTGGAAGGGGACAGTGAAGATGACCTTGTACTAAAGGTCTCAGATGTATGGCTCGCTCTCCCTATAGTGGATGCTGTTGAAACCCCAGAAATCACAGAACTCATGCTGTCCACAGAGCTGCTAGGTGAAATGATCGGTGATGCACCCTCACCATGGCTCCTAGTTGGAATCAATCTTCTTGATGCTCTTGTTGGGTCAACCTTACTGATATCAGGTCTTGATGATGAACGAATAGGGACCCTCTGAGCTCTGCTCTTTCCAATTAAGGTCGGTGATTTTGTTTTCGCACCTGGCATAGTACCCATGGGAGCACTATGCGAGGAAGGAATTGCTGCTGACGACAAAGCTCCTGGTTTTGAGGTTGAACTTGTCTTTGATGCCCCACCAGGCCGAGATGGCATGCTACCTGAAGTGTTAGCAGAATTACCAACTGTCTGCCTGTTGACTACACCTCCTGCATGAGGGAACAAATGTATTAGGGGTATGTATTAAAATTATGGCAGAACACATTTAAGCATGTTGATTCACGTACCGGTGCTGCTTCTTTTGTCTGAAATCCCAGAAGTAGAAGATGTGTTAGTCGGTGCTCTCATTGTAGCGACTCTTGGCAGCGCCCTAGGAGGTCTTGAGGAAGGTTTTACTTCTGCAGCTCTCGATACAGCCTTCTCAAGCAGAAAAAATAAACATGACATTAAGTTCAGAGTATTACACACTGGGAACTCCAATCAAAATTAAGCAGTTAGCAAACTTGTTCCTCTCTGAAAGATTACAGAATTAACTAAGTTGTTAGGATTTAGATATATGCAGTTCCATGACAGGGTTTCATTGAACACGTAATCCTAGTTACTGGGATTTAATTTCTAAGTTAAGTCCCTGAATGCAAGAAATGGTAAGGCCCTTGAACAACAGATCGACAAGGAAATTTACAGAATCCAAATAACAAAAACTATAGCCTCCTATTGTATGTAGCAAGCAACATGCAAACCCTAAATCTCAAGTTAGGGACTTAGGGGTAAACGACTAAAATACAGTAAATATCATGACTCAGGAATTGCTAGCATGGAATATACCACTCTTGCAACTGCAGGCTCTTTCGGGGTCGCTTGGGGCCTTTGCTTGTTACCAACACAGCCATTGCTTGCTGAAACAGGAGGTCTTATCTGAGCAGCGTTAACAATATTGATTAGTAATGATTAGAGACTGCAGAAAACTGGATTTAAATCACTGTGGAATTGTGTCGCCATACCCTGCTCTGAGTCTGAGGTATCCGATCAACCACCTTTCTCGCTGGTAAGTAGCAATAAAAATGATCACATTAGAAAAAACAGCAGACAATGATAACTGAAATGTACAATACAAGATATTAACGTGTTGCATCAACTTCTGAGTTTGAGACATCCTACCTGTGACAAGAGGCGTCTTAGCTGTGGCCTTGGAGGTTTTCGAGCTAGCAGCAGTAACACCTGGAGCTTTATCAGGTTTGCCAAGTGTTCTCTGAATGGAAGCACGCACATTGTCAAACAGCTCTGTCTCAAGGCTTTCCAGCACAAAACTTTCACTCTCTATAGTCGAGGTTGTGGACTCGGATGACCTCCTCATTTCCTCCGCAATTCCGGGCAGCAGCCTGGAACCCCGCGACTTGCGGAAAGTGCTGTTTACAATGCCCAACTCCTCCGTATCCAGAACACCTGCTCAGGACAGGAAATGATTTGAGCTGCTATCAATCGACATCAGGACGCACAGGCCTATTGTATAACAGAAGATAGTTACAGAGCTGGAAGGGAAATGTTGAAAACTGATAGTATCTATATACATCAGAATGCACAGGGTTAATGTAAGGATGTCAATTTCAAACAGGAAGGGGAATTTCAAACATCAATTTTAAACATCAACACCTGCTCAGAACAGGAAATGATATGAGCTGATATCAATCGACATCAGGACAGATAGACCTACTAGTATAACACAAGACAATTACAGAGCTGGAAGGGAAATGTTGAAAACTGCTATGTATCTATATCAGAATGCACAGGTTTAATGTAAGGAGCGATGATTTAGATCGGGAAGGGGAATGGCAGGAGCTGGTAGCTATCCATATCAAAACACATTACGAAACATATAGATTTCACTAGTGTGTGGGGGGGGGGGGCAGTGCACAACCTTCGCCGGTGAAGAAGGCGCTGTCCCAGGCCAAGCTCTTGCGGAGGTTGACGCCACCCTTGGGCTTCCTCTTCTTCGGGGACTCGGTCCGCTCGGGGCCTTGATCCGTCGCGCCGCCCGGATCCAGAACCTGCCGCGCCGCCGCCGCCGCGGCCCGAGGACCGCCGCCGGCGGGCTGCTGCTCCAGATCGGCCCGCACCACCATCGAAATCCCTACAAAATATTGCAGCACGCCGCCGTGTCAGATCGGAGGTTGCAGCACGCCGCCGTGTCAGATCGAAATGGAAGGCGGGAGAACCTGGAGCGGCGCGGGGCGGCGGATCGGGGTGCTGCGGCGGTGAGCGAGGTCGAGGAGGAAGTCTTCCTCCGCGGAGACGTCGATGAGCGAGAGGTCCTCCATCGGGCCCGCGGAGGCGGTGGAGGTGGGGAGCGAAACCCTAGATCGCCGCGGATGGAGGAGGCGAACTGGAGAGACGTTGGGGGCGATGAGATGGGGGCGGCGGCGAGGTTTGCGTATAAAAAAAAGTCGGGAGGGGTGTAAATGTAAATGTGTAACGCGTCCGGCCGGCCGTTTCGGGTGAGGCTGGCGGGTGGGCCCGGGCGTGGGTTTAGTCAGCTGGGGATTTTTCTTTGTTTCAGCTGGGTTGGTCGCATGGGCGGGATGGTTTGAAATTTTGGAGGGGAAACGGCTGCCTCATATGAATTCCCGGAAAGCATTCGTTTGATCCGAGCCGACGAATCCTTTTGTCGTCTCATTGATGGTCGTGAATTCCCGGAAAGTAGCAAAATTGTTTTTTCTTCGAATCATTGTATGGTTTTTATCTTTTATGCAAATTCATAAGAAATATGGTGCATGTTGGGACAGATATTCGTTTACCGGTCTCATTTGACTTTACCCGGTGTTGGCCCAAATTTTAAACTCAAAACTCAAGTTGTCCAGAAAATTTGAAAAAATCGTGTAAAACATATATGTTTCATTAACAATTCTGGGAAATATTTCATAAATCATTTATCCAGTTGAAACGGAACTTTTCCAGAATACACAATGGAGCATATATGATTTAGCTGAATTTGTTCAAAAAAATCAGACAGTTTGAAATTTAAATTCGCATTTCGGACTAACCATGTTCTGACAAAGTCACCGTGAGACTTTGCTTCACAAAGTCACTAAATCTTTGTCTTGCATGTGTATGTGCATTCCAGGGGTTGCTTCTCTTTTTTTTTAAAGAAGGCACCGACCCGGTTCAACTAAAGAAACCATCGGTCATCATTGAAACAAGCTAAATGACCGTCTATTGCTACAAATTTATAAATAAATGTTCATATCTTTACTATTAAATGGGAGTTCGTACGTACGTAACTGGCAGAAAATTTCGTCCAACATCCTGGTCCGCCCGCTCTCCGTGATCGCGCGCATGGGCCAGGCCCCGACAAATATGCCGAAACGTTTTGTTTCGCTGCCTCCGCGCACGCCCAAGGCGCAGCCAAAACTCACGAACCCTACCCAGGCACCCAACCCGATCCCCTCCGACGGGAACGTAGCGGCCACCGGCGGAATCCCCGACGGAACAACGCCACCTGCACACCGCGTTGGAAGCCATCTTGGCCGCCGGGGAGCCGGGATGCGTCCTCCACCTCGTCGACATCTGTGATCCCGATGAGATCCCACGTCTAGGGTTCGATCATCCCCGCCGCCACCCCCGGCCTCCGATTCCTGTCCCCAAGCTGCGGCCTTGCCGTTCGTCAACTCCCTGACGCTGCATATAGCCCCCGTCTTCGACGCCTCGGCACGTGTCTACTCGCCGGAACCCTGCCGTCATCGACACCACGACGACCTCCACCGCCTCTGCCGACGACCCTATCTACCGGCGCCGCCGAACAGGGCCCAAATCAATCACCTCTTCTTTTTTTAGTCCACGACTGATTTTTGCTGATAAAATCGGCGGCAAGGTGTCGACCAGCACCGACGTGGTCTCGCTCATGTAGCTCCGGACGAGACCATCTGTGTGAAGATGTTGTTTGCTGCCTAGCAGCGGGACGGGTTGCAGCCAGCCATGGGCGAGACGACTGCAGTTCTGATCACATCACGGGAGGTAATCTCCCCTACAGCTTAGCTTCATTTGATATGTTTACATTCCTAAATTTACCGGCCTCTTCCACTTATATTGTTCACTGTTTGGTCTTCAACGAACCATGTCTGCCTGTGCCAGGAATGAGTCTGATTATTTGGTCTTCAAGTTGACACACGTTTTGCTATGTGGAGGATCCTATTGCATATTTTCCCATACTTCTAGCAGTATTTGATTAACCGAGCTCATATGTTGATTATCTGAAAGCCTTGAAAATGCAGTATACTTGTAACAGCCATGGAGTCATTTTTCAGCTACTTGGATATATAGATGTACGTTTCAGACTTTCGGTTTAAGCATCTTTGTTCAGTATCTGAATGTTCAGTACAATACAGAGCCACCTGCACACCGCGTTGGAAGCCATTTACTATTAAATGGGAGTTCGTACGTACGTAACTGGCAGAAAATTTCGTCCAACATCCTTGGTCCGCCCGCTCTCCGCGATCGCGCGCATGGGCCAGGTCCAGACAAATATGCCGAAACGTTTTGTTTCACTGCCTCCGCGCACGCCCAAGGCGCAGCCAAAACTCACGAACCCTACCCAGGCACCCAACCCGATCCCCTCCGACGGGAACGTAGCGGCCGCCGGCGGAATCCCCGACGGAACAACGCCACCTGCACACCGCGTTGGAAGCCATCTTGGCCGCCGGGGAGCCGGGATGCGTCCTCCACCTCGTCGACCTCTGTGATCCCGATGAGATCCCACGTCTAGGGTTCGATCATCCCCGCCGCCACCCCCGGCCTCCGATTCCTGTCCCCAAGCTGCGGCCTTGCCGTTCGTCACCTCCCTGACGCTGCATATAGCCCCCGTCTTCGACGCCTCGGCACGTGTCTACTCGCCAGAACCCTGCCGTCATCGACGCCACGACGACCTCCACCGCCTCTGCCGACGACCCTATCTACCGGCGCCGCCGAACAGCGCCCAAATCAATCACCTCTTCTTTTTTTAGTCCACGACTGATTTTTGCTGATAAAATCGGCGGCAAGGTGTCGACCAGCATCGACGTGGTCTCGCTCATGTAGCTCCGGACGAGACCATCTTTGTGAAGATGTTGTTTGCTGCCTAGCAGCGGGACGGGTTGCAGCCAGCCATGGGCGAGACGACTGCAGTTCTGGTCACATCACGGGAGGTAATCTCCCCTACAGCTTAGCTTCATTTGATATGTTTACATTCCTAAATTTACCGGCCTCTTCCACTTATATTGTTCACTGTTTGGTCTTCAACGAACCATGTCTGCCTGTGCCAGGAATGAGTCTGATTATTTGGTCTTCAAGTTGACACACGTTTTGCTATGTGGAGGATCCTATTGCATATTTTCCCATACTTCTAGCAGTATTTGATTAACCGAGCTCATATGTTGATTATCTGAAAGCCTTGAAAATGCAGTATACTTGTAACAGCCATGGAGTCATTTTTCAGCTACTTGGATATATAGATGTACGTTTCAGACTTTCGGTTTAAGCATCTTTGTTCAGTATCTGAATGTTCAGTACAATATAGAGCCGAGAGCGTACGTCCGTTTCATAGAGTGTTGCCGCTAAACCATCGCCATTCTTAGCGGGCGACGGGGCAGGGCGGCGTGGGCATGGAAGAGAGAGAGCTATGGCAAGTACCTGCATGAGAGGAATGCGGATCTAAGGTCGTGCAAAGGGAGCAGCGACATCGTCGAGGTCTGTAAGGACCCGAAGAACTATGAGGAGCCAGAATAAAAAGGTATAAATCTGATGTTTCTTGCTTAATGCCTTTCTTCTTGTCAAATTCGCTCTCTAAAGGTCATTTTTCTCTGGACGTCTCTAAAAACGAGGAGCACCCATCACTGAGTTACCTATTATTGATTCCCAAAGTAAAGGAGTATGTGGTTGCTTTGTGCTCACAGATGATGGATGGTGCAATTTTCTTTGGTTGAATTGTTTGAAGCCCATCGGTGGGGTTCTCAGGACATTGGTTTTTGCAAATTGGGTAGGGTTGTGTTTAAATTGGGCAGGAATATGTTGTTCATAAGGTACAGAAAGGTTATGAGAGATTTGGGGATCATGATTCATGAGGCAGGAATTATCATGTTTATTTGCATGGGAACCCTGACAATTTCGATAATTAGCTAACGTGATTAGTTCGTTGAAATGGTGTTTAGGGATCTTGTTGTAGCACTGCTATTTTGGCTGATTGATCATAGTGTATTTCTCTAGTCTTATTGGTTACATATATATCTATATCCATATTGTAGATTCAATAAATTGATTGTTGCTTTTCTATCTTCTTTTTTTTGCAGGCATGGACCTGAGCAACTCACTGCAGCGGCACAACCGCAAACAGCCCTGGACATCTCCACTTCTATCTTGTTCCTGTAATTCTTCCATCACCATAGTATAGAAACACTATCGAGCTTCTGGTTATTTAGCGAGTATCACATGCACCACGTCTCTATGTTGGTCACCATATGTATAATTGTATATCCTTTAGATTCATAGCTAATTTGCAAGTTTTTTACTTCTTTGTATCTTAGAAAAGGATGTGCCCCGTCCTCATCTCGCTGCTGGCACGCACGTCACACCATATCACATTCTATGCCTTATCTGAATATTAGTCCGCTGCGGTAAGCTGTTTTCAGCTAGACGATGTATGAATTATTCATACTTGGCGGTTCCTTACAATTTCTAAATACTTTGCCAATTGAACCAGTCTGTTTTGCGCTCAGCCTTGATTCTGAAGATTGTGCATACTCAATGTCCCTGTTTCTCACATAGACTTTATATGGAGATTTCACTGAAAACATCAACGAATTTGTTTTTTTGTTGGCTTATGGGTAGAATTTCTTCGTGAATTATAATATATGTTCATTTTTATAGAAGGAAGGCAAGCTTCTCGGCCTCTGCATCCTAGAACAGCAAGCTGCTAGAGGCCTAAGCGACTCTGGGCACAGGCATGGGAGGCCAGGCATAAAAGCTTGACATGAGCTTAAATCGTAAGACCAGAGGGCCACTGTGATGTACTATTAGCTGTTGTTGCTGTGTGCGCTGTTGTTAGCCATACTAGCTGTTGTTCTTGAATATTCTTGCTAATTGATGCAGTATTATTTTGCAAATGTTGCAGGTTCTTCGCCTCAAACAAATTGGTCGCTCACTTTTTCCAGTCCTCACCGCCGAAGTAGGCCAACAGAAGCAGTAGGCCTGCAGAGTGGATGGGCAGAGAGAAGTGGGTGATCTACTGGCCTATCAACGTATCGTGACCACCAACGACTGATATGAGTTTCAATCAAAACTCTCTTTTCGGAGGCAATATGTATGAGTTTCCTAATATTTCTATTGTGTTGGTAACTAAAATCCAGATGTATTGCAAAGAAGTAGAGAATCATGCTATGGCAGTAATAGTAGGTGATTTTGCTAATTTCTACATAAAGTGTCACACCAATGTGTACTATCGTTTACCTGTCATGTGTTTTCTCCTTTGCAAATCATTTATATTTCCCCCTGTTTCTTTTATTAATTTATATTTTTTAATCACATGAGATTTTTTTTTCGTAGAAGTGGTACAGTGGTAGCTAGGCTTTGTATGGAAAACCATTGGCAGCCGTGGGGAATAATTTCAATTGAGAATTGCGCAATCAGAGAAGTCGTTATTTGCTGAAATTGTATATCTTTTAGCATCAACGTAAGATTTTATTATAAAGAAGTCCTATCCTCGGAAAGTCATTTTTACTCCCGAGCTGGAATGCAATCACAGAAGTCGTTATTTGTTGAAAAATATATTTAAAAGTTTCAAACAAATCTGAAAAAGTCCACATATTACCATTGATGTATACTATAAGCCTGCAAAATCAAACTGCGAAATGTTTTATATTATGGGCGACGCAAAAAAGACAAAAGTTAGAGATTTTAAACTATACATTGTTTACTATACTCAGATCTGTACATTTGTTATTTTTGTGTAGCTCAAAACACAAAGTATTTTGCACTGAGATTTTGCACGCTTGTAACATATTTCATTGAGAACATGCATGATATGTTTTAGATTTTTTGAATATTTAAATACTATTTTTGATTTTTTGAAAAGATTGAGATCACTAAAACTCGGGAGAATAAAATTTCCACTCCCCTATCGTGCATTAAATAAAAGATTTATCACCACGAGTTTAGCCTAGCAGTATTTTGTAGTTGTTCATAGTTAACAGCGACCAATATTAACCGTAGTTCAAGCCGACATAAGATTTACCTTTTTCATGAACAATTTAGGGATCATTATAAACTTTTTGTTACACATGGTTTATAGCCATAGTCTACCTATTTCTATACGAAAGCATATGTATTAAGTTGGTAAAGATTACCTTAACTTTATGGTATGTGTCGTCGACTTTTTTTTATGTTTCCTTGGATATACATATACCAGGTTAATTAGCCAATCTCAATGAAGACAACCTTTTGAAGAAGTTAACATAATGTACCGTAGATTTTAGAAGATCAATTGTTTATGGTTTAGTTTACTAATTTGTTCATACAAAAAATATTCAATAAAAATCGATCCGTAGCAACGCACGGGCACTCAACTAGTAGTACAGTTATGTGTGGGTTGCAATTTTGTGAATGCGTATGTCATGGGAAATGACCATTAAATCTATGATGTCACAACAAAACATATATATCTTGCTATCCAACCACATCGTAGATTGTTGCTATTCTTCTTGCTCCTCTTCTTTCGTCTCTGTTGTGTTTCTACCATTGTTTCGTTAGAGTATCTTATCTCGCTACCTTTTCTCCCGCTCCAAGACTACACATTTGTACCGAAAGTCTAAAGGATGACGCTTAATATGAAAGGCCCACATTGGCAACATTCACACTCCTATATACTAGCATACGACTCCAACCCTAAAGAACATGACTATCGTGTGGCTATCAATTATCATTGGAACAAATATAATAAGGACACACACGAGAATTTTATCTATCGATTGCAAAACACTCATGCTATCGTCACATTGAATATTCATGTGATATGACCAAACTATCTTGGCCCTTCCTCTTTTAACAAATATCAAATATGACCGCAAAAAAAGGATTATAAATCGGTTTTCCACTCTAACTTAACAAATCTGAATGAGGTAAACACATAAAACTTACCTCAGATCAATAATATTTATGTTGGACAAAGAGATCTGGTTGGAGGTGGCCAGTCCTACACGGGGTCGAAGAACAAGTGTTCAGGAGAGGCCCCGAAAAGCAGCCTAGATACGTTAGTAACAAAAGAAAGTATATCACATCAATGTGATATTACTGGGCCTGCAGTCCCACTATAGCACTCCATCGTCTCATGACTCCCTGTATGCAGAAAGTATATCACATCAATGTGATATTACTGGGCCTGGTTGGTGGTAACCATTTTTCATGTTTGGTTCTGTGGGTTGGTTAGCCAAGTTTTGTGTTTGGTTGAAGGGATAAAAAGTGGTTAGGAGTAGCCATATAGTGTTTCGTTTGAGATGTTAGGTGACATGGTAACTTACTTGATATGATGGTGAGAATACCCTTACAACAAAAGCATGCACATTTTCTACCCAAAACACATCATAATTTAGGGGAGAAAAATTACCTCAAGTTTGATGAAGAATATCACTTTCAAATAGTGCATACCGCAGTGCCATATCTATTTTAAATCACGTGTCAATAGTATTAGGGTATGTAGCTTTGCAGCCATGGACCTAGATTGATGGGAAAAACATATCGATATAGCTAATTTAGGAGCAGTGAAGCTCAATTAGCCGCTGATGCATGTAAAATGCATACATGAACTTTGCACTTTAATTGCTTATATTCCAATCATATTTGCATCATATAAGGGTTATATCAATGTTTTATAATGATTATTGGGAATATTCATTTATTTCCTATTTTTATGGAATTAACCCTGCACAGGCAGAAAACCCCATTTTCTTATTTTAATGTTTCAGGGACCCAAACGTCAACGAAATCACCTGGAAATTTACGGGCATCAATATTTGGAAGGAAGAAGACCTGTGGGCGAAGGAAGCGAGCAAACGGAGGCTCGAGGGCCAAACGAGGGGGGCCCACGCGGCCTGGTACTGTAGCCGCGTGGGACCCACCCATTTGGGCCTCGTGGCTCCGTTGCCTTCGATCTCTTCTCCACCGACATCGTCTTGACCTAAAAACGCCTATAAAAAAGGTCCCCCGACGTTCTCTGGAAGGAGCGCCGCACAAACACAGAAACACCGAAACGGAGATCAGGAGCTGCAGATTGGAGGGGGAAAACTCCGGCGGGGCGCTGCCGGCGTGGTCTCCATCTTCTCCATCGACTTCTCCACCGTCTCCATGATGAAGAGGAAGTAGTCCACCTCTGGACTATGGGTTTGTGGAAGAAACTTATGTATCTCTCCTCTCTTGAGCTTCACTAATTAGCACCGTATGAGCTGCTGAACATGATTACGGTCACCGTTGTAATACCTTTGTGGTGGATCTTTATGAGTTAATATATGTTTGAGATTGCAATGTTTGTTTCAGTTATGAGTATAGATGCATATTATGTACCCCGTTCTTGTCTACTTGTTTTGATCAAGCATGTTTATGAGAGCGTGTGTGGGGGAACGTGTGCATTAGTTGGAGTAACGGGGGTGGCTAGTGCAGTGAACGTGAGAGAAAGTTCTGCGATCCACTTTGGTACCTTTACCTTACTTTGTTACCTCATTAGGGATAAACTAAAATACCATGCTACCGGGGATGTGGGCGTGACCATTGCCACTACTCCATGACTAGATCTAGCATGTTCTTATTTTCACTTCATGTCATGATACTTAATGTTATACTCTGAGTTATCTTAATTACTGAGGTGTTATGATTTAGTTCGCATCTTGATGGAGTATAAGAGAGGTTAATAACCAAAAGATTTCTATGTTAGGACGTGATGCCCATATATTTAAGTAACTTGTTATCAAACCCTGTGTTGCAATCTCATATGTTAACTGTGTGTGTTCCATTGTCTACCACTTTATAAAGAGAGAGTGCATTTGTGAAACCATGAACCCCAGTCCATTTTTAATCATAAGAAACACCTTTCCAACACCATATACCACTTTTCTATTTTCAGCCATCATTAAATCCGAAAATACAAAAATACTTTTCATCTTGCATACATCATTCAAAAACCCATTTACCATTGCATCCACCATCATTGCATATTTATTTCTTGTTTGCATTGCATAACTATCCTGATATCATTCTTACACCTTGTGCTTGACAAACACAGCTGAGGTTGAGGACCAAAACATCTAACCTTGTTTTGTAGGTAACCGAAAGAAGGATAAGAAGATAAATCTACCACTTCAGATTCCCCGAGAGTTCGATATTAAACCCTCGAGTCACCCCTCATGGGGAAAACTGTCTTCCACTTACTATACACTCTGCACTTGGAGTTTCAACCTAATCCCGTTTACTTTTGCAGGTATCAAGGCCTTGCTCTTCGGGACCATCAGCCGCCGCTGTAACAAATTTGTGGTATTGGGGAAAGAACACGAGGAGGTTTCCTTGTCGTTTTTCTTTTTTGGAAGACAACGTGAGCATCGCAAAACGTTTCGAAGGTGATTATAGCGTCTCGCACCCAGGGTGGTTGGAGCCAACCATCACATTTCTGATGGTTGAGCTCAACCAACTTTTAGAGGGAATATTTCCAAAATGTGATTACTCCCACACACCCAACACCACAAACCAAACAGGGAGTAACCACTAAAAAATGACTACCACTAACCACCTAGTGGCTACCCACCCAACCAAACGCACCCCAAGGGTAGTGAGTGGTGACACGAACACTAGACCACGGTAGAGGATGTGCATGATGGAGAGGACATGACGGTAGGGAGTTTGACTAGAAGAGGGGCGGATTGCGAGCAATGCGATAGCATGGATGAGCGAGGATTTGATGGGAACTCGTGACTTAGGCCTGCGTCTCTCGGTGGTTGTTGCGATCCGTCCACGGTAGTAAGGATCGATAGGCAAGAAAATAGAATCACTAAAGTTGCAGTATTAAATTAGGCAGAGAAGGTGTCACCACAGAAGCACCACCGGATGTGCGTCGTTTTTTTCTTTTTGAAACACGGACATGATTCGTTGGGTTGGATGGAAATAACTACGGTGGAATTTCTTCTGTAAACTGTTTGAAATGTGACATCCCGACACGGATTCAACATTAATATCAGTAAACATTCAACTATCTCCGGGAAACAAAAATGTTAACCCCAAGAATTGCGAAAACGAAAATAAACTATCAAACATTTAACATCCCAACAACATAAACATGGGACTTGCAGACAAAACAAGTTACTCTGATCCGTGTCGAGCTTGGGACCATCCTTCGACTTCTTAGGCGCCTTGGTCCCACCTTGGCCTTAGACTTTTTTCTTCTTGGACGACTTTCGTGTCCCCAGGGTATCCTCTTTAGCATATTTCAACATAGTGAACAGTTTAGCAAATGTCTTGTTTGACGAAATAGGCTTCCGCCCCGCTATATTAATATAGCAACAACCCGATATAGCTTCGAAACCACTGCTGAGGCTAAAACAGCACAAGCAAGACCAAAAAAAAAGATAAAAGAAGATAAAAGAAAACAAAGCCAACATTGGCGGATCGACGAAAACGAAAATGACTCGCAACCGCTGCACCCTCCGAGAATTCACACCACGATCCTAGCACTCCGAATCGCTGCATACCAAGCAACACCTCTAAAAAGGAACGCGACGACGACGACGCTGCTGCCCAGACTGGTCCTAGGGTTTCCCCCGGCACGCTATGGAGAGTGGGGAAGGGGTACATCCGACGCCCTTCAGGAAGGAGCGGCGACACTCGCAAGCGTCGCCGCGTCGGTACCAAGATGACAGGGATTTCTCCCGACCCCCAAAAAACCACATCTCCGGACTCCTTAGCGCTACACCAAACTTGCCGCCCACCACCATGCGCCACCTCGGTCTTGAAGTCATCATCGTCGTCTCTCCATGGCAAACACTGCGAGGTCGGACTGGACTGGGAAACAACTGTAGACAATGGGCAACGGGACCACAACTCAGGCTGGACATCGGGGCCGAGCTTTTTGGACTAGGAAACAACTGTAGACAACTGGCTCGGCTCGCTAGTAGGATGGACCGGGCCGAGCCCAATAACCTGGACCGCAGCGAGCTCGTGGCTCGCCTGGTTCGGCTCGGTCCAGCCCGCTGGCTCGGCCTTTCTGCAGCCCATCGCGAGCCCATTTACGCGCGAGCTAGGTCACAGCTCAGGACGCGAGCCCATAACTACATAGCTAGGTCACTCCTCTCCGTCGCCGCTCCCAGTCCCAGTCCTTGGACCGCCGCCATCGCCGTCGCTGCTCCGAATCGCCGCTTCGACTCGCCGCCATCGCCTCCGTCGTCTCCGTCGCCGTCCCAGTGCAGGTCGTCTCCGTCGCCGCTTCGACTCGCCGCCATCGCCGTCGCTGCTCCGCAGCCACAGGTCGAGCCACAGGTGCATTTCTCGCTCTCTTTCCCCACTCCCATCGCGTCCCCATTTCCCCGCTCCGCCACACCTCGTGAGATCATCTGACTGATCCAAGACAAACAGGTCGTCGCCGCCTCCATCGATGAAGCCGAAGGAGCCTAATAAAGAGAAGAAATTGTCCGCATTCTATGGGGGAAAATCGCCCAGGGATGTTGCCGTTGCCGCCAAGCCGGCGTCCACAAGGGGGAAGAAGGCCAGCAGCGGTCGCCGCTCGAAGGCGAACCCGAGCATCATGTTGATTGATCCGCTGGACAAGGAGCAACCAGTGCGCGAAGCGACACCCGCCTCCACCTCGTCGTCTCCCTGCCAACATAGCCGCCGCCGGCCGTGCGGCGGGCGGTGTTGCCTCTTCTTCGGCGTCGGCGGTACTGCTGGTGAGTGCCTACCCGCATTCTGTAGCTATCCTTTGGAGCATCGATTCAGGCTATCCTTTGGAGCATCGTGACTCGTAAGATCATACTATGTAGTTGCTGCTGCTAGTATACCATGGAAAATTGCTGCTAGTATACCATGGAAAATTGCTGCTGCTAGTATAGAAGCACCACTAATCAAGTTCATGACATGTAACATAATTTTTCATTGTAATTGCTGCTGCTAGTATAGAAGCACCTCTTGTAGTTGCTGCTGCTAGTATAGATGCAGCAACTGCATAGTATAGAAGCACCTCTTGTATTTGTGTATGCAAATGTAGTTGCTGCAGCTCTAAAATTAATACAGCACAAAGCTTTTTCATTGTAATTGCTGCTGCTAGTATAGATGTTGTAGTTGCCTGTTATTATGATTAAATGTAGTGCTCATAATTTCCCTTAAGCACCTCTTGTAGTTGCTGCTGCCTGTTATATATTTGTGTATGCAAATGTAGTGCTCATAATTTCCCTTAAGCACCTCTTGTAGTCGACCGGGACTTCACCGACAACTTCGCCATCGACTCCGATCTGCGCGTCGTCGTCGCCGCCATGGCGCGTACCGCGTCGCGTCGGTCTTATCAACCGATCGCGCGCCTCTCTACGCCAAGTACGTCCCCGAGCGCGCGCCTACCGCGACGAGCTATGGGCTGCAGCCGCGTCGCCCCTTTGGGCCGCCGTGATACGTCCAAAACGTATCTATAATTTTTGATTGTTTCATGCCATTTTTATGCTTTTAGCACTTGTTTTATATTAAGTTTATTATTTATTTGGACTAACCTACTAATAGTTGCAAAAGTGCACAATGTTCTTGTTTTACTCTTTGATGTGTAGAAATTATCAAGAATACAAGAGGAAACCTTGTTGGAGTCGAATTGGGACTTTCCTGAAATCTGTCTGAGAACTTTTTACGAAGATTGCCAGTTTGACCCTCGAAGATGACGTTATATGGAGACCTGGCTGTTACGAAAGTTGTCACAATTTTCCATACGAAGATTTTAAGCCCGAGATCAGCCCAATCGGAGTTCGGACGCGGCCTGTAGGCCCGTTTTGGTGGAACCCTAAAAGGGGGTGACGGAAATCCGAGAAGATATATAAAGGGAGGAAACCTAATTCGTGGAGGACTCCTCCACCCACGAATTTCAGCCACCAAAAGCCACGTTTTTGCCTCCCCCATGGATCCCATCTCCATGGGGGAGGGCTCCCAAGAAGCCATGAAGGAGGGAGGCTAAGGGGCGGCGCTCCCCAAGCTTGCCGGCGGCGGGGAAAGGAGTTCCCCGCACCGCCGGCGCCGCCGCCGCCCTGCGCCGCCGCGCTGCCCCTCTCCGCCGTCTTCACCGCCATCTCCATCACCATCTCCTCCTTGTATTCAGTGGTTCATCCTCCCACAAACCTCTGTACCGTCCTATGTAAACATGGTGTTTGATGCTATAATATTTATCCTATGATTTACATCATGTTTCCGTAGTTTATTTGTCTTTTGATTGCTTAATTGAATGCATGAGGTTCATTAGAGTTGTATGTCTATATGGTGCTGTCCTTTGGTGTCCATTATATTTGCGCGCATGGATCAAACACCCTAGGGTTGGTAGTATTTGTAACGAAGCGGGGGAAGTTCTGCCGGAGTGACAGAAACCTGAGAACGCGAACCGATTAGTTGCACGTATGGGAGTAAGAGGACCTTGAACTTAAGGCTATGGTTGGGGAAACCTTAATGCATTGTTAGTATTTGCGGATGCTTGCTAACAATCCAATCATATAGTACTTGTAATCCCAAGTAGTGGAGTGCATGTATATTTAGCCTCTCCCACATAGAAAACTGCATCGAAGACAATGAACCAAGTACCTTCACTAATTAATCTTGGACAAAGCCACCACAATTACCACCACTTTTCCACACTCATGGTACTGTTAGTATATGGTTACTTAGTGTATTTTATTGCTGCAGCACTAACATTTACTTTCTTGTATTTATTATCTTGCAAAACTACCTCTCATACCCGTATTGCTACCGTAGTTTTATTTTCTAGATAATGCAAACGTTTAGTGTGCGTAGAGTTGTATCAGTGGTTGATAGAACTTGAGAGAATACTTATCCTACCTTTAGCTCCTCGTTGGGTTCGACACTCTTACTTATCGAAAAGGCTACACGCGATCCCCTATACTTGTGGGTTATCAAGACCTTTTCTGGCGCCGTTGCCGGGGAGCCATAGCGTAGGTTAATGTTCTTGTGTGCACTTGTTTGCTTTATCTCTAAGTAGTTTTTATTTTCAGTATTAAGTTGTTCTTTATCTTACTATGGATAGGGAATGCGAATTACAAAAAAAATTAGGTGTAGTTGTTATCTAAAAACGTTTTCAAAAAGAAAAGTGATTGGAAAGATGAGTAATGGTTAAATGGGGGTCGACCTTGAACACTTGTGTTCATGCCTATGAAACCAAAACAAATCTTTCCATGGAAGCTTTTCATTAAAAACATGTAAATATTGTAAATATTGTGTATATACCTCTGTACATAAAAATAAAATGCTAATATAATCTCTAGTTAATTGAAAGTTGATAGTTTTACTTTGCTGTCCAGAAACAGATTTTCTGTGCTCCACCGTATTAAATGTTTAAAATCACCAGAACGTGATCTTGATCTGAAATTTCTTGAGTGCAAAGTGATGCTTATTAGCTTTCTTTCATTAGACTAACTTTTTGATTTAAGGTACGTAGATAGGTCGAAAAATTCGATCTTTACTGACTGTTCTGTTTAGACAGATTTTGTGCTTCTCTGTAAATAAAATCGTGATAAATCTCAGAATAGTATTTTGACTTGAAAATTTTTGTGCATAAACCTGAGATTATTATCTTTCTTTCATTAGACTAAAGTTTTTCGATTTGAGCTACTTAACTATCTCGTTGAATGCCATCTTTACGGACTGTTCAGTTTTGACAGATTTCTTTGTTTATTCAATATTGTACTTGGTGTTGTTAGTTTCATTAGTTTTTCGACGGACAACGGAAATCATGAACACCTTAGTATATACAGTGGCTAATGTTGAGTAAAAATTATAAAACTTGTCAATGCTTGAACATGAGTGGATTTTATTTAATGAGTACTAACCCTACTAATGAGTTTTGTGAAGTTTTATGTGGATGTAGCTTATAAGATCTAATCAATATGGTGATATGAGATGAATAAGAAGACGCAAGAGCTCAAGCTTGGGGATGTGTAGGTGCATCCCAAGAACATATTCAAGAAGATACAATCATCTAAGCTTGGGGATGCCCGAGTCATCCCCCTATTCATCAACTAACATGAGGTTGTCTCGTTCATACTCTATATTACCCGTCCACATGATATGTATTGTCTTAACTTGTATTATAATTGCTTTTATATGTCTTGGTTTTACCTTCTTTAGTTTTATTAGGCTCCTTATTTGGTTTCGATTGCTTCTTTACTTTCACTTATAAATTCAAAATAACAAAAATATTTTCTTTTGTTTTGCTTCTTTGTTTGGTTCTTTATTTTATTTTATTTGGGTTTTACTTTTGATTTTTATTTAGAGTTTTCCTTGCTGTAGCTAGCATGTTTAGGTCTTGCTTAGCCTCTGGTTTCTTAGTTTATCAAAAATAAAGTACCAAGTTTTATCCATTTAGCTTAGTTGATACATATGTAAAAAGTGATTTTCTGTTTTCGGTATCTACTGCTTATTGCGCGATTTTTCATATTTTACTGGAAGCTCTAAAAATCACGAAAAATTACTGATGTTGTAGCACCTAATCCTCTGCATGTACAAAAATTGGCTAAAATTTCGGGCATGTTTAAGTGCACCTAAAAATTGCGTTTTCCAGCTGCTGTTTTTCTGGACAGATTCTGACTTTTGTTGCAAGAGTGGCCTCTTTTCGTTTTCATTTGATTTTTAATGGTTCTTACCTTTCATTTATAAGTTGGCCATTTAAGCAACCTTTCTGTAACTTAAAAACAAAATTTTATTTGGTTTAATAGTAGCACTTGGGAAATATTATCTATTGTACTAATGTCTAACCGCAGAAAAGAATGGGAAAGTTTTTGTGTTGAAGTTTTTTCACAGAGAATGAAGGAACACCAAACTATGGAATATTGAAGAATTACCAAAGTCATAAGCTTGGGGATGTCCCCGCATCCCTCTTCATCAATAACCCCACGGTTTGCAAACCTTTAAACTTTGTTTTTTGAGCAACATAGGAACTTAACTAAACTTGAAGCGGCTGTATTTTATTATCTATTTATCTTAGCATCAAACACCAGTTACATTAATAAGTGGATCATCACATATTTTATTTATCCTCTGTTTTCAATGTTTACTTGGTTAATGGATTACTTGTTGAAACTTAAAAATGATGTGTGAATAATACTGTTTAGTAGTTTATGTTTTCTTATGGTTAGTCTCAACTAGCTAATAGTGCATATTATGTTATTTTGATATCAACATGCATTGTCCTGTTCATAAGATGGTATGGTATTGTGGTATCCTCCTCTGAATAATTCACTTGAATCGACTTGGCACATGCTCACACATGTTATGACTGAAAAATAAAAGTCAATTAAGCCTTGATGATCTATTTTGCCTCAGAGTTTTAGTATCGTTTTTATGCCTCCGTTAATTTTATTTTGTCGCAAGCATGATTATGACCGTTATCGCTCTCGTGGTTGTCGCTTCCCAGTCTATTGCTAGCCTTCACTTGTACTGAGCGGGAATGCTGCTCGTGCATCCAAATCCTTAAAACCAAGTTATCCCAAAGAGTCCACCAAAAAATTCCTATGCATGGTATTTCAAGCCATTCCAAGTAAATTTGCATGTGCTACCTTTAAAACCTTCAAAATATTTCTCTTTTTGTGTCAATGTTTACTAGCTCATGAGGAATTAGTGTGGTTATTCTTTATTCTATTTGTCAAATGGACTTTTACACCTGGACTAGTGGCATATACATCCGCTTATCCAATAACTTGCAAAAAGAGCTGGCAACGGGGTGCCCAGTCCCAATTAATTACAACTTTAACCAATTAATTCTCTTCACACTTTTGCCCTGATTCATCAGTAAGCAATGACAAACAGTGAAATACCTGAATGTGTGTAAACCAAAGAGAAAGAGGGATGATCTGCCTTGCTGGTAGAAATAACGTCCTTCATGGGAGCCGCTCTTAAAAGTCCGTTTGACAGGTAGAATACTGTTCTCACCCGCTACCATTCGTTGACAATTAACAAACACCTCTCAAAACATTTTTACCTCTGTTTTTAAAACAAAAAGCTCTAGCACGTGTTAATCCCTGCTTCCCTCTGCGAAGGGCCAATCTTTTATTTTTATGTTGAGTCACCATCCTTTCTTTGAGCACTTCTTCGAGAGCATAGCTGTCGTTCTTAGTGTAATGTGCTTGTCCCAGAATACGATTAATTGAGGTATAACCATGATGCTTTTATCTTTGATATCTCTATATCTAGTCTTCACTTGAACTTCAGAGGTGCCTTGGCATTTATGTTTTGCTCCACAATTAAGGGCAAGCGAGATACCACTCTATCATGCTTTATTATGGTCATTACAATCTTGTTGATGTTTATAAATTTCATGTTATAAGCTCTTAGTTCGTTGATACTTTTCATTAGGAAACATGATTGCTAAGTTTTATTATCCATACATCATGCAATTGTTAAAGACCTGATCATAGCATTTACAATCAAAAATTATTTTGTTATCATTTACCTACTCGAGGACGAGCAGGAATTAAGCTTGGGGATGTTGATACGTCCAAAACGTATCTATAATTTTTGATTGTTTCATGCCATTTTTATGCTTTTAGCACTTGTTTTATATTAAGTTTATTATTTATTTGGACTAACCTACTAATAGTTGCAAAAGTGCACAATGTTCTTGTTTTACTCTTTGATGTGTAGAAATTATCAAGAATACAAGAGGAAACCTTGTTGGAGTCGAATTGGGACTTTCCTGAAATCTGTCTGAGAACTTTTTACGAAGATTGCCAGTTTGACCCTCGAAGATGACGTTATATGGAGACCTGGCTGTTACGAAAGTTGTCACAATTTTCCATACGAAGATTTTAAGCCCGAGATCAGCCCAATCGGAGTTCGGACGCGGCCTGTAGGCCCGTTTTGGTGGAACCCTAAAAGGGGTGACGGAAATCCGAGAAGATATATAAAGGGAGGAAACCTAATTCGTGGAGGACTCCTCCACCCACGAATTTCAGCCACCAAAAGCCACGTTTTTGCCTCCCCCATGGATCCCATCTCCATGGGGGAGGGCTCCCAAGAAGCCATGAAGGAGGGAGGCTAAGGGGCGGCGGGGAAAGGAGTTCCCCGCACCGCCGGCGCCGCCGCCGCCCTGCGCCGCCGCGCTGCCCCTCTCCGCCGTCTTCACCGCCATCTCCATCACCATCTCCTCCTTGTATTCAGTGGTTCATCCTCCCACAAACCTCTGTACCGTCCTATGTAAACATGGTGTTTGATGCTATAATATTTATCCTATGATTTACATCATGTTTCCGTAGTTTATTTGTCTTTTGATTGCTTAATTGAATGCATGAGGTTCATTAGAGTTGTATGTCTATATGGTGCTGTCCTTTGGTGTCCATTATATTTGTGCGCGCATGGATCAAACACCCTAGGGTTGGTAGTATTTGTAACGAAGCGGGGGAAGTTCTGCCGGAGTGACAGAAACCTGAGAACGCGAACCGATTAGTTGCACGTATGGGAGTAAGAGGACCTTGAACTTAAGGCTATGGTTGGGGAAACCTTAATGCATTGTTAGTATTTGCGGATGCTTGCTAACAATCCAATCATATAGTACTTGTAATCCCAAGTAGTGGAGTGCATGTATATTTAGCCTCTCCCACATAGAAAACTGCATCGAAGACAATGAACCAAGTACCTTCACTAATTAATCTTGGACAAAGCCACCACAATTACCACCACTTTTCCACACTCATGGTACTGTTAGTATATGGTTACTTAGTGTATTTTATTGCTGCAGCACTAACATTTACTTTCTTGTATTTATTATCTTGCAAAACTACCTCTCATACCCGTATTGCTACCGTAGTTTTATTTTCTAGATAATGCAAACGTTTAGTGTGCGTAGAGTTGTATCAGTGGTTGATAGAACTTGAGAGAATACTTATCCTACCTTTAGCTCCTCGTTGGGTTCGACACTCTTACTTATCGAAAAGGCTACACGCGATCCCCTATACTTGTGGGTTATCACGCCGCGCCGCCGCCTTTGGTCCATGTTGCCGGCTGCCAACGCGCCTTCCCAGGCGTGTACGCCGCCGGTGATACGTCTCAAACGTATCTATAATTTTTGATGTTCCATGATTGTTTTATACCAATTGCTACATGTTTTGCATCTACTTTATATCACTTTTATACATTTTTTGGGACTAACCTATTAACAAGATGCCGAAGTGCCAGTTCCTGTTTTCTGCTGTTTTTGTATTCCAGAAAAGCTAGTCTGGAAATATTCTCGGAATTGGACGAAACTACACGGGGGTCCCTATTTTTCCAGAGCAAGCCTGAAGGACCGAAGGAGCAACGGAGAGGAGCCAGAGGGCCCCACACGCACCTAGGGCACGGGCCCCCCTCTGCCGCGCCCTAGGGTGGTGTGGGCCCCTCGGGGCTCTCCAGCCGCCGCCCTTTCGCCTACTTATTCCCCCCGACGCGAAAACCCTAAGTACCTGAGCAAATATCCACGAAAAGTTCCAGAGACGCCGCCGCCGTCAACCCTAGCTCGGGAGGGTTCAGAACCTCTTCCCGGCACCCTGCCGGAGAGGGGAATCGTCACCGGAGGCTTCTACATCGCCATGCCTGCCTCCGGAGTGATGCGTGAGTAGTTCATCCTTGGACTACGGGTCCATAGCAGTAGCTAGATGGTTGTCTCTCCACTTTGTGCCATCATGTTTAGATCTTGTGAGCTGCCCTACATGATCAAGATCATATTATTGTAATGCTACATGTTGTGTTTGCTGGGATCCGATGAATATTGAATATTATGTCAAGTTGATTATCAATCTATCTTATATGTTATTTAAGATCTTGCATGCTTTCCGTTACTCGTAGATGCTTTGGCCAAGTAGATGCTTGTAACTCCAAGAGAGAGTATTTATGCTAGATAGTGGGTTCATGCCTCCGTTTAACCTGGGACAGTGACAGAAAGTTCTAAGGTTGTGGATGTGCTGTTGCCACTAGGGATAACCTAACGATGCTATGTCCACGGGCATATGTGTTTGTTTACATTACGCACTTTACTTAATGCAATTATCCGTTGCTTGCAACTTAATACCAACGGGGGACTCGGATGACAACCCGGCGGTGGATTATTAGTCATAGATGCTGTTGGATAACGGTCTATGTATTTGTCGTAATGCCCAATTAAATATCATAGTAGTCAACATGTCATATATGCATTGTCATGCGCTCACTATTTGTCAATTGCCCAGCTGTAATTTGTTCACCCAACATGTTAGTTATCTTTTATGGAGAGACACCACTAGTGAACTGTGGACCCCGGTCCATTCTTTTACACTGATTAAACAACCACAAACTGCAAACTGTTCCTTTTTCATTCTCTGCAATTTAATACTCATTTTCCACACCATACGTTTAATCCTTTGTTTTCAGCAAGCCGTGAGATTGACAACCTCACTGTTTCGTTGGGGCAAAGTAGTTTGATTGTGTTGTGTGCAGATTCCACGTTGGTGATCGTGTTGCGCCGTGCGGCCACCAACAACCTTCTGAAGAGTTGCTGCTCCTACTGGTTCGATAACCTTGGTTTCTTTCTGAGGGAAAACTTGCTGCTGACTGCATCATACCTTCCTCTTGGGGTCTCCCAACGAACGTGTGATTCACGCATCAAGCTCTTTTTCTGGCGCCGTTGCCGGGGAGACAGCAGTCTTCTGCAAGGGGAGTTTCACGCTTCCAATCTCTTTACTTTGTTTTTGTCTTGCTTAGTTTATTTTATTTTATCTTGTTTGCTTTCAATTATCAAAAACACAAAAAAATTAGTTACTTGCATCTAGTTTACTTTCAAGTTATTTTCTGTCTGTTTTTATTTCTGCTAAAATGAGTACTCCTGAGAACACTAAGTTGTGTGATTTCACTAGCACGAACAACAATGATTTCATATGCACACCTATTGCTCCACCTGCTGCTTCAGCAGAATTTTATGAAATTAAACCTGCACTTTTAAATCTTGTTATGAAAGAGCAATTTTCTGGTGTTAGTACTGATGATGCTGCTGTTCACCTTAATAACTTTGTTGAACTTTGTGAAATGCAAAAGCTCAAGGAAGTAGATGGTGATATTATTAAACTGAAACTTTTTCCTTTCTCCTTGAGAGGACGTGCTAAAGAATGGTTGCTATCTTTGCCTAGAAATAGTATTGATTCATGGACTAAATGCAAAGATGCTTTTATTGGAAAATATTATCCTCCTGCTAAGATTATTTCTTTGAGAAGTAGCATAATGAATTTTAAGCAATTTGATAATGAACATGTTGCTCAAGCATGGGAGAGAATGAAATCATTGGTTAAAAATTGTCCCACTCATGGACTGACTACTTGGATGATCATCCAAACCTTCTATGCAGGATTAAATTTTTCTTCAGGAATTTATTGGATTCGGCCGCTGGAGGTACCTTTATGTCCATCACTTTGGGTGCTGCAACAAAGCTTTTGATGATATGATGATTAATTATTCTGAGTGGCACACCGAGAGAGCTCCAACAGGTAAGAAGGTAAATTCTGTTGAGGAAACCTCTCCTTGAGTGCCAAAATTGATACTATTATGTCTATGCTTGCAAATGGTCAAACACATGTTGATCCAAATAATGTTCCTTTAGCTTCTTTGGTTGCTCAAGAAGAGCATGTTGATGTGAACTTCATTAAAAATAATAATTCAACAACAATGCTTATAGGAATAATTTTGGTAATAGCAATTATAGGCCCTATCCTTCTAATAGTGGCAATGGTTATGGAAATTCCTATAGTAACTCCTATAACAATAATAAGAGTGTACCCTCGATCTTGAAGTTATGCTTAAGGATTTTATTAGTACACAAACTGCTTTCAATAAAACTGTTGAGGAGAAATTTGGGAAAATTGATGTGCTTTCCTCTAAAGTTGATAGTCTTGCTCTTGATGTTGACTTGTTGAAACTAAAGAACATGCCTCATGATGTTAAAGAGAGCAAAACTCTCAATGCTATACAAGTTAAAATTGATAACAATGTGAGGATGTTAGCTGAATTGCATGCTAGATGGGAAAGAGAGGATGAAATTGCTAGAAAGAATAATATTGCTAGAGTTTATACTATTACTACTTCTGAAAATGCTTCAAACTCAAGTGTTAAAAACCTCCTACCATTAATGGCAAGATAATTGGTGTTGGTAATGTTTCCACTTCTATTGCAAAATGTCCTAAATTGCCTGATAACTCTGAAACTGTCCTTGATAAAGATGCTGAAATTTCTAGCAATAAGGAAGATAATAACTCCATTACTTTTGATAATAATGACTTTGATTTTGATGGTTGCAATATTTCTGAAGTAATTAAGTTCTTGCAAAAGCTAGCTAGAAGTCCTAATGCTAGTGCTATAAACATGGCTTTTACTAAACATATTACTAATGCTCTCATGCAAGTTAGGGAAGAAAATTAAAACATGAAGCTTCTATCCCTAGGAAGTTAGAAGATGGTTGGGAGCCCATCATTAAATGAAATTGAATGACTTTGATTGCAATGCTTTGTGTGACCTTGGTGCTAGTATTTCTGTTATGCCTAAAAGATTATATGATATGCTTGATTTAGCACCTTTGGAAAATTGTTACTTGGATGTTCACCTTGTGATTCTACTATTAAAAAACCTTTGGGAAGAATTGATGATGTTCTTATCATGGTTAACAACAATTATGTCCCCGTTGATTTTATTGTCTTGGATATTGATGCAATCCATCATGCCCTATTGTGCTGGGAAGACCTTTTCTTAGAACTGTAGGTGCTATTATTGATATGAAAGAAGGGAATATAAAATATCAATTTCCTCTCAAGAAAGGTATGGAACACTTTCCTAGGAAGAAGATTAAGCCACCTTATGATTCTATTGTTCGAACAAATTACAATGTTGATGCTTCTTCACTTGGTAATACTTGATGCATGCTTTGTGCCTAGCTAAAAGGCGTTAAAGAAAAGCGCTTATGGGAGGCAACCCATTTTTTTTTCTGCAATTTTTCTTTTATTGAGTCAAGGAGTGTTTACTTCTGTAGCAACTCCTTTGTATCTTTATTTTCTCGCATTGTTGTGCCAAGAGTAGCCTCTAATGTTAAGATGATGCTTAATTTTGATTGCTGCGCAGAAACAGATTTTTGCTGTTCACTGTACGAAATTCCTAAAATCACCAGATTGTTAATTAAATCTGAAATTTTTGTGCGTAATCTTTATGAATGTCTGAATCTTTCATTAGTTCAGAGTTTTCGATCTGAGCGTCGTAAGTGCCTCGAAAAAATTCGTCTTTGCGGACTGTTCTGTTTTAGACAGATTATGCCTTTTTATTTTGCATTCTCTCTTTTACTAGTGTTGAGTGAAATTCTTTTTTGGGTGGAAGAGCTTCACATAACATCAG
This sequence comes from Poa pratensis, assembly GCA_947311845.1. NCBI lineage: Eukaryota > Viridiplantae > Streptophyta > Magnoliopsida > Poales > Poaceae > Poa > Poa pratensis. The sequence goes on along the minus strand of CAMZMU010000037.1, from coordinate 75,388,625 downwards.
TGGCTGTAGCTAATGTTTAAAGTAACAAATCATATTGCGTCTTTATAGAACATGTGAATTTTTGATTATGCACTAACCCTCTAATGAGATCTACTTTGAGTTTGGTGTGACGGAAGTTTTCAAGGGTCAAGAGAGAAGGATGATATAATAGGATCAAGAAGAGTGAAGAGCTTAAGCTTGGGGAGGCTCCCATGGATCTCCCCAGCATATTTCAAGAAGACTCAAGCGTCTAAGCTTGGGGATGCCCAAGGCATCCCCTTCTTCATCGTCAAAATTATCAGGTCATCTCTAGTGAAACTATATTTTAATTCTTTCACATCATATGTGCTTTTCTTGGAGCGTCTGTGTGCTTTTATTTTCAGTATTGCATTTTATTTTCAATAAAGCTTGACTGGACCCTAGCATTCTTGATTGGGAGAGAGACACGCTCCGCTTTTTCATGAGAATACTCCTATTCTTCACTTATATTTGTTGAGTATTCATATCTAGCGCTGTTCAGCTTTTAGCTCTTGTTTTCATGTATCTCTTGTCAGAGCTATTAGCTTTCTTTTGTAGAAAGTACTCTCTTGCTTCACTTATATTTGTTTGGAGAGTTGATGAAATAAATTGATTGGTGTTTGGTTGGTTCAGAAAATGTTGCATGTGGTAATTGGTATAAGGAAAAACTTGCTTAATCTTGTAGATCACTAATGGATAACTTGATGCTTGTCAATTGTTTTGAGTTAACAAGTAGATCATGATTAAATTGTGCATCACATGAGTTAAGCCTATTAGTGAAGAACTACCGTAAAGCTTGTTGAAAATTTGGTTTGCATCGGTGGTATCTCTAAGGTCTAGATATTTTCTAATAACAGGGTTTGGTTAACAAGGAAGACGGTATGAAGTCTTATAACGTTTGCAATATGTTTGTCATATAAAACTTGGTGTACGGGTTGATATTCTTGTTTGCTTACATAACCTTGCTAGCCTAAACTCTGTACTGAGAGGGAATGCTTCTCGTGCATCCAAATCCTTGAGCCAAAATCCATGCCATTTGTGTCCACCATAACTACCTATATGTGGTATTTCCTTGCCACTCCAAGTAAATTTTTCATGTGCTACCTTTAAATTATTCAAAATGTTATTATTCCCTTTTTGTGTCAATGTTTACTAGCTCATGAGGAATTAGTGTGGTTATTCTTTATTCTATTTGTTGAATGGACTTTTACACCTGGACTAGTGGCATATACATCCGCTTATCCAATAACTTGCAAAAAGAGCTGGCAACGGGGTGCCCAGTCCCAATTAATTACAACTTTAACCAATTAATTCTCTTCACACTTTTGCCCTGATTCATCAGTAAGCAATGACAAACAGTGAAATACCTGAATGTGTGTAAACCAAAGAGAAAGAGGGATGATCTGCCTTGCTGGTAGAAATAACGTCCTTCATGGGAGCCGCTCTTAAAAGTCCGTTCGACAGGTAGAATACTGTTCTCACCCGCTACCATTCGTTGACAATTAACAAACACCTCTCAAAAATAGATACTCCTCCATGGTATGTGATTGATGGAAGGCACCCGAGGATTCGGTTAGCCATGGCTTGTGTTAGCAAGGTTGGGAGGAGTATCAAATATTTTATGCAATCTCTATATGCTTTCAAAAACCTAAAAGCTCTAGCACATGATTTAATCCCTGCTTCCCTCTGCGAAGGGCCTTTCTTTTACTTTTATGTTGAGTCAGTTTTCCTATTCTTTCTGTCTTCCACAAGCAAACACTAGTGTCAACTTTGTTACAACATGCGTTATATGCAATGTATTGGACTTGTTATACTACTTTGTGTTGACAATATCCATGAGATAAATATGTTGAAAGTTGAAGCAAATGCTGAAACTAAATTCTTCCTTTGTGTTGATTAAATACCTTTTATTAGAAACTATTGCTTTATGAGTTAACACTTATGCAAAACTGTTTGATGCTTGTCTCGAAAGTACTATTCATGAAAACGTTTAGCTTGTGTGATTCATTGTTTACTCATTATCTATTTGTAGCAAATTATAGACCATTGACTTGGATCACTTCATTCATTTACATGTGCCTTGCAATATTATATGATCAAGATTATGATAGTAGCATGTCACCTCAAAAATTATTTTGTTTTTATCGTTTACCTACTCGAGGACGAGTAGGAACTAATTGTTTTCTGCTTGTTTTATACCAATTGCTACATGTTTTGCATCTACTTTATATCACTTTTATACATTTTTTGGGACTAACCTATTAACAAGATGCCGAAGTGCCAGTTCCTGTTTTCTGCTGTTTTTGTATTCCAGAAAAGCTAGTCTGGAAATATTCTCGGAATTGGACGAAACTACACGGGGGTCCCTATTTTTCCAGAACACCTGAAGGACCGAAGGAGCAACGGAAGGAGCCAGAGGCCCCACACGCACCTAGGGCGCGGGCCCCCCTCTGCCGCGCCCTAGGGTGGTGTGGGCCCCTCGGGGTCTCCAGCCGCCGCCCTTTCGCCTACTTATTCCCCCCGACGCGAAAACCCTAAGTACCTGAGCAAATATCCACGAAAAGTTCCAGAGACGCCGCCGCCGTCAACCCTAGCTCGGGAGGGTTCAGAACCTCTTCCCGGCACCCTGCCGGAGAGGGGAATCGTCACCGGAGGCTTCTACATCGCCATGCCTGCCTCCGGAGTGATGCGTGAGTAGTTCATCCTTGGACTACGGGTCCATAGCAGTAGCTAGATGGTTGTCTCTCCACTTTGTGCCATCATGTTTAGATCTTGTGAGCTGCCCTACATGATCAAGATCATATTATTGTAATGCTACATGTTGTGTTTGCTGGGATCCGATGAATATTGAATACTATGTCAAGTTGATTATCAATCTATCTTATATGTTATTTAAGATCTTGCATGCTTTCCGTTACTCGTAGATGCTTTGGCCAAGTAGATGCTTGTAACTCCAAGAGAGAGTATTTATGCTAGATAGTGGGTTCATGCTCCGTTTAACCTGGGACAGTGACAGAAAGTTCTAAGGTTGTGGATGTGCTGTTGCCACTAGGGATAACCTAACGATGCTATGTCCACGGGCATATGTGTTTGTTTACATTACGCACTTTACTTAATGCAATTATCCGTTGCTTGCAACTTAATACCAACGGGGGACTCGGATGACAACCCGGCGGTGGATTATTAGTCATAGATGCTGTTGGATAACGGTCTATGTATCTTGTCGTAATGCCCAATTAAATATCATAGTAGTCAACATGTCATATATGCATTGTCATGCGCTCACTATTTGTCAATTGCCCAGCTGTAATTTGTTCACCCAACATGTTAGTTATCTTTTATGGAGAGACACCACTAGTGAACTGTGGACCCCGGTCCATTCTTTTACACTGATTAAACAACCACAAACTGCAAACTGTTCCTTTTTCATTCTCTGCAATTTAATACTCATTTTCCACACCATACGTTTAATCCTTTGTTTTCAGCAAGCCGGTGAGATTGACAACCTCACTGTTTCGTTGGGGCAAAGTAGTTTGATTGTGTTGTGTGCAGATTCCACGTTGGTGATCGTGTTGCGCCGAGCGGCCACCAACAACTTCTGAAGAGTTGCTGCTCCTACTGGTTCGATAACCTTGGTTTCTTTCTGAGGGAAAACTTGCTGCTGAACTGCATCATACCTTCCTCTTGGGGTCTCCCAACGAGCGTGTGATTCACGACATCAGCCGGCGGCGCCCAGCCGCTGCACCGACTCGCGCCCAGCAGTCTTCTGCACGTCGCCCAACCCGCGCGCTGTTGCTGCGTCGCCCCTTTGGAATGTAGCGTCGCGGCACGCGGTCCACTCCACCGCCTCCGCGCATCGACTTCCACGTGGTATGCGACGCGCCGCCTCCCTAGGCGCGGGAACGTCACCGTACGCGCATGGTCTTCGTCACGCCGTCGGGTTCTTCCTCGCCTACTTCGAGTAAGGCCGCCGCCGTTCTACAGGTAACCTGCATGGCCACTCCAGCCGTCACAGGTCCCGCCAATCACACCTTGTCTAGGCGTCCAGCATGGCCACTCTAGGCCACCGCTGTCTTCGCCGCCTTCTAGGTCTTCGTCCACCACGACCTCGTTGCCAGCGTCATCTTCTCGTCCCCGACTACGTCTACTCCGACAACCGCGGACGACATCGGCACCTTCTACCCACGCCGATTGGCGCCGCAACCGTCGTCAAGTCCTCCTCTGCTAGCCCCTCTGACACTGGCGTATGGTTCGTGGTGGTCCCTGCCCCCGCACGCCCGGTACTGGCAACACCGGTGCGTGTCTTCATCCCCAATGTGTCCCCGAGTCTGGCAAGCTCGGGTCGGCGCCTCGTCTTCATCGGCTTCGACAACGTCCTCGGCATCGACTCTCTCCTCTACGACTGCCTCGACTACGTCACCAAGTTCTTCTATGCGTACTCGGCTCTGTCAAAGCCAGAGTATGCCTTCGTCCCCGACGTGCACCTTGTTCTAGCAAAACTATGGCTGCACCTCGTCCTCGACGGTTCTTACTGCGTCGTCTCCGACATCGGCATCCTCGACGACTGCCTCGATGCATCTCCGTCTTCTTCACGTGCACTATGCGCGCGCGGCTTCATGTGCGTCTACGTCGACACCGGCAACCCCGACAACGACATTGACCACGGCGACCCCTCGCACGGCTACCACGACCAAGGCTGCACCGCCCAACGCTCTCGGCTCCCTCGACATCGGCACAAAGGGCTATCACCTCGCTGGAGCACCTCATCAGCTTCCTCTACAGTCCAAGCATGTGCGTCATCGACACCGTCCACGACGTTCCCGCTCCTACTGCGGGGGATGTCAGCCCACTGGATTCTACTTTGGTTTCTCTCCAGTCCGCGACGTTCCAGTTGTTCACGACGCTACCGCTACGACTGCGGGGGGATGTTAGAGTATATGTGTTGTAAGACCGTTATGGTAGTATAGGATAGTTAGGATCTATTTCCATCTATTCTCTAACTTGTCATGTAGTCCAAGTCGGTCCTCTGTACGCCTATATATACTCGCCCATGAGGCTCAATAATACATCCAACATATTCCGTCAATCTCATAATTCTACACAGGCCTGCCCGCTGCCATCTTTTCTAGACCCGGACAGCTCAAGGACGTCGAAGCCCTGCGGCTGCTTGGATGAGTTCACGCATATTTTGACCAAGAGCACCTTGCACTAGTAGAAAAATGGCTTTCGGTTCGGACCTTTAGTCCTGGCCAAAGTTGGAACCGGTACTAATGTGGGCATTAATCCCGGTTCGAACGGTCGGGACGCGGCACAACACCATTCCTGGTTCGTAGGGACCTACGGCAGGCAGCCGCAGAGGTGGGGCTGGCGCGAGCACCTTTAGTCCCGGTTCGTATTACGAACCGGTACTAAAGATTGAGCTTTAGGTCCGGTTCGTATCACGAACCGAGACTAAATGGTTCCACCCCTATATCTCTTCTTTCACCCCGAGCCAGCTCCATTTCCTGCTCGAGAACATCTCCATTTTTCTCCTCTCTTTCACTCTCCCGAGTTCGAGTTCATCCCATTTTTCTCCACCATTTGTCAAGATTGGTGGCACCCATCTATCCAAGGTTAGCAACTTCATTCTCTCTTCCGGCGTTGCAAGTTTAGCTCATTTCATTGCTAGTTTAGCTCATTTCATTTTTCTAGTGCTAGCTAGGTGTTTGATGAAATGCCTAAATTAGGGAGTTTATTTGCTTTATATGTAATTTGAGCTCAAATTAATGTATGACTTGTGTGTTTTAGTGTCGTCCCGTCCCCGTCCTCAACGCCGTCGATAGCCCGCGCCATCCCATCACCGGCACCACCTCGGTGAGCCTCTTGTTTTTATCTTTTATTTTAAAAAAATAACTTGTATGATTTAGATGCATAGTTATTACTTGTATAATTTTCTTATATTTTTTATATGTATAGTGTCATGGTTTTGATATCCGTCCCCGTCGGCCCTCGTCCAGTCTATGATTCGGATGTGGTATATATTATCTTTATAACTATTTGTTTCATTTCGTGTTTATGACAATTAATTACGCCGACCAACTTGACATAGATATTTTTATCTAGGAGGTAGTGGAACCGGAAATTCCTGTCGACCCTCTTGTCAAGATGTTAAATTTAGTTGAAAAATAAAATGATGACTTGAAAGAAGAATTGAAAAGAATTGAAGAAAAATTGAAAAGAACTGAAGAAGAGAAGATGAAATTGGAGTTCGATCTTGCCGACGTCGTCGATGATCACAAGATCAAGATGGATGTAATGCGATTGAAGATTAGAAATATTAGAAAATATGCAATTAATAAAGAGGCTTGGTATCATTATGCTATTGGGTCAATGGTTACCTTAGTTACGATTTTGATCGCATTTGTTGTTGCATTTAAATGCATTAATTAGATAGTTGTATGTTAGTTTCAATGTATGTTTTATGTGAACTATGTATTACATTTGGTCACTACTCTAATTTGGTTTTAATGTGATGAACTTTAATTAATTAGTTTGTTCACTATTATATATTCATGATGTAGTGTAATGGTTTCTGATGTATTTATATAATGCAGATGAGTCGGCAATGGATGTACGGTGACCGATGATGTCCCGACTTTATTAATGGCATGCATAATTTTCTCCATGTGGCTGAGACAAACAAGCAGCCGAATGGTTTTATTTCTTGTCCATGTAGTGCCTGTAAGAATACGTAGGATTACTCTACCTCAAAAACCATTCACGTCCACCTGTTGCAGTCCGGTTTCATGTTCGGCTATAATGTTGGACCAAGCACGAGAAAGAGGGGTTATAATGGAAGACAATGAAGAAGAAGAGGATAATGACAACTGTCCTATGTTCACTGAACAGGGTGGTACTACAATGGGGGAACACGAAGCTGAAGAAGAGCTCATTGTTGATGAGCCCGATGATGATCTTCGTCGGGCCATTCTTGATGCACCGATAAACTGCGGAAGTAAAAACGAGAGGTTGAAGTTGGAGAGCATGTTAGAGGATCACAAAAAATGTCGCACCCAAATTGCGAAGATGGCCAGAAAAAACTGGGTACCACACTGAAATTGCTGCAATGGAAGGTACATAATGGTCTATCTGACAAGTGATTTGAAAATTTGCTGAAAATAATAAAGAAAATGCTTTCAAGGGACAACGTATTGCCCCCCTAGTACGTACGAAGCAAAGAAGGTTGTCTGCCCTCTAGGATTAGAGGTGCAGAAGATACATGCATGCATCAATGACTGCATACTCTACCGTGGTGAGGAGTACGATAATTTGAATGCATGCCCAGTATGCGGTGCATTGCGGTATAAGATTAGGCGAGATGACCCTGCTGATGTTGAGGGCGAGCCGCACCCTAGGAAGAGGGTTCCTACCAAGGTGATGTGGTATGCTCCTATAATACCACAGTTGAAACGTTTGTTCCAAAACAAAGAGCATGCCAAGTTGTTGCGATGGCACAAAGAAGACCGTAAGAAAGACGTGATGCTGAGACACCCTGCTGATGGGTCGCAGTGGAGAAAAATCGACAGAGACTTCTCGACCTTTGCAGGTGACGCAAGGAACTTAAGGTTGGGTTTAAGTACAGATGACTTTAATCCTTTTGGGGAGCAAAGCTCTAGTCATACCACCTGGCATGTGACTCTATGTATTTATAACCTTACACCTTGGTTGTGCATGAAACGAAAGTTCATTATGATGTCAGTGCTCATCCAAGGCCTGAAGCAACCCGGCATCGACATTGATGTGTACCTGAGGCCATTGGTTGAAGAACTTTTACAGTTGTGGCGTGAAGAAGGTGTACGTGTGTGGGATGAGCACAAACATGAGGAATTTGACCTACGAGCGTTGTTGTTTGTAACCATCAATGATTGGCCTGCTCTTAGTAACATTTCAGGACAGTCAAACAAGGGATACAATGCATGCACGCACTGTTTAGGTGAGACTAAAAGTATATATTTGGCAAACAAGAATGTGTACCTGGGGCATCGTCGATTTCTTCCAAACAAGCATCTTGTAAGAAAGAAAGGCAACCATTTCAAAGGTGAGGCTGATCACCGGACGAAGCCTACCTGCCCTACTGGTATTGATATATATGACATGGTCAAGGATTTAAAAGTAATCTTTGGAAAGGGTCCTAGCGGACAATCTGTTCGGAATAACGCCGACGGACACGTACCCATGTGGAAGAAGAAATCTATATTTTGGGAGCTACCCTATTGGAAAATCCTAGAGGTTCGCTCTGCAATCGACGTGATGCACGTGACGAAAAATCTTTGCGTGAACCTGCTAAGCTTCTTGGGCGTGTATGGGAAGACGAAAGATACACCGGATGCACGGCTGCACCCGCAACGTATGCACGAACGAGACGACCTGAATCCAGAGAAGTATCAAGGTCCTGCTAGCTACGCTCTTACCAGAGAAGAGAAGGAGATCTTTTTTGAAGTCCTGAGCAGTATCAATGTCCCGTCTGGCTTCTCGTCGAATATAAAGGGAATAATAAACATGGCAGAGAAAAAGCTCTAAAACCTAAAGTCTCATGACTGTCACGTGATTATGACACAATTACTTCCGGTTGCATTGAGGGGGTTTCTACCGGAAAATGTTCGAGTACCCATTGTGAAGCTATGTGCATTTCTTAATGCAATTTCTCCGAAGGTGGTCGATCCAGAAACTCTACCAAGTTTACAGAAGGATGTGGTCCAATATCTTGCCAGCTTCGAGTTGGTGTTCCCACCATCCTTCTTCAATATTATGACGCACCTCATAGTTCACCTAGTCGAAGAGATTTCCATTCTCAGTCCTGTATTTCTACACAACATGTTCCCCTTTGAGAGGTTCATGAGAGTCTTAAAGAAATATGTTCATAACCGTGCTAGGCCAGAAGGAAGCATCTCCAAGGGCTATGGAACAGAGGAGGTCATTGAGTTTTGTGTTGACTTTATTCCTGAACTTAAGCCGATCGGTGTTCTTCAATCGCGCCATGAGGGGGGTGTCGTGGGTTTGTCACGTCAGGTGTCATAGATGACTTCGTAGGTGTGGGATTACGCGAGTCAAGCATCTCCGAGCTTGGGATCGCAGGAACAAAGATCAACACAGATTTACCCAGGTTCGGCCCCCTCAATGTGAGGTAAAAGACCTACTTCCTGCCTACCCTAGATTGGTATTGATATGATAATCGAGATGTTACAATGGAGGCGATCCGATCTGGTACTCGCCGTATGAGCTAGGGTTTAGGGCTTGATAGTTTGACCCGCTCTAAGTCCTGCTAGTCCTCTTTATATTCACAGAGGCTCGCTAGGTTACAAAAGGAAACTTCCCCCATAAGGAATACGTCCACATAGGCCTACTCGGAGACTACTTGGTCTTCACGTCCTCCGGGATATGTCTTCTAGATCTTTCCCCTTATGGCGGTTCAATATTGGGCTTGCTCTCAAGTGGGCCTTTGTCCGTGCGAGTAAGGTAAGTCGCACTGGGCCGCGGGTTAATCCAGAAAGTATTCCCCCGACAGGGGGACTGCGTGGAAAAGGCACGCTAGGAAAGAAAGCAATAATATGTCGGGACGGTTATTCTTTTACTCAAGCACACTACACAGTTCTATATAATTCCAGCTTGGTGGCTCCGTATATCAAGGAACACATGAATATTTTACGCTCCAAATACCCGGAGCTGCCTGAAGATTGGATTCAAGGAGAACACGTGGAGACTTTCGGCGGTTGGTTACAAATACGTCTCATTAATGACACCGCTGTTGGAAAACAACTATACTCGTTGGCCAAGTCACCATCTTTGACTATATTGACTTTTCAAGGGTACGAGATAAATGGGAATACATTTTACACGGCCGCCCAAGATAAAAAGAGCACCAACCAAAAAGTGGTGTCCGCTTTGATGCAACAAATAACAATGGGCAAAAGGACACATATTATGGTTACACAGAGGATATATGGGAACTTGACTATGGATCTGATTTTAAGATCCCTTTGTTTTGTTGCAAATGGTTCAACCTGATGATAACCTCCAAGAGCAGGGGATCACTGTAGCACCTCTCAATGTGGAAGTAGGGTATCGATCCGCAGGAGCAAGAAGGAAAAGTTATCTATTCCCTACAACTAAAGTGTCACAAGTTTTAGTTGATTATGCACTAAACAAGTTTAAAGAACAAGATAGTTGATTTAATGGATGGAAGTTTAATGTAACAAAACAAGAATATAAAAGTGTCCCAATCCTCTTCAATGCAAGAGGACAAGACAAAGGTTTTCTCTTATAGGAACAATGGACATGGGTTCATGGGTTCACTCAATCCTCTCTCCCATCCATGGTGATTATCATGTTATAGATAAAAAGTACACACAATTGTCATGCTTTAATGGTAAACTTCTATGACGGCTACATGTCCTAAAACACATAGTTGAAAGAAAATAATCATTTGTGTTGCTAGGTCACCCTCGTAAGGCTAGCGTGGTTTGTTGTCACTCCCACATCATACTTCTTCCTTTTTACCCCCAGATAAAGGATGTTGGGCTGTATTGTGTCACTCAATACATATGCCGTTGTCACATCGGCCATCCCGCACCTACATACATCATACTTCATAATGGACAATATTCTAAACACTAGTGCAATGATTCATATTTTGTGTGCATGACCACATCTCTCTCATCTATCTACACTTGGTGGTGTCAATCACCTCATGACATGGATAAACAAGGCATTATGCATAAATCGAACCATCACGTGCATCATAGAATATCTCCAAAGTATGACAAGTCATAAAAGATCCAACACAACGGTAAATGCATAACAAATATCATCTCATAACACAATATCCACCATAGGAATTACATGGATAGATCCATACTTATGCAAGGCACATCATATGGACTTCAACAATGATCATACATAGAGAGATTAGATCAAGTTACCACCACAAACCCAAAGTCCAGGGGTAGACTACTCCCCCTTCATCATGGTGATGATGGTGGAGATGTTGGAGAAGATGGAGACCACCCCGGCAGCGCCCCGCCGGAGTTTTCCCCTCCAATCTGCAGCTCCAGGTCTTCTGTTTCGTGGTTTTGTGTTTCTGCCGCGCTCTCTCCCGAAAGCCGTCGGGGGACTATTTTTATAGTCGTTTTTAGGTCAAGACGGAGGCTCGGGGAAGAAGATCGACGACATCGGAGGCTCGAGGCCCAAGTTAGGGGGCCCCACACGGCCAAGGAATCTGGCCGCGTGGGCCCACCTCTTTCGGCCCTCGGGTCTCCGTTTGTTCGCTTCCTTCGCTCCTACTCTTCGTTCCTTCCAAAAACTGACGCCCGTGAAATATTAGGTCATTTGGACGTCGTTTGTGTCTCTGAAACATAAAAATATAGAAAATAGGGTTTTCTGCCAGTGCAGGGTTAATTCCAGAAAAATAAGGAAACTGTGAAATATTCCAAAAATCAATATAAAACAATGATATAACCCTTATATGATGCAAATATGATTGAAATATAAGTAATATAATGCAAAGTTCATGTATGCATTTTACATGCATCAACATCCCCAAGCTTAACCTATACTCGTCCTCGAGTATGAAGGTGATAAAACTAACATGGACTTTGCTTTTTAATACTATCAATGGATATCAAAGATGATTACTATTGCTACATAGAGTCAAATGATTCATTCTTCAAAGGAATAGCAATATACAAGATAGATTATGAAGTGATATCAAATATTCAATGTAAGGATGTTCAATGATAATTCACAAAGTGTAACATAGAAGAAAGTACTATGGACCAAATGTATGCATAATGAAAAGTAAAAACATCCTATAATGGTCATAGAGTATTCTTGTAAATCTGAATATAAAAGGTGGACACTTTGGAAAGATATATAAATAAGTAGAGGTAAACATGAATAAGTTTCATCTAGCTTCCAAATGCTTCTACTTAAGTTAATGTTTGCAATGTGGTATTCATTGGTGTGGAGCTCTCATTACCTCTATCATAGCATCTTGAATGGTTAAAGTTTAAAGTGAAAGCAGATATGAGTAATGTGCTTGACAAAGTATGTGTTGAATGCCTTATGCCCCGTGAATGCGAGTACCTACACCACGGTGTTACTCAACTCGGGCCACAAAACAAGTTCAAGTTAAAGTCATTGTAAGTAATATAATAGCGTCATCAAGAGCGTCAACTGGGGTACCTCTTGCCTCAGGACATGGAAACTAGCCCATGTCAAAATGACAAGACAAACAGACAATGAACAATCTCAGCACTCTTTTATTTACTATTTGTATAGCTTTTTATTATGACGTTGGTGGCTCTAAGTTGACGAGAGAATATCTCCCCGGCAATAGTGCCAGAAACAATGTTTGTACGTCACACGTCAGTTGGGAACCCCAAGAGGAAGGTATGATGAGTGCAGCAGCAAGTTTTCCCTCAGTATGAAACCAAGGTTTAATCGAACCAGTAGGAAAACGAGGTTTGCTTCGAAGGTGTTGGTGAAGGAGTGTAGTGCGGCGCAACACCAGGGATTCCGGTGCCAACGTGGAACCTGCACAACACAATCAAATTACTTTGCCCCAACTTAACAGTGAGGTTGTCAATCTCACCGGCTTGCTGAAAACAAAGGGTTAAACGTATCGAATGGAAAATGATGTTTGTTTGCATAAAACAGTAGAGAACAATGATTGCAGTAGATTGTATTTCAGATGTAAAAGAATGGACTGGGGTCCACAGTTCACTAGTGGTGTCTCTCCAATAAGATAACTAACATGCTGGGTAAACAAATTACAGCTGGGCAATTGACAATTGATAAGTGCATATAACATGCATGTGTGAGTTGTGGTGTCTACTATGAGATTCATTTGGACATTACGACAAAGTACATAGACCGCTATCCAGCATGCATCTATGCCTAAATAGTCCACTTTCCGGTTAACATCCGTACCCCTTCCAGTATTAAGTTGCAAGCAACAGACAATTGCATTAAGTAATGTGCGTAATGTAAACAATACATTCATCCTTGAATAAATCATTGCTGTTTTACCCCTAGTGGCAACAACACATCTACAACCTTAGAACTTGCTGTCACTATCCAGGTTAAATAGAGGTTGAACCCAACTATCATGCATAAATACCCCCTCTTGGAGTTACAAGTATTCACGTGGCCAAGGCTTCAACAAGTAACGGAGAGCATGCAAGATCACAAATGACATAGACATGATAATATAATATTCAGCTCCACATAGGTATCAATATAAGTCAGATCCCAGCAAACACAACATGTAGCATTACAATAAGATGATCTTGATCATGATAGGCAGCTCACAAGATCTAAACATGATGGCACAAGTGGAGAAGACAACCATCTAGCTACTGCTATGGACCCATAGTCCAAGGATGAACTACTCACGCATCACTCCGGAGGCGGGCATGGCGATGTAGAGCCCTCCGGTGATGATTCCCCTCTCCGGCAGGGTGCCGGGAAGAGCTTCAGAAACCCCCCGAGTTAGGGTTGACGACGGCGGCGGCAGCGAATATGTTCTGGATGAAAGGCTCGGTGTTTTAGGGTTTTCGCGTCTCGGGGAATAAATAGGCGAAGGGGCGATGTCGGCGGACCCCCGAGGGGCCCAAACCACAGGCAGGCGCGGCTGGGCCCACTGCCGCGCCGCCAGGTGGTTTGGCCACCTCGTGGCTCATCTTCGTCTCTCCTTCGGACTCCGTGTACGTGCTGGAAAAATAGGGACCTGGCCTTTTGTTTCGTGCAATTCCGAGAATATTTCCAGAAGTAACTTTCTGAAACCAAAAACAGCAGAAAACAGGGAACTGGCACTGTGGCATCTTGTTAATAGGTTAGTCCCAGAAAATGCATAAAAGTGATACAAAGTGTATATAAAACATGTAGCAAATGGTATAATATAAGCATGGAACAGCTGAAATTATGGATACGTTGGAGACGTATCAGACGTGCATCACTGAATGTTCACTTTGGTGCGCTGTAAATTTCCACCATGAATGATGCATGGCTTAGGTTAGCGGCTCAGGCGTCTCTCTAGCCATTTATACAAACTCCTCAAACTTACTAAGTTTCCGCATTTATTTGGCACTATGATAAGCATCCATAAACAAAAGTACATGATATCAACTAAATATAATTAAGAGCACGTTGCCATGTGACAGCACATATAAGCTAACTCCCAACCAAGACTCTTGTCAAGCTCACAACTTCATAATTTTAATCACAATGGTTCATGTTTATTAAGTGCAATAAAAGTAAAGTGTGCATCAAGTTCGTGAGAGCTTTTTAACCAACTTTTCCCATAACAATCAATAACATAAGCATTTTAATTTAGAAGTATAGATAATACAATATAACATGATAAACATACTCGGAATAGCATAAAGCTAATAGGTAGATATGGTGGACTCACTAGAAAATTTTTGGTTGAAGGTGTTGGAAAACAAGTTTTTACTTGTTAGAATTTTTGGGTTAGCAAGAGGGAGAAAATTGACCGTCTAAATGCATGCATAAGTGTCAATAGAACTAATCAATCCATGTTAAACAAAGTAAAGTAACATTCAGCATCAAAACATGAATAAAAGATAGCTCTTGATAAAACACTTGCAAATTAATACTCATTAAAAAGCACATGAATCATGCAACTATATGTATCTTTTTAAATCAACTCAAACATCCCTTTCCCAATCTTTTTAATAGCATCCAACTTAATTCAACCAAAATTTCCAGTATCTCTCTCATATATAAATGATAGTGGTGGTCTCACAAATAAAAAACAAACCGAAATAACAAAACATGCTGGTCCCTTCAATAATGAGTAAGAGTTTATTGGCGCTGAATCTTCATCTGAATCAATTTCAATCTGGGATGGCTGAGTCGCTCCGGACGTCCGTGACTCGCCTTCTATCTTCTTTTCTTTTTCCGATGATACCTGCAAACCTGCTAGCTGGTTGACCACTTCTTCAACGCTGCACCTTTCTCCTCCCCATGATACCTCGTTTTGCGACTCATTGGGCGTGACTCCATACATATTTGCTTGTTGTAAAGCAGCGGTTTGCAGTAGGTCGATCGCATGGCGAGCATCCTTATCAACTCGTGTGTCTCCAACTGGTACTATCTTTGACAATATCCCTATCGCGGCGTGCACGTTGCTCTCTAGGTCACCGTGGAACTGTGATTTCATCTCTCCTCTGTCCATCTTGATCTGATATTTTTGCTGCCAACGAAAGAGTCGCCACTCTTCTTCTTGGAGCTTCTTGCGCTCAGATGTCATCTTGGGTCGGACCGCCTGGTGTTTTGGCTGGCAGCGACGGAGTCGTCGACCTTCTTCTTGGAGTTTTTCGCGCTCAGCCGCGAGTCTTTGTGCCTCTTCACAGAATTCCGTCCTGATAGCTTCAATCTCTTCAATCTTGAGGTCTCCTTCCTGATTTGGTAGAGATCCCCAAACAGGTCTTGACGGGACAGGGATGGGCAGTCTTGCCATAGCTTGTTGTAGCTCCTCCAACACGCGGACCCTGACCGGCCGCAGTTCCTTCACCGATTCGCTTCCTTGAGTCGCATCTATAGATCTGCGACTTACGGATCAGACGAAAACTTTTACTGATCCGATGGGAACGATGTATCCAAACTCGATGCGATCTGCCTCGGGTCCCCACTCTGAGTCGTCGATGAAGGGGACCCCATTGATGTCTTCAACTTGGCCGATGGCGATGTCCTTGAAGCCTGATTCCGATCCTGCGCGGAACGTGATGCTTTTGACCGCAGGCCCCACGGTGGGCGCCAACTGTCGTGGGTTTGTCACGTCAGGTGTCATAGATGACTTCGTAGGTGTGGGATTACGCGAGTCAAGCATCTCCGAGCTTGGGATCGCAGGAACAAAGATCAACACAGATTTACCCAGGTTCGGCCCCCTCAATGTGAGGTAAAAGACCTACTTCCTGCCTACCCTAGATTGGTATTGATATGATAATCGAGGTGTTACAATGGAGGCGATCCGATCTGGTACTCGCCGTATGAGCTAGGGTTTAGGGCTTGATAGCTTGACCCGCTCTAAGTCCTGCGAGTCCTCTTTATATACACAGAGGCTCGCTAGGTTACAAAAGGAAACTTCCCCATAAGGAATACGTCCACAGAGGCCTACTCGGAGACTACTTGGTCTTCACGTCCTCCGGGATATGTCTTCTAGATCTTTCCCCTTATGGCGGTTCAATATTGGGCTTGCTCCCAAGTGGGCCTTTGTCCGTGCGAGTAAGTTAAGTCGCACTGGGCCGCGGGTTAATCCAGAAAGTATTCCCCCGACATTAGCCCCCAAGTTTAGCTTGGATTTCGAGTGAAGGCTCCTTCGTCTTAACAAACCCCTGAGCCGCGCACATGAATTATCCCAGCTGAACTCCAATTTTCTTATTTCCAATCTGCGGCTTATAACTCTTCTTGGCGGCTCAAGAACGCGACTTACCTGCCTTGACGGTTGATTTTCAGATCTAAACGTCTTCCGCGTCTGGGTATTTATCTTGGCTCATCGTTTTCCCAGCGTTCTGCATCAAGTCCTGCATTACGCATCCGCTGCTCCTTTCCGCCGCCTCCAATCTCGCTTCTCGTACTCACAATCCTTCGGTGGAGATCTCCATAATCTGAGAAAAATGTCTCGCCGCAAGTGCAACTGGGAAGGCTCGTGGGTCGACGAAGATTTCCTGGAATCCCTATCTGCACGGGGCCTTCTTCCGCCAAAAGATCAATGCGAATGGCGGGCGGCTGGTGAGGAGGTAATCCCAATCCTCAACCAGGAGAAGTAGTGATTTTTGCGGAGCATGTTGAGCGCGGGTTCAAGCCCCCGGCTCTCTCTTCTTCCGCTCCTTGATGCAGCGGTTAGGTCTCCGCTTCCATGATATTGGCCCTAATTCGATGTTGCAAGTGAGCAACTTCCACGTCCTCTGCGAAGATTATCTGGGTATCCCGCCTTCAATAGATTTCTGGCTTGCTCTTTTCAATTGCAATAGTCAAAGGGAAACCACAGATGGTCCTTTTCTCCAATGCGGCGCCATTTCCTTCCAACGCCGTAGGGGTAGTATTTCCCAAAACTAACTCTTGCCAAGAAAATCAAGGATGGCAAAGGACATTCTTCTATTGTAAAAACACTTCTCCTGAGGGTGAAATTCCTCTTCCTCTTTGGTCTCCTCTTCCCTTCGAGGCTACCGATGCTCTGTCTTCTAAACCTGATCCTTCTTCGTTGCCCTTTATCGAATCCCTTCTAGACAAGGTGAGAGCGCTGACACTCCATGGTCTCACTGGATTAGATCTCATATCTTGCTGGACTAAGTGGCGAGTTCAGCCTGTGAGTCGCCGCTCGCGGCTTATGGTGGATTTCACTTGTCATGCAAACGACGTCGATCGTACTTGCCCTGAAGATTGGGACAAAGGGGAGTGGATAAATTTCATTCGCCGAGTGACGGACGAGGATATTGACTCGTATGACAACGTCGGACTTGCTCCCTTCTGGGCTGAGCACAAGCCTTTTGTGGTAATGTTTACTTGTCACCTGTTTCCTCGAAAATTCCTTCTCCAAAATTAATTATTTCTGACCTGAGCTCCTTTTCAGATCGATCCCTATTTCTGGGTTCTTCCTCAGAGGACGTCGACTTGAACCAAGGAACCGCGGCTGAGTCGTCAAAGCAAGCCGCAGCCTTTGGCGAAGATACAGTTATGCACGAGGGTAGTGCTTCTGAAGAGGAACAACAAATGGCCGACGCTCTTCTGTCCTCGACTCCAAATACACCTTTCCTGGAACTTCCTGAGGTGCCTCGCAGGTCCTCGAAGTATTTTATGCCAGAGCTCAGAAGACCCCGCGCAGCCTGAGAAACGTCGCAAAGCCTTGGCGTTACTAGCAGAAACAAGAACTGCCAAATCTTTAAAACTCGCTGATCCCAACAAGGCTACTTTTTCTTCCGAGGCTGTTGCAAAGGATTGCTTCTCAATAAGCTCGGGTAATTGTTTGCGACTCTCTCCTTTCTTTTGTGTTTACGTATTTCTGGCAAGGAATTGCTGATCACACTTCTTTTCATACTCTGTAGGTTCAGATTTGCAAGGTTTATCTTCTCCTTCCTCTGGTTGCCTGATGAAGAGTATCCGTGTCGCCTCTGGGTATGGTTCGCCTTCTTTTCAATGTTGCGGCTCTGCTAGGTCAGCTTATTAACCCATCAATGTTTTGCAGGGCCATGTCTGAAGAGGATACCAAGTCTAATTCCCATCCCACTTCTTCTCAGCAGCTATGAGCGAGGATGATGCTGCTGATGAAAACGTGGGAAACAGTAATGGTGCGACTCATCCAAGGCCCTCCCTGGAGGAAGGTATTGCAGATGCGGCTCCTGCCGCGACTCCAGTCGCAGCTCCATCCACAACTCCTGCTGCTGGTAGGGTATCTACTGAAAATAGAATTCCAGCTCCAGGAAATAGTTCAAGTCAATCGCAGATGCCATAATTTCTGCTGGAGACAAGCATGCTGCTCTGCTGCGCGGCTTAGTTGAGCAATTTTCTTCAAGTCGCCAGGTACATATACCGTAGCCCCCAAGGATCAAAACCTTGTGTCATCGCACGGGGTGTTGATTCTTTTCCTGGCTTCAAATCTCGAGCCCCCAAATTCCTGGATAATTTACCATGCGTTTTGCTCTGTTTGTTTTCAGCGTGAACTGTCCTTGCTTGATGCTTCTGGCTCAATAAAGGGTAAAGGCATTTCCATAGACCATCCTGAAATGATGCAGTCTCGCCTGGAGCAGCATAATGAGGTCATTAGGGACCAAGATCAGGAAATAAAATCTCTCAAAGGTCAACTCGACTCCTGCGAAGAGCAATTTAAAGAACTTGAAGCCGATATGCAGCAGCGACTCATGGAGAAAGACGAGTCATTAGATCTTTGCGAGAAGGGCTGACTCTTAAATCTGAATTGATTGATCGCCTGAAGGGAGACCACGCAAAGGAACTCGCCGCGCGAGATGAAAAATATAACTCGCTGCTCAAAGCCTTTGAGGGTTTTGGCTCCATGGTCAAATCAGCCGTCCTGCAGCTTGCTGGTTGGTCTTTTATTCCTTTAATCATATATTTTGGGTAACCAACGTTAGTCTCTGACTTGTTTCTTGCCTTTTCTTTCTTGACATAGGCCTGAGGCCCCAGTGTCCCGCTCCAATTGAAGGATCAACTGGTATATCTGTCTGACTTCAGCCAGCGCTTCTTAAAGGTTACCAAGGAAGTTATGACGGTAATCTCTCCTGCGACTGATGGCCCAACATCTTGCGAGTATTGGATAAATAAACTGCTCAAGGCTCCACATTATGTCTCTGATTGGAAACGATCCTCTGCTCGCGCCGGAGCCGCGCATGTCTTGACATTGCTTCGAGCATATTATCCAGAGATAGATGTTGGCAAGGTTGCTCGCCACGGCCTGGCGATGAGCGCGGATGATACTGAACTGCCAATAAGCGAGTACTTCGATATCTGGAAAGGGATGCGCGGTATGCCACAAAATTTGTTGATAACTTAGACTTGGGCACTTATCTCGATAAATTCAATCTTGATGGGAGCAAGGTGTCAAAGGAAAAGTCCTCAGGAGCTGAGTCATCTCGGGCTGCCACTCCAGCAACAGTATCTGGTGGCCCTTCTGCCTCGTCTGGCGGCGCCCTGATTATTAGGACACCTGCGACTGCAACTGCGAGACAAGCCGCGCCAATTCCCACTCCTGTAGCTCGGAAGAGGAAAAATAAATAATGTGGGACATGCCCGTTAGTCTGTAAGACATTCATGTATTATAAACAGTATTTTGTGACCTATAAGCAGGTTCTTTTCTGATAATTCCATTAAGTAGACGCTCGCGCGGCTCAGTATTTCCTAGGAACATGTGTGTTCAGGGTCGAGAGCGGCCATGATAGGCAATCAAGCTCGATTGACGCCACACCCCAGTACTTTGGCCGCATAATGCAAGACGCTTCTAGCTTAAGGATTGCCACTAGTTTGGCAAAATTTGAGGTGCGATTGGTACTCGCGATGCTCGTAAGGAGCCCTCAAGGGTCAGTGATATATGAAATTCAAAAGACTCAGCGACTCAATGATAGTTGAGGCGAAACGACAAACCCTTGAATGTCAAGGGTGCCGGCTTTATTTCATAATCACTCGATGTTTTACAGGGTGTTACAGGATGATGCAGGCCCTTTAATGCGGGTTTTCTATTCCCCGCAGGCCATGCATACTTGATACTCATCGCACTTAGTTGCGAATTAATACTCCTAACGGAGTGGGTTGAACACCTGATTGGTTCAATTTTGAGTCGCTAAAAGCGACTCGGGTCGAGCATGATAGCTCCGATGTATGTCTCATGTTGAAGCAGAGAGCAATTTGTTAGGCGATTAGCCGCACTGAGCTGCGACTTATGTTGAGTTGAGTTTGCTTTGTAAGGACTCACGATAACTGAGCCCCTTTGGCTGGGGTTGTTGATCGAGGCTGGGTCTATGCACATGCGCCATTCTTGTCTTCTTTTTGTATCAAGGCGACCTCTGGGGCATTATCTTGCTGATGCGCGACTTCTCGGTGGGTATTTACCATCCGGTGGCTGCATCCTGTTGGCCGCTTCCGCGGTACCTCCAACGCGACTCGTTTTGAGCTGCGATTACCGATCTGCGACTGATACCATGTGAGAGTTGGCGATACAAGCTTCTTCTGCGAGTACTGAGCCTGCGTTCTCGCATTCTAACGCTCTCTGCTGTCTCCATATATTGTAATAACACCGTTTGGTCCTGGTATCTTTAACTGTAGGTAGACGTAGCAGGGGCGAGCGGTAAATTTGACATAGGCTTCTCTTCCAAAGATCGCATGATATGAGCTTTTGACTGCTACAACCTCAAAGTCTAGGAGCTCTGTGCGGAAGTTCCGCTCTGTTCCAAAGCTAACTTCAAGTGTTATCTTTCCGATTGGTCGCGTAACAGCTCCTGGGATTATGCCTTGAATTTCTTTCCTGGATGGTCGCAGCCTCGTCTCGGGTATATTCATTCTTCGGAGCGTGTCTTGATATAGGATGTTTACTCTTCCTCCTCCGTCCATTAGGACCTTACTTAACTTGTATCCCGCGACTTCAGGCGTGACCACAGAGCTGGCTGTCCTGGATCTCTTACTTCTGGGGGGTGATCGCCGCGACTCCAAATAACCGATTGCTCTGTCCAGCGACGATACCTTTCTGGCGTTGAAATCTGACCGCTCTTCCGGCTTCCATCCGTTGTTTGTACTTCCACTGTATGAAACTGTCCTATGTTTCTTCTAGGTAAAACGTCAGGCCCTTGACGAGAGCTAGATTTATTCTTGTGCTGCATCGATCTGCTGCGAGCCGTATCTGGCGTGTCGCCTTCTTTCCACCTCCGGTAATAATGACATTGCGCCTTTGTGTGACCCGCTGGCCTGCCATCTCTCCTGCGATGTAAGTCGCAAGGCACGTCGAAGATCCCCTTGCAGTTATTAGGGAGTAAGGCCTTATCACTCCCTTGCTCCTTCTGGTGTGCGCGATGTTCAGTTTCGCGACTTGCAATTTCCCTTGGGTTCTGTGATAAGCCGCCTGTCCCTTTATCTGTCTTTGCGTACTTGTCAGCTGTTGCCAAAAGCTGGTCGAAACTATCAATCTTGTGCTCAGCGCGACTTAATTTGTGCACCAACGGCTCAAATCTACAGTTCTTTCTCATAGCTTGTATTGCAGCTTGTACTGTTAAGTTTTTGGCGGAGCCAAGGATCTCCGCGATTCTCTTGATCCAGTCGCCGCTTGATTCGTCCTCTTTTTGAATGCATTGTCTAAGGTTTTTCATATCTTCTGTTTGGAATCTGCGATGAACTTGTCCTTCAAGTCTTCCCATGTGCTTATTGATTTTGATGGCAGCCTTAACAGCCAATCCCTAGCTTCTCCCTGTATTGCCAAGTGGAAGTATTTCGCACGTATTTCTTGAGTCACATCAGCCCCTGTTATGCTTGCCTCGTAATCTTCTATCCATAAGGCAGGGTCTTGGTCACTGCGATAGGTGGTGACTCGCTGCGACTCGTCGAAGTTCGGGGGGAAACGAGTGAGCCGTATTTCCTCTCCAAAACATGCTGGTCCTTTCAATAATGAATAGGAGTTTACTGGCGCTGAATCTTCATCTGAATCAGTTTCAATCTGGGATGGCTGAGTCGCTCCGGACGTCCGTGACTCGCCTTCTATCTTCTTTTCTTTTTCCAATGATACCTGCAAACCTGCTAGCTGGTTGACCACTTCTTCGACGCTGCACCTTTCTCCTCCCCATGATACCTCGTTTTGCGGCTCATTGGGCGTGACTCCATACATATTTGCTTGTTGTAAAGCAGCGGTTTGCAGTAGGTCGATCGCATGGCGAGCTTCCTTATCAGCTCGTGTGTCTCCAACCGGTGCTATCTTTGACAATATCCCTATCGCGGCGTGCACGTTGCTCTCTGGGTCGCCGTGGAACTGTGATTTCATCTCTCCTCTGTCCATCTTGATCTGATGTTTTTGCTGCCAACGACGGAGTCGCCACTCTTCTTCTTGGAGTTTCTTGCGCTCAGATGTCGTCTTGGTTCGGACCGCCTGGTGTTTGGCTGGCAGCGACGGAGTCGTCGACCTTCTTCTTGGAGTTTTTCGCGCTCAGCCGCGAGTCTTTGTGCCTCTTCACAGAGTTCCGTCCTGATAGCTTCAATCTCTTCAATCTTGAGGTCTCCTTCCTGATTTGGTAGAGATCCCCAAACAGGTCTTGACGGGACGGGGATGGGCAGTCTTGCCGTAGCTTGTTGTAGCTCCTCCAACACGCGGACCCTGACCGGCCGCAGTTCCTTCACCGATTCGCTTCCTTGAGTCGCATCTATAGATCTGCGACTGACGGATCCGACGAAAACTTTTACTGATCCGATGGGAACGATGTATCCAAACTCGATGCGATCTGCCTCGGGTCCCCACTCTGAGTCGTCGATGAAGGGGACCCCATTGATGTCTTCAACTTGGCCGATGGCGATGTCCTTGAAGCCTGATTTCGATCCTGCGCGGAACGTGACGCTTTTGACCGCAGGCCCCACGGTGGGCGCCAACTGTCGTGGGTTTGTCACGTCAGGTGTCATAGATGACTTCGTAGGTGTGGGATTACGCGAGTCAAGCATCTCCGAGCTTGGGATCGCAGGAACAAAGATCAACACAGATTTACCCAGGTTCGGCCCCCTCAATGTGAGGTAAAAGACCTACTTCCTGCCTACCCTAGATTGGTATTGATATGATAATCGAGGTGTTACAATGGAGGCGATCCGATCTGGTACTCGCCGTATGAGCTAGGGTTTAGGGCTTGATAGCTTGACCCGCTCTAAGTCCTGCGAGTCCTCTTTATATACACAGAGGCTCGCTAGGTTACAAAAGGAAACTTCCCCATAAGGAATACGTCCACAGAGGCCTACTCGGAGACTACTTGGTCTTCACGTCCTCCGGGATATGTCTTCTAGATCTTTCCCTTATGGCGGTTCAATATTGGGCTTGCTCCCAAGTGGGCCTTTGTCCGTGCGAGTAAGTAAGTCGCACTGGGCCGCGGGTTAATCCAGAAAGTATTCCCCCGACAGGGGGACTGCGTGGAAAAGGCACGCTAGGAAAGAAAGCAATAATATGTCGGGACGGTTATTCTTTTACTCAAGCACACTACACAGTTCTATATAATTCCAGCTTGGTGGCTCCGTATATCAAGGAACACATGAATATTTTACGCTCCAAATACCCGGAGCTGCCTGAAGATTGGATTCAAGGAGAACACGTGGAGACTTTCGGCGGTTGGTTACAAATACGTCTCATTAATGACACCACTGTTGGAAAACAACTATACTCGTTGGCCAAGTCACCATCTTTGACTATATTGACTTTTCAAGGGTACGAGATAAATGGGAATACATTTTACACGGCCGCCCAAGATAAAAAGAGCACCAACCAAAACAGTGGTGTCCGCTTTGATGCAACAAACAACAATGGGCAAAAGGACACATATTATGGTTACACAGAGGATATATGGGAACTTGACTATGGATCTGATTTTAAGATCCCTTTGTTTTGTTGCAAATGGTTCAACCTGATGATAACCTCCAAGAGCAGGGGATCACTGTAGCACCTCTCAATGTGGAAGTAGGGTATCGATCCGCAGGAGCAAGAAGGAAAAGTTATCTATTCCCTACAACTAAAGTGTCACAAGTTTTAGTTGATTATGCACTAAACAAGTTTAAAGAACAAGATAGTTGATTTAATGGATGGAAGTTTAATGTAACAAAACAAGAATATAAAAGTGTCCCAATCCTCTTCAATGCAAGAGGACAAGACAAAGGTTTTCTCTTATAGGAACAATGGACATGGGTTCATGGGTTCACTCAATCCTCTCTCCCATCCATGGTGATTATCATGTTATAGATAAAAAGTACACACAATTGTCATGCTTTAATGGTAAACTTCTATGACGGCTACATGTCCTAAAACACATAGTTGAAGAAAATAATCATTTGTGTTGCTAGGTCACCCTCGTAAGGCTAGCGTGGTTTGTTGTCACTCCCACATCATACTTCTTCCTTTTTACCCCGATAAAGGATGTTGGGCTGTATTGTGTCACTCAATACATATGCCGTTGTCACATCGGCCATCCCGCACCTACATACATCATACTTCATAATGGACAATATTCTAAACACTAGTGCAATGATTCATATTTGTGTGCATGACCACATCTCTCTCATCTATCTACACTTGGTGGTGTCAATCACCTCATGACATGGATAAACAAGGCATTATGCATAAATCGAACCATCACGTGCATCATAGAATATCTCCAAAGTATGACAAGTCATAAAAGATCCAACACAACGGTAAATGCATAACAAATATCATCTCATAACACAATATCCACCATAGGAATTACATGGATAGATCCATACTTATGCAAGGCACATCATATGGACTTCAACAATGATCATACATAGAGAGATTAGATCAAGTTACCACCACAAACCCAAAGTCCAGGGGGTAGACTACTCCCCCTTCATCATGGTGATGATGGTGGAGATGTTGGAGAAGATGGAGACCACCCCGGCAGCGCCCCGCCGGAGTTTTCCCCCTCCAATCTGCAGCTCCAGGTCTTCTGTTTCGTGGTTTTGTGTTTCTGCCGCGCTCTCTCCCGAAAGCCGTCGGGGGACTATTTTTATAGTCGTTTTTAGGTCAAGACGGAGGCTCGGGGAAGAAGATCGACGACATCGGAGGCTCGAGGCCCAAGTTAGGGGGCCCCACACGGCCAAGGAATCTGGCCGCGTGGGCCCACCTCTTTCGGCCCTCGGGTCTCCGTTTGTTCGCTTCCTTCGCTCCTACTCTTCGTTCCTTCCAAAAACTGACGCCCGTGAAATATTAGGTCATTTGGACGTCGTTTGGGTCTCTGAACATAAAAATATAGAAAATAGGGTTTTCTGCCAGTGCAGGGTTAATTCCAGAAAAATAAGGAAACTGTGAAATATTCCAAAAATCAATATAAAACAATGATATAACCCTTATATGATGCAAATATGATTGAAATAAGTAATATAATGCAAAGTTCATGCATGCATTTTACATGCATCAACATCCCCAAGCTTAACCTATACTCGTCCTCGAGTATGAAGGTGATAAAACTAACATGGACTTTGCTTTTTAATACTATCAATGGATATCAAAGATGATTACTATTGCTACATAGATTCAAATGATTCATTCTTCAAGGAATAGCAATATACAAGATAGATTATGAAGTGATATCAAATATTCAATGTAAGGATGTTCAATGATAATTCACAAAGTGTAACATAGAAGAAAGTACTATGGACCAAATGTATGCATAATGAAAAGTAAAAACATCCTATAATGGTCATAGAGTATTCTTGTAAATTTGAATATAAAAGGTGGACACTTTGGAAAGATATATAAATAAGTAGAGGTAAACATGAATAAGTTTCATCTAGCTTCCAAATGCTTCTACTTAAGTTAATGTTTGCAATGTGGTATTCATTGGTGTGGAGCTCTCATTACCTCTATCATAGCATCTTGAATGGTTAAAGTTTAAAGTGAAAGCAGATATGAGTAATGTGCTTGACAAAGTATGTGTTGAATGCCTTATGCCCCGTGAATGCGAGTACCTACACCACGGTGTTACTCAACTCGGGCCACAAAACAAGTTCAAGTTAAAGTCATTGTAAGTAATATAATAGCGTCATCAAGAGCGTCAACTGGGGTACCTCTTGTCTCAGGACATGGAAACTAGCCCATGTCAAAATGACAAGACAAACAGACAATGAACAATCTCAGCACTCTTTTATTTACTATTTGTATAGCTTTTTATTATGACGTTGGTGGCTCTAAGTTGACGAGAGAATATCTCCCCGGTAATAGTGCCAGAAACAATGCTTGTACGTCACACGTCAGTTGGGAACCCCAAGAGGAAGGTATGATGAGTGCAGCAGCAAGTTTTCCCTCAGTATGAAACCAAGGTTTAATCGAACCAGTAGGAAAACGAGGTTTGCTTCGAAGGTGTTGGTGAAGGAGTGTAGTGCGGCGCAACACCAGGGATTCGGGTGCCAACGTGGAACCTGCACAACACAATCAAATTACTTTGCCCCAACTTAACAGTGAGGTTGTCAATCTCACCGGCTTGCTGAAAACAAAGGGTTAAACGTATCGAATGGAAAATGATGTTTGTTTGCATAAAACAGTAGAGAACAATGATTGCAGTAGATTGTATTTCAGATGTAAAAGAATGGACCGGGTCCACAGTTCACTAGTGGTGTCTCTCCAATAAGATAACTAACATGCTGGGTAAAAAAATTACAGCTGGGCAATTGACAATTGATAAGTGCATATAACATGCATGTGTGAGTTGTGGTGTCTACTATGAGATTCATTTGGGCATTACGACAAAGTACATAGACCGCTATCCAGCATGCATCTATGCCTAAATAGTCCACTGTCCGGTTAACATCCGTACCCCTTCCAGTATTAAGTTGCAAGCAACAGACAATTGCATTAAGTAATGTGCGTAATGTAAACAATACATTCATCCTTGAATAAATCATTGCTGTTTTACCCCTAGTGGCAACAACACATCTACAACCTTAGAACTTGCTGTCACTATCCCAGGTTAAATAGAGGTTGAACCCAACTATCATGCATAAATACCCCCTCTTGGAGTTACAAGTATTCACGTGGCCAAGGCTTCAACAAGTAACGGAGAGCATGCAAGATCACAAATGACATAGACATGATAATATAATATTCAGCTCCACATAGGTATCAATATAAGTCAGATCCAGCAAACACAACATGTAGCATTACAATAAGATGATCTTGATCATGATAGGCAGCTCACAAGATCTAAACATGATGGCACAAGTGGAGAAGACAACCATCTAGCTACTGCTATGGACCCATAGTCCAAGGATGAACTACTCACGCATCACTCCGGAGGCGGGCATGGCGATGTAGAGCCCTCGGTGATGATTCCCCTCTCCGGCAGGGTGCCGGGAAGAGCTTCAGAAACCCCCGAGTTAGGGTTGACGACGGCGGCGGCAGCGAATATGTTCTGGATGAAAGGCTCGGTGTTTTAGGGTTTTCGCGTCTCGGGGAATAAATAGACGAAGGGGCGATGTCGGCGGACCCCCGAGGGGCCCAAACCACAGGCAGGCGCGGCTGGGCCCACTGCCGCGCCGCCAGGTGGTTTGGCCACCTCGTGGCTCATCTTCGTCTCTCCTTCGGACTCCGTGTACGTGCTGGAAAAATAGGGACCTGGCCTTTTGTTTCGTGCAATTCCGAGAATATTTCCAGAAGTAACTTTCTGAAACCAAAACAGCAGAAAACAGGGAACTGGCACTGTGGCATCTTGTTAATAGGTTAGTCCCAGAAAATGCATAAAAGTGATACGAAGTGTATATAAAACATGTAGCAAATGGTATAATATAAGCATGGAACAGCTGAAATTATGGATACGTTGGAGACGTATCAGACGTGCATCACTGAATGTTCACTTTGGTGCGCTGTAAATTTCCACCATGAATGATGCATGGCTTAGGTTAGCGGCTCAGGCGTCTCTCTAGCCATTTATACAAACTCCTCAAACTAACTAAGTTTCCGCATTTATTTGGCACTATGATAAGCATCCATAAACAAAAGTACATGATATCAACTAAATATATTAAGAGCACGTTGCCATGTGACAGCACATATAAGCTAACTCCCAACCAAGACTCTTGTCAAGCTCACAACTTCATAATTTTAATCACAATGGTTCATGTTTATTAAGTGCAATAAAAGTAAAGTGTGCATCAAGTTCGTGAGAGCTTTTAACCAACTTTTCCCATAACAATCAATAACATAAGCATTTTAATTTAGAAGTATAGATAATACAATATAACATGATAAACATACTCGGAATAGCATAAAGCTAATAGGTAGATATGGTGGACTCACTAGAAAATTTTTGGTTGAAGGTGTTGGAAAACAAGTTTTTACTTGTTAGAATTTTTGGGTTAGCAAGAGGGAGAAAATTGACCGTCTAAATGCATGCATAAGTGTCAATAGAACTAATCAATCCATGTTAAACAAAGTAAAGTAACATTCAGCATCAAAACATGAAAAAAGATAGCTCTTGATAAAACACTTGCAAATTAATACTCATTAAAGCACATGAATCATGCAACTATATGTATCTTTTTTAATCAACTCAAACATCCCTTTCCCAATCTTTTTAATAGCATCCAACTTAATTCAACCAAAATTTCCAGTACCTCTCTCATATATAAATGATAGTGGTGGTCTCACAAATAAAAAACAAACCAAAATAACAAAAATAAAAGACGCTCCAATTTTATGCGATAAAGTGCGTTGATCGAAAAACAGAAGTTAGACGTGCGCAAACCGAGAGTGTGTTGGTCCAATGGGGTTGTATCCACATCCCCAAGCTTATGGTCTTCACCATCCTTGGATAGCTCTTGGTGCATCTCCTCTAATCCCTGTGAAAAAAACTTCAAAACACCGTTTCTCCCATTTCTTTTCTGTGGGGTGACATTAGTAGTGATAGACAAATGAATTGCATACTGCATAAAATCCTTAAACAAAAATTCATATGAATGTCCGGAAAGTGTATAATGTTGTATGTCTACTTATAAACTCAATTGGATAAAAAAGATTCAAGTTAAAAGTTCAAAGAATGCATCAAACAAAAGGGGACAGAATCTGTCCAGAAAAACAGCAGCAGCAAAACACATTTTTTACCCTACTTAAATATGTCGAAAAAATCTGAAAACATTCACGCTTACAGAGGATGAAAGGTTGCAACTACAGTTCAAATTTCAGCTCATTCGGAGTCACATTATAGGAATGAAAAATCATACCATACACAGATTCGTGCTGGAATGAAATCTCCGAATGCAAAAAGCAACTTTTTCAACCCAAAATAGGTAAAACTTGGCACTTTATTAAAATTCCAGAAACAAAACGAAAAACTAAGTCTCTTGTTACAGCAAGAGGACACAAGAAAATCAAAAATAAAAACAACCGGGTTGCCTCCTGTAAAGCGCTTTCTTTATAGCCATGTAGCTAGGCTTCTTACTTTGGTGATCATGAAGGTTGAAGCTCATGAGGGAGCTTGTTCTTTGGTGTGTCCCTCTTCCTTGAGAAGTTTTCATGCATAATACCAGGGTCCATGGTGTTATCAATCCAATCAAAATAATATTCAAGTTGAGACCTAGTAGAGAGAAAAAGAAAACACAAAAGTAATAACAACAAAGTCTAACTTTCTTTCTATGCATTGGCATTTTGTATATGAATGAAGCACAATAAATAGAAATTTTCCAATGCATATAACAGTAGATACTTGCAACTTATAGTTATTAGCAACAGAAAGAGGGCTCTTATCACCTCCTCTTTCATAATAGTTGCAAGAAGTAAAAGTAAATTCACCATATAACCATTGGACTCATCCAACTTAAATAATTTAGGTACATAAAGAGGATCATTAAATTTATTATGGAATTCATTAGCATGCTTCCCTCTTTCAAAATAGTTATTAAGATCAATATCAAGTTTAATATCTGGTTGCAACAAAGATTTGGAACTAAAGGTAATTGCAAACCACATAAGTATTTCTCAACATAAGAAAATTTCTCCTCTATGGTGTAATTAGGAGAATCCAGAAAAAAAGTAGGACTCTCATGAGTAAGAGTAACATCACAACAGCAAGTATATCATTTTTATCCTCACATAATTTAGTAACAACTAAACATGGAGGTTTATCAATAAGCATAGGACCATCATCTAAAGCATTATCATATAGCATATTTAAGCAATACTCCTCATTATCATCAATAAGTTCACAAGTAGCATTAATAGAAAGTAACGGAGCATTATTAGTTTCATCATAATAGCATGAGTTATCATATAGGACCATAGAATTTTTAGTTTGACACTCATCATAACATGGGTTTTCATAAATAACAAAAGACTTTTGAGTTTGAGTGCTACTATCAAATGTTGATGGTGAAGTTGGGAGATCCAACTCTTCCCCAAGCTTAGGTTGGAACACATTGATACGTCTCCAACGTATCCATAATTTCTGCTGTTCCATGCTTATATTATACCATTTGCTACATGTTTTATATACACTTCGTATCACTTTTATGCATTTTCTGGGACTAACCTATTAACAAGATGCCACAGTGCCAGTTCCCTGTTTTCTGCTGTTTTTGGTTTCAGAAAGTTACTTCTGGAAATATTCTCGGAATTGCACGAAACAAAAGGCCAGTCCCTATTTTTCCAGCACGTACACGGAGTCCGAAGGAGAGACGAAGAGAGCCACGAGGTGGCCAAACCACAGGTGGCGCGGCTGGGCCCACAGCCGCGCCTGGTGGTTTGGGCCCCTCGGGGGTCCGCCGACATCGCCCCTTCGCCTATTTATTCCCCGAGACGCGAAAACCCTAAAACACCGAGCCTTTCATCCAGAACATATTCGCTGCCGCCGCCGTCGTCAACCCTAACTCGGGGGGTTCTGAAGCTCTTCCCGGCACCCTGCCGGAGAGGGGAATCATCACCGGAGGGCTCTACATCGCCATGCCCGCCTCCGGAGTGATGCGTGAGTAGTTCATCCTTGGACTATGGGTCCATAGCAGTAGCTAGATGGTTGTCTTCTCCACTTGTGCCATCATGTTTAGATCTTGTGAGCTGCCTATCATGATCAAGATCATCTTATTGTAATGCTACATGTTGTGTTTGCTGGGATCTGACTTATATTGATACCTATGTGGAGCTGAATATTATATTATCATGTCTATGTCATTTGTGATCTTGCATGCTCTCCGTTACTTGTTGAAGCCTTGGCCACGTGAATACTTGTAACTCCAAGAGGGGGTATTTATGCATGATAGTTGGGTTCAACCTCTATTTAACCTGGGATAGTGACAGCAAGTTCTAAGGTTGTAGATGTGTTGTTGCCACTAGGGGTAAAACAGCAATGCTTTATTCAAGGATGAATGTATTGTTTACATTACGCACATTACTTAATGCAATTGTCTGTTGCTTGCAACTTAATACTGGAAGGGGTACGGATGTTAACCGGAAAGTGGACTATTTAGGCATAGATGCATGCTGGATAGCGGTCTATGTACTTTGTCGTAATGCCCAAATGAATCTCATAGTAGACACCACAGCTCACACATGCATGTTATATGCACTTATCAATTGTCAATTGCCCAGCTGTAATTTGTTTACCCAGCATGTTAGTTATCTTATTGGAGAGACACCACTAGTGAACTGTGGACCCCGGTCCATTCTTTTACATCTGAAATACAATCTACTGCAATCATTGTTCTCTACTGTTTTATGCAAACAAACATCATTTCCATTCGATACGTTTAACCCTTTGTTTTCAGCAAGCCGGTGAGATTGACAACCTCACTGTTAAGTTGGGGCAAAGTAATTTGATTGTGTTGTGCAGGTTCCACGTTGGCACCGGAATCCCTGGTGTTGCGCCGCACTACACTCCTCACCAACACCTTCGAAGCAAACCTCGTTTTCCTACTGGTCGATTAAACCTTGGTTTCATACTGAGGGAAAACTTACTGCTGCACTCATCATACCTTCCTCTTGGGGTTCCCAACTGACGTGTGACGTACAAGCATTGTTTCTGGCACTATTAACCTAGAGCCACCAACACGTTTTCTGGCGCCGTTGCCGGGGAAAACAGAATTGCTTCTGCAAGGGGAGTCTCTCACACCCAATCTCTTTACTTTGTTATTTGTCTTGCTTAGTTTATTTTTATTTAGTTTGTTTGCTCTTTTATCAAAAACACAAAAAAATTAGTTACTTGTTTAATTCAGTTTGATTTTGTTTTTCAAAATGAGTACTCCTGAGAACACTAAGTTGTGTGACTTCACTAGCACAAACAACAATGATTTCATATGCACTCCTATTGCTCCACCTGCTTCTACAGCAGAATTTTATGAAATTAAACCTGCTCTATTAAATCTTGTTATGAAAGAGCAATTTTCTGGTGTTAGTACTGATGATGCTGCTGCCCATCTTAATAACTTTGTTGAACTTTGTGAAATGCAAAAGTATAAGGATATGGATGGGGATATTATAAAACTGAAACTTTTTCCTTTCTCCTTGAGAGGAAGAGCTAAAGAATGGTTGCTTTCTTTGCCTAGAAATAGTATTAATTCTTGGACAAAATGCAAAGATGCTTTCATAGGGAAATATTATCCTCCTGCTAAGATTATATCCTTGAGAAGTAGCATTATGAATTTTAAACAACTTGATAATGAACATGTTGCTCAAGCTTGGGAAAGAATGAAATCTTTGGTGAAGAATTGTCCCACTCATGGACTGACTACTTGGATGATCATCCAAACCTTTTATGCAGGATTAAATTTTTCCTCAAGGAACTTATTGGATTCAGCCTCTGGAGGAACCTTTATGTCCATCACTTTAGGTGCAGCAACAAAGCTACTTGATGATATGATGATCAACTATTCCGAATGGCACACCGAAAGAGCTCCTCAAGGTAAGAAGGTAAATTCTGTTGAAGAAACCTCCTCTTTGAGTGATAAGATTGATGCTATTATGTCTATGCTTGTGAATGGTAGATCTCATGTTGATCCTAATAATATTCCTTTAGCTTCATTGGTTGCTCAAGAAGAGCATGTTGATGTAAACTTCATTAAAAACAACAACTTCAACAACAATGCTTATAGGAATAATTTTGGTAGCAACAATTATAAGCCTTATCCTTCAAATGGTTATGGCAATTCTTATGGTAATTCCTACAGCAACAATAGAAGTGTGTCCTCTGATCTTGAAGCTATGCTTAAAGAATTTATTAGCACACAAAAAGCTTTCAATAAAACTGTTGAGGAAAAGTTTGAAAAAATTGATGATCTTGTCTCTAAAGTTGATAGTCTTGCTCATGATGTTGAAATTCTAAAACTGAAAGTTATGCCTAATGAAGTTAAAGATATTAAGTCATTTGCTACAGCAAATGCCATCCAAGTTCGAATTGATAATAATATTAGGATGTTGGCTGAATTGCATGCTAGGTGGGAAAAAGAGGAAGAACTTGAAAAAGAGAATAGTATAGTTAGAGTTTGTACTATCACCACCACTAGTAATGCTAATGTTTCACATGCTAGTAAACCTCCTACTATTGATGGTAATGTTATTGGTGTTGTAATGTCTCTACTACTTCTGCAAAGCGTTTGAAATTGCCTAAAACTGCTGAAACTTTTTCTGATAAAAGTGCTGAAATTTTTCAAACTATTGGAGACAATGGTTCCACCACCATTGACAATAATGATTTTGATTTTGATGATTGTAACATCTCTGAAGTTATTATGTTCTTGCAAAAATTAGCTAGAAGTCCCAATGCTAGCACTATTAATTTGGCTTTTACAAAGCATATTACAAATGCTCTTTTGCAAGCTAGGGAGGAGAAGTTGAAACTTAAAGCTTCTATTCCTAGGAAATTAGAAGATGGTTGGGAACCCATCATTAAGGTAAAGGTGAATGATTTTTATTGCAATGCCTTGTGTGATCTTGGTGCAAGTGTTTCAGTTTTGCCCAAGAAGCTTTATGATATTCTTGATTTGCCACCTTTGGAACATTGTTATTTGGATGTTTTTCTCGCTGATAATGCTATGAAGAAACCTTTGGGGCGAGTTAATGATGTTTTTATTACAGTAAAAATAACCTTGTCCCCGTTGATTTTATTGTTATGGATATTGAATGCAATGCATCTTGTCCTATTGTTTTGGGAAGACCTTTTCTTCGAACTGTTGGTGCCATCATTGATATGAAAGAAGGTAATATAAGGTACCAATTTCCTCTCAAGAAAGGTATGGAACACTTCCCTAGGAAGAGAATGAAGTTACCTTTTGACTCTATTGTTAGAGCAAGTTATGATGTTGATGCTTCTTCTCTTGACAACACTTGATTTTCACTTTCTGCGCCTAGCTGAAAGGCGTTAAAGAAAAGCGCTTATGGGAGACAACCCATCGTTTTTATTTGCTGTTATTTTTGTTTTCTTTGAGTCAAGGAGTTTTGTTACTTCTGTAGCAACTCCTTTGTATCTTTATTTTATCGCAATGTTGTGCCAAGTAAAGTTCTATATTGAAAGTTGATGCAAGATTTGGATTTCTGCGCAGTGACAGATTTTTAGCTGTCACGGATTTGAGCTTATCTCCCTGTAGAAAATTCAAAAAATTCTGAGAAAAATCACGCATATTCCTGAGATATGTACGCAACTTTCATTATTTTAGGCCAGATCCATCTGAGCAACTTAAGTGCCTCGAAAAAATTCGTCATTCCAGACTGTTCTGTTTTTGACAGATTCTGCCTTTTGTTTTGCATTCGCTCTTTTACTGTGTTTGTGTGGATTTCTTTGCTCCACAAAGCATTGGTGGCTGTAGCTAATGTCCAGAAGCTTTGGGATTGATTGTATCATTACAGAATATGAGAATTTTTGATTATGCACTAACCCTCTAATGAGAACTGTCTTGAGTTTGGTGTGAAGGAAGTTTTCAAGGATCAAGCGAGAAGGGTGATATTATGTGATCAAGAAGAGTGAAAAGCCTAAGCTTGGGGATGCCCCCGTGGTTCATCCCAACCATATTCAGAGAGACTCAAGCGTCTAAGCTTGGGGATGCCCAAGGCATCCCCTTCTTCATCAACAAACTTATCAGGTCATCTCTAGTGAAACTATATTTTAATTCTTTCACATCTTATGCGCTTTACTTGGAGCGTCTGTGTGTTTTTATTTTTGTTTTTGTTTGAATAAATTCGGATCCTAGCAATCCTTGTGTGGGAGAGAGACACGCTCCGCTTTTTCATGTGAATACTCATGTTCTTCACTTATATTTGTTGAGTATTCTTAACTAGCTACTGCAGTGCTTTTAGCTCCTGTTTTTCATGCATCTCTTCGAGCTGTTAGCACTTGTTTATAAATACTCTCTTGCTGCATTATATTATCATTTGGAGAGTTTATGTTTAAATAAATTATTGGTGTTTGTTTGGAAGAAAGAAAATGCTACATGTAGTAGTTGGTATTGGAAAAGACATATGCATTCTTGTAGATCATTGTCTTGTTTTGATTTGATGCTTTGCAATTGTTTTGAGCTCTCAAGTAGATCATGTTTAAGCTCTTGCATCATGTAGTTAAAGCCTAGTAGTGGAGAACTACCGTAGAGCTTGTTGAGACTTGGGATGCATATTTGTTCTCTCTAAGGTCTAGATATTTTCTGGTAAAATGTTTGAGCAACAAGGAAGACAGTGTAGAGTCTTATAATACTTGCAATATGTTTTTATGTGATTCTTGCTGTACCGGTTTATACTTGTGTTTGCTTCAAACAACCTTGCTAGCCTAAACTCTGTACTGAGAGGGAATGCTTCTCGTGCATCCAAAACTTGAGCCAAAACCCATGCCATTTGTGTCCACCATACCTACCTACTATGTGGTATTTCCTGCCATTCCAAGTAAATATTTCATGTGCTACCTTTAAACTATTCAAAACTTTATTACTCCTTATTTGTGTCAATGTTTTATAGCTCATGAGGAAGTATGTGGTGTTTTATCTTTCAATCTTGTCATTTACTTCTGACAGACTTTCACCTGGACTAGTGGCATATACATCCGCTTATCCAATAATTTGCAAAAAGAGCTGGCAACGGGGTGCCCAGCCCCAATTAATTACAACTTTCATTAATAATTCTCTTCACATGTTTTGCCCTGATTTATCAGTAAGCAACTTAATTTTGCAATAGACACTCCTCCATGGTATGTGAATGTTGGAAGGCACCCGAGGATTCGGTTAGCCATGGCTTGTGTAAGCAAAAGGTTGGGAGGAGTGTCATCTATAAAGAAACTAAAATACATGTGTAAACAAAAGAGAAGAGGGATGATCTACCTTGCTGGTAGAATAACGTCCTTCATGGGAGCCGCTCTTTGAAAGTCTGGTTGACAAGGGGGTTAGAGTGCCCACTACCATTCGTTGACAACAACAAACACCTCTCAAATACTTATTTTGTGCTCTCTATATGCTTTCGAAAACTTAAAAAGCTCTAGCACATGATTTAATCCCTGCTTCCCTCTGCGAAGGGCCTATCTTTTACTTTATGTTGAGTCAGTTTACCTACTCCTTTCTATCTTAGAAGCAAACACTTGTGTCAACTTTGTGTGCATTGATTCTTACATATTTACTTATTGCACTTGTTATATTGCTTTATGTTGACAACTATCCATGAGATATACATGTTACAAGTTGAAAGCAAATGCTGAAACTTAATCATCCTTTGTGTTGCTTCAATGCCTTTTACTTTGAATCTATTGCTTTATGAGTTACCTCTTATGCAAAACTTTTTGATGCTTGTCTTGAAAGTACTATTCATGAAAAGTTTTTGCTTATATGATTCATTGTTTACTCTTTATCTATTTGTTAGCAAACTATAGATCATTGCTTTGAGTCACTTCATTCATGACATGAGCCTTGCAATATATTGATCAAGATTGTGTGAAAGCATGTCTCCTCAGAAATTATTTGTTGTTATCGTTTTACCTACTCGAGGACGAGTAGAACTAAGCTTGGGGATGCTTGATACGTCTCCAACGTATCCATAATTTCTGCTGTTCCATGCTTATATTATACCATTTGCTACATGTTTTATATACACTTCGTATCACTTTTATGCATTTTCTGGGACTAACCTATTAACAAGATGCCACAGTGCCAGTTCCCTGTTTTCTGCTGTTTTTGGTTTCAGAAAGTTACTTCTGGAAATATTCTCGGAATTGCACGAAACAAAAGGCCAGGTCCCTATTTTTCCAGCACGTACACGGAGTCCGAAGGAGAGACGAAGAGAGCCACGAGGTGGCCAAACCACAGGTGGCGCGGCTGGGCCCACAGCCGCGCCTGGTGGTTTGGGCCCCTCGGGGGTCCGCCGACATCGCCCCTTCGCCTATTTATTCCCCGAGACGCGAAAACCCTAAAACACCGAGCCTTTCATCCAGAACATATTCGCTGCCGCCGCCGTCGTCAACCCTAACTCGGGGGGTTCTGAAGCTCTTCCCGGCACCCTGCCGGAGAGGGGAATCATCACCGGAGGGCTCTACATCGCCATGCCCGCCTCCGGAGTGATGCGTGAGTAGTTCATCCTTGGACTATGGGTCCATAGCAGTAGCTAGATGGTTGTCTTCTCCACTTGTGCCATCATGTTTAGATCTTGTGAGCTGCCTATCATGATCAAGATCATCTTATTGTAATGCTACATGTTGTGTTTGCTGGGATCTGACTTATATTGATACCTATGTGGAGCTGAATATTATATTATCATGTCTATGTCATTTGTGATCTTGCATGCTCTCCGTTACTTGTTGAAGCCTTGGCCACGTGAATACTTGTAACTCCAAGAGGGGGTATTTATGCATGATAGTTGGGTTCAACCTCTATTTAACCTGGGATAGTGACAGCAAGTTCTAAGGTTGTAGATGTGTTGTTGCCACTAGGGGTAAAACAGCAATGCTTTATTCAAGGATGAATGTATTGTTTACATTACGCACATTACTTAATGCAATTGTCTGTTGCTTGCAACTTAATACTGGAAGGGGTACGGATGTTAACCGGAAAGTGGACTATTTAGGCATAGATGCATGCTGGATAGCGGTCTATGTACTTTGTCGTAATGCCCAAATGAATCTCATAGTAGACACCACAGCTCACACATGCATGTTATATGCACTTATCAATTGTCAATTGCCCAGCTGTAATTTGTTTACCCAGCATGTTAGTTATCTTATTGGAGAGACACCACTAGTGAACTGTGGACCCCGGTCCATTCTTTTACATCTGAAATACAATCTACTGCAATCATTGTTCTCTACTGTTTTATGCAAACAAACATCATTTCCATTCGATACGTTTAACCCTTTGTTTTCAGCAAGCCGGTGAGATTGACAACCTCACTGTTAAGTTGGGGCAAAGTAATTTGATTGTGTTGTGCAGGTTCCACGTTGGCACCGGAATCCCTGGTGTTGCGCCGCACTACACTCCTCCACCAACACCTTCGAAGCAAACCTCGTTTTCCTACTGGTCGATTAAACCTTGGTTTCATACTGAGGGAAAACTTACTGCTGCACTCATCATACCTTCCTCTTGGGGTTCCCAACTGACGTGTGACGTACAAGCATTGTTTCTGGCACTATTAACCTAGAGCCACCACACATCCATTTCAATCTCCTCTTCATATACTTCCTCTTCCAAGCTTATGTTTTCATTATCCATTTCCTGCAAAATTTAGTACTTCCCATGGCAGCAAGAATTCTTTCTTTAACATAAACATTATCACTAAACTCTTTTTTGCAAAGTTGGAGAAGAATAGAAATGTGTCCTTTCATTACACGAGCTTCATGACTAGTTGCAAAAAATTTATCAATAAGAAAGTCTATTTCATGGGCTGCAACATAAGCAATATATTTCTCAACTTGTTCAATATCAGGCATGAAAATTTATTTTCACGATAACAAGCAATTAGAGGATCACTGT
Source organism: Poa pratensis (assembly GCA_947311845.1). NCBI lineage: Eukaryota > Viridiplantae > Streptophyta > Magnoliopsida > Poales > Poaceae > Poa > Poa pratensis. Next base: position 75,349,475 of record CAMZMU010000037.1, on the reverse strand, counting down.
TGTGCTTACATTGATAAGGAGAGTGTTTATAGTCTTTTCTAAAGCAGCAAGTTACATCATGTAATTCACTAAACTCAATAGCCATATCATTGAGATGTTCAAGTAATTCAAGCATTCCATTTCCTTCTTTGGTTCATCGATATTCATAGTAAGCTCCCATAGTTTTGACATAACCTTCCTCCATAGCTTAAAACAGAAATTAAAAGCAACACTTAATTTTTATGATCTTAAATGAAAACTGAAAGTAAAATGATACTATAATGATATAACCGAAATAACAACTAATAAACAAAATGCAAAACTGAACATAAAATATGAAACCGAAATACAAAATATAACAAGAAACTGAAAATAAAAAGATAAATGCAAAGCTGAAATTTAAATATGATATGCAAGAAAATAACAAAACAAAATAAAATGATTTGAAGGTAAAGATGGATAAGATGATGCTCACGTAGGTGCAACCTCCCCAAGCTTAGGTGATTGTAAGATATAAAACAAGATAAAATAAATCTAAAGTCTAGTCCACACAAGAATAGAAACTTAAGCGCTATGCTTCCCGGCAACGGCGCCAGAAAAGTACTTGATAACCCCCAAGAGCAGGGGATCACTGTAGCACCTCTCAATGTGGAAGTAGGGTATCAATCCGCAGGAGCAAGAAGGAAAAGTTATCTATTCCCTACAACTAAAGTGTCACAAGTTTTAGTTGATTATGCACTAAACAAGTTTAAAGAACAAGATGGTTGATTTAATGGATGGAAGTTTAATGTAACAAAACAAGAATATAAAAGTGTCCCAATCCTCTTCAATGCAAGAGGACAAGACAAAGGTTTTCTCTTATAGGAACAATGGACATGGGTTCATGGGTTCACTCAATCCTCTCTCCCATCTATGGTGATTATCATGTTATAGATAAAAAGTACACACAATTGTCATGCTTTAATGGTAAACTTCTATGATGGCTACATGTCCTAAAACACATAGTTGAAAGAAAACAATCATTTGTTTTGCTAGGTCACCCTCGTAAGGCTAGCGTGGTTTGTTGTCACTCCCACATCATACTTCTTCCTTTTTACCCCAGATAAAGGATGTTGGGCTGTATTGTGTCACTCAATACATATGCGTTGTCACATCGGCCATCCCGCACCTACATGCATCATACTTCATAATGGACAATATTCTAAACACTAGTGCAATGATTCATATTTCGTGTGCATGACCACATCTCTCTCATCTATCTACACTTGGTGGTGTCAATCACCTCATGACATGGATAAACAAGGAATTATGCATAAATCGAACCATCACGTGCATCATAGAATATCTCCAAAGTATGACAAGTCATAAAAGATCTAACACAACGGTAAATGCATAGCAAATATCATCTCATAACACAATATCCACCATAGGAATTACATAGATAGATCCATACTTATGCAAGGCACATCATATGGACTTCAACAATGATCATACATAGAGAGATTAGATCAAGTTACCACCACAAACGCAAAGTCCAGGGGGTGGACTACTCCCCCTTCATCATGGTGATGATGGTGGAGTGATGGCGTGAATCACACGCTCGTTGGGAGAGCCCCAAGAGGAAGGTATGATGCAGTTCAGCAGCAAGTTTTCCCTCAGAAAGAAACCAAGGTTATCGAACCAGTAGGAGCAGCAACTCTTCAGAAGGTTGTTGGTGGCTCGCACGGCGCAACACGATCACCAACGTGGAATCTGCACACAACACAATCAAACTACTTTGCCCCAACGAAACAGTGAGGTTGTCAATCTCACCGGCTTGCTGAAAACAAAGGATTAAACGTATGGTGTGGAAAATGATGTTTAATTGCAGAGAATGAAAAAGAACTGTTTGCAGTTTGTGGTGGTTTAATAAGTGTAAAAAATGGACCGGGGTCCACAGTTCACTAGTGGTGTCTCTCCATAAAAGAAAACTAACATGTTGGGTGAACAAATTACAGCTGGGCAATTGACAAATAGTGAGCGCATGACAATGCATATACATGACATGATGACTACTATGATATTTAATTGGGCATTACGACAAGATACATAGACCGTTATCCAACAGCATCTATGACTAATAATCCACCGCCGGGTTGTCATCCGAGTCCCCTGTTGATATTAAGTTGCAAGCAACGGATAATCGCATTAGTAAGTAATGTAAACAAACACATATGCCCGTGGACATAGCATCGTTAGGTGATCCCTAGTGGCAACAACACATCCGCAACCTTAGAACTTTCTGTCACTATCCCAGGTTAAATCGAGGCATGAACCCACTATCTAGCATAAATACTCTCTCTTGGAGTTAGAAGCATCTACTTGGCCAAAGCATCTACGAGTAACGGAAAGCATGCAAGATCTTAAATAACATATAAGATAAATTGATAATCAACTTGACATAGTATTCAATATTCATCGGATCCCAGCAAACACAACATGTAGCATTACAATAATATGATCTTGATGGCACAAAGTGGATAGACAACCATCTAGCTACTGCTATGGACCCGTACTCCAAGGATGAACTACTCACGCATCACTCCGGAGGCAGGCATGGCGATCTAGAAGCCTCCGGTGACGATTCCTCTCTCCGGCAGGGTGCCGAAAGAGGTTCTGAACCCTCCCGAGCTAGGGTTGACGGCGGCGGCGTCTCTGGAACTTTCGTGGATATTTTCTCAGGCACTTAGGGTTTTCGCGTAGGGGAATAAGTAGGCGAAAGGGCGGCGGCTGGAGACCCCCGAGGGGCCCACACCACCCTAGGGCGCGGCAGAGGGGTGCCCCGCACCCTAGGTGCGTGGGGCCCTGGTGGCCCTCCTCTGTTGCTTCTTCGCTCCGTCAGGTGAGTTCTGGAAAAATAGGGACCCCCGTGTAGTTTCGTCCAATTCCGAGAATATTTCCAGACTAGCTTTTCTGGAATACAAAAACAGCAGAAAACAGGAACTGACACTTCGGCATCTTGTTAATAGGTTAGTCCCAAAAAATGTATAAATGTGATATAAAGTAGATGCAAAACATGTAGCAATTGGTATAAAACAAGCATGGAACATCAAAAAATTATAGATACGTTTGAGACGTATCACGGAGATGTTGGAGAAGATGGAGACCACCCCGGCAGCGCCCCGCCGGAGTTTCCCCCCTCCAATCTGCAGCTCCAGGTCTTCTGTTTTGTGGTTTTGTGTTTCTGCCGTGCTCTCTCCCGAAAGCCGTCGGGGGACTATTTTTATAGTCGTTTTAGGTCAAGACGGAGGCTCGGGGAAGAAGATCGACGGCATCGGAGGCTCGAGGCCCAAGTTAGGGCCCCACGCGGCCAAGGAATCTGGCCGCGTGGGCCCACCTCTTTCGGCCCTCGGGTCTCCGTTTGTTCACTTCCTTCGCTCCTACTCTTCGTTCCTTCCAAAAACTGACGCCGTGAAATATTAATCATTTGGACGTCGTTTTGGGTCCCTGAAACATAAAAATATAGATAATAGGGTTTTCTGCCAGTGCAGGGTTAATTTCAGAAAATAAGGAAACTGTGAAATATTCCCAAATCAATATAAAATAATGATATAACCCTTATATGATGCATATAAGTAATATAATGCAAAGTTCATGTATGCATTTTACATGCATCAACATCCCCAAGCTTAACCTATACTCGTCCTCGAGTATGAAGGTGATAAAACTAACATGGACTTTGCTTTTTAATACTATCAATGGATTGAAAGATGATTACTATTGCTACATAGAGTCAAATGATTCATTCTTCAAAGGAATAGCAATATACAAGATAGATTATGAAGTGATATCAAATATTCAATGTAAGGATGTTCAATGATAATTCACAATGTAACATAGAAGAAAGTACTATGGACCAAATGTATGCATAATGAAAAGTAAAAACATCCTATAATGGTCGTAGAGTATTCTTGTAAATCTGAATATAAAAGGTGGACACTTTGGAAAGATATATAAATAAGTAGAGGTAAAACATGAATAAGTTTCATCTAGCTTCCAAATGCTTCTACTTAAGTTAATGTTTGCAATGTGGTATTCATGGTGTGGAGCTCTCATTACCCTATCATAGCATCTTGAATGGTTAAAGTTTAAAGTGAAAGCAAAATATGAGTAATGTGCTTGACAAAGTAATGGGTTGAATGCCTCATGCCCCGTGAATACGAGTACCTACACCACGGTGTTACTCAACTCGGGCCACAAAGCAAGTTCAAGTTAAAGTCATTGTAAGTAATATAATAGCGTCATCAAGAGCGTCAACTGGGGTACCTCTTGCCTCAGGACATGGAAAACAAGCCCATGTCAAAATGATAAGACAAACAGACAATGAACAATCTCATCACTCTTTTATTTACAATCTCAGGGAAAAGAAACATCGTGAGAGTGGAGGACAAGAAAGACATGTCAGAAGATTACAATAAGTTTGATGAAATTCCGCCCTTCGCAGTGAACACTGACCCAAGCATCGTGTTAAATGATGAAGATTGTCCATGGTTACGGTGCAATCAGAAGAAAGGGGCACACACGAAGAAGAAAGTTTATACCACAACACTAGATATGGATGTTGTGGTGGTGTGTAATAATGTATTAAACTTTTTATGTAATTGTGTTCTAAAAACTCAGAAGAAAACTCAAAACACTGATTTTTGGTTCTAAAAACTCGAACGGCTCACAAGCGCTCGAAAAAGTTGGAACAAAACACACAGGTTTCCCTGCATACAGCCCGACGGTGGATCGTGAGTGCCCGCATATCAAATGCACCGTCGGGATGTATGCAGGGAATCCGAATGATTTTGTATTCGGTCGATGAACTGAAGGATATAGATAGAATAAAACACACGGTTTCCCCTGGATACAGCCCGATGGTGGCTCCTGAGTGCCCGCATATCAAATGCACCGTCAGATGTATGCAGGGAATCTGAATGCTTTGTATACCAAATGAACTACAATGAGTACACACTGAGTGCCGAACATGTCCGAGAGGTGGGCTATATATAGGGTCGTGTGGCTCACGAAGTGGTCGTGATAGTGCTGATCAACCAGCTCACAAGCCCTCATAAGAAACACACCCCTGATCCAATGGCTCACAAGCGCTTGAAAGAAACACACGATCCGTGTGCTTCTACCTACTTGGCATACTACATGCCGCTAGGGGGAGTTTCCGGCTATAAGTTCACAAACGCACAAGAGAGAAACTGATGACGGTGAATAGATATAAAAGAAATCAATAGATATGATTTTTTACAAAGTTTAAGAAATAATTTTGTCGAAAAACACTCAAACATGCATTTAAATTCTATTAAAAGCATTTTTAAAATTCACTTTAAAAGCATTTGTAGAAATTCAAATTATATCAAAAGCACTCAAACATGCATTTTGTTTAAATTTTTTGATGATATGGATTTAAATCTATGCCAATTTTTAGAAAATAATTTGGCTTGATTTTGACAATTAAATAATAGATATAAATAAATAATACATATATATAAATCAATAAATATGATTTTTACAAAATTTTTAGAAATAATTTGTCCTAAACTCTCGAACATGCATTTAAATTCTATGAAAAGCATTTTTTAAATTCATATTAAAAGCATTTTTAGTAATTCAAATGATATCAAAAACACTTAAATCAATGAATAAAAGAAATCAGAAAAGAAAGTAGCAAAAAGAAAATAGAAAAAGAAATTACAAAAAGCACCTTTAGTACCGGTGGTGGTTCCAACGGTACTAAAGGTGGGCTTCGTGCGCGCAATTTTCAGCGGCGGCCCAAAATACTTTTAGTACCGGTTGGAACCACCAACCGGTACTACAGAACCGGTACTAAAGGGGCCTTAGTACCGGTGCGTGATACAACCGGTACTAAAAGTGTAGGGTATATAAGCGGCCGCCGTTCCCCTTTCTTCTTCCAGTTGCCCCAAAATCGACCTCCAGAGACAGACGAAGAAGCGCCACCGCCCTCTCCTATGCCGGTCGCCGCCGCGCCCTCTCCTGCGTCGTTGTTGCAGGCTCTCCCGAAATCGCCGGTCGCACCATGCCCTCTCCCGCGCCGTTGTTGCTGGGACGCCCGGGACGCGCCGATCACGTCGTCTTACCCACACTCCGCCACGACCTCGCCTCGCCTCGACGACCAATTCACCGTGCTTCTGGTTAGCCTATGAGCCTCCCAGTGCTTCCCGTTCGCTCGTTCTCACCCGCCGCACCGTTGCCCGTAGCGCCGCAGTAAAAACGCCGTCGCCAGCGAAGCTCCGGTGACCACAAAATAGTGGCGCCGCCACTAATATGTTCGCCATGAACTCCTCTGCCAAACGCCCAAAACAATTTTGCCCAATTCGCACGGTATCGAGCGATCCTTGCTCAACAGAGCCGTGCTCTCCGTTGCTGACGTCAGCCTGACGTCACAGTGGGGCCAGCCTTGTTAGGTTTTAATATTTTGGAAATGATTTCGGAAATAATAAAACTCTGATATTTGGAACCCGTTGTCAGAAAATTGAATAAACTTGTAATTCAATATCTTTTGATTGTATTTCAGAAAAATACAAATAATATATCAAAATGTTCAGAAAAAATGTAAACTATTTATTTACACGAAATTCATGCATGATTGAACAACTTAAATTAAGACTTGTCTAGAATAAATAAAATGCCACTTTCTTTAATTATGGGGTTTCTTTCAAATATGCTTTAAGTTGTTGATGCATGTAAAATGCATACATGAACTTTGCACTTTAATTGCTTATATTCCAATCATATTTTCATATAATAGGGTTAGATCAATGTTTTATAATGATTTTTGAGAATATTTCATTTATTTCCTATTTTTATGGAATTAACCCTGCACAGGCAGAAAACCCCGTTTTTTATTTAATGTTTCAGGGCCCCAAACGTCAACGAAATCACCTGGAAATTTCGGGCGTCAATATTTGGAAGGAAGAAAGACCTGTGGGCGAAGGAAGCGAGCAAACGGAGGCTCGAGGCCAAATGAGGGGGGCCCACGTGGCTGGTACTTTTGCCACATGGGACCCACCCATATGGCCTCGTGGCTCCGTTGCCTTCGATCTCTTCTCCACCGAAATTGTCTTGACATAAAGCCTATAAAAAAAGGTCCCCGATGTTCTCTGGAAGGAGCGCCGCACAAACACAGAAACACCGAAACAGAGATCAGGAGCTGCAGATTGGAGGGGGGAAAACTCCGGCGGGGCGCTGCGGCGTGGTCTCCATCTTCTCCATCGACTTCTCCACCGTCTCCATGATGAAGAGGGAGTAGTCCACCTCTGGACTATGGGTTTGTGGAAGTAACTTATGTATCTCTCCTCTCTGAGCTTCACTTAATTAGCACCGTATGAGCTGCTGAACATGATTACGGTCACCGTTGTAATACCTTTGTGGTGGATCTTTAAGAGTTAATTATATGTTTGAGATTGCAATGTTGTTTCAGTTATGAGTATAGATGCATATTTGTACCCGTTCTTGTCTACTTGTTTTGATCAAGCATGTTTATGAGAGCGTGTGTGGGGGAACGTGTGCATTAGTTGGAGTAACGGGGGTGGCTAGTGCAGTGAACGTGAGAGAAAGTTCTGCGATCACTTTGGTATCTTTACCTTACTTTGTTGCCTCACTAGGGATAAACTAAAATACCATGCTACCGGGGATGTGGGCGTGGACCATTGCCACTACTCCATGATAGATCTAGCATGTTCTTATTTTCACTTCATGTCATGATACTTATGTATACTCTGAGTTATCTTAATTACTGAGGCGTTATGATCTAGTTCGCATCTTGGTGGAGTATAAGAGAGGTTAATAACCAAAGATCTCTATGTTAGGACGTGATGCCCATATATCTAAGTAACTTGTTATCAAAACCCTGTGTTGCAATCTCATATGTTAACTGTGTGTGTTTCCATTGTCTACCACTTTTAAAGAGAGAGTGCATTTGTGAAACCATGAACCCCAGTCCATTTTTAATCTAAGAAACACCTTTCCAATACCATATACCACTTTTCTTTTTCAGAGCCATCATTAAAATCCGAAAATACAAAAATACTTTTCATCTTGCATACATCATTCAAAAACCCAAAAAATATCATTTATCATTGCATCCACCATCATTGCATATTTATTTCTTGTTTGCATTGCAAACTATCCTGATATCATTCTTACACCTTGTGCTTGACAACCACAGGTGAGGTTGAGACCAAAACATCTAACCTTGTTTTGTACGTAACCAAAAGAGGATAAGAAGATAAATCTACCACTTAAGATTCCCCGAGAGTTCGATATTAAACCCTCGAGTCACCCCTCGAGGGGGAAAAACTGTCTTCCACTTACTATACACCTTGCATTGGAGTCTCAACCTAATCCGTTTACTTTTGCAGGCATCAAGGACTTGCTCTTCGGGAACATCAGTTGTATTTGGACCCAATTACATTGTTATTATATTCAAGGGTTTAAATTGTATTCCTTAATTGTCATGCATATGATTCCAATATTGCATACGATTCGTATTATATTGGATTTCAAAGAAGTTAGGCTATTAACTAATGATTTTAAATTGTAGTTGCTATGAATTTTAAATTGCCTAGTAGTTGGTATAAATAGCTATAAGAAATTTTATTAGGAAATATATTAAAAATGTTATTATGGAAATGTTAATAGAATGTTAGCAATTTAACAATGTTAGCAATATAGCAATTTAGCAATGTTAGCAATTAGCAATTTTAGCAATGTTAGCAATTTAGCAATGTTAGCAAATTTATTAGAAATGTATTAGAAATGTTATTAGTTAAATTTAGTACTTGTTAGAAATGATTCGGAAATGTTATTATAGTTAGAAATTGTTTTAGGAAAATGTATTGGAAAATTTGTTGTTTAAAATGGGTTTCAAAATTTTGGATGAAATTTGTTGTTTTTAAAAGTTGTTGTTTAAAAATTGTTGTTTAAAATTTGTTGTTTTAAAATTGTGTTGTCTAAAATGAGTTTGAAATTGTGTATGAAATTTGTGTATAAATTGTAGTTGCTATGAATTTTTAGTTATGAAATATTATTAGGCTATTAGCTATGAATTTTAAATTGTAGTTGCAAGTTAGATGCAAATTTTTGATTCTATTCTTGTTACAAAATTGATATGCGGACATTGAGCTATGGACTCCCCCGATTGAGACGAGGAGTATAAAGACTGAATGTATCAGATTATATATGGACGTGCAAACCCGCCTAGCGAAGATTCCGGTGGAGAAGATGGGGT